>OZ035874.1:1634313-2834313 GCA_964034865.1 Eristalis intricaria | reverse complement strand
GAAGAAGACAAGTCAACATTGTTGAGCCACCGCCTATAAGGACTGTTCGGACAGCCATAAGACACCCACACAGCTCAGATAAGGGTTATTCAAAGTTAAAGAAAGAAAGGTCACTACCTCGAGGCAATACAGAGTTCGTCGACTGAAGATTCTGCGACGGTCTGTTCTGAAAAGGATTTCAATAAATGCGCCCCGAGTTCAATGAATGCGTCAACCCCTGCCTGCTCCACCCCCAACCCCAAGCGAATGTTATTCCCAAACTCTCTGCGACTATGTCAGTCTAGTTTTTAACTTAAAACATACTGAGGTCCTGATGTGGTTACTCATGTGGAAACTTTAGTTCTATGTCGTCCTTCTCCTCCCACCTCTCTCCGGGGGTGTGTAATGAAACATTAGTTCAGTCATCATTATACTCGGCAAAAACAAAAAGTATAATTTGTGCCTCCCACAAACCACCCACGCCAGCCCGCCACAAATTCTGTCAACCACAGCCACAGAGATGTAACAAAACTTCGCCGCAAAAAAAAGAGAAAACAATTCTTTACATCGCCTCCTCCAGACCAGAGCTCATTGTCGTCATCATCATCATGTGCACCAGTGAATGTGGCACACACACTCCTCATCCTCACCCCACCACCACGGATACATTCATCGTCAAAATTATGTGGCGTTAAAAATTCTAATTACCCCCTAATGTCGTACACACGTACCGTACCCCCGGCGCAATCCCCTTGTGCGCGGCAATTTACGATGGGACCGACATATTTTTGTCGGGACATTATCACTTCCACAAGAAGAAAAAAAAGAGCACCCGATTCATATCCTTTCACACGAGGGTGAGCCGCAGTGCCCCCGAGCCGCCCCCCATTAAGGGCCGACGACAACAACGACAACGACGACGACGCACACACAAAAACATTCGCAAAATAGGCGCCATAATCCGTTTCACTTCCGCGCCACTTCGGCTTTGCTTATCTTCTGAGTTCCTTTCTTCAGATTTTTTCCTCAAAGAGGATGGGTGGGGTGGAGTGGGCAGACATCTGAGGATTTGAATGAATCGAAATCCATTGAAGGATTTTCACCCTCGCAACACATGACAAGTATCAATTTTTGCGATCTTAATTCGAATTTGTTTTTCTCGTGTCTCGTATTCGGTGTGTCCTTTTTTATCCATGTTGAGTGTGCTTTCTTTGGATTTTTATAGGAATTTGTACGGCGCGGCGGCTTCTGCGGTGGCTTAGATGGGCAGGATGTTAGTGTCATAAAGATATCGGGGATTATTTGATGGATGGCATCCGCGTCTCAGACGAGGCATTGAAAATTCATTTATGCATCATTATCGCTTTGAATTCGGAAGACGAGGCGGATGGCTGTGGATGGAGTTGGAGGAGGAGGCGGAGGAGCCCTGTAAGGTAATGTCGGATCCTTGTTTGAAGATTAAGACACGAATTCGCCGGGGAATCACGATGTGAGGACCTTCAGAAAATCAAAATCTGTGTGAATCAAACTTGAGATCCAAGAGAGACGAGGATGTGAGGACCAACGGAAAATCCAAATCCGTCTGAAACCAACTGGCTCATCATATGGGACTCCCATTCAAATCAAATATTCATTAACTTGTCTCTCGCCGACTTCAAAGACCACTGCGACAACAGATTCAATCGTTGGAGTGGATGTGAACGGCGAAAAAGAAGCAAAAACACTCCACGATTGAATGAAATGTAAACTATTCCTTAAAATTACCTTCGGGTTAAAGCAATTTCAAATACACCACCCCACCCGCGGGGCTGTCGAGATTCGAAGGAAACACAAGTGTCTGCTGTGCGCACACAACGGCGCTGGATTCGATTTCCACATGCACTTTGATAAAATCCGGCGAAGAACACACGCCAGAAGACACAAAGTGGAATCCTTGTTTCCGCTTGTGACACAGTCCTCCCACCAGCACGCCTTCACTCCCCACTGCAACCAATTTAAATGCGAAGAGCGTTGTGGAATTAGAATTATTGGTTAGATGCTGTCAATGCAATTGAACTCCCACCCCCCTCCTTCAAGACTGAAAATCATCAAAGCGACTTAAGGACATGGTTTTATTTTTCTCCAACCATTCGAGAACACACAGAGCAGAAGAGCCAGGAAGAAGTCATGAAAAATGCAGAGAGCAGACGAAACGACGACGATGAATCGTTTTGGAATTGAGGAAAAATAAACAGAAGGACACCATAAAAGAGGCTCAATTTGCTTTGATTCACCGCCACATGCACCCCTCCGGTGGTGGAGTGTTTCTGTCTCTGTCTCCCTCTGGCTCTCCCCCTCATCGGCATGCAACTATGAAGAACCTTAACAAATAGGTCTGTAGTGCATCATTGACAGGATTAAATCTTAAACGGCGTGGTGGTTTGGTACACACACAGTGTGACTAACAATTAATCCTTGATGTCGTGTCGTAGTGGAAATACAGCAATTTGTCCTCCTTAATGGTGCACACCACCCTCGATACGAAATGTTGCGTGAGCCGAGATATTCGCCAATGTTGGCCGATGGATAAATCAAATTAATTTCTCTAGGGAATGCTATTAAGTGATACCTGACAGGATGGTTGTGGGTCATTAATAAGAGTTGCACTTACTTTTTCTATCACCGGGGGGAGAGAGGTGAGAGACAAATCTTGGCGCTGAGGGTGGGTTTGTTTTTTCGTTTTTGCTGATTGATGGGGGAAAAGCAGGCGACGCTTGAATGACTTATTGACTCATCACCCAAAGTGGGGGAGAGCTGCGATTTGGTTTTTCATGAATAATAGAAAAGATTGCGATTAATAGGGTGTCGTTGTTTTCTGTGAAGACTAGCCGAAGCCATTGTGACTCAGTTCGTCTGGCTACTCCCGGTAAGCTGGCCGGAGTAACTGTGACTCTGTTCGTCTGGCTACTCCCGGTAAGCTGGCCGGAGTCACTGTGACTCTGTTCGTCTGGCTACTCCCGGTGGGCTAGCCGAAGTCACTGTGACTCTGTTCGTCTGGCCACTCCCGGTGGGCTAGCCGAAGTCACTCTGACTCTGATTCTTGGATCATTCGGAAGAAAGATCCACGCACCCTCAGTCTCCTTTTCTATGAGCTTGTGGCCTGTATGTGTTTGGACCTTAAATTATATCAAGTTAGTTTTTAGAGACATTTTGACTGAGAAAAGTATTTGTATGGTTTTGATTAAACCCCTTCTTTGACTGAATAATTCACGCGTCTGCCAATTATTCGCTTCCAAGGAAATCCCCCTAACCCCTTATTTTACAAAAGACCCCACAAAAGACTGAAAGAAATTCGCAATTCGCATTTCTTATCCATCACAACCGACAGAGATGGATTATGTGACTGCAGTCGTCAGAATATTCTCACGCAGAACCTTAACACATCCGATTCACAAGCACAAGCAGAGACCGACCTAATACATCAATTAGCTTCTCAACGTTATCTCCTCACTGTCCACTGTCCAGTCCGGTCCGTTGAGTCAGGTCTCCTCAGCAGAGACAGACACACTCTCACGCAAGCAAGAACTATTTGCATCCAAGCGTTAGAATTATAACGGATGAGCTCAGCTCAACACGCTAGGCTACCCCTCTTTCTCATCAAAACGGAACCAACAAAATAGGACACAACAGAAGAAAAAAAATAAATATAGACATACCATCTAAAGGCGTTCCATTGAAAACATTAATCTGTCATGCATTTCTTTTTTTGCCACCGTTACACGGCAGAGTCCTGTCGGGGCTGTCATCTCATGGCCCGTGTGTAGGCCACACCACACACGGAAGGGTAGCTACAAAAGCAAACACACATTCAAATCCTTTAATTTATTTGACTCACACAACACTGGGCATACGTTGCAACACGCTGCGCTGGCTTGGCCATTGAGCGGCGGCAGCGTGTTATTTTTATCCTTTCGAAGGACATGCGAGAGAGTGCTGGAGGATAGTTTTGCTGGAAAGGAAGGAAGAGTATAAATAAATGTAAAACAGGACACACTCATTAATCATCCAACCAACTGACCGTTCAAAGGGTGGCTTTTGGCGTGTTTTTTATTCGAATTGCCATTCATTCCCTTTGGCCGGTGGTGGGCTGGCTGGCTGGCCTAACGAGTGGAATACATCGCTCTCTTCACATCCGTTCTGGGTAATTCGAGCGGAAATGTTGCACGATGTTATCGCCTCGTTCATAAATATTCCACGGAAATAGATCCTTTTCGCCCGATATCCTGCGCGCCCCCGCACAGGCATGCGATTTTTTCTCACCCGGTTGACCGGGAGCGAGCACCGGGCGCCACCAACCACCAACCGGATTTGAAAATTACAAAATTCCGTGCTAATAATGTAATTTATAGCTTAATTGCCGTTCGGAGGGTGTTTAGCCTAATGACCTCTTCATTTCGCTTTCCGAGCGACGAGCGTGTGGATCTGCGCAGTGCCGGAGCGCGGTCTTCGACTGGGCGCTACTGTGTGCACTCAGGATTCATAATTAATATCGACACTGATTCTGTTTCACTCTCCAGACGTGGGGGGCTGGCTCTCGCGTGGCTAATTTAATGTCAGCTAACGCCGCCGATTATGAACTTCCGTCACGTAGACAATGGGTTGGCGGGAATGCGCGGCGGCTCCTGCTTCCTGGATGCGAGTGCGTGCGTGCGCGCCCGCAATTCAATTGCGTACCTCCTGATGGTGTTCACCAATATCCTTAATTATGCAAATTAGTGGGATATGTCATCCCGTTCGGTATTTTAATATTTATTATTTTCCCCCACCCCACCCTGACACCGGTTATCCTCTCCCATAATTAGCTGAAATTCGTTGTCTGCATACCAAATGGAGGCGGCCCTGCGGTGCTATGACACATCACTGTCACACGGCCAGAGATCCTCTGCCATCGCCGTGCCGCGGCAACAATATGCTTTATGCCACCGCTTCCACTGCTTCGCCCCCTCCGCAGCCAGAGAGTGAGTGCGTGTGTGGATAATTTAACAATGACTCCGCAGAAGCAGGCGAAAATTTATTCTCTGTCATATTATTTATGACAAATTATGTGTCTGCAAGGAGATCGCTCCTTGCATTTAAAATCAGTTCTGTCTCGTGTGAGCGAGTGGGTCGCCCGGCTGGTGGTGTGGTGTGTGAGTGGAGGCCTTCTATTATTTGTCGCACTCTTGACTTTCACTTTTTAGGCGACCCCATCGCCAATTGGGATGACGGTAATGCAAGGTAATGCTGTTGTTGTCTGGGTGGGTTTTCGGGGTGCTAAGGTGCAGATGCTGGAGACAGATTTATTACACACTTGTGGTCTGGTGTTGGTTGGAAAGAAAAGCGCGAAATTATCCTCATTTTTCTGTGTTTTCTTTGTTCTGTTGCCTTCGCATGGGGTTGCGGGCGTGTTAGACTGCCGCAAACATATGCTGTCTGGTTGATAATGAATGTGGCCTTGGAGGATTAAGAGGGATGATTCAGGTGAAGTAGGTGGAGAGACATTTTTTGGGGTTCTTTAAGGAGGGATTGCTTAAAGCAAAAATACTTCAAGTTCTGTGGCAACCAGTAAGGAGAAGCATGTAGTGCCGCAGGGTTTCAGTACTATCGACTATGCTTTATGGCTTGACAATTGTCCCCCTTGTTCTAAAGACAACTCTTCTCACTCCGTTCTTCTCACTATAAGCAGTTTCGGCAGCCCATTAGGAGCAATGCTTAAATCTCCAGCATCCACCAATGAACGCGTGTAGATTAAAGAAGTACCATGGAGTGACACAAGGGTGAGTATTTTCTCCCATGCTTTTTAAATACCTTTAGAGCGAACGCCTTTTAGGCAGATGCATCAGTTTTGCATTGCACCTCTTCTAAGCAAGTTTGGACCAATTTATGCCCTGGACAATTTCTCTCTCTATCTCTCTATCTCCCTCCTCCCCCCCACACCTGATTTTAAGGTGCCCTTATATTTGAAACCCTCAGGCATTTTGATCACCAGCAAACATGCTTGAAGTTCTGCAAAATCGACCACTGAACACGTGTGAGCAAAGGAAGAATAATGAAGTTCCACAGGGTTGAGAACTGTTCACCTTACTTTTTAGGTATGATCAACTCCATGCAGTTAAGCCATTAAAACCCCTAAAATCCCCTCAAATTGACAGTTTAGCTTGGCATCTCTTCTCCCCAAATTCCAGACTAACACATGCTGTCCACAAGTTCCCCTCGTCCTTCCACAGTGCGGACCAGATTGTCAGATTTTCCATTTCTCAGAACAGAGCATCCCTCCAACCCCCCTTCATTTGTTCAATTTAAAATTCAACATTCACACAGCAAGCAAGAATAATTCGAAATTATGACAACCACCTGCCCGGCCAGCCAACCAGCCAGCCAGCCATCGAAGCGAAACAAAGACGAGAAGAAAACCAATTCAAAACAGAAAATATCGATTCTATAGCAGGTATCCTTCTGGTCAGAGCATCATCGCACATGTGTGCCTCAGGCTAATTTGCATCTTTTGTTGAACGAACGAAAAAATGATGTGAAACAGCACTCGATTCACTTTCTCGATCCAGGAGACTCCACTTCGTATGGACACACAATGTCCTTGCGTCAAAGCCAAGTACAGATTAGATTCAGCAGGTGTCACTGAGTGTCCTTATTGTGTACACCCGCCTCCACACACATGCACGTCAGCAGTCAAGCAGCGAACAGAAAAGAACAAGAGATGAGAGACAAAAAAAATAAAAGGATTCCACTTCATCCATATTTGATCGCATGCAAATGAACAGTTATTGAATTTCAAATATCCATTCCAGGACACTGAAAATGCTGACGCATTGGTTGTCTACCTGCCGCCAGACTCGGGAATCTGTCGATTCTTTTTTTTTTTTGCCTCGCTCTTCACTCTCCTGTTCATCTGCTCCTGCTGATGCGTCCGTGTGTTAAGAATATATAATCAGTTCGTAATTATTTACATCGAGGAAAAATAATTGTAATCGAAGGTACATGTACTCGCGGAGGGTAAACAAGCGAAATGTCAAGGGGTAATTGCAGGGCAACTTGAGTGAAATAAATATTTTTTCAAACGTTCATGGCGACCTTTTGCATTAAGCTGCGGCAGTGTGGGATATCCTATGTCCAATTAGTGACGCATTTTTTTTTCACTTGTTTAGGATTTAACGATTAAAAAAAGAATCTCCCCTAAGGCGTATACGTAACATTATGACCTGCCAGGAAATGTCAATAAATGCTTTGTTTGAATAATTGGACGGGCGCGGGACAGCATTACGTCAGGTATCCACGAAGGGAGGCGAGGAACTATCACGATTTCATGAGGGTCAAGAGCGATATGAGAAGGGTTGCCCGAATTCGTGGATTTTGTTTTTATTTTCATTCTTTTATTGCGATTCGCTTGCCTGGACGGCGAGTGTGAACAGCTTATATCTCGAGAACGGTGGGTCCTACGACAAAATTACAGTACAATTTTTTGTAGCTTATGACTTGATGTAGAGGATGCAATTGGAAAAAGCACAAATTTACCATTATTTGGGCAAATTTTGCACAAAAACCAGCAAAATTTGTTTTTCTGCTGGTCCTTCTAGAACTTTACACAGCCCATATCTCGAGAACGGTGCGGCCTACGACAAAATTACAGTACAATTTTTTGTAGCTTATGACTTGATCTAGAGGATGCAATTGGAAAATGCACAAATTTACCATCATTTGGGCAAATTTTGCACAAAAACCAGCGAAATTTGTTTTTCTGCTGGTCCTTCTAGAACTTTACACAGCCCATATCTCGAGAACGGTGCGGCCTACGACAAAATTACAGTACAATTTTTTGTAGCTTATGACTTGATCTAGAGGATGCAATTGGAAAATGCACAAATTTACCATCATTTGGGCAAATTTTGCACAAAAACCAGCAAAATTTGTTTTTCTGCTGGTCCTTCTAGAACTTTACACAGCCCATATCTCGAGAACGGTGCGGCCTACGACAAAATTACAGTACAATTTTTTGTAGCTTATGACTTGATCTAGAGGATGCAATTGGAAAATGCACAAATTTACCATCATTTGGGCAAATTTTGTACAAAAACCAGCAAAATTTGTTTTTCTGCTGGTCCTTCTAGAACTTTACACAGCCCATATCTCGAGAACGGTGCGGCCTACGACAAAATTACAGTACAATTTTTTGTAGCTTATGACTTGATCTAGAGGATGCAATTGGAAAATGCCCAATTTTACCACTAATAGAGCAAATTTTGCACAAAACCAGCGAAATTTGTTTTCCTGCTGGTCCTTCTAGAACTTTACACAGCCCATATCTCGAGAACGGTGCGGCCTACGACAAAATTACAGTACAATTTTTTGTAGCTTATGACTTGATCTAGAGGATGCAATTGGAAAATGCACAAATTTACCATCATTTGGGCAAATTTTGTACAAAAACCAGCAAAATTTGTTTTTCTGCTGGTCCTTCTAGAACTTTACACAGCCCATATCTCGAGAACGGTGCGGCCTACGACAAAATTACAGTACAATTTTTTGTAGCTTATGACTTGATCTAGAGGATGCAATTGGAAAATGCACAAATTTACCATCATTTGGGCAAATTTTGTACAAAAACCAGCAAAATTTGTTTTTCTGCTGGTCCTTCTAGAACTTTACACAGCCCATATCTCGAGAACGGTGCGGCCTACGACAAAATTACAGTACAATTTTTTGTAGCTTATGACTTGATCTAGAGGATGCAATTGGAAAATGCCCAATTTTACCACTAATAGAGCAAATTTTGCACAAAACCAGCGAAATTTGTTTTCCTGCTGGTCCTTCTAGAACTTTACACAGCCCATATCTCGAGAACGGTGCGGCCTACGACAAAATTACAGTACAATTTTTTGTAGCTTATGACTTGATCTAGAGGATGCAATTGGAAAATGCACAAATTTACCATCATTTGGGCAAATTTTGTACAAAAACCAGCAAAATTTGTTTTTCTGCTGGTCCTTCTAGAACTTTACACAGCCCATATCTCGAGAACGGTGCGGCCTACGACAAAATTACAGTACAATTTTTTGTAGCTTATGACTTGATCTAGAGGATGCAATTGGAAAATGCACAAATTTACCATCATTTGGGCAAATTTTGCACAAAAACCAGCAAAATTTGTTTTTCTGCTGGTCCTTCTAGAACTTTACACAGCCCATATCTCGAGAACGGTGCGGCCTACGACAAAATTTTTTGTAGCTTATGACTTGATCTAGAGGATGCAATTGGAAAATGCACAAATTTACCATTATTTGGGCAAATTTTGCACAATAACCAGCGAAATTTGTTTTTCTGCTGGTCCTTCTAGAACTTTACACAGCCCATATCTCGAGAACGGTGCGGCCTACGACAAAATTACAGTACAATTTTTTGTAGCTTATGACTTGATCTAGAGGATGCAATTGGAAAATGCACAAATTTAACATTATTTGGGCAAATTTTGCACAATAACCAGCGAAATTTGTTTTTCTGCTGGTCCTTCTAGAACTTTACACAGCCCATATCTCGAGAACGGTGCGTCCTACGACAAAATTACAGTACAATTTTTTGTAGCTTATGCCTTGATCTAGAGGATGCAATTGGAAAATGCACAAATTTACCATTATTTGGGCAAATTTTGCACAATAACCAGCGAAATTTGTTTTTCTGCTGGTCCTTCTAGAACTTTACACAGCCCATATCTCGAGAACGGTGCGGCCTACGACAAAATTACAGTACAATTTTTGGTAGCTTATGACTTGATCTAGAGGATGCAATTGGAAAATGCACAAATTTACCATTATTTGGGCAAATTTTGCACAATAACCAGCGAAATTTGTTTTTCTGCTGGTCCTTCTAGAACTTTACACAGCCCATATCTCGAGAACGGTGCGGCCTACGACAAAATTACAGTACAATTTTTGGTAGCTTATGACTTGATCTAGAGGATGCAATTGGAAAATGCACAAATTTACCATTATTTGGGCAAATTTTGCAAAGAGTCCATGAACCACACTACCCCGACAAAATTGCAGTACAATTTTTTGTAGCTTATGACTTGATCTAGAGGATGCAATTGGAAAATGCACAAATTTACCATCATTTGGGCAAATTTTGCACAAAAACCAGCAAAATTTTTTTTCTGCTGGTCCTTCTAGAACTTTACACAGCCCATATCTCGAGAACGGTGCGGCCTACGACAAAATTACAGCACAATTTTTTGTAGCTTATGACTTGATCTAGAGGATGCAATTGGAAAATGCACAAATTTACCATTATTTGGGCAAATTTTGCACAATAACCAGCGAAATTTGTTTTTCTGCTGGTCCTTCTAGAACTTTACACAGCCCATATCTCGAGAACGGTGCGGCCTACGACAAAATTACAGTACAATTTTTGGTAGCTTATGACTTGATCTAGAGGATGCAATTGGAAAATGCACAAATTTACCATTATTTGGGCAAATTTTGCAAAGAGTCCATGAACCACACTACCCCGACAAAATTGCAGTACAATTTTTTGTAGCTTATGACTTGATCTAGAGGATGCAATTGGAAAATGCACAAATTTACCATCATTTGGGCAAATTTTGCACAAAAACCAGCAAAATTTTTTTTCTGCTGGTCCTTCTAGAACTTTACACAGCCCATATCTCGAGAACGGTGCGGCCTACGACAAAATTACAGCACAATTTTTTGTAGCTTATGACTTGATCTAGAGGATGCAATTGGAAAATGCACAAATTTACCATTATTTGGGCAAATTTTGCACAATAACCAGCGAAATTTGTTTTTCTGCTGGTCCTTCTAGAACTTTACACAGCCCATATCTCGAGAACGGTGCGGCCTACGACAAAATTACAGTACAATTTTTGGTAGCTTATGACTTGATCTAGAGGATGCAATTGGAAAATGCACAAATTTACCATTATTTGGGCAAATTTTGCAAAGAGTCCATGAACCACACTACCCCGACAAAATTGCAGTACAATTTTTTGTAGCTTATGACTTGATCTAGAGGATGCAATTGGAAAATGCACAAATTTACCATCATTTGGGCAAATTTTGCACAAAAACCAGCAAAATTTTTTTTCTGCTGGTCCTTCTAGAACTTTACACAGCCCATATCTCGAGAACGGTGCGGCCTACGACAAAATTGATCTAGAGGATGCAATTGGAAAATGCCCAATTTTACCACTATTAGAGCAAATTTTGCACAAAAACCAGCGAAATTTGTTTTCCTGCTGGTCCTTCTAGAACTTTACACAGCCCATATCTCGAGAACGGTGCGGCCTACGACAAAATTACAGTACAATTTTTGGTAGCTTATGACTTGATCTAGAGGATGCAATTGGAAAATGCACAAATTTACCATCATTTGGGCAAATTTTGCACAAAAACCAGCAAAATTTGTTTTTCTGCTGGTCCTTCTAGAACTTTACACAGCCCATATCTCGAGAACGGTGCGGCCTACGACAAAATTGATCTAGAGGATGCAATTGGAAAATGCCCAATTTTACCACTATTAGAGCAAATTTTGCACAAAAACCAGCGAAATTTGTTTTCCTGCTGGTCCTTCTAGAACTTTACACAGCCCATATCTCGAGAACGGTGCGGCCTACGACAAAATTACAGTACAATTTTTGGTAGCTTATGACTTGATCTAGAGGATGCAATTGGAAAATGCACAAATTTACCATCATTTGGGCAAATTTTGCACAAAAACCAGCAAAATTTGTTTTTCTGCTGGTCCTTCTAGAACTTTACACAGCCCATATCTCGAGAACGGTGCGTCCTACGACAAAATTGCAGTACAATTTTTTGTAGCTTATGACTTGATCTAGAGGATGCAATTGGAAAATGCACAAATTTACCATTATTTGGGCAAATTTTGCACAATAACCAGCGAAATTTGACAAAATTACAGTACAATTTTTTGTAGCTTATGACTTGATGTAGAGGATGGAAAAAGCACAAATTTACCATTATTTGGGCAAATTTTGCACAAAAACCAGCGAAATTTGTTTTTCTGCTGGTCCTTCTAGAACTTTACACAGCCCATATTATATAATTTTTGGTAGCTTATGACTTGATCTAGAGGATGCAATTGGAAAATGCACAAATTTACCACTATTAGAGCAAATTTTGCACAAAAACCAGCGAAATTTGTTTTCCTGCTGGTCCTTCTAGAACTTTACACAGCCCATATCTCGAGAACGGTGCGGCCTACGACAAAATTACAGTACAATTTTTTGTAGCTTATGACTTGATCTAGAGGATGCAATTGGAAAATGCACAAATTTACCATCATTTGGGCAAATTTTGCACAAAAACCAGCAAAATTTGTTTTTCTGCTGGTCCTTCTAGAACTTTACACAGCCCATATCTCGAGAACGGTGCGGCCTACGACAAAATTACAGTACAATTTTTTGTAGCTTATGACTTGATCTAGAGGATGCAATTGGAAAATGCACAAATTTACCATCATTTGGGCAAATTTTGCACAAAAACCAGCAAAATTTGTTTTTCTGCTGGTCCTTCTAGAACTTTACACAGCCCATATCTCGAGAACGGTGCGGCCTACGACAAAATTGATCTAGAGGATGCAATTGGAAAATGCCCAATTTTACCACTATTAGAGCAAATTTTGCACAAAAACCAGCGAAATTTGTTTTCCTGCTGGTCCTTCTAGAACTTTACACAGCCCATATCTCGAGAACGGTGCGGCCTACGACAAAATTACAGTACAATTTTTGGTAGCTTATGACTTGATCTAGAGGATGCAATTGGAAAATGCACAAATTTACCATCATTTGGGCAAATTTTGCACAAAAACCAGCAAAATTTGTTTTTCTGCTGGTCCTTCTAGAACTTTACACAGCCCATATCTCGAGAACGGTGCGTCCTACGACAAAATTGCAGTACAATTTTTTGTAGCTTATGACTTGATCTAGAGGATGCAATTGGAAAATGCACAAATTTACCATTATTTGGGCAAATTTTGCACAATAACCAGCGAAATTTGACAAAATTACAGTACAATTTTTTGTAGCTTATGACTTGATGTAGAGGATGGAAAAAGCACAAATTTACCATTATTTGGGCAAATTTTGCACAAAAACCAGCGAAATTTGTTTTTCTGCTGGTCCTTCTAGAACTTTACACAGCCCATATCTCGAGAACGGTGCGGCCTACGACAAAATTGATCTAGAGGATGCAATTGGAAAATGCCCAATTTTACCACTATTAGAGCAAATTTTGCACAAAAACCAGCGAAATTTGTTTTCCTGCTGGTCCTTCTAGAACTTTACACAGCCCATATCTCGAGAACGGTGCGGCCTACGACAAAATTACAGTACAATTTTTGGTAGCTTATGACTTGATCTAGAGGATGCAATTGGAAAATGCACAAATTTACCATCATTTGGGCAAATTTTGCACAAAAACCAGCAAAATTTGTTTTTCTGCTGGTCCTTCTAGAACTTTACACAGCCCATACCTCGAGAACGGTGCGTCCTACGACAAAATTACGGTACAATTTTTTGTAGCTTATGACTTGATCTAGAGGATGCAATTGGAAAATGCACAAATTTACCATTATTTGGGCAAATTTTGCAAAGAGTCCATGAACCACACTACCCCGAACTCCAGTCAAAGTTCGAAGAAATTTCTAGATCACCCAAGGATTGCCATGCAGACAAGTAGGATCCCCTAAAGGCGCTTGGAATCGAGAAAGAAATTTGTCAACCCTCTTCAAACCACTTTCAAGGTGAAAAACGAAGTCCTTCTCCCTAGACAGACGCCTTTGAAGAGTTCCCACTTCAATAACCTGGACCACTCCGACCAACCCCCTCGTCAGTCTTCTTCGAATTCTTGAATTCCCCTAACTCTTCGGAGTCGCCTCCGGAAGCTGGCCTTTTTTTTTTGCTCCGCACAAATTTTTCTGCCAACTAATCTATTGGAATGCGATAAAACGTGACACACAAACCCAACCCGTAGGCCATGCGACTTACACCCACCCACTCATTCAGTTGCAATGAAAGCGATGATGACTAGCAGCACAGGAAACATCCTGAGGCCAGGACGGGGCATGAGCGAAATCAAATTACAGCACGACAGAGGTGACCGTTGCCTGTCCCGAAAAGAAAGATGTCCAGAGGGGACATCAAAAGTGATTTCCCATTCCCCTCGCAGTCGGCTTCTGGGTATTTGGGTCAGGTGTAGCACGTGCTTGTCACTGGCCGAGTGATGATGATGATGCTGCAGGAACAGAATAAATTCCAGACTCTGTGGGCAATCTAGATGGTGGGCCTCTGATTGATTACATAGGCAAATATTTGTGGCAGGCGAATGAGCACCGAAGGAATGCACACAAAGATGAGTGGCTGAGGAATTCTTTGAGGTTCTTGCCGGACGAGGGCAACGGAGCGAATGAATCTTATTAAAATCGTTTGGTAATCGTTCCAACAAATCCCAATCATTCACCATTTAAGTGTAAAAACAAGCAGCACACGCATGTTTACCGATTCAATCCATGCAGGGAATCAAAATTGATACGAAATCTCTTTCGTTTTGGGGTTTCCGGTGGATTGATGGCATAACACAGAGGCGCGCACAGACAACGCCAAGGATAGGATTCCCATCAGCAGACGCCACCGCGTCGTCGTTGTCGCCGCCGCAGGGATATCGGGGGTAACTCTTAAGGAAAACACGAGCATCATCGTAAAATAATAAACCGTCGTCCTTTTTTTGATGGTTCTCCTCGAATCAAATCCCCACATGTGTTCAGTCAACCCTTTTCCAACTCCTTCGATTTATTTATTTTGTGTTCGCCGGAGCCTTAGCCGGAGTCTTCGTGCGTTTCTTTTTTCCGCTCTCTCTCCTCTGGGGCCACGGTCTTATTTGTCTGAAGGGTTTAATCTTACGCTCAATGATTTCAGGTTTTCATTCGACTGACAGGAGTTCAGTGACGACGACGACGAGGAAGAAGATGGTGGTGACGGCGAAGGCGGCACCAAAGACGGAGCAGGCCATGTCGTCCTATTACGCACGGAAAAGCATTAGGCAGGCCTACAACGACGACAACGACGACGGAAGCTGCTGCGGGGTGTGATGGCAGGAGGGCATGAGAAATATGATGAAGCGCAGGGAGAATACCAGGATCATGTTACTTCAATCTTCATTTCACTTTCGGGACAAGATAATATCCTTATCCATCTGGCGATGGCGATGGCGATGGTTATGGCGCTGGTGTAGATCCTCCACACCCACCCACACGGCTGGCACACATGCATGCCATGGTGTGGTGCTCGGGATGTGCTCTTCATCAATTACTCTTGCCCAATCATGCGTGTCACTTTTGTAGAATATGACGCGTATGTGTGCTGTGCGCGCTGTGAAGTCCACTCATGCTGAAGAATTAAATTGATTCCACACACATACACACACACAATCCATGGGATTTTCTGGATTTGCTGTTCAACCAACGTCGGGAGGGATGGGAAAGGATTTCGATGCTAACGACATTAAAAATAACTGATAACACAAATTTCTCGTGAAATGCGGGATGGAAGCGGAAAGATGTACGATGATGCTGCTCCTGCTGTTGGCGGGCTCTCTGAGATATGAGAGATTGGATCGCGGCGGGGCGGGACGGGTTCAAGGTGACCCCGATTTGTCTGACAGTTTTGGGCATCCTGCGGGTTGAGGAGAAGGCATTGTCACGATGAGCTAGGCAAGGTGTTCGAGAGGGGAGATAGACAGTATCTGATTTTTCGACATGTGAACTTTGGCAAATTTGTGGGATTCTCTTGCAACAATCCGCTTGTATGGGGTGGGGTCTTCCAATTTGTGTTTCGGATTTGGGGAAACAATTTAAATTGGAGCCAACTGTCATCCGAGACTGAATGTGTTCAGTTTAAGGCTTGTCATGACTTGCAATAAGGATCGTTTAACAATCGCCGAGTGAGGCAAAGTTGAAAAACGAAGTCCTACTCCTAGTCAGAGTTGCTCAAAACAACATTCGCGATATTACAGTCAATCATAAAAGTATGTACACAGCATGAAGTTGTCTGTGTCTTCAAACAAAAATTAAATTCAATCTTAAATGCAGTTTTCGAAAGGAATTACAGTGGACTCTCCCTAAGTCGAAACTCTCTCTAATTCAAACTTTTTCAAACGCCCTCTAATTCGAACAAATTATGGTATCCCGTGACAATTCGACTTAGGGAGAGGCCACTGTAGTTATATACAGTGAAACTTCTCTATAGCGGACAACAGCGGAAGCATCATGAGTGACCATTATGCGGGGGTGTCCGTTCTGAAGGGATCGAATACCTTCACGTCGTGACTATCACGAATTGTCCGTAAAGATAGGTATCCATTATTCAGGGGTGTCCGTGCTGAAGGGGTCGAAGACCTTCATGCCGTGACTATCACGAATTGTGCGTAAAGAGAGGTGTCCCTTATCCAGGGGTGTCCGTTTTTAAGGGGTCGAATACCTTCATGCCGAGACTATCACGAATTGTCCGTAAAGAGAGGTGTCCCTTATCCAGGGGTGTCCGTTTTTAAGGGGTCGAATACCTTCATGCCGTGACTATCACGAATTGTCCGTAAAGAGAGGTGTCCCTTATCCAGGGGTGTCCGTAAGGAGAAGTTTTACTGTACTTATAACAAAAAAATCGAGGATATCTTAAAAACTATACGCACAGCGAGTCATAAACCAAAAAATTTAGAAAAATTCGCAAGAGTAGTAAACACATATGTAAATCTCGTAGAGGGATCTGTCATAATGCGGACTTTTTGACAGCGTCTAAAGTGGCAAATTTGGTGTCCGATGATCAGAAAATTGATGTTTTCTGGTTATTTGAACTATCTAAAGAGTGACCTGCATTTGCAAGCAAACTTCAGAAGGGCGCCATTTATTGGAGATCTAAATTTCGCTACGTTTTTGCTTTAAGACCTGCTGTTCCCATATTTTTTGAGATATCCTCATTGAAATCTGGGGATTTAAGGCTTCACTTTTGTGACTGACTGTATGAAAAATGCCTGGGCGATGGATTGTGGCTACAGTCCAACTTTCTGGATTTTGACTTCATTTCCATCATTGTTTGAGATGACGAGGCTTACAAAACGATTCGTTTGCCTGGGCATCGAGGCTGAGTCTTCACCTTAGACAGGTTTAACTCAGTACCTCTCAGTTCACCAAGCTGGCTCGTGAAATTCGAAGAAAAATAACGTGCATGAGTCAAGCACAGCGCCTCTATGCACAAACCAACCTTTGCACATTAACCTGATGCCTTCGTTCACTTAGACATCAAGCGCGATTCGCCTCAGTATACCTTCTTTGGCTAGATTCACATTCACAAGCTGGTTCAACAAATTCATGGAACAAGGATAAACAAGTGTCAAGATGTGTGTTAGAGTGTTTCTAAGCATGTTTGAGTCTTAGTCGACTATCATCAGGTCTGCGAGAGAGCTCAGTCGTAATACTCGATGAAGTACTGTGGTCGAGGGAATTTAGAGACCAGACGCAAGAAGCGTGCACCGCAGTTTTTTCTTATCACTCTTATATCTAGCATGTATGTAGGTACTGCCAAATGTTCAGTTTTTCGCCCCCTCTGATCTGGTTTTAATTTATAAAGGGTACATCCGTCCCAAGCTTGAGTACAACGCTCATATCTGGTCTGGTGCCCCCAAGACCAAACTGCACCTACTAGATAGAATCCAAAAGCGAGGGATAAAACTTATAGACAGTAAAAGTCAGACTTGGTCGAACACCATCTTAACCTGTGCTCCACACTAGTCTCCGGTTGACCAAAAACAACCATCACATGCGCCATGCAGGTGCTCAAATTCGACACCCAAAGCCAGCCCCCCTCAGCTCATCGAACGCATCGACAAGTCGGTTAGTCGACCACCATCGCATTGAAACGAGTCCTGCCCGAGAAAATAAGAGACTGCTCAAAAGAAGAAAAAAGGGAAACAAACAGTGCCAACAACCAAAGGAACATTTTCAATTTACAGCGGTTAAGGTTGCCGCACCGGCAGATGTGTTCTACAGCCGGGGCCGACGACGCTGCTGACCTCACTCATGCCACGCCGAACGATTGTGATCCAGAGCCAGAGAAGGGCGTTCGCAACTAACCGATACGGCTACCATTGTCCGGGTGCGGTTTTCATTCACTCGCAACACGCCCACCGCTCATCGGCCAGCGCCAGCCACATATCACAGCGCTGGCCGAGCACAGCTGCACTTAATGGACTGG
The DNA here is from genome assembly GCA_964034865.1 of Eristalis intricaria. Classification (NCBI taxonomy): domain Eukaryota; kingdom Metazoa; phylum Arthropoda; class Insecta; order Diptera; family Syrphidae; genus Eristalis; species Eristalis intricaria. Next base: position 2,816,030 of record OZ035874.1, on the reverse strand, counting down.
AAAAGCGCTAAAAAGTGTATGGCCAGGCTCTTTGTGGGACAAATGCATTCTGCACCCGCCGCCGTCGCCGCTGTGGTGGCTGTGAACATGAACCCCACCCGCCTCCCCCGTCCATCAGTCATTGCACAGTCAATTGCGAGTGCGGGTGGGAGGCGCTTCATTGTTTTGTTTTTATCGCAGGACAACTGAACTGCCACACATACACACACCCATCTACATAATCGTCAAATTGATCGGACAATCGCGATGCCAAAACCAGTCGGAGGGGCAGAGAGGGAGGGCAGCAAAAAAAAAAGAATGTTCGCAAAAAACACAATCGAAGCGACGACTGTGTGCGCACGGGTAATGATGACGGGAATGCCTAATGAAATGTAAAATGCACCCCACCGTCCCCTGAGTTCTGATGGATATGTGTGCGCGGTTGTTTGCGGTGCGAAACAAGGGCGTGAAGGACAAAAGACCTGTCCCCATGCGAAATTCCTGTATCAGCACGATAAGTGCGAACAACAACAGGGGCACCAGCAGCGCGACAGGAGTGTTTTAGATATTTTGACAGTCACACTGCTTCGCCGTCGTCGCAGTCGCAGTTGCAGTTGCAGTTGTCGGCTAATTAATGACCGTACGGGGGTACGTGTCCTGTCAAATGAAATATTTCAATTGCAATCGAGTGGGTGTGATGATGTCCTTCTGGCTGGCTGACCGCGAAACAGCTCACAGCGTGTAAGCGCGGATCATTTGAGGACCACACGCAACGCTGCATGTAGATTGTTCTCAGATAAACAATTGTGAATTGTGGTAAAGCGGGTGGGTAGTGTAGGAAAAAGAGCTTAGATTGCGGTGGTTGAGGGGAGCTTTGAAGGCCTTGCTCGTCGTTAAGCGGTTTAGGAGAGATGATTGGATTGAATGGCATTCAATGCGAAGCGAGGGGGTCAGATGTAGAGAATCAATCAGTTGGGAGCGCCAATTGGCTCATCGAATTGAGAGCGAGGCAAGGGGTCGCACCAAGAGTCCAGTCAAAACTATTGAATGACGCGTGTGATTTGCAGAAGAAAGCGTCTAACAGAGTGGGAAGATGGATGACGCCTTAGTTGAAAGTGTTGGTAAAGAGGTTTTTAGTTATTACTAAATGCCATAGACAGATGACCTTCAATCAATCTTGACAGGAACTATCCCCACTGCGACATAGCAATAATGTCAGACAGTCGCGTCGCTATCCTGGCACTAGACTCCCATATCATCAAATTCAAGCTTGTGTGGGAATGTCTACAGAAGCTTAAGAAGCTGAGCAGGAGTAACAGAGTAAAACTCTGTTGGATACCTGGCCATAGACAGGGATAGAAGGCAACGACATGGCCGACTCCCTTGCTGGGAAAGGAACATCGGAATCTGTTATATGCCCCACACCATTCTGCGCTGTAGGAGATCATGTCCTCTGGGAACTAGAAAATAGGAACCCGGCAATTGGGTCAATATAACCGGAAGAGCTTTGAGGCATCTATCAGAATGAGCAAGAACAACCTACATATATATAATAACAGGGCACTGTAAACTTAGGGAGCACCTAAGGAAGCTATGCCTTCTTCTGATAAGGTCTCTGCAGATTCTGCGGAGAATCTGACGATTCTGGGATCTTGTGAGGGGCTAGCTTACAAAGGACAGAGATATCTAGGCAAGCACATAATATCAGCGGAAGAACTGAAGTCACTAGAACCAGATCTCATTTTCAGATTTCCCTTAGCCAGTCTTAAAGTAAACTGGCTTAGAAGAGAATACTCTAGGATAAATCTCTTCCACGTTCGCGCAACAGGCTCCTATTTAGCCTATTTATATAGCCCTCAATACAACTCTGAAAACAGCTGCATGGGAGAGGAGCTCTTAAGAAAGCACATGAATAGGGGCACAATAGATCTAAAGGTTGCGGTCAAACATACCCTTCAACAAGCACAATAATAATAAAAATAGTACCCTAAAGAGGAACCGGTGTACAAAAAGCCGGCTAGTGATATCACAATGGATCCAATCAGGATCTAACCCTATCTAAATACGTTCTTCCTGATTCTCTACAGGTTTCAAGGGGCTAGCTTCTTCACGGTAGACACTGATCATCCTTCTGAGGAGTGGCCATTTCGCACTTGACAGCTGAAATCGTTCTTGACTCTGCGGCTTCTTTTGCTCCTCCATACCCGTCGCTTTGGATCCGTCTTATTAGCCTTAGACGTTGTCAAGTCATCGTTGGCTATCGCTTCAGAGAGAGATCTTCGCTTTCTACCGACCTCACTGACAACGTCCTTCATTTGAGCGAGACTGTTCATTTAAGACCTTTTCAGCTGGTCCTTGGCTATGAATGCTTGGGAGGGCTGCTTTTTGAACTTTCTTACTCGTTCGACGTTCTTCCATGGGCATTTGGGAGAGGCTCTTAGTTTGACTTTTCTGGGAGGTCTCCTTTTTGCGACTGCCGTAGGCATTGGGGAGAGCCTTCTTTTTGGTCACTACTAAGAGTCTCTCCCAAGCCGAGTGTGACTAAGTTTGATTACTAAGAGTCTCTCCAAAATGCCCACGCAAGATAGTCGCCAGTAAAAAGGTTTAAAAAGTAGGCTTCCAATCTTAGACCCGGGCTTTAAATGCTTGACGATCTTTTGTCTACACTTTTCCAGATCAGCCTCTTCTGGTTCAGCTATAGTCGATCCCCCAGCTCCACTGATATTTCCTCTTCAACCTCTTCATGGCAGGCCTTCACACTTAACTATGCTCTAGCTGAGGCTCTGATTCGCAACAGTCCTTTCAATCAATTGCTGGGATAGTAAAGATTTGGATGCCCTATCTCCTGGAAGGCAAAGTCACCTAGGAGCTTAATAAATAATAACAAGGGTGGCGCTACAGCCCGTAGAGGGCCAGGGCCTAGCTTCTACAGCACCCACTCCTGATGTGCGTGATATTATTCTCTCACGAGTGGAAGAGGCCTACAGTTATACGCCGACTCCGAACGGCCAAGTTTGAGAAGCTTTTTCTAGACAGGTCTGTCTAGCATTGTGAGTGAGTCGAAAGAGGTGGTACCGTGAACTCAGGCAACGAGGTTCACTTGCATAGTGGTCGACGCACAGACCCACAACGGAACGGCCACCAAATCTTTACTTCAAAAACAAGGCCAAACTAGCCATTGCCTTGTGAAAAGCAAAACAACTGGTCTTCGGAGTACAATCGGTCCATGAAAGCGATGGCGCACTCAAGTGGAGAAGGATCTCAGCCAAATTGGCAGGCACCTGGCTAAATATCATGCCAAGTGGAGAGGGTTCCCATTTTAGACTCGAACAACGTGTCTACACTGGCATAAGTTCCACTACTGTTCGCTTGAGTGACAAGGCCCCCACCCAAAAACCCATACACAGCCCCTCCTTTCAACTTCAAAATTGAAAAAAAAAATCCATTCAGCATCCCCTGCCTTCTCACATTCCTTTCACAATTCAAAATCGATTAGACTAACAAAAGTCAGCTCAAGACAATGCCATCAATGTCCCACGTCCGGTGAAAGCCCTTTTCAATTTTCACAAATTGACAATTGAATGAAAAAAAAAATAAAAAGAGACAAACATCCAGATCCCCTTTCAATCTGAGCCCAACAACACAACCATCCCCACCGACTTTGGAGGAGCACAATCCAATCGAGCACAATACGCTCGCGTCATATCAAATGATAAATCGCAACGCGCATCAATTCAGTGTCCTTTTGATGTCATCTCCTCCTTCGACTCCTGCTCGGCCTCAGCCCCAGCCTCAGCCTCATGTCTCCGCATGTCTACTTGCTTGGAATTCCTTTTCTTTTCATTTTGCTGACAAAACCAAAGCAATCATTACGTTCTATCTCTCTGGCCACCAGCCTGAGCCAGGACGGATTTGTTCACTGGAAATGGAAGTGGTTCACCCAGGACAACACCGCGCGCCGCACACAAGCGAGCCATAAAAGACTTGACAGTTCTGCCGCAATTATTTGTACAACAATAAACACCCACAAATCTTGTTTCATCTTCGCTTCTTTTTTTCCCCCCGCCCGTCCTATTGAACCCGAGGATGAATGAGTGCCCGGTTCGGCATTGTCCCGGCCAAGGATTGGAGGAATGTTGTTTCTTCTCGACACACAAACAATTTCCGGTCAAGGGCTGCGAGTGGCGATGGGGAGGTATCCCGACTTTGGCAAACACACCGGACGATGGACAATGATTTATGAGAAACGTCTGGTTACGACTTTTATCTGATAAAACTCGAGCTGAGGCGGTGGACGAGACGGCGGATGGGACGGTGCCCGGAGCCGTGGACTGGACGCTTCTTGGAAGCAACGGATTTCAGTTCAAATTCCGACCGGAACTGCCGTGTATTATCTGAAATATTCCACCCATCATCTCTCTCGGCCTGTGTCGCTTTGTAAAATTGACAGATGCACGTGCTTTTGTGCATGAGTTGCGTTTGGTGGGATCGGCTGTCAAACGCACGACGCTGACAACTAGGCCTGGGGCCGACGCTGAGACGGTGCGTATTGTTTAATTGATTTGATTAATCGCGCCGAGGGGGAGAGTTGAGGGAGAGAGTTACATTCGCAACGATTCGATGACGGAAACGGAAACTTGCTTCCGGTGACTGACACTTCAATTGTTCTGTCAAAGGGAGTGCGATGAGGCATGGGTGCCGCGGGGACCGGCGACGACGTTTGCCTGTGAGGACAATAGTTTGAGAAATCTTTGCGCAGCGCCCACGAGGCGAATTCTGCGATGGAATGAAATGATGGGGTGCCTCGATGAGAGCAAGGGTTGAGGCGGAGAGGTTTGATGTGTCTTGACAGTCAAGGTTGACTTCAAAAGAACATTTACCACCACTGTACACGATTGATGATTAGTTGATTCATTTCTGGCATGTACAGAGGCAGTAAAAGGTCTTAATCAACTGTGTTGAATATGAAAAGTAGGTCTTAACCGAAAGGAAAGAAACCAACCATTCGCTCAGGAGAAATAAGTGAAGAGAGATAAAAGCAAAGCAGATCTGTTTGGGCATACCTGGGCAGCAACCTTCTAACCATGGGAGGGACAACCTCGTCCTGGGAAGCTGCAATGAGTCAGAAGTAACGCAGCTCTTACTAGACCTCAAAGAGGAACTTAATAAGCCACCAGGACTTCGAACAGAGCCTTCAGCCAGAGGCCTACAAAATAATGTTGACGGAAGGACTTCAAATCCAGCCACGAGACGATGGAGGTTGGGACTACGATTGAAGATTAGATAAGAAGACTGAAGCCATTAATATCATCAAGCGGAGATCGACTGAATTGGAACTTGATGGCAGTTGGAGCACTAACTGGCCATAATCATCTGGAGCACCAAGAAATGAAATTGTGGTGTACAATGAAAATGGCTGTAGGAAGGGAGGTCGGTAGTTGAGGACAGTGTGGCTTCAGGCCCGGGGAGTCCACCATCGACCAGATTTTCACACGTCGGTCGATCCTGGAAAAGACACAAGAAATGCAAATCGACACCCACCACCTTTTCGTCGATTTCAAAGCTGCATAAAGACGAGCAATAGAACGCCATATCAAGTCTTGACATTCTTGCCAAACTCATCAGGTTGTGCAGGATGACGTTGGAGAATTCTCACTGCTCCCTTTAGTTGTCCGCCCGTGGTCTGAATTACGCTTTCTATCTCTCACTATCCTTTCCTTGCTCTCTCTTCTATCTTAGCTAGCAATAGGCACGATCATTTTTTGTTTGCAATTGGGTGGTGTACGAGGGAGGGGACAAGAACCCTCCAGTCCCATGAGCTTAGCCGTGCAACCGCAAGCGTGAAGCCGTCTTCCTCCTGGACACTAAAGTTACCCGCTTAGCCTGCTGCAACAAGATGACTTCTTCTCACTGCGGATGACATGACATGAGGCATTTGCTGGCATTGAGACGAAAGCGGCTAAAACGGGTCTAGCGGCAAAACGATGTATGTGCTGTCATCAAGAAAGGACATACAGCACAGATGGACCGAACCTCACAATGCGCAGCTGTAACTACGAGGTAGTCAAGGACAACTTCTACGTTGACTTCGCAGTAAATAGGACGAACAACATAAGTAACGAGATCAAACGCAGAGTAAGCCTTGTGGCTTACTTAGACCAACGTGTTGGGCCTATTGTGCCCATGTTAGGCAGTGTGAAACTACCGTGAGACTTACTGTAGTCCTAGATTAGGTGTAGGGCCTGCTAGTGCATTCACCAGCACACTTAGACCATATTGGCCCATTGTGATACCCATAGTCAGACTACTACCACTGGTTGACTACTCCAGACCAGATTCGAAAACCAGATAAAAGCGCATTAACTTTGCTTTCACTGGGATTCGAACCGGGAACCCCGCTTACCAGGGGCAGGCACTCAACCAACTGCGCCATCCAGTCGTTTAACTATAGTCCTAAAACGAGCCAGATTCATGTAAGAATCTAAGAAACTGGAGGAAAATGAAGACGCTCCCCACTACCTTTCACAATAACAATGGACCAACATTCTATGTGTGCTGGTGAATTCACTAGCAGCCCTGCCCGCCTACCTACTAACTTGACTACTTTCCCAGGCACTGCCAGTTGAGACAGGAGAGAAGACGGCCATGTGACACTGGGGGATACACTTCTCTCAAGATCTCCAGGATATAACAAAAACAGACTGCTTCAAGTTAATTAGGAATTCAAGATGGTTGTGCAACACACAAGAAAAGGTTTAAGAGGAGAATCTCCACCAACCGGCATCATAAGCAAAAAATAAAGCGCCTTAATGAGTGCCCTTGGCTCCCACAAGGTTGTCGTGCTCTTCGGAAGTGTTCAATTGTAATAAGATGTAAGGCCTTGCAGATGATGAAAAAGTTCGTCTAGCCTCGTGGCAAATACATGTCCCTGAGTGTCCTTGACGTGGCCAGTTTCCGGAACCCGCAATTCCATGAATCCAGTCGAAATTACGTCGACATTGATGAGAGGCCTGCAAAACAAATTTTGTCACTTGCGCCCAGTTCAGACGATTTCCCAAGAAATTCATCAAGGCAAGTGATTCCCTCAGTTTGTGAGGTCCGGTTGACGGACGAGGGGCAAATAATTCCCAAAGATTGTCCCACACCCATGCTTTTGGTGCATGGTTTGAGTCCTCGCGCCAAGATAGAAATCATAAGGGGCACTACAGTGGTTCCATCAGAGAAGGTACACAATAATTTCCTTCTCTTCGTCATCCCCGCAGATTCTACAGAAGTCGTTGCAGGCAGATCATATCTTGGGCCGTGAGTTCCAATGGCCCAGAGACCAGAGATGACGCTGTTAATGACCCTCAGAGTCGGCCTGTCGGTCTGATCAAGAGTAGGCCAAAATGTCAGCAGGCCACCTTCGATATTTGAATGAATTTGAATTGAAATGAGAATTGAAATGAATGCGCCTTAATTTTCAGATCTGCAATCCGAAAGAGGACTGAACAAAAGCCCTTCCTAGGCAGCCAATCCGAGTCGCCACTGTGTCTTTGAATGTTAAGAGACTCTGTCATCTTATTTAGAGAGAGGCAACTTTGGACAAGCTCGGTCGCGGATGGACATCTGGCACAGGATGCCTCATTACCAAACAACTATGGCCTGAACTCAGACTTCTGGGGGCCCATTTCTTTGTTAATCCGGCTGAACTGAGGAGCATCAGAATCAGCCCTCTTCTGCGCTTTATTAGAAGCACAAATTGGCTTGCGGAATAGGTAGCCTAAGACCCGCATTGTAACACAAGGGTCATATGCCTGGCCTATGTGTGTCTGCTGTCCATATGCGCGGCAGTCAACCACTGCAACCTAACCTAACCTAACCTGGACAAGCCCGAGACGACTATTCAAGACGCTGTTTGCCTTAAAGTGACCGCACATATTGTACCGACTCATCATGAATTGGACTGCGCGCTTGAAGCATTTGCCAGCTGACATTTGAATGTTGTGGTATTCCATACAAATTGGCTTGAATGTGGCTTCAAAATAAGTTCAGCATTAATGTTGTACCTCCAATCGGTGTAAATTTGGTGTAATTTATTTTCCTATCGTTCTTATCTGGTCACTCTGAATAAGTGGATAATAAGAAGAACTGAGTAAAGTTCATTCTTGTTGAACTAATATGCAATCACTGACTTATAGATGCTGCTCTGACCCATCTCCCTTTCGCCCTCCCCCTCCCCCGCCCTTTCACTACCCTTTCTCTCCGTGGACACAAACTACTTTGAAATCTACCCAAACTAGCAGTTGACAGCTTTCCATTCACCTTGCTGACATCAGTATCACTCAATTACGTTCCAGCCACTAACTTCCATCGACCACACCCGTCCGTCGTTCGTCGAGACCCGTGGTCCAAATCACATCAACCTCAGCTATTTCTGCTCAAAGTTATTGATTACCGAAACAAACCACCCTTCTCTCCTCTCGACCAGTTATGCTTCAAAGATCAAACCTATTAATCTCCCCCCACACCCAAGCCCACATCGAATGTAAATCAACAGAAGAACGAGAAGAAGTGTACATACCTCAGAAAGTAAGGAGAGTGAGAGAGGAAGCACAAAAAGAGCACGCAAACGTGTGTTTGTTACAAAGTCCCTCCGATCAAAGCGGCGGCGAATACCCCACTCTGACCCAACGTGTCCACCTTTCAAACCTTCATCAATTTCTCGTCCGACCTGAAAGAGACCAACTCTGGCAAGGGAGCGGAAGACTTGCAAAGCAGGTTGGGTTGGGAGATTCACAAAAAAACCAAAAAAAAAAAGACCAACCAACTAGGACCTGCCATGAACTTTTCCAATTTAACAAACCCTACTGCTGTTGGATTTGAGCGAACTTACAAAGTTTTTTCCTTCACACCCCATTGACACCGTAACCCTCACAAATTAATTTTCTTTGAAGTTCCCTATCCTTCTAGTCACTGCTCCTTTGCCCTCCTCCCCCACCCACCATCCACCAACACTGTGTGCACATTTGCCAGTGGTGAAAGCAAAGCCAAGACTGGCACTGATGCTGGTCCTGGTGGTTCCAGAGAGTGGTGTTGCGTCTCCAAGGAGAGAGAAAGTTTTCTGTGCTAATGGCTCTCAGCATTCAAAGCGGGTAAGGGTATGGCGGCGGGTGAGCCCAAGAAAAAGGTGGCATTAGACCAAAAATGTGTCTGTTCAATGGATGGGAAGCCATAAATAGTGACAAACAAGACTGTTGCTCCCACAGGGCCTCACGCAGGAGCTCGTGGTGGTGGCGCAGTGGCCTACATTACGCAGGTATTCAGTTCTGAAAAAGTGAAAAGTTTCTTGACGCGTTGACAGATGTCAAATGAGTTGGGCTGTCGCCTAATTAAGACCTAACCAAGCTAGGTCCTGGCGCTCTAAGGGCGTGATCAAGACGTCTCACCTAGTTTTTGTTCGAGTCGTCATCATGTCCCTCCCAACACAGCTAGGACATGATTATCATTAATTTGCACTCGAAAGTAGGGACAAAAGTTGAATGCACGGAGGCCAACAACAACAACAACAACAATTGCATTCCAAGTTTCTGGGCCAACGAATGTTTCAGTTTGAAAAGTTTGACAACGTTTTAACAGAAGCACCACCCTGGCCCTGGTGCAACCAACAGCGGCATCAACAGCAGCAGTGACTGAAGTGAACCGAAAGGAGGGAAACTTTTTAAGTGAAATATTGATACAGGATACAGGGCGGAGGAGGTCTTGTGTTCCGTTGTGTTGTTCATGATGAAGCGACGGCGGGCGCGACGGATGCCGAAAGTCAGAATTAGCACATCGAATGCTGTGTAGTGTGCAGACGAAGGAGCGCATGCTGCACTGTTTAACTTTTCGTCGACTTATGAGTCCTCGGGATGAATTCCTGTCTCGAGCGCAACGAGGATGTGTTCAATATGGCAAGAAGGTTTCGAGAGAGTTTCGAGGTCTTTTTGTTTATTTAGGGGAAGGATATGCAAATCTTCGCTCGATCGAGGAGGGGAGTTGCTGCGTGTGCTTGCTACACTAGCGCTTTTTGTCAGCGACGCGCTGTGTGCGCTTCAATGTCTCGGAATAATTTATTTCACTTAGGAGAATTCGAAAGCGGATTACATTTCTTCTGCGAGTTGCTGTTTGTTTGGTGTTCTTTTTGCATTCACTCCTGCGAATCAATCAAGGGTTAGGGATAACATGGAACTTTGCTTCGAGCCGTGGAGCAGATGGTTGGATTTGTTTTTGCTTGGAATGGCGGGGGAACTTCTGAAGAGAATTGGGGGGAGGCGGGGCTTGTCTCAAGGTTTCTTTTGTTTTTTGGAGTATCGTGGGCCATTGATAGAGACTCTTGCCGTAAGCAATGGGACGGGTTCATAGTCGACGGCCGTAGGCCTTAGGAAACACGAATGTATTCGGCGCCACTGGTGAAGCTTCAGAGTCCACGGCCGCAGGCCTTAGGACGTCGCTCTTGTCCTCCTAGCACTGCGCCACCCAATGGCATGCAAAAAATTAGGAGGGGCCAACGAGGCAGCTTCGGAGTCGACGGCTGCAGGTCTTAGGACGTCGCTCTTCCCCTCCTAGTCCCGCACCACCCGATGGCATGCAAAAATTTAGAAGGGGCCACCGACGCGGCTTCAGAGACGGTCGCAGGCCTTAGGAAACACGAATTTATTCGGCGCCACTGGTGAAGCTTCAGAGTCCACGGCCGCAGGCCTTAGGACTGCATCTTCCGATGGCATGCAAGAATCAAGCCGGAGCCACTGAGGCAGCTTCAGAGACGACGGCCGCAGGCCTTAGGACGTCGCTCTTGTCCTCCTAGCACTGCGCCACCCAATGGCATGCAAAAAATTAGGAGGGGCCACCGACGCGGCTTCAGAGACGGTCGCAGTCCTTAGGACGTCGCTCGCGTCCTCCCAGTCGAACTCCAGCCGTTGTCATGCAAGAAACCACTCAGTTCCTCAGAAAAAAAAGAAAAGGAACCGAGCATCCACAAGAAAGCCAACCAACCTCATCATTTAAACCCAACGCGTGTGTTTGTTAAACGTAATTGGACTCGCCCACCGCATCAGAGCCTAGTTCGAATGTCAAATCGTTCTCACCCCCTCGTCCCACTCTCAATTCTCCAGCACACATTGACGTGCATTTAAAAACCATAAATCAGAAGCCAAATGGGGGCCAAGGATAGGGCCCAGCAAACCAACAAACACACACACATGAAGACAGACCGAACATCTGTAACCGATGACCCACATATTTCAGTGTGCGGACTTGCTACGCGCTATCGCAGGCCATCTGATGGGCATAAATCAAACGTAATCGAGGAAACACTGATTCGCTCAAATAAATGTCCCATCAGGGGCACAAAAGTCCTTCGCCTGGTGCGGCAAAGTTTTCGTCTTTTCTTTTGGGCGAGAGAAGAAAAATTGGGTTCAATCGTCGGACCCGGACCCCGGCAAGTTCACTCAAAGATTAAGGTTCGCCCGCCTCCGTCCAGTAAATATCCGTCGGCTATTTCGAATAAATCTAGTCTCTGAGGGCCTCGGCCGGGTGTGCGTGCGAGAGAATACATACCTTGTCTGCAATAAATAATCTCAACCATGTCGGGTATCTGGAAACTATAACATTTCGATCCAAATACCGTCCCACCCCTTGCCGATGCTCGAAAAGCTATTTTAATTAGATTTACACTCATTGTCGGTTCATGAACACATTCTTATCGTTCATCCCTCGGGCACATGATCCTTGCAGGATAAGCATCTGGTGGTTACTCGAATTCCGACAAGACGCAAAGCACCCACCCCAACCCACTCACAAATGTGCAGGCAACCGAAAAATTCCTTGGATCTGTGCGGAGTACAGTGACAATGATAAATGACAATATTTGCATGGAACTATTAAAATTCGATTTGACTTAGTCGCCAAAATTTACACAATCAACAATGTACATGTGCGTACAGGATTCCCAATCCAAATCCGCATCCGCATCCGTGTCCATATCCATGTCCGCATCCGTATGACCGGCCACAGTGGACAGCAAACATTTCAAGATCATCACCAAAGAATTTATGGGAGCTTTCCTCGTCCGAGTGCATGTACATACACATCATCCCATGCAAAGGGATTCCAAAGATAAGCCCCCGCCTGGGAGTGTCGGTGTGTCCATGTGTGCCGCCTGCCTTGTAATGCACTCTGGTCAATTCACATAAATTCCGAACATGACGTGCCAAGTGAGGGCGAATTCGTGGCACAACTTGTCCTGCCCTAGCTGCTGGATGTAGCCTTGCCTGTTTACTTGTCACTTGTACAATCCCTGACCCAATGTAAAGTGCATTAATTATACGAAAAGTTCAAGTGGATGGCAACAAAATTAACCACAAATGGAAACTAAAGTTCTGAGGATAACATGATTTTCGGATTAAAGTTCTCTTCCTCCCTCAGTGCGCCTGATGATATTCCTGTTGCGGCTGAAGGCTGGGGTGTGCTTTAATGTCAGGACGAACTAACGAACGAATGAACGGCATGAAATGAATGGACACATTCAAACCAAATGGTTTATAAATACAGAACATGAATACGTTGGTTGGTATGTGGATGGTGATGCTGGCAAATGAGAATTTCCATGCAAACATTCGCTCGTTAAGTTTTAATGTGAGGTGTGCTTTCTTCTTTCTGTCTTCCGGGAGGTCACTGACATTCGGCAGACGAAGGAGAAGACCCTGCTTCTGAGAGGAAGCACTCATGATGTGGAACTTACAAAGAAATGGACACTCCTCGTTTTGTGAGGAGTCCAATTGGACGACAGTCCCTCCAGAATGTGGGAAATGTCAAAATGAAGAGTCTTCGACTCCGAACCAGTGGGAGTCTCCTCGCAACCGATGTCGCACTCAAGCGAAGAGGGACCTCAACTAATTTTGGACGCAACTAGCTACAGATCTCGGCAGCTAGACAGGCTTGTTGGCTGAGGCACAGGTCCACCTTGGACTGTAGCGCCAGTAGAAGAAGAAGAAGAAGAAGAGTCACAAAATGAAGGCAATAGGTTTGGGGTCATTCACAGTCTGAGACTCTTGTTCGGTTGGGAAATTGTGGATGATGTCTGGTTGAAGATGGATAGGAGCACTTCCTGGCATGCAAGACAAAGGATGAATCCCTTCCAGAGTTCAGCCCTCTCCCATTTTAGACCATGACTCGACGTCAAGACAAATGAGTTCCATGTGTACAAAGAAAATGCGTTAAGAGCGAACACTAATACAGATGAGCCCAGATTAAGCCTTTCCTGTTGCCTAGTCCCACAGGGTCGGAATTGAAGGCTCTTCGGGCCTGAGTCAAGTTGCCTACCAGCTCTACATTGCCTAGGCACCTCTAGCTGGGCCTCTGTCCCCATACAGGACTTCGTTGAATATTATCTAAGCCAACACTCGCACCCAATATCTCTATCTGTCCATGAGTTCATCCATGCTCGATATCAAACATGCCCCGGTGGCTTAAGGAGAAGGGCCTCAGCCAAAAATAAGGAAAGGCAAGAAGGAATTCAACAGGCAAAGTGATCTGCTAACGAGATCTGAACGAAGAAAGCAATCAAACCACAAGAAACCCATAAAAGTGGACATGCATTGGCAATAGTCTTTGGATCGCGAAAGGGTACGGTCGTTGGTTTACCCGTGGTAGCTATATTTCCAACCTTAATAAAAGTATCCAAATACAAAGCATTACCAACGCCACAGCTAAAGACAATGATCTCAGGACTAGATGATATAATATGGAGAAAAACGTGAAACTGTCCACTCTTGCCAGTTTTTTGGTCCGCGGGTGGTATTTAATATTTCCACCAACCCTGTGTATGTATAGGTTGATGTCCTATCCACACACAGGGGCCCCCTATCCGCCACATGGGGACGCGCCCGATGGGAGAACTGGCTAAAACTCCGCACGGGACCCCACAACCCAAACCCCGGACCACAGACCCCAGACCCCAGACCCAAGACCACAGACCCCAAAGCCCAGATCCCAGACCATAGACTCCAGAACACAGACCCCAGTCCCAAACCCCAGTCCCAGACCCCATACCCCAGACCACAGACCCCAGACCACAGACAACAGATCCCAGACCCAAGACCCCATACCCCAAAGCCCAAACCAGAGATCCCAGACCATAGACCCCAGAATCCAGATCCCAGTCCCAGACTTCAGTCCCCAGACCAAAGACCCCGAACCCCAGGCCCCCGACCCCGGTCCCCGGACCCAGACCCAGACCCCAGGGGCCGCAGACCCTAGACCGCAGACCCCAGAGGCCGCAGACAACATTCCCAGACCCCAGACCCAAATCCCAGTCCCAGACCCAGACTCCAGACCCCAGATCCTAGACCCTAGACCCAAGCCCCAAGCCCCAGTCTCAGACCCCAGGCCCCAGACCCCAGACCCCAGTCCCAGACCCCAAACCCCAGACCGCAGACCCCAGACCCCAGACCCCAGACCCCAGACCCCAGACCACAGTCATATACCCCAGCCCCAGTCTCAGACCCCATGCCCCAGGCCCCAGACCCCAGACCCCAGACCCCAGACCCCAGACCCCAGACCCAAATCCCAGTCCCAGACCCAGACTCCAGACCCCAGACCCTAGACCCCAGACCCAAGCCCCAAGCCCCAGTCTCAGACCCCAGGCCCCAGGCCCCAGACCCCAGACCCCAGTCCCAGACCCCAAACCCCAGACCCCAGACCCCAGACCCCAGACCCCAGACCACAGTCATATACCCCAGCCCCAGTCTCAGACCCCATGCCCCAGGCCCCAGACCCCAGACCCCAGACCCCAGACCCAAATCCCAGTCCCAGACCCAGACTCCAGACCCCAGACCCTAGACCCCAGACCCAAGCCCCAAGCCCCAGTCTCAGACCCCAGGCCCCAGACCCCAGACCCCAGTCCCAGACCCCAAACCCCAGACCCCAGACCCCAGACCCCAGACCCCAGACCCCAGACCCCAGACCCCAGACCCCAGACCCCAGACCCAAATCCCAGTCCCCAGACCCCAGACCACAGGCCCCAGACCCCAGTTCTAGACCCCAGTCATATACCCCAGCCCCAGGACCAATTTCCTAAACCTCAGTCCCAGAAACCAGACCCGAGAGTTCCCAGACAATAGATCCCAGTCCTGGACTTAGTCGTCCTGCGTAGTCGTTGCCTTTTAGTAGGATCCTGGGGCTGGATCTGCAGACACTACATTTCTAGGTCTCGTAGTTAACTACGAAGAAACAAATAATTCCAAATCAATCAAATAGGACAAGAATTACTAAACCAGATGCCCTGAGCCACTGTTTCGGTTTTTGTTTTCTTCAATCTCAGAGGCCTCAGCAGGCTGAGTGAACTCTGCAACAAAGATCTAGAGAAGGAAAAAAGAAATAAAATAAAGACAATGACATAATGCTCTGCATTTTCGTCTGCAACCAAGGCTTGAGCTTGGGAACTTCGAAAAGAAACGAAAGAAAACTAGGAGATCTTGTCAGCTTCCATGACATCTTCATCGTCACCTATAAAGAGAAAGAAAAGAAAAGAGAAGACAGAAAAAGGCTGCCCACGAAGTCATGATACTCAGTCACTGCTCCAGTCCCTCCAACCCAGCGCCACATCTGAAACGATAAGAGCAAACACAAAGAACTGCTTCCATATGCCAGCCATCACGGCCAAGCATATGAAAGCAGTTCTCTGAGAGATTGATTAGTAAAGTGTGACAAACAAAGGACTGAAAGGCCACCAAAACAGGCAACCTCCCAGCCACGAAGCCGAAAGACCGGCCAGGGGCCAGCCACCCGGACCAGCCCAAGGCCAGTCTCCAAGCTCCCAAGAAATCAAAAAAGGAAGCCTTTTCAAGCTGAAGAGAGGAAGGGAAGCCTTTTCAAGCTTGGTATAGAGAGAATGATAAATGTGTGAGAATGCCTCAGAAACAGAGAAACAACAGTCGATCCTGAAATCAAGTGAAACATACGAGAAAACCGATCGTCCTTCGATCAGTTGCGCCGATGAACCTAAAAACCAAGAGAAAGTCATTAATAAACTAGCCCTACGCCCTTCAACAACCCCACAGGAGAAGCCTACGTTCGATGAGGACCCCCGAAGCGCCCTAATTCGCCAGCCAACCCCCGAACTCACAACGAAGAGGTACAAGACCAGTTCAAGAGGATTTACGACTGCGACCTGTAAGAGAGAGTTTTATTTAGTGGCTATCTACATGAGATAAAGGCGTCATGTCACCCTCCCCGAAGGCTAAACAAGCGGACCCCCTTAACTACAAGCTTCCCGATGACACCGATGACCAATGATGGAGCGAGACACGCCTACTTGCTTCCCGACGACAAAGAGACGAACGATAATCGAAAAATGTACTCACTTTGATGAACGCTGATGTGGAATAGAGGTGCTCCAACGCGGGCTGGCTTGATGTCGATCAGACTGAAGACCTACCTGCTTCGTCTGTCCATCGGTGGGTGTCCCGAGATGCACAACACAAACACAAACACACACTTTGGCACGCACTCGCGACACTTTCGACACTCCCGGGCCAACGACACATAATTAGACATTTTACACTTGGATGAGATCTGAGAAGGAATTGAGGTGGCCAGGCACAAATAATCGCGAAAACCCCATTTGCAACCGCACTCAGGGACAGGGGATGCTAAGATTTCGAACGAAAATCGGTTCAAAAGAAGCGCGAGAAACCGGGCAAAACACTGGAACCCCATTTGAAGCCGCACTGGGGATGCTAAACTTTCGAACGGAATGCAAACGCGTTTCGAACAACTCGAGAAATCCGCGAAAACCGAGCAAAACACTGGAACCCCATTTGGAGCGGCACTGGGGATGCTAAACTTTCGATCGGAATGCAAACGCGTTTCGAACAACTCGAAAAATCCGCGAAAACCGAGCAAAACACTGGAACCCCTTTTGAAGCCGCACTGGGGATGCTAAACTTTCGATCGAAACACAAACGCGTCAGAAAAACACTCGAACAAATTGAAATATTCGCGAAAACCGAGCAAAAACGCCGCGCTGTTGGTCGAATCAGACATGCACTACACTGTATCACGCGCACAAATCACGATCATTCCAGTTTTCAAACCGCACGCAGGGACATTGGGGAAAAATAAGCGAAAAAGCACACACTTTCGAAAAAAAAACTAATTGAAACCGAATTTTTGCAAAACAAGACAAGACAAGAACCGACTCGAAAGCACACTTTGCTAACAAAAAACTGCGCGAAAAAACCATGAAACTGGAAAAAAAATCGATTTTATAAATTGCCGCACATTTTATAAAATATTTGAACCCACTCCGGCGCGAACACACACGAAAAAATTAATATTCGCGAATTTTCACTTTTGGCGCCATTTGCTTTCCGTGATCTCCCTTCAAGATCTGTGACACAACTGATGCATATGTCTACATGCATATGCATGCTCTCACGCAACATGTGCCACCTGTCAAGAGTGAGCGACATGTCTCTGCGGCTCTCGATCTCTGACGAGATCCCACCACTCAACAGCCACTGCAACATATTGCATGTGAGAGCTCGGTGACAAGTTTGTGCATGGTGGGCAAGGTGCTGAGAGCTCGCACGCTGATTGGCTGGACGATTGGGAAGACTGAGAAAGTTCGTGTTTCAGTGATTTTGATGCTGGGTGGGGTATTTTGATGGGAATAAATGTTTCTGGGGAATTTAGTTGACTCTGATTGGTTTTGTTCGTTCGTGTTCGTTCTTTAAATGATTTGTTGGCGATCGTCTTGGATGGGGATTTATTGGCGGAATGTGTGTGGATTTTTGAAGCAAGAAGCTGTGTACCACAAATGAAGGTGCTCTGACTCATTTTGAAAAGGCTTTGTTCTCATGCACTGGGAAGGTGTTTAGCAAGTGTTAGCTGGGGACTTTTTGGCACCACAAAACAGTGGTGAGAGGTGATGGGACAGAGTGTTGAATAGGAAGTTACTCAACGATTTGGTTTTGATTTAGTTACGAACAGGAGAGAAAATGCTCTAATTTAAGTGGCCTCAGACGATTGGTGTTGGTTCTTTTTAGAAATTGTTTGTGACAGAGGCTGAGTTTGGACTCTGTGGCGTCACTGAACAAATCATGATCACGATCTCTGGTCAAGTTTAGACGCAATCCAATCTACACTACATCGGATCAAGTACGTGGCCCATGCGCCTGGAGTTGAAGACGAACCAACCACGACCTTTTGTCAGTTTTATTGACAACGACATAGTCCGTAGCAGAGACTCTGCCATTGGGACAAATGCACTGTGCCTTGGCATCACTCGCACTGGCATTAACGAAGAAGAAGTGGATGCGGGTGCCCAAGGCAAACAATTCTTTGTTGAGCTGGATGAGCAGATTCCACTTCTTCGTCTATGTCACTGCAGAAGACAGTCACACCTAGGCAATGATTACTCCTAGACATGCTACCATTTGGTGCTTATGACAAAGCGAAGCCTTTTCGGCTGTCGATATTGTGCAAATGTTAGACCTCGTCTACATATGAGTGCCTACGGCTAGCCAGAGAGCTACAGGAGGTCATTAGGGGTTTCTACCTCCTCTTCATTCACCTAGCTTTTCCAAGAATCACTCATTGTGCAGGCGTATGGGTCAGTTGCACAGTGGCCGGTTATGACGCAGATGACTGCCATGAGTGTTGGCGTGCTGAGTCTGAGAAGACAGAGTGATCGTTTAAGACCTAGTCCTGGCCATATTGTCCTTTGTTTCAAAGCGGGTGGTGCCTTCAAGCCATTTGTGGTTAGTTATTTTAATTTTATGAGTCGCAAGGTGATGGTAGGCTGTAGAGGCTTTGCAAGTTCGCAAGTTCTCGCTCAGCCATGACATGAGTTTTTGAAATGAACATTAAATACTGCAGAGAGTCATTTGGAGACTGGCAGTCATTTTTGTCACTTTTGGATATCTTGAGCCAGGACAGCTTACAGCGGTCGGGGAGCTACAAGGAAATAGTGAAGTCTTCGGCAGAGATTCATACACTCAACAGTGATGTCATTGGAAAAGACTCGTACACCCTCCCATTCGTCCGTCTTCGATCTGTCGGTGGATATTCGCAGGGGATCGGTCAGGGTCTGATTGTCAGACATCAAATCCGGCCTGGAAGGGGGGCCTAGGGTAGTAGGGGATCGTTGTCTCAGAGCTTTGTTGGCTAGAAATAGGAAAAAACTCAAACTGAATACCAGAGATTTGTAAGTGGATCTTTCTGATAACCTACGACGACGGGGAAAGCGTGCATGCTTTACGCGTCTTCAAGATCCTTGGTGTCTGCAAAATGTTTCAGACGGGTGTAGGCCGTTTCACCGGCAAAGTAGACAGTCGCGTTGCTTTCTGATGCCCTACGACGACGGGGAAAGCGTGCATGCTTTACGCGTCTTCAAAGTCCTAGGTGTCTGCGAAATGTTTCAATCAATTGAAGGCCGTTTCATCACCATGTAGACAGAAGCGCCGTGGTGATCGGGCGTCAGTAAGGAGGTGTTACGTATTTTGTTAAATCAAAGGAAGGTAATGGAGGTCAAGCGAAAGGATTGGACCCAAGCGCTGGCTGGATACGCCTTGCTGTGAAGGAAGTTAAGAAGGATTGAGTGTGGAACTTTTTGGGTGGCCATAAGCAATGTGATAGGCAGGCGATGGACTGACGAAATTAACGATTCAATGGGATGTGGTTCAGAAAAGGACGGGCTTACAGTACAAATGTGTCAGCTTTCATGAGCTTATATGGACCCATTGCATTGGGCTGTGTTAGTCACGGCTTTAGGACCACTAGGGTACCTTAAGCCGGTGCTCATGAAACCACAATTGTCGCGAAGAAATCATCAAAACCCACTGGCGCAACGAAGATCAAGTCATTTTCCGCCCTGTCCATCAGAAGAACCAAATTGTTCAGCAACCAAGTGATTGATTTACCTTCCACAGAAGCGAAGCTTAGCACTAGACTGTCTAATGATGAGACATTGCTTCAGCTTAGGCTATTGTCAGACATTTAATCGGGCCTGGAAGGGGACCTCGGGTAGTAGAGGATCGTTGCCGTTGGGAAGGAAGTTGAGTTCAAGGCAGAGACATTGAGTGCAAACGACTGCCCACCCGACAATCCTCTGAGATCCACTTCAGTTAAGCCTCAGCTCAGCTGAGAACCTAGCAAAGCGATGTCAATCAAATTTGAATCCCACTCTCCTCCAGTGAGTCTCCCTCAGACCCTCTCCCCATCGCTTGTGCAATTTCCGTGCGAGATATCCTCATTTGTGGAGAGGGACTTTTAATTATCATCGCTCGAAGAAAGTTTCGCTGATTCGCAGTCACCGTCAGACGTCAGCTGGAAAGGTGAATATCCTCGGGCCGGGGGGGAGAGTGTTTTTAAGCAATTGGCTAGATGAAGAGTGCACGTACAGCGATGCATCCGTGTACAAACACCCATTTGCCAAATGCAAACTCTACAGGAATTTATGGCTTAGTCAACAGCATCAGCATCACCGACGGCGGCGGAAGCGGCAACAGTAGAGGCATGGTTGAGGCGAGCAGCGGCTGTGGCGGTATCCATCCGCTGCGCACTCGTCACATCACATCCGTATTCACCTGTTTAATATTCATGGAATTTTAAACGTTCCGAGGCAAATAAACAATATATCCTTCGTTGCACACACTACACCACGGCTACCACCAGCGGCAGGGATTCGCTCTGCTGGTGCAGTTTTGAAAAACCGAAGAACGATGGTTGCACTGCCATAAAGCAGCCGCTCGCGATTATGAATACTTCAAGTTTCACGATTCACCGATTGCCTTCGCTGTAGCCTGCATAATCTATGTGTCCTTGTGCGATATTCTGCCCTGCTGCCCGCCCGAGGGGTGGGTGCGTGGGGGGCATTTAAAGTTTTAATAGATTTCCTCTCTGGCAGAGGGAATCTCAACTGTAACTAGATTTTCCACAGAGACAGGCACACTCAGGGTTGTCTGCCGGGGCGGATGGAATGAAAGAGAGAAAAAATAACGAGGATCCCAGGACGATAGAAATATTTTCGGTAACACGATAAGCTACACCGCGCCACTCGAAACGAAAACTTTTCGCATTACTTAAAGTACAACAATTAATGAACTTGTTGGCGGGGGCGACAGTCGGGAGGCGGCAGTGGGTAATCGCCTGCCTGCTAGTCGTTTGCGCGCCACGCCAGTGGAACTCTGATTTTGTGTACCTGTGCTCAGTCGAGTGTGACTGGATGGCGCTGGTGGTGGAGTATCAGAAACAGAACTTTCGAGTAATTATTCATTTCAAGTGGTGAGCGAAAATTTGATATGGCGGCTTTGGCGCGCCCGCCGAACCGAGCGCTCTGTCAAAGCCAAATGTATCGGTTCTATGGACTAATTGCCAAAATCGCTGCCGAAAACAC
Organism: Eristalis intricaria; assembly: GCA_964034865.1. NCBI lineage: Eukaryota > Metazoa > Arthropoda > Insecta > Diptera > Syrphidae > Eristalis > Eristalis intricaria. Next base: position 2,794,633 of record OZ035874.1, on the reverse strand, counting down.
GTAGACGTGCGCATAATTAGAGGCTTTTCTAGGATTTCGCCGAGTGATGGTGTGCTATTGTGTGTGGCAACGCAGTCTGATTAATGTGGCGACAGTTCGTGGCGAAGGAAGCGATGTGCGTGCGTGTGTATGTGCATGGGTGTGAGACAGTCAGACAGACAGTGATGATGATGGTCCTTGAACTCCTCAATTACAATTAAACTGAAGATGAGACTATTTTGTGAAGGGTGTTTATGTGCGAATGTGAGTGCTTGGGGCAGAGGTGGTGGATCTTCTGGTGAGGGGATGGGTGTGGGTGGGGGTAGGTGGGCAGTTCAGTGACCCATCGGAGCGAGTATGGTCGTCTGGTTAGGCAGACAATGCGAACTGCAGGTGTGACTATGTTTCAGTTTCTGTTGCTGTTCTTGCTTCTGTTTTTCTTTATGTTGATGTTGCAGTTGTGGTTGCTGTTGATGTTGTTGTTGATGTAGCTCTTGCTGTTGCTGTTGCTGTTGCTATTGCTGTTGCTCTCGCTGTTGCTCTTGCAGTTGCTGTTGCTGCTGCAGCTCTTGATGTTGCTGTGTCTGTTGCTATTGCTGTTGCCGTTGCTGTTACTGTTGATCTCGCTCCTGCTGTTGCTAGACGAGACTGTTTAAATACGTCCACGACTACGCGACAATATCCTAGCTTAGTCGTCCGACTTAGTCGTGGTGCGACTGTTGTTGTGGCCATTTGATGCATGGCTGTTGTGGCCGCTGCTTTGCTGGGGAGTATGTTTTAAAGGAATACCAAGACTAGACGACGATGATAAGGATCGCCTGATGGACTTTTTCTTGAAATTCTCTGAATTCTCATCCTCATCAATGACACCCAGAAGATGTAAACTTTGTCTACCCTCACCAGAGAATCGGAGGGCATGGTACCCTAAATTGTTCCCTGCCCTAAAATTCGCCATTAATTCCCTCCGCAAAAACAAAGCAAAACCAACCACAATTTGACACAAAAAAGAAAAGAACGTTTACTCGCAAAATAGGGGAAAGCACACGAATTACAAGGAACCCCAACCCCCATCCCCTCCCTCAAAAGTCTTAAATAAAATTTCAATGAATAATTATGTACGTCCTGACACATAGCATGGTGCTTTGCATAAATTCCTCATTCATTCGAATTCATTTTGAATATCAATTTTCCAATTTTCCGCTTGCCATCGTGCTGCCATTCTGCCAGACACCCCCCCCCCCCCCCCCCCCCAACCCATTCCCCGATCTGTTTTCATTGTTGTGACACAACACAAATTTCCTTACAATTCACACCATTCAACATTTCCCTTTTGGTAAATGTTTGCCAATTTTTTCCAAGGATACAGACAGGAACCCGCATACGCATAAACACCACCATCAGGCCATATCGTTCCACATCGTTCGAATGTGTGCCAAAGCAGGTGCAGAAGACCATTTCTTGATGTTGCGCATACAATTTTTCATAAACACACACCTTATAGCGGTACTTTGTAGAAGCAGAAAGACTTGATTATGATGAAATACCAACGATTTAATGGACCACACAGAAAATTCTATTTTCGCACCACACCACAGTCACCATCAGTCCACCGTTGAGCACGTCCTTGGTGGGGGCGGAGGGGTGTTGGGGGATGGCGAAAACAATTTTCCATGTGAACGATTCCTTCCGTATTCAAAAGGAATACACGGAAACGAAAGTAATGAAAGTGAGAATGACAAGTGAGAGGACAGACGAGCTGTGGACCAGGTGCTGGAGGGTGTCTCCGTCTCCTCAAGTCATTTGTTGTTTTCCAGGAAATGAGAATCAGGCCAATAAGGTGGTGAAAATGCCCCCAAAAAAAAACAACACTGTCTTCACTCATCCGCACCACAGTCGCTCATACATGACGCGCGTGGGGGGTGGGGCAAATTGCTCAAGACCATTTATCAGCGCTCAGTACCCGATTTGGAGAGCCTGACATTTTTTCGTGCCGCATTCCTATTCAAACTCCCCGAAGGAGACTTCTTCTTCATTCCACTACAGTCCGACGGAGGAAAAAACGAAAGCAGAAGATAGAGCTGGCGACACACCTCCAATGATTTGTATCCTTTAACTGTTTTCCTTTCAGTGGCCCAAGTGTATTCGGCTGTTTGCTTTGGCAGGACAAAATAAATATCCTTGCTGCACGGCGGTGGCCGATGTGGGACTGCCGACTGCCGAAGAAGTGGTGCGGCATGGTCGCTGGAGCGAGGGAAGAACCCGCAAATGTGTCGTCGTCCTGAGCGAAAGTGATTTATGACCAGCGTCTGGCAGCGACGAGAGATGCGGAATGCTTTCGAGATTCCTCTTGTTGTTGGCCAAAAAAGGCAGTCGAGTGTGGTGGCAAAATGGCAAATTACTTATGAGACAAACACTTGCTGCGGCAAACACTCGTGACTGTTGTCTTGGCAAATATGAGCCGACAGAGTCCCTAAATGGGTTACAATTTGACTGCTCTCGAGCACGGGACAAGCAACGAGATGTGTTTCGAGTGCTCACTACGAACGTGTCGTGTTGTCCCGTCGAAGTCGTTGCTCACTTGGGGCTAATCCAGTTCGTGTCCTAGTACATCACAAATCACATCTAAACCGCCGCCTAACCCACCCGCCACGGACTTAAAATGAAAATTCCCTTTTCAATCACAATTTCGAGGAATTCCAAATGAATCCCTGCCCCCTCCATTGTATCAATAATTCACTGCGTTCCCATCGAATATGGGAAAAAAAAAACACGACCAACCCAACCATCATCTAATATCGATGCCAAGCCACCCCCATCCGTCCCCACACGATGACATTTAAGCGGATATTGAGTTATCGATCCGATGCCACATCCACCTTTGAGCACATCCTGTCCATTGTCGGGCAGGGTGGGGAGGGGGGATGGAGTCAACAGCCATCCATTTACACGTACCACCGCCTGGCGAAAGGTGCCGACGGGCGCGCTCTTCAATTGGTTCGATTCGAAAAACACTCGTAATAAATGTTAATCCTTAATTGGATCGGCTTTTCGAGGCAAACGTTGCCAACGGAGCGACGGCGGCAACGGTGATGGTGGGACAGTAAATTATTAATGAATTGTCAGGACCTAGACGAGAAGGTTTTTCATTCACCAATGCGCGCGGCGCACCTGTGTGCCTTGCTTCAACGTCTTGCCTGTCGCAGGCATGACGCAGATGTTGATGGCCTCGCCGGACATCCTAGACCCCCGGTCGTCGTGGCGGGCAGGGCAAAGTATAACGGAAAATTAATTAGCTAAAGTGTACACTCATTTACAATCCTTACTTATCCTGATTAAATATTTACCTTAGCCCCAGGTAGAGAGTAAGGATCGCGGTCCTCCCCTCGATATCCAATTACAGCGCTTTCCTTTTCTTTGCTCGCCTCTTTGCGGCTAGTAATTTGTTTTTGTGCTTAGGTCTGTTTATCTGCGCAGCTCTTGATGATGGCCATTCGTACCGGCTGGATAAATTGTTGTCAGTAAGCAACAACAAATTCTTGATGAATGATTGAGCAGTCGTCGCGGCGTCGTCGTCGTCGTGTCGGTGGCATTCCCGGTCTAATTGTGGGAATTAAGGATTTTGAACAGGTGACACATTGACGACAGACAGGCGACACAGCTCAGCCCAGTCACTGATGGACGGGTGGTGGGTGGTGGGTGGTGGGTGGTGGGCTGCGGGATGCCCTATTTCCCTTCACATTGCAACCTCTGAAAGCCCCTTTGAGTCAAGTCAAACGAAAGCCAATGGAACAAGCACTTCACTCCGTCGGTTATGAACGTCAATTAGTATTCAGCATCTCGACAGGCTCAGTAACCCAATTACCCAGTGGTTCCACTCGCGTTGCTAATTTCAATGAAATTCCCTTCCCACACGTTGAGTTTCAATCGAAAACTTCTACACCTCTACACAGGACTGTGTTACTGCCGTACACGCTGAAGAACTTCACTTGAAGCGGGGCGAACTGCACAAAAGCCCAGCCAAGCCGATCCTTGCCACGCCGAGGAACGCGCCGCGAATACACGCTGTTCATTAAAAGTATTTAAATATTGGCCAAGTGTCCTGTTCTCAGTGTGATTGCGCTCTCCATATCACTGATGGTTGCGTAACAACATTTATTGATTGAACGTCGTTTTTTAATCTTTTTTACAACAAATTCCACGCGACCAGACAAAGTGAGCGTCGACGATCGTGTGAGGAAAAAAAACGGAACTCAAGCACAGCACTTCAGAACCGCAGCCGCGCCCGATTGGAAGATGGGCGCTGATGGGTGCCGCGTGCTCAGGAACGAGAAGGGGATTCCGCTTCCGCCCCTGAAAGTGGGTCAGTGGATGCCACTTGAATTTTTACACCTACAGTGGGTAAATCCGCGCTCTCGATAAATCCGTAATTAATTGGAAATAAATTTCAACAAGGTGAGGCAACAAAGCGAAATGCAAACGGGTTTTCATACGGCGGGGGCTGATGGTGTTTTATGACCAGTACTACGTTTGTGCGCGATTATCCGACGCGACCACAGGTCAAGTGGCCGATCTTATGCGGGCGTTTTGTGATTTTTAATTGAAAATTAAAGCCACCTGGTCGCGAAATAAATTCGAATCGGACGCGCGCTGAATGGGGCTGTGGAGTGGGGGTGGGGAATGTTAATTCATCACTTGGGATGTCCATCGAGGGAGATCTATGAGCACGCTGTTGAACGTCGATCTGGTCCAGCGACGGTCCATGAAGTCAAATGGCAATTCGCGAGGACATCCCAAGACAATCGAAAGGGAAGACATGGTCAGTGCCAAGGATAAGCATTTATCCTTTAGAAAATATTTTTTTGAAGCGGCGAAAGCAAGCTCAATCGGTTAGGAGTGGATGATGAAAAGAAGATTGTGAGAGGCCACCACAGGCACACCCTATGAAGCAGCTCGCGGGGTTGGTATCAGAACATCGGCTGAACTTCTATACCCTCACATCAGGAAGACATGGGAACAAGAGAGGCTACCCACAAGATCCACCAAAGTGGTTCATGTATGAGACACAGGTCTACATCCAGCAGTAGTGGTACCCTTGATATGACCATACGTGGTCATCTACTGTGCGAGCCAAGTTGTTAAATGGCAAATCGTAAGCTAAACACTGCCTAGAACGCACAAGGAACGCCGCAATGCTGTAAAGCCGCCCGTATTCACACCAGTCTACCAAAACCTGCTTAAACACCGCCGTTTGAAGCCGGTGCTAGGCCACCTCCACGGACGATAGCACCCACTACACGTGTGGTACCTGTCAAAGCTAAGCCAAGGTCCACATCAGACAGTCCCCATGATTGCTTCATTATTTAACAAATTTCATTCTAAAGAGCGCCTCGCCACATTCAAATATCCTGTAAAACCTCTCCTCCCCTATCCCCAGCTTCCCCAGAGCAATTTCCAATTTTTGTCAATTTGTCCATGATCGAACTGAGTACCCCCTGACTGAAATGAATCCCTCTGCACCCAACAACACAAGTCTCCTCCCAAAGGGAAGCTTAGGCTCAACTATGGCATGCCGCCTGTGCGCCCCCTCGTTGTGTGTTGCAAATATCACAAAATTCCTGTCAACCATCAACGAGTTCTGTACCAATTCCCTGATGCACTCTCAAATTCAATCCCAAGCCCCAACTGAACTGGAACCTCCCCCAACCGCCCCTCCGCCCCCACCCCTCATCATTCAAGATCGTACCATTTAAAAGCTAAATTGCTTGCTACAAACGTCCTTCCACCCACCAGCAAAGCAGGCAAGTTTCGATCCATCAAATCGATTGACTTCTCCCACAGGACGACTATCTCTTGATCCCCACTGCATCTAGGCATCCACACACACTCACACACCCACACGCCTCTCGATCCGACATCCGCGCGTCTCGGGCAAACGATAAATCGAAGTACTCATTGACGGTCGTTGGAATTAATAAATTTCCATCCAGAACAAGGAACATATTCTCTGGACACCAAACGTTGTCTGGGTCTGCCCACCGCACGACTCGTACGAGCCCGAGACTCGTTCGTCCACCAGACGCAGCCACGACTCCTGCTGTGGCCCATGCACATCCAGCCCTGCATACGTTCACATCGCTCGGAATAAATTTCAACCATATTTCACTAGACAAGGATTTTCAACGTTTGCTTGTCGTTTGTTTTTTTTCAGTCGAATTTTTTTTTTGTCAGTTCATCAAGTGTGTGTGGGTGAGTGTGTGCGTGTGTTGCAGTTCAAAGCGCCGCGCGACCACCCGCTCCCCCCGACGAACTTGTGGGTGAGAGCACTCAACAAAAACTATTTTGACAATGGGGTGAATGGTTTATGTGTTGTTGGGGTGCTGTTTGCGTTCGTTGCTCGCGCTGCATCATCAAAACAGATTTCTCCATTTTTGCACTCGGAATTGTTTTGTGCATCGACAATGCGAAGAGGAGACGCCCGCACCCTCCCTCTGTACACACGCTACAAATCACTAAGAGTCGATGCATGAGTGCAATCTAGCTAGCGATTCTCTCTCTCTCCTAGTGTCAGTCGGAATATGTATCGAGCAATCAGATGGCGCGGGAGGCGAAGATGGACGTTGTATTTTAAATCTTCAATAACCACTTAATTTCCTTAAGAGATACTTTCCTATCCACCGCAACCATCAATAGTATCCATGCTGGCAGAGAGCTGGCCCAGGACCTCATCTCTCTCTGCCCCTAAGGAAGAGGATATTGTGTGCCAGTCGCTCCCACTCTTGAGCAAAGCCCGAGGAATCAATTTATTTTCGGTCTCGCAGAGCACACTAAATTGGGATTCTATGTAAATTTGATTACCAACCAGCCAACCAATAGCCCCAGCCACCCACTCAACGGGTCTCTTGTGTGCGAGCAGCGAGCAGGACTCGCAATGATAAATGCCCGACTGGTGGTGGGTCCTTGCGGAGTCTCTTAAAATTCAAGAATCGATTCGCGGTTTATTGGAGAACCCCCTTCCAAGTCGTCGTCTCCACTCAGTCCTGTTCACAATGCAAATGTCCGATAACATCTTGTTGAAGTTTTCGACTCTCGTACTGGCGACATATTTCATTCCCTTACCCCATCAATGCACAGGGTACGCCAACCAGGCCATGGCAGCGGCAGCGTGCATGTGTGTACGCTGTGCGGTGTGCTGGTGGACACAGTTGCAAACAAAGTTTATTTTTCCATTCGCAGGATTTTTCTTCCACTTTCTAGGAGCAGGGGTGTAGATAAATTTTCTTATCTTAACCATGTGGTCAGGAGTTGAGCAAGAATTTGCATGTCCTTGCGCCACCACACGACATTGACAAGTAGTCTGCGGTGACAGTGGTCGTTTGGTGACAGTGGGCGTCGCGTACAATCAGCACGACTTTTCCCAGTTTAATCGAATTCAATTTGAATGACGACGTTGAGACTGTGTGGGCAATTACGTGCGATGTGTGTTTTGAATTAGTTTTGCAGAAGTTGTCTCAGTCTGGCATGTTTGGACTGACCGGCGGTGGGTTGAAGAAGTTGCCAGAACCACGGGAAGCACTTGACAGGCGGCAAGCGACAAAGGTGGAGACACGAAGTCAGTGACATTTGTTGTTAAAGGACCGGTTGTGAAAAAGCTGATAAGCCACCGAAGAGTCTTAATGGTTCTTGACACTCATTTCGAATTCCGGAAGAGGACCTCTGGTCATTTGACGGCACAGCTCATCGAAGAGTGCGGCTATTCACATTTGTTATTCAGTTTGCCAGCAATCCCTATACTAGGCATCGCAATGGGTCCTATACGACTTTAGGGAGACATGGCCTAACCCTAACTACCCATGTACCTAACCAAAGCCTTATTCTGAATACTGCCCGCATATAATTTCACTACATCTCTTCTACTAGGAATTAGGAAACGCAGTTCGATTTGGACACTTGGCCGTGGCTTGAGATGGTGTTCCTCAAGGGTTTACCTAAAATGTCTCCAAAACCCTACAATCTATCTTCGGAGAAGGATTTCAATGAACCCGAGGTAGACAAGCATGTGATAACATGCGACAAGAATGTCTTTAACAAACATCACGTGAAACTAGAATATTCGTGAAATTATTTCACGTGAAACCAAATACACGTGAATACAATTACACGAGAACCTGATTAAACGTGTATCTAATTACAAGTTAAACTAAATGCATTCCAAATCCATAGCATGCAGTCCATGAATTGATTCCACGTGAAACTAATTACACGTGAATACAATTACATGTGAACCGGATTAAACGTGTATCTAATTACAAGTTAAACTAAATGCATTCCAAATCCATAGCATGCAGTCCATGAATTGATTCCACGTGAAACTAATTACACGTGAATACAATTACATGTGAACCGGATTACACGTGTATCTGATTACAAGTGAAACTAAATGAATATCAAATCCATAGCGCGCACTAAATGCATTGATTTCACGTGAAGCTAACTACAGATGAACCTGATTACACGTGTATCTGTTTACTGAAAATAAATGAGTTTCAAATCCATAGCGCCCACTCCTTGAATTGATGGCACGTCAAACTTGAATGCAATTACTATATATACTATATTCTTGAAAGTTCTTAATATCTATGCATCCCATCTTCATTGCAATAAAAACGATTCCATTTCCCATGAAAGCACCGAGGATATCAGCAAAACATTAAAGGAGTGTAACAAGGTCTTGAGAGCATACCCCGAATTATACCAGCAGTCCAATAAGATAAACGGCTAACAAATCGATACCCCGAAAGAACTTAGAACCGCAGAAGCTCAGGAAAATAGCAAGAAAAAATTTCAAAGGCATTAGAACTGAAGATTGACAAATGTACAATCTTGCGTTAACCAACTAAGAAAGGATCAGGAAATCTAAAAGGAGATCGTGGAAAGGCTTCTGTAAGGACCTGCAGGACTGAAAGACTCCATCAAAGAAAGACTTCATCAAAGAAAGACTATCAAAAAGAGACTCTATCAAAGAATGACTCTATCAAAAAAAGACTCCATCAAATAAAGACTCTATCAAAGAGGATTACAACGACCTCTTGGACGGTGCCTGTGGAGCCTGTCCGGGGTAAAATCGTGTTCGGAGACCAATTTCCAAAATGGACACGGCGACAGATCACTACTTCCGACTCACTGATCTTGCGAGAGCATATTCCAAACAAAAATCCTCACAGCAGCCGGCCAAATCGACCATTCCAGGGAGCCAAAGTTGACTTTGAGCATTTCCCCACGATTCAGTGCTCGACAGTCCAATGTCATAAAATTGCACCAGCCAGAGCAGGTTTGACATCGAAGACACCTGAGCACACCGTAGATTTCCAGAGCCTACGAAGAGCAACTGAGGCAACTGAGGCTGAGGGAAAAGCTCCCCTGCTCTTCGAAATTGTGAGAGTCATCTAGCAGGGAACAGCGTCCAGGAGTTAAGATGATTTGCAACAGTTTTGTATTTCAGTTGAAGCCTCTTCTCTCGGCACCTCAAAGATGTCGCCCACACTCGCAGTCCCTCCCCTTTTAAAACTTCATTCAAAGTCCACACGTCTTTAATAATTCAAAATGCGTTCACAATCCACAAGCCCATGCCTATTGCGATGGAAAAATGGCACTATTTACAATCGATTTAGCGGCATCCACTTCAATTCGCATGAACCCCCCCTCACCCCATGTGACCCCGAAAGAGTTCTGCACCAGCCAATACCGCTTTGAGGTGGCTTCATCCGTGTCATAACCAACAACAGTCATATAATGTGAGGCAGTCCGAACCGGCGATGGCTGAGTGAAGACCCCGGCCTTGTAGTGCATGAACTCAAACGACCCCGGATTGAACTTGATCACGACGGGAGCGAAGAAATTGACGACTTTCCTCAGCGTCCCGTCGTCCCCGTCAGCGATGCTCGAATAGGCCGCCAGAGTTCTTCCATTTGTCGACTGAGACGGGAGTGCACACATGCCCTGCAGGTCACGCGAGCGGTTGGGATACTCAGTCAACGGATAGACTCTCTGCGCGTAAACGGTCAGATAGTCAAACGCCGATTGAGCCACCTGATTGACACAAGCCTTGGAAGCGCCAGCGCAATCGATGAAGTTCTGCGCGGATAGAGCTGGTGAGAGCATGACACCGGCGTTGACATCATCGAAGATCTTGAGAGCCACCGCTGCCGCATACGCCCAACCGCTGTTGCAGGCAACTCCTTGATCTTGCACGGGACTGTAGAATCCTTGACTGGCGTAGGAAAACGATGGCGTCGGCTCGATAGCCGGTAGACTGAAGGGAACCGCATGCGAGACGATTTCCGTGGTCGGGGGGAACAAATCGGCGAACTCGAAGAAGCGAAAGTCACTGAACTGATTCACATCGAGTGTGTACGCTTCCAGGCCTTCCGCAGCGCGAGCGTTATGTGATTCGATTGTGTGTTTGTTGAAGGCGAAGTTACATCGTGCACCACTTTCGTCGTTGACGCTGGAATACGTTTTCGCGTACATGGCCTAGAAACCAGTGGGTTGGATGAATTGCAAGAGGAGTCGAAGTTTGTGCTGTCGTACTGACCTTGTATGTATTCCATTCCAGATCTGAGACGGAGAACGCTGAGCTGAGCGCAAGGGTCGCGGCAGCAATCAATGAGAGGGCGAGTAGTCTCATTGCTGTCAACTGAGGCGTTTGAGAGGAACTATATTAGTTGGCCGTGCATCGCCGGGGTTTTATATTCGCAGAGAAGGTGTTTATCGCGCGCGATAAGGAATATATGATCTCTTGTCGAATCTGTGGAATTTATAACAATGAACCTAGCATTTTTGGAACTTTATCTTGCGGAAATCTGCGTTATCATGCGCTGAGATGAAGGTGGCCACGGAGTAGGCATGAGTGCAGGGGATGTTGGGAGCATGAATTGAAAAATTAAATGAGACGCGGATTATAACGTAAGGTCACTATGGTAAGATAACCACAATGGTTCTGGTTCAATGGCACCACAGGCCGCGATGCGTGTGAAAAACGGTCTCCATGACGTAATGTTCTCTTACAGATCTTCCAAATGGGAAAGCAATTCGGCCCAGGCCAAGACTTAGTCATCCTTCATAATGAACGAAAAGAGACGACTGAGACTGAGTGTGAGAGGTCGATTGCGAAGCAGTCGTTAACGCAGGCCGCCTAAATAAGCTCGACACCCGAGAGGTGTTTAGATCAATGAGTATGTGTCGATAAGTGTCAGAGGACAGTCGGTAAATGGAAAAGGAAAGGACAACCCTTCGACTGGAGAGACATTCCACAGTTCAGACAGACAGTTAAAGTGTCTAACTAAATGTTTATGTATTAAAGGCATTCAATTGGAAACAGGGTCAAAAGATCCTCCTGTGCCATAGACCTGACCACCAGAAGCTTGGCAAAATATTGCGTAGCAAACCGTGAGAAAACGTGTGGTAAGTTACACAGGCTTTTTGTCCGGCTCTAGGAAGATATTCTCGTACTCGCAAGCCTGGTAGATCATCACACCGACAGGGACCTCCTCAATTGCAACCAATAGACTTACACATTCTAGCAGTCAAGGAAATGCTGGGATAACTTCTTCTATGGCTAGAGCTATAGTCTAGGCTGAACCTGAGCCTCTCCACCCAGCAAGGTCTTGTGGTAGTTCCTTCCAGCGTTGCTGGATGTTCCCTTTCGTACTGTGTACGCCACCATAGGCTTGGTCTCTCTTTATCCGGTTGTCCCTCGGCGTTGAAGGCCCCGACTCCGCGATAACCTTCTTATAAAAATATGAGCAAACAGCTCCGATGGAGTAGGGCATTTGTAAGAGAAAGTTGCCATAAAATATTTACAACAGTTAAAAAGTAAAAAACGAGTGTTGTTGTTCTTGCTGGGTGTTCGATGTGGGAGGCACAATTTTAAGTGACGTTGGTCATCCAGGAGTCGAGTGCTATGGAGGCAGCTGACTTCACACCTTCCTGTCTTTGACTGCTACGTTGCGATATGCGTGGAAATCGCTGCCAACCACAACTAACGAGACATTCGAATTGGTTGCTTAACGGGTTTGACCTCAAAGGATGGACTAAATTGGTCGTGATGATTCCATAGAAGAACCACGGTAAGAACGCGGGGCTTCGCTTTGCCTTAACAACTAGAACTAGGCTCAACTGGCTCTGGACAATAATGTGCCAAGACCGATGCCGTCATGAGCATGAGTCTTTGCCTCAGTTCACCTTCATTGGCCAGACTCACGACTTTAAGGTCTATGGAAAGAAATGATAGTTTCCTCGACGTTTTTAATTAAAGGGGAACAGTGCCTTCGGCAGTAGAAGTTGTCGAGAATTGAATCGAGATCGTCATTCAAATGACGCTGTGTATGAATTTGGGGTCCGTTTATGAGACAGGATAGAACAGCGTGCGATTGACCATTGCTCAAGTATTGGATTAAGACTACACACCGAGCGTTGAGACGTTTCATGGTTTTTATGCCGTTTTTAGATGATATCTAGTGCATTCTGACAGCATCTTCGCATGTAACACGTCAGTATCAGGTGGCATTTCATGTCCACTCGAACCGTCAGATGTACAAAAAGCAGGAAGCTGATCAAACTGTCAGACGATCTTATGCACTTTAAGGACACACTCCAATGACACCCAAAAAGATTCAGAAGGCTTCAGAGGACATGTGGAACCTTTCTTTCAATTCAATTCTTTGTAATTAGCAAGAAAAATGTTTGAAAAATTTGCCAAAAACGTGCAAAATGGTTGCCAAACCTCTTTAGGTGCGCATGAGGCTGTCCATAAAAATGACGGTGCATATCGGGCACGTGCCTGATCGCGGGAACACTAAAGATGACTTAAAACCAAGTCTTGAGGAGAATATATGAAAGGGTATCCTCAGAATTCATTCGCAATCCATCGTAAGTTCTTAAGGTTTGCTCGAGTTTAGAGTCATATCACCAGCACAGAGCTCAAGAGGTTCCATGGAGACACAAGGTCCACAAGACAACTGGTGTCCTTCTTCGAGCCTAGTGACGTCTTGCAGCACTCATTTCTTTAAAGTCAATCATAATTCCTTAAAATGTCATGATCTGTATCCATTTGTACCAACAATCCTCAAACTGTCGAGAAATGAAAAAATGCCTGTTCTTCGGCGAAAAATGTCGTCAACTGCGGGCAATCCGTGCTCGACTTGTGTGCATTTTCTAAAAATCGAAATTTGCTGCATAGACATAGACTGAAATCGAGAAGCAAGCCTTTGAAAAAATTGCTGGGACAGGAAATCATTACCAGGCCCTCGCAGCAACTTCAGCTCACCGTAGCCTAGGTGATGCGTAGTTCTCAAATCTTCTCCTGAGTATAGGATAGTTCGAGAAGAGGACTGAAAAGTAACCGAATCGAAAGAGCAGTGAGAATGAAAGAAATCCGTCAGAACTTGCTTAAAATTAGTCAGAAACCAGTCACTACCTGTGGATGGTGGTAGCAACAGCTCTCGTTGGCATCGTTCTTTGTGATGCTTGATCTACGCCCACCACTGATCTACGCCCACGACTGAAGTCATCACCGAGCCTCATTGATATCGTGCCACGGAGTTAATTTCAACAGATTCAATTTAAAGATAACAGCCACGGAATCTATCATCTTGATTCCGTTAGAATATAAGGATTAATAAGGAAAAAGAACAGAGAATTGAGATGATAAGCCCGTATTCATGCAAACGGTTTAGTCAGACGTGTCCACACTTCACAGATCTCCGATCTTGGGACTCAGTAAGCTTAGTAGACAATTTGTAGACCCTTAAAAACGATCGCTGGTCGTTTCTTAAGATATTCCAGCCAACAACTCGCCTGAATACAATCAAAAATGACAAAATTCGCATCTCAAACCCGAACAAATTTCCCCACAGTGCCCTTTAAATGCAATTAAAGCCCTTGACAGCACCCACGATACCCTCCCCCATCATCCCCCACCACGTGCTGAAACCAAAACTATGAAAAAAATCCAAAAAAAAATACAACAAAATTTCGAGAAAAAATCCCAACATTTTTTTCAAAATTTCCATGCCGGTCGGAGGGGTAACCGAGTCTATATAAGGGTGCACCCATGTGGGGGGAGAGCTCAGTTCGTCGCTAGTCGTCGGGGAGTGCACATCGAAAAAAAAATTTTTTTCGGAATTTTTTTTCGCTCTCTCTCCCGCCGCCCTCTCTCGTGTGTGTACTGCCACCCATGCCCTTGCCCTGCGACACACTTAGGTTCATATGACAGGATGACTGGACCCCTGGAGGATGATGGACGCTATGATGAGGATGCAGGCGTTGTGGGCGGTCATGGTGCATGCCTTGCTTCTGGTTTGGTGATGTCACAGCCTCGACCAAACCGTCGTCGATTCATTTTTTCCGTTTGAGGACTGTCACACTCCACACCACCTTTCTTTTCATACGACCCTTGATCGAAAGAGTATTGGTATGCATGCGTGTGAATGGTCCGCCTGTTGAATCATGCTCGGGTTAAGGCATGCGGTACGGACATGCATACCCACGCGGACTTCCGTCGGAGTCTCTGTTCTCTCTCTACCCCCACCCTGGCCCTTGCACTCGGTTCTGTCCAACCGACTTGATTGTGATTTTACGCGATGGCGCATTCCATGTGTTGGAGCGACCAGACTCAAGCGAATCTTGAGAGGACGTTTTTATTTTTTTTAATTTGTTTGTGGGGGTCGGCCACATTCTTGCATCGTCCGTCGTCTGATGTCTGTTTTTTAAGAATTGCCACCCACCCACACAACCCGTCGATATACTTGTGTGTGTGCGTATAACTAATTGCGATTATAAGCGGGCCTCCTCTGCCCATGGATTACGGTTCGGTTCTCGGTTCGGTTTTGTGCGCAAGCGATTTACACTCGGGCCACCTCTGCCCATGGATTACGGTTCGGTTCTCGGTTCGGTTTTGTGCGCAAGCGATTTACACTCGGGCCACCTCTGCCCATGGATTACGGTTCGGTTCTCGGTTCGGTACAAGCTACAAGCCAGCGGCTCCAATGGCCACAAGAGGCCCATCAATGGCCACAAGAGGCCCATCAATGGCCACAAGAGGCCCATCAATGGCCACAAGAGGCCCATCAATGGCCACAAGCGGCCCATCGAAGACTGGAAACAAGGGACAGCTGTGCACTACGTGCACTTTGGTAAATCAAACCAATTTCTCATTCTTTTATACCTACACACATATTCTTACATTCGCGTTGAGTCATGACTCTCGTTTCGCGAGTTAAAATGTTGCCACGAAGTAGGTTTCGAGTATATGAGAATATTTAGAGGAAATTTTTCCTACTAACCCCCTCGGGACCCGAACAGGTGTCCTTGAGGCTAGGCAGGGCAACCCTCAGGGCCCGAACTGGTGCTCAGAGGTTAAGCTAGATAGGGATCCCTCAAGGTTCCGAACAGGAGTCTCGAGGCTAGGTAGGGCAACCCTCAGGGCCCGAACTGGTGCTCTGAGTCTAGGCTAGACAGGGAACCCTCAAGGCTCCGAACAGGAGTCTCGAGGCTAGGTAGGGTAATCCTCGGGGCCCCAACTGGTGCTCTGAGGCTAAATAGGGAACCCTCAAGGCTCCGAACAGGAGTCCTGAGGCTAGGTAGGGTAACCCTCGGGACCCGAACAGGAGTCCTGAGGCTAGGCAGGGCTTCTTCTCTTTTCAGGTTTGTTCTTATCTTTTCAGGTCTCTCCTTCTGCTCTTCTCTTTTCAGGTGCATTGCCCGCAATAGCACGGGCGCAACGCTCACGGCTTGTTTACGCTTTAATCTCCTTTTCTCATTTATCCGTTAAACTTAAAATTGTACAGAGGCTTAGATCCTTTTCAGCGCGTTTGATCTTTCGGAACTATAAATCTATTCAATGGCAGTTCGGAAGCACTCGTAGCTTGATAGAGGCGTTCGGGTTTTTCTTGTGAGCTCCTCTGCTCCCAGCCTGATTTTGTATTTATCCCGGTCGTAAACAAGCCGTACTCGCACATTAAGGTCTTCTGTGAGTCATCTTCTTTTATTCACGTCTCTGGGAGCTCGGATCAAAGTTTAGCCTCGCGTTCTTCAAAGACTATTCACTCATTTTCATGGCAGTTCGATGAAAGCAACCGCCGTCGCTTTACCAAGGTCTACCAGAGCTTCCATTATGTTTCAGATATGATTTGTATTTCACACAAACTAGAGTGCGGAGGCTTCCATCCTTTCACGGCGCGATTTGTCTTTCAGAACTAAGAATCTATTTTATGGCAGTTCGAAAGTGCTCGTTGCTTGTCAGAGGGGTTTGGGTTTCCTCTCAGCTCGCAGCTCCTCTGCTCATTGCTCCTGTCCTCCCGTGTGGCACTTCGGAGGTTAGAGTCTTTGTATTCGCCGATTATGCCTGCGGTTGTACGGAGGGGGTTTTGCGTATTGAGTGACCGCAGCGGACATGGTTAAATTTTTCCGTTTTTTTTGTTTAGAAGTAGATGTTGAAGTAGATTTTGAAGTAGACTTTGAAGTAGATGTAGAACTATATGTAGAAGTAGTCAATTTAGGAGAAGGTAGCAGGCCCCGGGGGTATCACAGCTGGCCACAATCTTCTTTTTTTTATCTTTTCTTAGCTTTTGGAATCTTTCCTCGAATTGGAATTATCTCATCTCCTTAAGCTCCTACCAAGGCATCCTCGATGGAAGGCAGCAGCAAATTAATCCCTTATTTTTCAGGGACACGCCCAGCTATGGCACGGGCGCGTCGCGTCGCGGTATTTTGGTTCGGTTCGGTTAGAGACTTCGGGAAAAGCTTTTCAACTATTCTCCTCTTTTTGTCTGGATTTGGTTGGGTTGGTTGGGTTTTTTTGGGTGTTTTCTGTTTTTTTTTTTTTTTTTTTGGGTTGGTTGGGTTTTTTTGGGTTTTTCTGGGTTGGTTGGGTTTTTTTTTTGGGTTTTTCTGTTTTTTTTTTTTTTGGTTTTTTCTGGGTTGGTTGGGTTTTCCTGGGTTTTTCTGGGTTGGTTGGGTTAGTTGGGTTTTTCTGGGTTGGTTGGGTTTTTTTTGGGTTTTTCTGGGTTGGTTGGGTTTTTTCTGGGTTTTTCCTGGGTTGGTTGGTTTTTTTTTGTTTTTTTTTTGGGTTTTTCTGTTTTTTTTTTTTTGGGGTTTTTTCTGGGTTGGTTGGGTTTTCCTGGGTTTTTCTGGGTTGGTTGGGTTTTTTGGGTTTTCCTGGGTTTTTCTGGGTTGGTTGGGTTTTTTCTGGGTATTTTCTGGGTTTTTTGGCGGTTGGTTTGATTGGGTTGATTGGGTATATGGGACCATAATTTCGTTCGCGAAATCGCACTAAGAATCGGAAATTATTACATTTGTCATATCGTTAGTATTTACAATCGGGAACGCGTCGTCGGTAACATACTCTTTTTGCGCGCAAAAATGGGAAGGGTGTTTTTAGTCAGTAAAAATCTGACACTACTATGTGTACACGGGTCACATAGTGTCTTCTTGAAGATTTTCACCAACCCAAGCGAAAAACAAAAAAAAAAAAAAAAAGCAGACAGAATTTCATTTCAGACCACAGTCAATTGAAGTCAGCACCAAGTGCTAACCAAAAAGAGGGACTTAGCTGCGATGGCGTCACACGTAGCCTCAATGGAATTTCAAGAAAAGTTGTCCACCATATTGAAAAGCAGAACACTGTCTCCAAAAACTGTCCCCAGTTTGAGGACCATCCCTCCACAGTCTCCAATCGAACCTCAGTCGAATTTCAAAACAAAATCCCTTATGAACCGGGAACCAGGGCATTGCTTAAAACCCATTAAACTAATTAATCTCCAATTCCATTGAGCTCTCGAAAAAGAAAAAAAGACATTTCCCAGAGAAGCACCAAACGACCACCAGTCCAACAAAACAATCAATCGAAACGAAGAACAGAATGTTGGCGCATTATTAATTGCACCCGAGCTCCTCGGTTGACTACTGCTTCTCGTGATTAACAAGTTGATCCCCCCACCCCGTCCCAACCATGGCCCTTGCAACAATCAACATTTCACAGGGCTTCTCTTTCATCTCGATACCTTAGAGAAATAGCAGCACAATCGATGTGCCCAGCATCGCCATTCCACAACTAACCTTAATGCAACCGAGTTGAGTTTCAGTTCGGGAATCCTTTCAGATCAAAGAGAGAGCGAGAAACTGAGAAGGAATCATTCGGAGGCGGGAGGTGGGCTGTGAAACAGCTCAATCCCTCCACCCCCCGTTCAGTCTCTGAAAGCTAATAAACCTCAGGAAATATGCTTCCTTTCAAGGTACGAAATAAATCATTTGACCAAATAAAAAGGACGAGAGAAAGAAAGAAGCAAAAAAAGAAAACAGGAACTCTGAAAATTACATTGTCTGGGCGGTAGACGGCGACGGCCGCTGACCAACAACACCAGGAACAGGAATCCCCTTTGGCAAGGAAAACTCCTTCCTCATTTGCGGAGTGCACCGATGGAAGGAATCACAGCAGCCGGAGGTGAGTCTGTGTGTGTGTGTGCACCGAAAACTACAATGCAGGGAGTGTACAGAGAAACAGGCAACTACCGCAGATGGCCAAGGAAACTCGGGTTCAGGTTCTTGTTGGGGGTGCACGTCGGCAAAGATCATTCGAAACGTACATTTGATATTCCGACTGGCGTCGGGACGGCAGGGGAAGAACGCGTAATGCGAAGAGGATGGCTTCAGCGGCAGCGACAGTGACAGCAGATAGACGTGTAATCGAGCAATGTTTTGCCGTTTTTTTGCGGGAGGGGGAGGCAGAACGAAGAAGTGGCTAAATCGGATTAGACGGTCCTTTACCAGTTGAATTTTTGGTTGTAAGCCATTCGGGTTGGCAGTAAAGAGAGAGAGAAAAAAAA
Source organism: Eristalis intricaria (assembly GCA_964034865.1). Lineage (NCBI taxonomy): Eukaryota > Metazoa > Arthropoda > Insecta > Diptera > Syrphidae > Eristalis > Eristalis intricaria. Next base: position 2,775,773 of record OZ035874.1, on the reverse strand, counting down.
ACGCCTCTCTTTGTTTCTGGTAATTGGTTTCATCTATGGTGTCCTGAAGGGCGGCAGCTCCTTCGAACCGTTTACTGGTAACGACATTTGTGGGATGGATGTATGCACACAATAGAATTCCCTCTGCTCCTTTGCCACGTGACGTGAAGGATACCATCATCCACCCTCCATCCCCCATTTCATGAGAACATCTTTGTTGGTTAACTGACAGAATTCATTTAAAAGTGAGCTAATATCGTCGAAATATGACTGTTAGACGGCTTCTGTTGTCTAGGGAATTTACGAATTTACATGACAGATAACGTAGCTTTTGATTGTCCCTTTGAAATGAACAAAGATGAGAGCGCAATGATTTGGTTTTGTTCCATAGAATTCCTCAAGAAGTACCTCTTGATGGAAAATCCGAGATAGCATACAACTTGAAAGGTAATGTGGTTTGCGAACCATCTCTTTGATGGTTTAAATCTGCAGCCAACTCCCTCCCCGCCGGCTGCACAAAGCAAGAGGTCACCGGAGGATTTTCTCGGGGGTTTTGTTGCGGCAAAAGGCAGACATGTTTGTTTTCTCGTTTTTTTTTGTGATATAATTTAATTTCTCTCTCTTTCCTGGAAAATGATAGCAGACCGTTGCTGGACTGGTCTTTTAAATCGCAGACAAGTCAACAAGATTTTGAAGAAAAATTCAAGAAAAAGGATGCTCAGTCGAAGGGGCTGGATGGGAGGGGTTGTTTGAACGGGGAGAAACTTTGAAGATGGATGGACGATGATGGTTGAGTGAGACAACAACCTTCAAAGCATTCGATTGGAGCTGAAGTGGACAACGAGTTATCGGATTAAGCACACTGTGGAAGAACTTGAAATGGGGATTCAAGTTTTGTCGGTTTTTCAAGGGTTGGGGCACGGGGTAAGCAAGAAATTTTAATGGGGATCTAGGATTCGTCCGGTTTTGGAGGTCAAGGAGATTGAAGACGGATTGTCAATAATTTAGTTTGCGAGCCAGTTTGGTTACGCAATCTTCAGGCCAGACTGCAACTGAAGCCCTGTAACATTAATTTGGCCAGACCCTGAACAAGGGAAAATCCAGGCAATGATCCTATGACCATTAATGCGCTATTTTTTTAGTAAACCTCAATCCATGATAAGATTGGGCATCACAGTCCATGGAAACCATTTGTGTTCGAGTCTTAAGGTAATTTAATTAATTTAATGGATTTTAGTCGCCTCTTACGACAGGCATGCCTTACCTCGAGTATATGCTTACCCCTACCCGAAGGGCAACGCTTTTTGGGCAGTCAAAATTGATCAGTCGACGTTCGAATGGTCTGAGCCTGGCTTTTACATTCATTCCATTGGTGATGGTCGCGGTTTGGGCCCTTCCAGTCATCACGATCAAACTGTCCTGAGATTTAGTCTGCCTCTTCTCTCGAACCACGATTAGCTGGATCATTGATCACCAAACTACACTGCAATGCCGTCCGTTTAGGGCTGAGACTGAGATGGAGGAGATTCAAGAAGGAATTGTAAGAGAGCAGAGACAAGGACAGCCTCGTCCCATGAGTTCAATCGTAACACAACAAGTAATCCCCCTCGGCACAGAGGGACCTTCTGGAATACAATGCACTTCATGTAGATGAGTGAGTGCAGTCGACGGATTTTCGCCTTCGCTACTTCATCCACATCTTGGTCCACCTCGTTCGCTGTTGTGTCCTAATTTGGACTCACATGCACACAGGACCACCAATCCGCCACAGAAAGAACCAAGAACGAAAGAGCTGTGCATCCATGGTGTGATCGCGTGGCACAAAATCCGTCTCAAAGGGCACCAAGAACGAAAGGGCTGTGTTTCCATGGTGTGGTCGCGTGGAACAAATATCTCCAAAAAACTCCATGCAGTAGGTGACCACTTGACAAAACCCAGGAACAAGACCAAAAACTCTCCTGATTGAGCTTGGGCATAACTCCAACGCGCTGGCCTGTACTCCTTAAGAGGCGATGATGGAGGATCCAGTGGCTTGGACATCTCTCGTAACCCCTTTAGTGGCCAGTGAAATGAGAAGAGGCAATTGAGTAGTAGAGCCATCTCTCGAATGACCTTTATCATACGAGTCCTGCTGTACGGCGAGGAGGCATGGACAATCACAAAAGGGGATGAAAATGTCCTTGGTCTCTTCGAGAGAAAAATTTTGCGTGCGATCTTTAATTGCTGTTTGCGTTGACGGTTTTTCAACGAGAAGATTCAACCACGAACTGTACAGCGACATGAGCCTAGTCAGTCTTCGACTCCGAACCCGTGGGATAACGTATCAGAGGACGCTGGGGTGGAGGGGGGAGGGGAGGGGGAGGGGGAGGGGAGGGGAGGGGGTTGAGTGCTCTTCCTAAACAGGAATACATTTTGAGCTTTGCGTCAGTGACTCGAAGGAGTGTAGCCGTGAACTATGAAAATTTGTTAATTCGGGAATTGAACATGGCGTTGACAGCCAAGGCGCTCCGCGGCGCCCACAGAAACTCCTTTACTCCTTCAAAATGTTTACTGCCGATCGCGATGGTTTGCCTACAGAGTATGACAGAGAGATTCTTGCTCATTGTCATCAAGACCAGTTCTATACCAATTCTATACACGCTTTCCGTCCGTGCTGTGTCTTGACTCCGAACACTTAAGCGTATTAGCAATCCCTTGAGCGCACGCAAATTATAAAAAAACGGGGGCACGCTGTGAGCCCGTGCTGTGGACTGTGGACTGACTTGGTGATGCCTTCCGTGCTTAAACATGCCCGCAGCACCAAATTTAATTGAAGAAAACACACATGAAAACCCATCTCCTTGCCGAAATCCTGTTGACTGAGAGTTCCCGATGTAAGTCCTACGACACTCAGAACATCGCAAGAATTTCTCCAGCATTTGCTCACACCTCCGCAAGCTGACATGCCATAGAATTTCCCTGAATCTTAAATCGAAGCCGTAAATGATGGTTACCAAGCTTGTCAGTTGGTCTGTTGGAGTCCCCTCATGCATCCCCTCGGCCAAATATGACGCCACTTGAGAGTGCCATCAGAAGTGCAACTCCACCCATCACCCCTCACACACTTCACAGCAAATCCCTGCCTGAAGACCATCCGTCGAGTGGAAGAAACCGCTTAATTAAAATTAATTCCTTGCATCACACAACCACATCATTGAAAATTGCAAATTCAGTCAGTCCGCCCGACAGACCGCAGGATTATCCATGACACCTAAACACGGATAATGATGTATCTCTGATTTGCTACCAAAAACCATAAGACCCTCGCCACCCGTCCCTCCCTCCAGCTACAACCCTTACCTCAGTCGCAACAGCCCAAAGAGTCCTACGACAACAATATCTGTCCCACCACTTGACAGAGACAAATGTATTTGCCATTAAAATTCGATTTGGCCGAAATCAACAGAAAAGAAAATACCGAACGAACGACAAACAAAACAATCGGGGCACAAGGAAGGAAGAAAAGAAAAATCAAGTTACCCGGCAGAAAGGACGAGAAGCGAAGAATGCCAATCGAGATGCGGCAAACCTCGTGCCAACACCAACAACATCAGCATCCAGCCAGGGGGGGCTAAGAGCAGTCCCTCCGTGATCCACCAGTGCGAAGGTGTGGGGATTGATTTATAGATTTCGTGCGTGTACACATCCCTTGTCCACCCACCCGAAGGCAGAGCAAAACAAAGGAAAACGAACGCCAAGGAAAAACTATCACAATCACAAGCGGTTATTTAGCTCTCATTTTGAAAAGGCAGAGATTGATTCTCGCAGAAGGAGGCTGGCGTCGGTTTGATTTTAAAATAAATCGTGTTCGGAGTGAGCTGGTGTGCGAGATAAAATTGTTAGGAAAGCAATCAACCATTGAAAGGGAGAATATTCATCACGTTTGACAGATAAATGCCCAGCCAGTGATGGGGGCGGAGGCGCGGGCACTCCCTCGGCAAGTCTTTAAATTGCATATTAATTTGCGCCGGGGTTGGATACAGTTGGAGCTGCATCACGTAATTAATCAATTTTTCCCATAAAACGGAAAAGCCACGTCTACATCCCTGGGATTGAGCCAAATGACTGGTAATTCTGTTTTGATTGATGCGCGAGTCGTGGGAAAACAATCGATACGTGGTGGCTGGTGCATCGATTAACTGGGCACATACCTTGACTGTGACAAGTGCCTGCTGGAGTTTAGTCCAACGTGTTTCGTTGGTGGCGTCATCGAAATGCAGTGGCCACTTAAGGGTGTCCCGAGGACAGACGTCGTTCTGAGGAGTCTGAGAACATTCTGTTCCGCACACAAGGTCTGGTATACTTTTAGGCGAAGTGTTATATTTTTCAAAAACACAGAAATTGACTCGGTGCCTGTTTGACCAGGGATCAGGGGACGGCCGGGTCTAAGTTAGAGCACAAAAGTGGAATAGGGCCTCAACTAGATTAGTGTGCGACTTCGAGCCTGTGGGACCACGTGACAGAGGACTTCCAGGGAACTGGAGGAGGACCTCAAACAGCTTGGTATGCTGGTAGGACTACGATAGAGAGGACGCCCACGTTTAAGGTGACGCACCCAGGTGGAGAAGGTAATCAACCAACTTGGCGTGCGACACTGGAGACAGCTAGCCAGAGACCGTACTTGCTGGAGAGGCTTGTTGGTTGAGGCCCGGGTCCACCCCGGACTGTAGCACCAAATAAAGAAGAAGAAGAAATGTGGAGAAGGAGCTCAACTAGGTTCGTGTGCAACTTCGATTCGTGGACAGAGGACTCCTAGGAAAAAGGTGATCCACACAACTGAAGGAGGATCTTAAACTGCTTGGTATGCTGGTAGGACTACGAAAGAGAGAACGGCCGGGTTAAAGGTGGCGCACAAAAGTGGAGAAGGACCTCTACCAACTTGGCTTTCAACTCGGAGTCTGTGAGGCTACGAAATAAGTAACGCCCAGGCTTAGTGACAACACTGGAGAGGCTTTTACTTTGAAGCCCAAGTCAGCCAAAGGCGAGAGTTCTCACCACTCTTCTCCACCGCCTATAATTCCAGCCACAAGCCACCTTCTTTCAATCCACACTGTGACCCTCTCCAGACCTCCTTGTCAAGCCGGCGAAACACACGGCGACTACTTTAAGCTACTCACTATCACCTCAGGCATCTAACGTTGTACACGTTGTACACGTTTGGCAGTTTCCTCTCGCGCACACAAAATGAAAAGAAAATAGAAGACCCGACCCTAACCCCCGCCCAGGCACGGCACGCCCCCACAAATGGACGTGAATGTCTGCCGCAGGGATAGACACACATCCCGCAAGCAAGGTAACCAATTGCCATATACACATGAGGAGCGGGAGGGGCCACTCTTCTGTCGTTCTGCCAAGGACTAACGCGATGCTATTAGATGTATTCTCTTTTCGTCGTCTTGTTGTTTTTTTTTTTTTTTGTTTCCCTTCCTTCTTGGCCAAAAGTGAAAGGAATGCTCAAGCAGACAAAATGAGATCCGTGTGAGCGGGTAGGGTCTTCACGAGGCTCCGGAGTTAGAACAGAGACCAGACGAACCAGACCAGTGCCAGAAGCAGATTCACATCCTCACTCGAAGAGGGAGGGGGTGGGGCAGCGCACTCTGAATGAAACGCGCGAAGAAATCCAGGAGTACGTGACTGAACTTCGTAATTGGAAATCCTAGTGCAAAATTCCATTGCTGCACCGCAAAAGACGTATTAAATATATCCGTGCTTCTGCTTCCTATATCCCCCCTCCCTCCCCCCTCCCTCCCCACCCCCCCGATGGCGGATGCAGGAGTAGTAGCTGCAGCAGCAGCACCAGCTCTCACTATCGCTAATGTGTTGGAAAAGGGATTTTGACAGGAACAAAACGGAAGCAGGTGTGTCGACTAGGAGTACATAGTTTGGTGGTGTGTTGTTCCTGCTTTTTGAGGGACACATCGAGAGACACGGTGCTGATGCTGAAATCGGTTGGCTGCTGGTACTGCCGCTCCTGCTCCTGTGGTTTGAGGTTAATCGATGAAATATGCGACTCAAGCCGAGAATTGTTATGTTCCTTAAAGAGTGCTGTCGTTATTCCGGATTTGGATGGCGAAATGAAATCTGAAGAGATTACCTTGAGCAGTTTTTGAACTGCTAGTCATGTACGTGCTGATGTTGTGAAGTTGATGTGTGAGAGAGAAGGGAGGGGAGTGGAAATGTGTTTAAGGATATGAGTGATCTTGTTGTTGCAGTGTCATGCATTTGCCATTTGTTCCAGTCAGATGATCCTAAGCGGCCTAGCAAACAATTTGGAGATTTGTGAAGCAATAGTGGGTAGGTGGAGGCGGCTCAAGGTTTCTGGGGTGGCATAGTCGATCTTGTGGCAGGAATTGGCTTCATATTTCGGAATAAAAAAAAATGCGGTACATCACTGTGTCCTACAGCGGACATCACTACAGATCCTGACAAAGCTGCGAGTGGGTAAAAAAGGTTGGGTTAGATGGCACTGGCTGACAGCCGAATGCAGTCACAATCACGCCAATGTAGGCCCATTGTGATACCACGCGGATACAACTGCCCCTAAACTTGTAACCATTTGATGCTTATGGCAAAGCGATTTAGCTGGCTTATTGTGAGTTAAGATTGAGTAAGTAGTACAGCCCTAGATGTGAGTACCCCACGAAAGGAGACCCCTTTGACTGCGCCAACTATAGCGGTTCTTCAGAATCATTGGGCCGTATTTTTCATCAATGGAGCCAGCCGTCGAATACGCTCGAAAACGTGTCATGAAGGGCCTTGGAATCAAGTTGACTACTTGCTTTCCTCAGAAACAGCATCTACCTGCGCAAAATTTTGTCGATGCTTCCCCAAAAATGCAGGTGTGCCTCTATACCCATAGATACATACCTCACTCTACCTAAACTCCTCTTCGAGGAGAATTTTTCCACCAGCATACCGCCCAGATCTTACTGGGAGTCTGAACACCAGACGCTGGAAGGTCCACTGCGAATCTTCACAGATGGATCGAAGATGGATGCAGGTGTGGGTGCTGGTGTCTATTCCAAGGATCTAAATTTCCAGCTATCTTTTCGACTACCTAATTACTATAACGTCTTTCAGGCGGCAACTATAGTGATTAAGGAAGCCCTGTCCTGGCTGAAAAACAATGTAATATCGCGCAGAGATATCGTCATCTGTTCCGATAGCCAGGCAGGGATCAAATCTCTGAATTGAGTCACTTTTAATTTTAAGACTTCCCTTAATTGCTGCCTATCCGTTAACGAGATGGCCAAGTATTTTAGCATCCAACTTATGTGGGTGCCGGGACACTGTGACCGAGCCGACGAACTCGCTAGTAAGAGCACAAACTCCGTGCTCTTTTCGGGTGGAGAACCACTCTCCATGCCCCTCGCTACTATTAAACATCTGCTAAAGTTTGAAACGCTTGCTCAAACAAAACCGCGGATGGAAATCTGGCACAGAATGCCCCATTACCAAACAACTATGACCTACGGTCGATCCCAAGCGCTCGCTTAGCTTAATCAGATTAAGCAGGCCAAGCCTCAGATCTCTTACTGACGTTTTAACAGGGCATTGTGCTATCGGAACTCACACCTCTAGACTAGGCCTTCCCTATAATGATTTCTGTAGAAGCTGCATGGACGAGGATGAGGAAGAAACCATCGAACACTTGCTATGTAGCTGCAGTGCTCTCTCATTTCGTAGATTCAGACTTCTGGGGCCCGTTTCCTTGTTAATCCGGCTAAACTGAGCAGCATCAGAATCATTATGCGCGGCAGTCAGCCACCTCAACCTAACCTAACCTAATAAAAACCCTGTAGTTCTGGCTTTACCTGACCTGAAATTTTGCGGACGTCTCCCCAAAAATCCATTTAAAAAAAACACACACACACCTTCAGGGCACAAATGGAGCAAAGTCCACGAACCGCACACGCCTCTGCCTGACCCTGCAGATTGTACTCGTGCGTTCCGCCTCCCCCGCCCTCAAGCACTACCCTCATTTGTGCAAATATTTGCCAATTAGTACCTAATAAAATCCATCATAACCACACCCGACAGCCGAAAGAAAGTACCTTCATATTTCGCTTCCCTTCCCAAAATGGATCCTCTGTCACCTACAGACACACACCCACCCAGACTGCCATACCCATCACTGGTCCCTTTTTGCAGATAAAATTACATTATTTATATTTACAAAACAATCATCCCCACTTAGGTAAACATTGAAACTCAATGAAATGAGGGGGAACACCCAGCTACGCACGTACACCCAAAACAAAGAAAAAGGACATAAATCCCTGGTCCAACATAAAACTGACCCTGTCGGCCCGAAATGTCGACCCCCCTCCTGACGGCCGTGTCCAGAGTACCAGTCTGTCACTAATATCTCAATTAAATTACACACATCGAGTGAGACCGACCAAACGAGGATGACAAAAGGATTACTCTAAAAAAAAAAAAACCTTTCTGAAGGTCTCATGCGTCTCATGCGGGCGGACGTTTGAGGGTGAGTGTGCTGTTCTCATTTGAAATGTTATTCTTTTATGAATAGAGAAAGGACCAATTGGCAGCAAACAGAAAAATACAAGAAAAGGATTCCCCCACAGCGACTTCGATTAAGGAAGCCTCGTTTTTCATTTTCCTACGAGACAACAGGAATTGTCTTACCAGTCTCATGTGTGTGCGTGTGTGTGTTTGTGTCCCCTGGGCATTGCCCCACATGGCAAAGAGTGTTCGGATCCCTTTTGAAAACGAGCGAGAGAGAGCACATCGCTCCCTGGCTTGCTTGCCAACGAACTCCTTAAGAATTCCTCATGCAAATTTTAGGCGGCGTCCAAAGATGTGTCTAGAACAATGAACAACTAGTTTGCCCCACCCCCACTTGGGAAACAATGAAGCAGGCTGCTGGCTGCTGGCTGCCAGCATCGACATCGTTCCTTTTGTTATTTACAATGAATCCCCTAAACCGCACCCTAGACCAGCCGCCTCTCGTGTTGGATGAAATGTGTGTCAGTGAACCAGGAGGAATAAAAACGCTCAAAAGAAAGGATTTAACATCCTGGCTGGCTGCCTACTCCACACCAGCTATGCCCTTCTAGACCTTTGCCCCCGAACGAAGCGCCTTTGTGTGTGTGCGCGCCTCTGTTGATGATGGTGTCAGAGGGGTTATAAAATTGACTACTTCCCAAGCATATGCATCATCAAGAGGGTAAAGCGCAAAAAATGAGAAGAAAAAGAAGAAGAAGATGTAAAATCCAAGAAATAAAGTTGAGAATTGCTTCATCTTGATGGCGCGCCGGGTGCGGGAATCCCAACATTAAGTGTTGGAATCCTCGAAACGTGCCCAATCGTAATATCCGGCGAGTGTCCTTTTTGAGTATCTATTTATTTGTTTATTTATTTATAAGACTTTCATTCTCTGTGTATAGTGGTGGGGAGGGGGTAAAGGGGTGTGTGTCTTTTGAGATAAAAACGATGCCAAACTGAGGGGGACAGCGTTGAGTAAATGCGATTTGCACACATTTTTATGCGATTTCGGAACTTAGGGGTTGGATGGGGTATCCTTTCGTTTTGAGGTTGAAAATGTGGGCCGAATGGAAATCGAATGAGATTGTTAGGCGGGAAATTGAATATATGCACATTTGGGGGGCACAAGAAAGAACAAGAAAAGATGAGCGCTTGCGGCACTCCAAATGGATTCAATTTCCTTATTGTGTGTGCCACTGCTAACGAATGCATTCAGATTGTGGTCAGCGATGTGAGGAGACGATGCCACATGGTCTTGTCAGACTTTTATCGGTAATCATGTTTTTGGGGATTCATGTAATGGACTGCTGTTGACGAGGGTTGCATGGATGGAGTGTGGTGGTGGTGAAGAAGCTGTGCGAATGTCGAGAGTAAATTGTCAAGTGTAGCTGTGTAGAGGGTAGCTGGGCTTTTTGAATTTAATACAGTCCTATAGTCTTGTGGAAAACTTTGGATAAATGGATAAAAATATAATAAACAAAATATATTGAAATATAAAAATATTAAACAGTGTACAAAAAATTCAAAGATCGGCCTGGATCGGATCGGTTGTCTTAGAAAAAGCCATTCTACAGATGGAAGCACTCCGCGCTCTGAGGGCAGAGAGGCGAGACAAACGATACTAAAAGGTTGAACAGTAGCACAGTACAACAATCAAACGAACGACGTGCCAACAACACTAGGCCCAGAGAAGACACTCCACTTACGTTTTCCAAACCGAAAACGTTGACAAGAACAGGTGGTAGCAGCAGAAATCTATTGACTGCTGCAAAACGTGTACCACGGGCGCATTGTCTGTCTGTCTCTGCTTCTTCGAGCAATGCATGGCATTAAGAGACAATTAAAGCGCTCCTGACACCAGCACTCGTGCTGAGAGAAACTTGTGAGGTTATCAGAGAAGGCGTCAATGAGATACTTTATTTTTGGCCAACACAGGTACACTGCCATCCAAGCAAACGAAAGAGTGGTGAGTCGAGAGAATCTAGGACAATCCTTTCCGCATAAGGAAAAAACTGGAAAACGAAGGCCTGGACAGAGCCAGAACAGCAACAGTAAAGGCCAACGCTGAACAAAAAGAGATGAAAGCAGTCGGAAGGCAGTGCGTCTGCTAATAGGAGTTCTTACCATGCATGCCATAGGCACACATGCATTGACTGTTCGTACCCCACAATGTATTTGCAGAAGCTGCAGACATAAAGACAGAAATCCAAAATCTGTTCTGCGAATGCCCAGCCCCTCCAATTGACTAAATACAAAAAATCTGTACAACACACAGAAGAGGTAACCGGGAAAGCCACGCCTGCTCTAATGATTTGTCGGAGATTGGCCAACACTTACATCCGCTGCAATAGCCTGGTCCAAAAGAACCAACCAGATGAGTGCAAGGGAGGTATTGAACGAAATTCAAAGGTTGGCTGGGCTGAATAAGATCCCGTCTTCAAGGAAAAGTTCAGGGATCTAGAGAGAAGGAACCGGGCAGATACATGGAATACCGCACATGGCATGAATCAGGTGAAGAACTTAAGGTCAAGTATCAGAATGAGCAAGAACAACCTCCGTATCCTAACGCGGAATTGTAGACTTAAGGAGCACCTAAGGACACTAGGAGTATCAGAAGAAGGTCTCTCCAGATTCTGCGGAGAAAGGCGCCAGCTTACACATAACACCAGAGGAAGAACTGAGATCACTAGAACCAGCTTTCACTCTCAGATTCCTAAAGGAAACTAGCTTAGAGAGAATACTCTGGGATAAATCTCTTCCACGTTCGCGCAAAAGGAGCACATAACCCTCAATACAACTCTGAAAAGAGCTGCATGGGAGGGGAGCTCTTAAGAAAGCAAAGATATGAATAGGGGGCACAATAGATCTAATAAGAGAGAGCAGTTCTTGGAAAACCAATTCTTCGCAAAATTGGGGAGTTAGCATCCTCAGCTTTATTAATGAGAACAGGTTTTAGGCCTCCCGGTAGTCAAATTTCAATTATTAAGGCCACAATCATGTTGCTTTAACCAGTAAAGCTACCTACCCCAGGCATTCCCGGTAAAAATCTTACTTAATTACGCTCCTTTGGCAAGAACATCGTTGCAAAAAACTTAGCAAACAACCAAATCTATTAGTTGATTTAGCTTTGATCTAAATTTTCTGCAATTTTCGAAAAATATGTTAAATTCGATTTGCATCGCCAGTCAAAAATCGTGCTTAAATGGGATTGGCGTTAACCAAGGGCACAAGGAAGTATCAAGGTTTCCAATAAGGACCTGATATCTTTAAAATTTCATTATCAATGTCACAAGATTCAGTAAAAGTATGCCCGACAACGGTGGCTTAGCTGAGCTATTGCCACAGGCAGTTGCAAGGACAACAGCCACGACAGATCTACTCAGTGGCAGTGGCAACCACTCAGTGATCTCCTCTCGGCTATAAGAAATAATAGCGTCAGCACCATTGGACTTAAAAAAAAACCTTGTCAGGCACTCGCGAGAAAAACTTTTTTTTAATACGCACACACAATTTTTGAAGCTCTTGGGTTCTAGGGAAGTGCGGGCCTCCATCCTCATGATCATCACATTCAGATTTGGATTTGGTGCAGAAGGGAATGAGACAACGCAACACAACCACGCCCGCATTAATACACCGCACGCAAATGGAGAATTGGCTCGCCCAATTTGGCATAAGATCGCGTAGAGTGAAGAGCTCAGCTGAGGCCCAGTGCCACCTCGGACTGTGGCGCTACAAGAAGAGGAAGAAGTTGCGAACCTAGATTGCCTCCGAATGTTGTAGGCCACAATGGGCAGCAGCTTGGAACTGGGCCCCTGAATTCTAGCACAGTTAACCTGTTCGTTTAGTTGGGGAGCGCCATCTGGGAACCGTCTTTGTGTGTACCGAGGACGCCAACCAGAAGAGAGAGAGTTAAAAAGGGAGAGATAGAGATAGAGATAAAGAAAGAAATAGAGAAAGATGAAATTTGTTGAGGCTTTTGATGGAGAGAAGAGACAAGCTTCTACCTGACAATGGCCAGAAATTTGAGTGGGAAAGGATATACATGGTTCGTAAATTCAATTTCACCACCAGAAGCCGGCCCGACAAGGGTCTCGTTTCATCAGATAATCCCAACGCTGATGACACCACTTAAAAATGCCCCTCAAAAGCACCTTTCTAAATCGAAAAAGAAGCACTCATGTGTGTCTGTGTCTGCATGCAAAGCGGGGGCATTGTTTTCACAAGGTAATCCACTCTTCAAAGCATAAATTCCCCTTCACGTTGCCATGACAATTACAATGACCGTCCACTCAGCGCGACGTTAACTATACACGACTTTACACCCGATGAATAATGGTCTCTCTCTCTCACAAAAAAAACAAAATGGAACACACTTTTGTCCTGTCTCGAGAGTAACCACGTCTCGCCATCCACCGACAACGACGACGACGAGGACCGACATAAAATTTACAAAAAAAAAACAAACATTTTTTGAATGTCATGTAGTGGCGGTGCCCGCTGCTGATATTATAATTTAATCCAACTTTCGCTTTTTCGCATCCCACTGTCAGTGCACAGAGAATGGGACCCTTTATTAAATTATCCTCGCATAAGTGAGCACACAAAGGGCACCAGGCAGCAGATCTAGATCCATTATCCTCTTTGAGTGTAAAGCTTCTGTTGACACTTCACGTGGACATTATTCTCTTTTTTTTTCCTCTCAACCCACTCTCTTCCTCTGAACAGGAAAAAAAAGGATTCACTAAAAGGATGCACACAGACCGAAAAATTCAATAAATTATCTCATTCTTCTCAAAAATCCTTTTTAAATAAATTTTTAAACTTTTTTCCCCCATATTTTGTGTCCAATTTGACGTCGGGTTTTTACTTAAGAGCCACCCTGTGTACACCTTCGGTTCCATGGACAAAACCACGGCACGTCCATCTGCCGCCATTCAGTCAATTAAAAATTCATTTTCACAAGTGGTCGCGTGAGGAAAATATAATACTTGCCTGTGACGCCCACACTCCCCCTCCCCCACCACCACCCCACTCACACATACATACTCATACAGGGAGCCCTGCGAATCGTTGCGGTATGTACTGTGTACGGCGAGGCGCCCACTTATTCAATTCAATTTGAGCGGAACACTGTTCGCTTGGTGGCGCGTCGCTACCGCCATCTGCACCGCCACCCGCGTCATCGCTGTTGCCATTGCGCGCCGCAAAGATGGCAACGATTTTTCACACGGGATTTTCATTTCACGGCAAAAGAAAAATCACCTCGGAGGCTGGGAAATGACAAGCCAACATCAATTGGCACTTTTCGACGAACGAACGAGGGGAGCCGGCAGACGGGAGACGAGGAAGAAAGTCAGCAAAGTCGGCAAATGATGCCTCCAGAGCTCGACAGCAGGCAGGCAGGCAGGCAGGCAGGCAGACGACGACGATGCCAACGAGGACTCGTTTGCTTGACTCTTAAAGGTTTTTAGTGGGCGGGTAATTTGTTTTCGCCGGGGTTTCCTTGGGATCGTTTTGGGGAAATTGCATTTGCATCCCTCTTCCGTTTCGTTTGCATTCGCAGATTGAATTGCATTTCTGCGCGCTACGTGGCTGTGTGTCCCTGTGTGCTTTTCCTTTCATTTGAAAGGTGTAAAATGAATGATTTCACAGAAATGGATTTCAATTTCTCTCTCTCTCTCTCTCTCTCACAGTGTGTCCAAGTGTCGGCGAAGGAATGAAATGCAAGGGGCTGAGCACAGGCGGACGTACAGTTTAATTTCGTTGCAGACGTGTTCGGGCGAAAGCTGGAACGTCTGGCGGCGCGAGGCTCGAGTGACGGTTTCTTTCCTTTCCTTGCCTTCAGAGACGAGTCGTCGATTGTGGCGCCACCGCAGCCGTGTAAAGAGCTAAAGAGCCCAACCAAAGGCCAAATGGAAATTGCATTTTAACCGAGTATCCTTCTGACGTTATATTTATTTTTTTCCCCGTCGATGATGTTTGCTTTGGCGTCTTCGCGTTTATTCATCCGCGGTGTTAAACGATGATTGCTGATTGCCGTGGTGCCAAAGAGGAGCGAGTTTAATGGGAAACTTGGCCTGGGCTCTGGAGGGCAGTCAAATTTGAACCAAACACAAGGTTGGCGTGATTGAAGCAGAGTCATGTCCAGCTCTGAAATTTTAAGGGATCACACTTCTGACTGAGCCTGAGAGCAGCCAAATTGTGCTAAATTTTCCCTATTTCCCCCAAGAGCCTGAACCAGACTCGCAGTCTAGGACAGAGCCAGAGATCGAGACAGAGCCATAGTTCGAGAGAGACCATGAGACATAAGGCCATATGGCTTTATGAGGCTTTCACGATGAGACATAAGGCCATATTGCCCTATGACGCTTACGAAATGAGACATAAGACCATATGGCCTTACGACGCTTTCACGATTAGACCAGAGTTTGGAAAAGAGCTACTATGAGACGGTATCAAGCCTTAGACCAGAGTTGGATTCAGAATCCGAGCCAGGGTCAAGGCCAGAGTTTGAGATAGAGCAAGAATCAGAGTAATTGTCAGATTAAAAGTCTCAGCTTCGCTCAGAATTAGATCAAGCTTGTGATGGGATAGAAGTCTGCTTCAACAGAGGCAAAACATTGTACCAAGAGCCAAAGTTGGAGTTCAGCTCCAAGCTAGATCTATAATCGAAGTCAGCGCCTTCCCTTTAATAGTAAGGTTTGTAGAGAAGCCAAGATTGAACCAATGCCAGACCTGGACTTCAGCAGCCTCTTTAACAGGAGTCGCAGGCAAAATCTAACCTCAAGCCAGAGCTAGACATGAAAAAATGATCAGAGGCAAGGGAAGCAGCAGAGAACAACGCGGCCAAAATTGGCTTGACAAGTAGTTTTTTTTTACTTGAGTACAGAAAGATTAAGGACGACATCAGTTGTCATAATGCAAGGCAAGGACAAGGATTAGCCGTCTATTGGAAATCCTTTCGACTCTACAGAGAAACTCTGAGTTGGAGGTAATTTCAAGTCAGACACAAATGGCTAGGAACACAGAAACGAGAGAGAACGCGGTGGTTCTTGGAGATCAAGTGAAATGAGAGAGCAACTCAGGTTCACAAGACATAGAAACGAAGAAGAAAGCGCTGGGTCTTGGAGGTCAAGTAAAAGTAGATTTAAACTCGTCATCACAAGACACAGAAACGAGAGAGGACGCGGGGGTACACACGCTGATTAAGGACATCTTGGAGAACTTGGAATGGATCGACCTGTCTGCACAGTGTACCTCTATCCAAGTCTCAGTGTGGATCTCCTCTTCTTCCAATACGTCTCAACGCTCACCAGACCACCCTCTGGGCGCATCCCTGTGTCGCCCCAACTTGAGCTCCTGCAAAAGAAAGGCAATTGTACCCACAAATCTCACGGGGACTTGTTAATGGGCTTCCAAGAGCCCCCGAAAGAGCACCACAATTGCAATTGACCTCCACAGCCGCCATTAGGACAATGTATGACCATTATCCAGACTCGCATTGTACCCTAATCACCTCATTTGCAAGATTGCTCCGTACAAAGAGAACAAAAGGATTTTCTGCCCTCCCTCGCCAGCCCCACCCCATTCATAACAATAACTCAATTAGTGCAGTAATTTCAACCCGGACCGTGTCAGGACCGCTCGAAACAGTCACGTCCTTAGGGTATTAATTCAATCATAATTAAGTGAAACACACACCCATGTACACCTCCCTCCACCACCGTGCCCCCCTCTCTCACCATTCAACACGCCAACTTGCAAGGTTGACCTCCCGAAGCAGGTCCCGGCTCCTGGGTGCGCTTGCAGGACAAAGCGGCAATTAAACTCTGATTCATTACGATTCACAAGAAAATGTCCTGCATAAATTCTAATTTGGAGTGTACTCCTCCTTCTCCTCCTCCACCTCCTCCTCTTCTAGAATTTTTCTTGTTTTGGCTGACCCAGTTCTCTCTCTCTCTCTCGGTCTCACTGTACGACGGATTCAATTTCTTCCGGCAGCACTCACTTTCAAGGGGCTTTACTGTGAACGAAGGGCACAAACAATGTGACAACAGAAGAGTCCTCGAAAAAAACAAAAACGAGAAGAAAAAAAATTGAATGGGAAAAATAGCATAAGTGGCGAAATTGCGAAACAAGGGCAAGCCAGCCAGGACGAGACGAGTATTCTAATATCCTGCAGCAATTCAGAGCTTGACTCTCACCATGCCAACAAACAAACAGGGGGCGGCACGACGGCATCCTCTGTCCGGTTCGCACTCGTGCCGGGGGTAGTTTGCCTCTAATTACGTGGTTTTATCTCCACAGCACTTTTGGGGGTTTTGCCGAAGTTTGACAGTTCTGGTACAGAACAATAATGAAACAACGGCAATAAAATGGGACGAGGGAGGAGATGCTGCTGCTTCCATCGAGATGAGCAGAGCTGAGTTAGGCTCGTGCTAAAGTACAAAGAGTCGCAGCAAATGCATAATTACCCAGAATGACGACCGGGGCGAGGGTGGGAAGGGGCCAGAGGATGGCAGCTATTTGACAGCACTTGGTTGGCAGAAATCATAATTTTCCGACAGACAAGAGATTATGATATTATTTTCCGTTTTTGATGGACAAAAGGATTATGATGTGTCATTGCGATGACTGCTGGGGATAACTGCGAATGTGCTGAGTTGCTGAATGTTGATGATGCGGCGGCGATGGGCTGTGTGCTGTGTCTGTGTGGTGCGAAGGAACTGAGTGGCTATGGTGGGTGGGGATTAGGTTTTTGGCGCTAAGGGGGACCTGCTGTCACGAGGAACAGGGCCTTTGATGGGTGCTTTTGGGCTGGGCGAACAAAGGGAAGGAGCAACGAAAGGGAGGGGGTAACGAAAGGAGGGAGCGACGAAAGGAAGGGTGCAACAAAAGGAGGGAACAACGAAAGGGATTGAGCAACGAAAGGAAGGGAGCAACGAAAGGAGGGAGCAACGAAAGGAGGGAGCAACGACATGATCGAAGAAAGAGCAATGAAAGGAGGGAGCAACAACATGATAGAAGAAAGAGCAACGAAGAGGGAGCAACGAAAGGAAGGAAGAAACGACATGATCGAAGAAGGAGCAACGACAGGAGGGGGCAACGAAAGGGAATTAGCAATGAAAGGAAGGGAGCAACGAAAGGAGGGAGCAACAACATGATAGAAGAAAGAGCAACGAAGAGGGAGCAACGAAAGGAAGGAAGAAACGACATGATCGAAGAAGGAGCAACGACAGGAGGGGGCAACGAAAGGGAATTAGCAATGAAAGGAAGGGAGCAACGAAAGGAGGGAGCAACGAAAGGAGGGAGCACCGACATGATCGAAGAAAGAGCAACGAAAGGAGGGAGCAACGAAAGGAAGGGAGCAATGAAAGGAAGGAAGCAACGACATGATCGAAGAAAGAGCAACGACAGGCGGGGGCAACGAAAGGAAGGGAGCAACGAAAGGAGGGAGAAACGATAGGAGGGAGCAACGAAAGGGAAGGAGCAACAAAGGTGAATTACCTACTTATACCTCTCATATGTTTGACCATAGTAAGATCCGGTCCAACCCTTAAGACCCCCAAGAATTCGAAAGCCCCAACCCAGACCGACGAGGGCTCAAATATCAGCAGATTCCCCTGAGAACCACAAACTGCGGCCCCGTGACCAACCTACTCTTCGCCCATTCCTCGAACATTCCCCCCGTCAGAGGATCATCCGAACACACTAGCTTCTACTGCCGCTGCCACTGCTGCATTATGAATGAGGAAACTGCTCTCAAAGCCGATGGACTCTTTCCCAATCAATTGGCCCACGCACGACCTCTTGCCCACTCAAGTGCTATCCGAAAAGTTAATCTCGCTCAAACCAAAGACCACCTGTCCTTTGAACTTCAAGGCGAACATTATCATTTCTTGGGCATTCCGTCCCCCAAATCAGCCACCACCACCACCACCATCCTCCGCGACAGACAAACAATTCAGGAATCATCATCAATCATCAAAGCTCCGCCCAGGGAGAATCTGTTGGAATAAATATCGAACGCATCCTGCCGCCGCGCCGCCTCGCAGCCGCGCCGCACCGCACGCACAGCATTTGCATTTAGATGGCTGGCCTTCATGAATTTTAAAGGCCTATTTAGGAATACATAATCAATTTGTAGATACATCAAGTCCTGGTTGGAAGTACAACAACCTCTGCATCATGCTCCTGGCCTCTTCGCATTGATTGCCCTGTCGGGACTAATTTCACGGTTTTGGGGATGTTGGAATTTTTCTACACTGTGTTACACGTTCGCTCTTGTGCCATGCCCATGCTCCACCCCCCACCGTCCAAGAATTTTTGCTTTGGACAAACACCCCACGCCCCCCAGCCGAGGTTTGGTGTTCGAAAATATTTTGCCATTTCGTGTTCCGGATATGTAATGATGTTAATCTACTCCAGTAAGAGAGTGGAAAACTGCCAAAGCTACGAACACACACACACGCACCCAAGAGCTGGAAAACAAGAATTTGCCATTTAGATTCGTGACACAACGAGACGAGTGTGCTGTTGTTAGCCGGATCGGTCGTGGGGGAGGAGGAACGAGGAACGAAGCATATGCAGATGAGGAGCGACTGGCTGGCTTCAAGTTGCCGATAACTGTATAAAAAGGATATCATTCTGTGACGCCCGTGGGAACATTAACGATGCAGTATGGCAGCTAAGGTTACACAGTGATTCAGTGGGGTTGCCGCCTCGAGGTGAGCTGATGTTGACGGAGTGCATGCTTCGTGGGGAATCAAAGGTGGAGCGAGAGCATTGCGTCTTTAGGAAGGCGCACACACCCTGGAGAGGATGAAGGCAATTGCAAAAATACGAGACGGATCAATTGAGGGGAACTCGCTGCAGAGTCTTTGACGAGCATTGGGGTTAACGTGCGGATATCTTATTTAAGGCGAGGGCTAAGCTTTGTTGGCGTTCTTCTTAGGAAAATAACGGATTGGACACTGACGTGATTTGTTTTCCAGTGGTTTCCAACTCAATTTTGACGCAATTTCGACAAGATATCGAATACGGTTTACAGTACATTTTACGACAGAATTTCGACCACATTTTCGAGCAAGATTCTGACATTTTCAACTCTATTTTGACGAGGTTGTGGATGTGGGATGTCCGGCAAGCTTTGAATCACTCCTTCATTCCGTGATGACGAGGCACGACATGAAACCTTCATTCTCCGACGACACCGAAACCATTTTAGACGACAGTTACAGAGGCTTTTTCGACAACATGGTTACAGATGCAGTTTTGATTCAGGCCCGATTCCACGTCACTGACGTGAGTTTGACAATGGCGTGGATTCAGAGAACATTTTTGACGGCAATTTCGGACGCAATTTCAACTTCGCTTTCTGGTGAAGTTTATGACATAATTCAGACTTATTTTCGACGTCTGATTCAGGCAGGAATTCAGACAATGTTTGTGAAGGGAATTTCAGGACATAATCAAAAACGCTGTCTGGGGCAATTTCGGACGCAATTTCAATGACATTCACACATTTTGACAACAATTTCCACATTTTCAGACACGAGGCCAAAAACTATTCGACGTGGTTTCAAAATCCTGACACCCTTCTGTCGAAAGTTTAGTCACGATTCTTATAACATTTTCGACGATGATTTCCGACATGATTTTGACAATATTTTCAGGGATGCAGACAACATTTTTGAGGAGGATTTTGGCGCATGAATAACGCAGTTTAGACGACAAATTTCGACCCGATTTCGAAAACCTTTTAGGGTACCGTTCACGACGGAATTTCGACCATGTTTTCTGACACGATCCCGATGTATTTGACGCGATTTTGAGGAGGGAATGGGTTCCGATGGCTCTTTCATTTCGATGGGCATTTTAGACATAATTTCGATGACGCTTTAAAACACGATTCTGACAACATTTTCGGCTATGTTTGCCGGTACTGTTTCAGACACGATTCTGAGAACAT
Organism: Eristalis intricaria; assembly: GCA_964034865.1. Classification (NCBI taxonomy): domain Eukaryota; kingdom Metazoa; phylum Arthropoda; class Insecta; order Diptera; family Syrphidae; genus Eristalis; species Eristalis intricaria. Next base: position 2,755,276 of record OZ035874.1, on the reverse strand, counting down.
TTCCGTGGCACTTTGGACAAGATTTTCTGTGAGGAATGGATTCCACAGACTCGTTTCCGACTTTTAGACGCTGCTTTAAATACATTATCCAGTGTGGCTTCAGACCCAATTTTGACATAGTTTCGACGAGGTTTTTAGGGGCGATTCAATTTACCTAGAACGTGGTGTCGAATGAGACCTCAGCGAAGTGAAGAAGGAACTGAACTTAAATTGGAGCAGTCCATGCAAGTTAGTCCAATCCAAAGACACAAGGTCAAGGCGTTCTTCTATCGTCTAGAGAAGACTTTAGAAATATAATAAGGAAACAAATGATCAGGTCTTAGTGACCAGTCCTATCAGATCTACAGTTGGTCTTATGGAGGATGTGGCGTTGGGAGTTTGTGCGTCGGCTCCTATGTTGCCTAGGTTCGATATTAGACCGGTGCGACAAAAACTATTTTCACGGCTCCAGTTTCTGACAATTTTCTAAGAGTAAGAGCTGTATGGAAAAAGTTGTTTAAAGAATTTGTTCCGAGTCAGCATAAAACCGTAAGACTTCCACTCGTGAGCGACTAATAGTACGCACAATACGAGTGGTTGCTGAGTACGACTGGATGACGTAATTGGCAAAGTGCCAACCTCTGGGGTCCGCAGTTTCTTCTTCTTCCAGCTTTTATCGAGTCAAATCTGACCCAGTCATCTTGCGGTTGGGATCAAATTAACGGCACTATCACTGGAGTAGTCAATCAGTGGTAGTAGTCTGTCTATGGGTATCACAATGGACCAACATGGTCTAAGTCTAACCTAACGAGTGGTTGCTGTAGAAGATAAGCCCTGGCTCTCTACAGGATGTAGCGCCACCCAGGTCTTTGTACTTGTGGTAAACACCTTCTGCCTTCGTTTTCAGATCGAAGACCAACAACTTCAATCAAAAATCAGAAGGTTAGTGGACTAGAAAAAATAAGAACACTCTAAAACCCGTGCGATGGGCTGAGAATTATGACAAGGAGTGGACAAAACACAAGGCGTTGTACATAAACCTCTTGCCTAGTGCCTCTTGCGCTTGCAGTTCGTGTTTGATTTCATTTTGAAGGACATACCTTTGGAGACAACAGCTGGGAATATGTTAACGGCTTGAAAATCTATTGGACATTTGCCTGCTTTTCCAAAAGTGTTCTTATTTTACTCCCACAAGTCCATTGATGAGGAGGAACGTTTAGCGGGCGACATCACAGACATTCCTCCGGGGCAGGTCCTCATGTTCCTTTTTCATCGATTGGCACTACCGTCCCGGGTGGGTCTTGCCAAAAATCGTCTCCAGCTGGCACGATATATAGCCTCAACTTCGTACCCCAAGTTGGTTGAGTACCTCTTCCACTTTAGTGGGCCATCGTTTCACTGCCATCTTGCTCACCTTTAGCCACATCCACCATTGAACCCACTTCATTTGGTGCAGCGAAACCGAAGGATGTTATCTCTTACATCGATTGACCCCACAGTTACAGTAGTCTCTACGTGCCAATATTCTCATTCAGTTTTACAAAAACCACCACACTTTCACGATCGATCCCACAGCCAACACACAGGGATTCCAGGAAGATTCCTTGCAAAAGCGAATTTTTGCATTTTTCCTACGTGTGCGAGCACGATTTTAAATTCAATACCGATGCTGCTGTGCAGGGGATTTCGGTGATTTCAGTTTGTATCCCATGGATTTTGAATACCCATGTTATACAGATTCACTGCCATCATCGTCGTAGCTGTTGTCGTCGTTGTGCTACGAAATCCTCGAAAATCGCCAACTTTCCATCCAAAGTGTAGCTTAATCCTCATTGCGATTGTGATACAGCTATCGACCGCCCATGCCCACCCACTGTAAGACCTGCTTAAAGGATTTTAATGAACTTGTACCTCTGATTGTCGGATGCAGGATATAAGAGCTCAATCCCTCCCTCCCATCCCCCGTCAACACATAACATCCAAACAATTACAAATTCGTGCACCCTCCCTGGATTAAGGCTGTTGCGTGAGGAGTGGGTATATATCTTGTGCGTGCTAAAAATGTGACATAAGAACTCAATTAAGAGATGAGAATGAAGTGTGAGCAGTTTTTCATCTTTCTTCAGCGCTGAGTGTGTTTTTTTCTTCCCTTCTCGTTTTTGCTGATCCCTTGTTGACGCAGATACAACGTAAAAGAGGATTAAATTGAACCTCTTAGGGGACAATTTTGCACCTAATAACTTCTCGGCGATGGTGTGGTGGGGGGTCTCAGGTCTTGGGGCGCCGTAAAAAAAAACGAAGAAGGTAATCATATCGTGATCGTAAAAGTTCGTCACCAAGGGAGTTTGATGAGATGATGAAGCTGCTCTCTCGTGGGATGTACAACAACTCTAGACCGATGCGAGCACGAAGGCGCGGCGGAGTTGTTAAATTAAATTCAGATATCTTACAGTCGATATTGACAACGTGCGAGAGGAGTGAGTTTGTGTGACAAAAGAAAGAGCTGTTGCCTTGGTGTGGTTACCGTGGAGGGAATTTTTTTTTAGGGGGAGGTGTAAGTTACGCTCTATGCAGGGGGACGAAATTTTAAAAAAGTGGATGATTTTGAGGACATTCAATCAACTTATGGTGACGTCTTCAAGTCACCACCTGAAAGTATGCATTAAATAAGGCGGAATCATTGGAAGGAACGCTGGAATGCACAAATTTCTCAAGTCAACGCGGAAAGCTTGAGGTAAACCTAATACTAAGATGTCGGTCGGAAGGCTCATACACAACTTGTCATTGAAGTCGCCGCCTTGCATTATGCAAAAAAAAAAAACAACGACAACTCTTTGGAAAGGACATTCGAATGCTCCTCTGCTAACTTTAAAATTGAAGCCTTGAGTTATAAGACAATGTTGCGGCTGGCTTCAACCTCGGTCGGTGGGGACTTGAGTGAAAATAACTTTCGAGTGCCAACATTGAGCACTTCCAACAATCACCACCCGAAAGTATGCACCAACCTCAACGAATGTCGGGAAGAAACACTGGATTTTATGATCTTCTCAAGTTAGAGCTGAAATTCAGAGATAAATGACTAGAGGCCACTAAATTCAACCTCAGTCGGTGAGGATTTGAGTGTAAATAACTTCCGAGTGCCAACATTGAACACTTCCAACAATCATCACCCGAAAGTATGCACCAACCAGCAACGAATGTCTGGAAGAAACACTGGAATTGATCATCTTCTCAAGTTAGAGCTAAAATTCAGAGTTAAATGACTATAGGCCACTGGATTCAATGGCCGGATAGTTGAGTGAAAAAAAAAAGAAATGAGGTCTCATACCACATGACACCTTCCAGTCGAGACATGAAACTCGACGGATGTTTGGAATATTTCAATGAATCCCCTTCTAAATTCCAACCTTGATTTATAAGACTGTGGTTCAACCTCGCAGGATCCGGAGGCTAGTACCAAATGTCACCTTCAAGTTCTCATCTAAGACTGTGCTCGAAACGACGACGTATCCCTGGAATGCCCAATCTCCTGAAGGGAAATCTGAAGGGCTTTATAATTAGACAGCAATCTGACTGGATTGAATTTTGATTTGTGTGAAAATAACTTTAACACATTACATCTTCCAGTGGCCACCTGTAAGTAACGATGCATCTCTGGAAGAAGCACTGGAACTTAAGCTAAAGACCACTCAGTCATACAATAATGAGTATTTCTTGAGCTACCTGATACCTGACGAGGTGGATGAAGTTATGCCAGCCCACGTAACCATAAAAATCGAGCCAACCCAACACAGTCACAGCAAATGTCTCCACGTCGTCGCTAATTTCATTCCAAATTGAGGCAACAAAACCCTATCCATCATCCATTCACATCTGATTTGGATCACCCACCCACCCCATCTGAGCGCCTAATCGATGATCTAAAGTGCAGGCTGTCAGCCAATAAATTCCCACATCTACAGCGATTGCCATTAAATTTCATTTGTAACTCCTCCTCGTCCTTATTCAGTTCGCGTGCGACCATTCGTCGTCGTACGCTGCGCCATCGTAAGCCGCGCCATCGTACGCTTACACTGCCATTAAACATTTTGATACATTTATTCCGTTGTGTTACTCAGTTCACTTTGACAAGAAGATCTTCAAGCGTGTTTGTCGGATGGTTGCCAGTTAGCGTCGTCATGTACGTCCGCCCGCGCCCACTCACGTGCGACGACACCTTTTAAGTACACACCAAGTTTCTCCTCAGCCCCCCCCGCCACACAGTTGGCTCTTTGCCTCAGTCTGTATTTGACATCGTCAAGGAGTAGAAAATAAATGGGTTACGGCCATAAAACCTCGTTTTTCAATTGAACGCGGAAATTTCCAATTCACTTCGCATTTTATTGCCGCACGCAATAAACTTTTATCGTTCTTGGAAGCAAAACAGCAGCAGGTGGGAGGGTTTTTGTCTTCTAACTGATTTTCCTTTCCGTTCGCCATCGATTTTCCATTCATTCCGCTCCTGACGGTGAGGAATTTGAAAGTTTTTAACCCGATACATCGTTGCATTGCCATTAGACTCGAAACTAAAACCACTAGCAGCGCCAGTATCTCTCTCCCACTCATTTAATTGGCACTTAATGCCATGTCTTTGGTAATTGCAGTCGGAAGTGGATGTCCGAGTCGTGCCAATCGATTACTGGCCGAATGCAATCGTGGCGCAGAGAGACACAACAAAAGGATACACCACTGAGTGTGTGCACGGCCGGCCAGTCATAGCGGTCATAATTATCGCTTTCAGTGTTTTGTCCATTAAAATGGAGTCCTGCGAAAGCGAGGGGGATATTATAACCAGCACCCAGCTCGAGGAGAGATATGGGAATTGCTTTTAAAACGCCAGACTGGTGCCGCACTTACGTAAGACACTTCCACACACACACACACTGAGTGGTTGGCCGCTCGAGGGGGAGAGAGTGAGTGTGAAAATAAAAAGGATACCATTCACTGCCATTACATCGAGCGACTCCTACAATCACGTTCTGATGGCTCCCTCTGTTTCTGCTGTGCTTTCTTTCTTCGAGTCTCTGCTTTCGAATTGGCGCATAGGGAAAGCAAACACGTGTGAGTCGACATGCCCATGTCGACAGGAGTGAAATCTTAAGGACATCTTGAGATGTACAACAGCGCACCTGTACGTCTGTAATTAGAAACACAATTTCGGAGGTACTTTAACCTAAAAGCAGCACGGCATGACACGAATAAAATGAGAATGAGAGGTGCTGGCGGCAGGATCAAGATATGTCACCTCGACAAAAATGTCACCATTTCGTCGGTGACTCCTCCCACCCCTCCTGACGCTCGCGTGTGTGTTGGGGGAATGGAATGGCTTCCGATTTCTCATTAAGCACGAGGTGGGTGCTGTGTGTCAACTCATATGTAGGACATCAAAGATAATAAGGACGACACCCCATAATGATGAGGCGTAAATATGTTACCACGATTTGTTTGCTCCCACAGAGAGGGGATGGACGACGTCCACAATGCGACGGCACATGATGGATGAGTATCTAAATGAGTGGGAAACGAGCGACGTTCGTAAATGCCCACAGCAACGATCAAATTTCGAGGCTAAACTGAAATGCTTAGGCTACGTACCGATGACGGTGACTGTTGTGGTTATTGATTGTCGCCACACATCACAGACACGCGGCGGCGATTGGCGCGCACAAAGTTAGATTCCACAACTTGATGGCAGGTCAATCGTTCTTTGGTTAATCATTGGAGGTTGACCTCATCTGGGCTGGTTGACAATTTGTGGACTATTTTGGCTGAATTCCACTTGGCGCAGGCCAGATTGATGTGGTTTTGCTCAGCACGTCAATGGCAAGCCTTGGCACCTCACATCGGGAGTTTTTTTTTTCTAAATGAAAGAGGAACGCACGCGTAATTAAATTCAATTATTTTTCTTTATAATGTCAACCACTTCCCGTTCAAAATGAATTTAAAGTATCAAAAAACGAAACCACCCCATCAGTGCCACTCAAGCCCGGGGGCCCCACCTCCCACTTGCCAGACGATGACGACGCTTCAGAGGATCACAAGTGCACACTCTCTCTCTCTCTCTCTCTCTCTCTCTCTCTCATGGGCTCATGGAATATCCGATGATAGGGGACGGGGGCTTCAGATGTGTGCATGCAAGAGAATATTAAAATTGTATTCCGCTTCGGAATTATCCTTCTCCTCTCGTCGAGGAGGAGTAGAGGAAGGGGGAGGAGGGGAAAAACTCATTTGAGAATACTTGAAAATCTCATCAAGTGCTATTTAAAAAATTCAAAGCAAACAAATTTTATTTAACAATTCTGTGTCCTGTGCGATGGGCGAGAAGAAGGTGGTGAAACGGCTAAAATAATGCCACGCTGTGATGGAGACGCCAGATGGAATGAGGTGATGTTGTTGTGTGTTTGTGTGCTTGGTGTAATGGCAAAATTTTAATGAAATGTGCTGTCCTTCAAAAATCATGCACAACAGTAGTCTGTAGGAGGCTCGTGCTCTGCGAGCGAGCGACTGGAGTGCTTTTAATCAGTTTCGCATGTTTTATTTAATTTTTATTGCTGATGAAGGGATGTGAGGAGGGTTGGGGGGGACTGATAATTAAGGAAACAGTTCGAATGCGGAAAAACATGTTAAATCGGACGGGAGAAGTGGAGTTTGACATCGTCAACTGAAAACAACTCCACCCAGGGTACACTAAAGGAGCGCTGTTTTGGGGTTTTTAAAGGACTGACGTAAAAATGGAAAAATCGTCGATTGAGAGGAAAGACCTGACCACAAGAGTTCACGTTCCCAATGAAAGGCTGCACAGTTGCCAAGACTCATAAGATAACCGCCAGAGATAGAGCTCTTCTTAACGTCTGCTGAAGGGCATGATCAGCTGCCAAAAAATACCTCATCTCTGAGGCGCATCACTTTAAAGACGAAAAGCCACTACTCGACCGCACCCAATGACCATCCCCGCCACACGACAACGAAGAATACCCAACAGAACTCAAAGGATAGCATGCGCAGGAAAAAAACAGACATTGGACTACATCCAAAGGGTTTACCAGAAGGGCGGTAGGAAAGGCTCGAGCTCTATATAAGCTCGAAAAACACCTTGTCCTTGATCACACCCAAGACCAGTCCACACACAAAAGAAAAGACATAATGGTAAACCGCACTTAGAGGACAACACGGGATCAGAGTAAGTACTCGACCGCATCCAGTCCTCCTCCGAACAGCACAAGACTCGGCACCAAGTCGAAATGGACCTGAATTAAGTTACACCACGATTTCGTAGCAATAAGTCTGAGAGTACCACCAAGTCACACTGATCTGCTTGCGGGACGTAGAAAAATATTCGCCAACAATATTCGACTTGGTCTAGATAGAGAGACAAGTTGAATCTCATGGAATTCCTCTCCAATTCGTCGAGCGTCGAGCTAGAAGGCAGATAGTCAAGGGAAGTGGAAAATGAAGAAGTTGCTCAAAGGTGACGCCTCCAGACAGCCCAACATTGTCAAGTGATGTTTATTCGTAGACGACTTGCTGGCATACACCACTTCATTGTCACCGCAAGTCGCAAGGTGAAGTCGAGGAGGTGGTAGAAAACTAGACAGTTGGGCACTATTGGGCTACTCGGCGCGGCTCAAAGGCCTTGATGATGAGGAGGATGGGGAACAAGCTCAGCACAAAAACTTGCCCCAGTGCTGTCAAGAGTGTCTGCTTCATTAGTCTAACATATGAATCAAGAGTATCCTTAGGAAAACATAAAATAACACAAAACTGAACTAGGTACAAGACACAACATGTATTGGGCTCACAGCCAGTCTACGATCGACTCTGTCAGTCGCTCAGATGGTTAGACAGGCAGTCTACCTTTGGACTTCCACAGAGAAAGAATTTGGGTTCTAGATCTCATATCATCCTCAACAGACTCTACGCTCCCTAGACTTGATCAATCAAAGGCTTTGACTCTATAATGACCGAAGGAACGGAATACAAACAATTCCCCCCACTAGAAGCTTCACTTCACCTCCTTGGAGGTGAAAACCTTAGATGAGCCAGACCGACAAACTGTGCAGCAAGATCAAGGAAAATGTGACCTCATACAACAATCGATCTAAAACAAACGATCTCCTTCGGGTGTTGCTAGATTGGTTGCGATCTGGAAGTGGTGGCTGTGAGTAGAAAATCATTCTGTCAAACTAGGTACACCACACAAGATTTATTGTCGCCAGTTGGAACAATACAACTAAGGGGGATCTTAACACATTTCATTTGTGCCTGACCAGTCAGACAGCAAGCGCTTCTTCCAATGTAGCTACCTGCTTTGTTAGGAGCAGGACCGGCCTTGCTGGTTACTGTGCATAAGTAAGGTTCTGAACACAACAATGCAAGCACTGTCAAACCAAGAAGACGGGTGTATGTAAGCCCGGCCTACAGTCAGCGACTTACTGACGGTTGAACTTTAAATTGGCCGAGCTCGAGAAAACCATTCATCGAACCTCCTGCTATCTCCTGCAATAACACACATTTTGAACAAGAGAATTAAGCGCCGACAACGGCACCAAATACTGCACCGTCACTGCAAAGCAAGAATCACACAATGTTCCGTGGCGAGATGGCTGTTGGAAAAATAAGATATTGCCTGGAGAACGCCGACTGAAGCCCTTTGTGACCAGGAAGGGAAACAGACAACCAAATCAAAGGAGTCTTTCATTCAGAGCACACATAATTTAGGCCAGCAAGCAAGAAGACATCGTTGATGTAAGGGGCCTTTTGCGTGCATCCTAAATATGAGTCTTACTTAGACGAGAAGTCCTTCTATATGGTGCACCAATATGAGCGAAAACACATCGTTCGTTCAAGAACGCGTTCAAGAAAACAAAGGGATGCTAACTTCTGTGCTTATACTCTGTCCAAAACGGACGTGCTGCCCATCGGCATTCTAAGAGGTAAGAGGAGATGAGAAGAGAGGTCCTTAGGCGAATCTGAATCTGAGAGCCATAACCCCACCCAAGGAAGATGGTCACTTTAGCTGATTCCCTATTCCGACTTGGACATCGAGGCTCACTTGAACATGAGTGGGCTAATGAAGAATAAGATTGGCCGTAAGTTCTCGAAGTCGAGAAAAATGTAATTCATGGCTTGCATGTCCTTGCAGTACAAGCTAAGATACTGAGAGCAGAAGCAGAAGAAGAGTCCAAGAGGTCTCAAGGATTCTCCCCGAAAATGAAGTATTACACAGATGCCCGATTTCTACCTCTTTTGCCCCTTGAAAATTTTGACATTTTGACTTTTTTCTTAAACCAAATGGACCAATCAGAGAACGGCATTCACGTTCTTCCGTGAATAACCGTCAAAAAAGTACTCAAATTCGTGTGAAGTCGGCTATCTCTGAAGTACTTCATTTCTGATTCTGCCTTCCCGCGAAGTAAGATCCCATAAAGTCGGATCTAGAATAGAACAAAATTGTAGAAGACGAGTATGAAACCCTGTGAAAAGAGCACGCTAGCACCTCAGCCCAAACCATTAAAGAAAGAAGAACGCGGTAATTTGCCGGCTTTACAGCCTTATACAATCCATCCACTCCTTGCGCCGTCACTCGAGTACTGTGACATGTCGGTTGGGCATCAAGAAGGCCTTTGACAACACTAGAGTCCTTTAAGAGTGGCACTTTATTTTAGTTGTACCCTAGGGACATTGAACGAACTGGAGGTGCATTATGGAGCAGACATGATCGACCAACGACTGTGGGGATGCAATCAGCACCTTAACCAAAGGACCAAGACCACACACACAACCCTGACATCATACCTCATCTTCCAACACACTCCCCATTCCGTCCAAAGGGTCATTCCACATCAACCCCACAATCCCTTGCAAACAAATTCCCTCCCAGAAACAACAACATTAACGAGAAATGCAGAAATTTAACACAATTTTACTTCCCAGCCATCTCATATTCCCCGACAATGAGGTTCAATCTCGTTCCCTTTCAGATTGCAGTCCATCCTTAGTGTGTCCTGTTCAGGCAAATGAGCAGTTGATTACTCGGAACAATCTCTGTGTGCCTTCTAATTTAATCACAATCCTGCTGAGGAACTTTGGAATGTTCATTCCGAAAACCAAATGGACTCGTGCGTCGTAACCCTCTCCCACTCTCGCTTTTGAGATTTTCCCACACCCCCACCCCCATACGAAACCAACTCGAAACAAACAGAAACCAAAAAAGAAAAAAAAAAGAAAACAATGAACAAAAAGTCAACATCATAAACAAATCGGTGGATTATTTTAATTTGTTTACGATTCCGACAGCCGGAGATAAAAGCGACTAATTGAAGGCAAACGTCACGTGCGTAAACACGGGTCTCGACGCTGTGTCTTATTGACACTTGTAACTGTCAACTGTCGATGAGTAAATAATGAGCGATATCGATGGGTGGGGGAAATATGCGAAAGTTTGTTTGTTTTTTTTTGTTTTTTTTTTTTTGGTTTGATTGAGTGGGTTACTTGATTTGAGAAGGAGTTGGACTTGATCTTGTTGAGGACTTTGTTTTGGGAATGTGAGTTGGGTTAGAGAAGATGTTGTGAAGAGACGCCCAGTTGAGTGAACTAAAACTCTCTTCCACCATTGACGATGTGCTACTTCATGTCGCCAAGACCATGTTCTTTAGCTTTCGCGGAAGCTTCTTAATCACTGATGAGGCACAAAGAAACGCGAAAACCCCATTTGAAACCGCACTCAGGGACAGGGGATGCTAAGATTTCGCACGGAAATCGGTTCAAAAGAAGCGCGAAAAACCGAACAAAACACTGGAACCCCATTTGAAGCCGCACTGGGGATGCTAAGCTTTCGATCGGAATGCAAACGCGTTTCGAACAAATTCATAAATCCGCGAAAACCGAGCAAAACGCCGCGTGTTGGTCGAATCAGATATGCACTTCACTGTATCACACAACTCACAAATCGCGATCATCCCAATTTCAAACCGCACTCAGGGACATTGGGGAAAAATAAGCGAAAACGCACACACTTTGAAAAAAAAATAATTGAAATCGAGTTTCTGCAAAACAAGACAAGACAAGACAAGAACCGACTCGAAAGCACACTTTGCTAACAAAAAACTGCGCGAAAAAACCATGAAACTGGAAAAAAAATCGATTTTATAAATTGCCGCACATTTTATAAAATATTTGAACCCACTCCGGCGCGAACACGCACGAAAAAATTAATATTCGCGAATTTTCACTTTTGGCGCCATTTGCTTTCCGTGATCTCCCTTCAAGATCTGTGACACAACTGATGCATATGTCTACATGCATATGCATGCTCTGACGCAACATGTGCCACCTGTGAAGTGTGAGCGACATGTCTCTGCGGCTTTCGATCTTGGCCGCAATCTCACCAATAAGCACACAGTGCAAGAAATTGCAGGTGAGAGTTTGGTGACATGTTTTTCCTTCGTTTAAGCCACAGAGATTGATGGCATGGCACAGTGTTCCTAGGAACGATTAGATCTTTGCAATTGAAGTTGACTAAGAGATCGTGTTCTCTTCTTGTGCAGAGTCGGGCACCGGGGCCACCCAGACTCAGCTCCACCCAAGGCGTAGTCCTCTTTAGGGGCGTATGTGTGGGCAGAGGAGTTGACTGGAAATTAGGACTCACATCAGACCCTTCTCACGCAAGACTGCCCACTAATTCATTTCGTTGCACAGTCTAAGGAGGAGGGAAGTATTCAAAAACAAAATCGCCAATGTGACAACCATGTCTACAAGTAATCTTAACATGCCCCTCCCCAGAGAATCCATAATCTTGCAAGCCGAACTCGAATGACGAACTACAAATAATTCGAAAAAATATGATTATTCTCAGGTCGCCAGGCAGTACTTTAAGCCCTTACTAGTTTCAAATTCAACTTCAGGGCTGTTTGGGACGCTGGCAAAGAAAAACAACTTAAAACTGACAGTGCCATGACATGAAAAGCATGAGGACTTCGCGAGAAACCGCAAAAACTCGTTTTATTATACTTTCTCCTCTTCATGGATTTAGCAACGTGAACGTACATCAACATCTGGACTACTGATACAAGTACATGCCGTATCCAAATCTGGTGATGGCCGTGGCGTTGTAGGTATGTGCGTCGATCCCAACTCAACTTAAGCACACTGCTTAGGTTCGATTACCGGTCCCACCTCTTTCGAGTCACTGACAATGCTCAAAAAGTAATAACTGTCTAGTAATAGCTTCTCAAAACTTAGCCGTTAGGAGTCGGCATTAAACTGTAGCTCCCTTCCACTCGTGAAAGAACAATTGCACGCACAACACGAGTGGTTGCTGAGGAGCTGGGCCCTGGGCCCTGGGCCTCTACTGGCTGTAGCACCACCCATACATCCAAAAAACTAACAACATCCAAAAAAATGCATGAGGATCAAACCCAAGAGAGAAAAAAAGAGGCCCTAAATCAGACCACCAGCTTGACCTAAAGCGCACTTACTGGCCACTTCTCATGCAACCCTCACTATGAACAAAATAGTGCACAGCAACACAAAACAATCTAAACACTGTGAACAAGAAAACCATGGAACACCTACTCGTCGAGTGTCCAAATCTGATATCAAGAAGACATAAAATGCGGAGGAGAGTCACCTGAACTGGATCAGACTATCAAGACGCGTCATCTGGAGAGATTATCGAACTTCCTTCAAAAGGTAGCTCTAAAGACTGTAGGTCACCAGAGGTATCATGGTCGATTGCTATATTCAATCTCCATTGTCTTCAGGCTGCCATCTCCTTGTGTACTGATGTGTCCAACGAAAGATGGTCGCAAGTCTTGCGAAAGACGAAGCCTGAAATGGGACAAAGAGAGCTCTGAGTCAGCTCCAGTCATCCCCTATGCACACACACAACGCAATAGAGAACTAAGCCGTGGATAGACCCAAACATCGATGACTGAGTCTGGACATCGGATCAAGGACGTGGCTCATGTGCCTGGAGCTGAAGAAGAAGAGACCACGATATTTTGTCAGTTTTAGTCACTACGACATAGTCCCTAGCAGACACTCTCAGTGACTTAGACGAAGATAAAGTAGAACCTTCTCGACATCTGCGTTGTGGGTGCCCAGCTCTAGAAAGTGACTCGAAGAGCAGAGAATGATTCCATTTGCCATTTGCCAGATTCCACTGCCGAGACACAGTGCACTTGTCCTCCGTCACTTCGATCAAGATCGTTGGGAAATAGAAACGAACTGAAAAGCCTCCAGAAACTCATGTGGATCCTGGAAATAAAGACCTGCCGGTAGAAATATGTCACCAATAAGAACCCCATCTGTAACGCCTCTACGATCACGGAAAAAAAATCTTAAAGAAACCAACAAAAATCCTCTGAAATCACTTAAAGTAGAACATGTTCTCTCCTGTTTGTCACTAAGCCAAAACCAAATCACCTATTCAACTCATCCAGCTCAACAATGTATTCTTTGCCTTGGACACTTGGGCACTGCGAGTGATGTCAAGGCACAGTGCATTTGTCCCAATGGCAGAGTCTCTGCTACGGACTATGTCGTTGTCAATAAAACTGACAAAAGGTCGTGGTCGGTTCGTCTTCAACTCCAGGCGCATGGGCCACGTACTTGATCCGATGTAGTGTAGATTGGATTGCGTCTAAACTTGACCAGAGATCGTGATCATGATTTGTTCAGTGACGGCCACAGAGTCCAAACTCAGCCTCTGTCACAAACAATGTCTAAAAAGAACCAACACCAATCGTCTGAGGCCACTTAAATTAGAGCATTTTCTCTCCTGTTCGTAACTAAATCAAAAATCGTTGAGTAACCTCCCATTCAACACTCTGTCTCATCACCTCTCACCACTGTTTTGTGGTGCCAAAAAGTCCCCAGCTAACACTTGCTAAACACCTTCCCAGTGCATGAGAACAAAGCCTTTTCAAAATGAGACAGAGCACCTTCATTTGTGGTACACAGCGTCTTGCTTCAAAAATCCACACACATTCAGACCAATAAATCCACATACAAGAAGATCGCCAACAAATCATTTAAAGAACGAACACGAACGAACAAAACCAATCAGAGTCAACTAAATTCCCCAGAAACATTTATTCCCATCAAAATACCCCACCCAGCATCAAAATCACTGAAACACGAACTTTCTCAGTCTTCCCAATCGTCCAGCCAATCAGCGTGCGAGCTCTCAGCACCTTGCCCACCATGCACAAACTTGTCACCGAGCTCTCACATGCAATATGTTGCAGTGGCTGTTGAGTGGTGGGATCTCGTCAGAGATCGAGAGCCGCAGAGACATGTCGCTCACTCTTGACAGGTGGCACATGTTGCGTGAGAGCATGCATATGCATGCAGACATATGCATCAGTTGTGTCACAGATCTTGAAGGGAGATCACGGAAAGCAAATGGCGCCAAAAGTGAAAATTCGCGAATATTCATTTTTTCGTGTGGGTTCGCGTCGGAGTGGGTTATAACATCGAGTTTTTTTTTCAGTTTCATGATTATTCGCGCAGTTTTTTGTTAGCAAAGTGTGCTTTCGAGTCGGTTCTTGTCTTGTCTTGTCTTGTTTTGTAAAAATTCGGTTTCAATTAGTTTTTTTTCGAAAGTGTGTGCTTTTTCGCTTATTTTTCCCCAATGTCCCTGAGTGCGGTTTGAAAATTGGAATGATCGTGATTTGTGCGCGTGATACAGTGTAGTGGATGTCTGATTCGACCAACAGCGCGGCGTTTTTGCTCGGTTTTCGCGAATCTTTCATCGAAAGTTTAGCATCCCCAGTGCGGCTTCAAATGCGGTTCCAGTGTTTTGCTCGGTTTTCGCGGATTTTTCGAGTTGTTCGAAACGCGTTTGCATTCCGATCGAAAGTTTAGCATCCCCAGTGCGGCTTCAAATGGGATTCCAGTGTTTTGCTCGGTTTCTCGCGCTTCTTTTAAACCGATTTTCGTTCGAAATCTTAGCATCCCCTGTCCCTGAGTGCGGTTGCAAATGGGGTTTTCGCGATTATTTGTGCCTGGCCACCTCAATTCCTTCTCAGATCTCATCCAAGTGGAGACTGTCTAATTTTGTGTCGTTGGCCCGGGAGTGTCGAAAGTGTCGCGAATGAGTGCCAAAGTGTGTGTTTGTGTTTGTGTTGTGCATCTCAGGACACCCACCGATGGACAGACGAAGCAGGTAGGTCTTCAGTCTGATCGACATCAAGCCAGCCCGCGTTGGAGCACCTCTATTCCACATCAGCGTTCATCAAAGTGAGTACATTTTTCGATTATCGTTCGTCTCTTTGTCGTCGGGAAGCAAGTAGGCGTGTCTCGCTCCATCATTGGTCATCGGTGTCATCGGGAAGCTTGTAGTTAAGGGGGTCCGCTTGGTTAGCCTTCGGGGAGGGTGACATGACGCCTTTATCTCATGTAGATAGCCACTAAATAAAACTCTCTCTTACAGGTCGCAGTCGTAAATCCTCTTGAACTGGTCTTGTACCTCTTCGTTGTGAGTTCGGGGGTTGGCTGGCGAATTAGGGCGCTTCGGGGGTCCTCATCGAACGTAGGCTTCTCCTGTGGGGTTGTTGAAGGGCATAGGGCTAGTTTATAATGACTTTCTCTTGGTTTTCAGGTTCATCGGCGCAACTGATCGAAGGACGATCGGTTTTCTCGTGTGTTTCACTTGATTTCAGGATCGACTGTTGTTTCTTAGGCATTCTCACACATTTATTATTCTCTCTATACCAAGCTTGAAAAGGCTTCCCTTCCTCTCTTCAGCTTGAAAAGGCTTCCTTTTTGATTTCTTGGGAGGTTGGAGACTGGCCCTGGGCTGGTCTGGGTGGCTGGCCCCTGGCCGGTCTTTCGGCTTCGTGGCTGGGAGGTTGCCTGTTTTGGTGGCCTTTCAGTCCTTTGTTTGTCACACTTTACTAATCAATCTCTCAGAGAACTGCTTTCATATGCTTGGCCGTAATGGCTGGCATATGGAAGCAGTTCTTTGTGTTTGCTCTTCTCGTTCCAGATGTGGCGTTGGACTGGAGGGACTGGAGCAGTGACTGAGCATCAAGACTTCGTGGGCAGGTTTTTCTTTTTTTTTTCTCTTTCAGGTTAACGATGAAGGTATCATGGAGTCCAACACGTTCGCCTAACTCTCTTTCGATTCTTTTCAAAGTTCTTACGACCATCCTTACATCATCTCAAGCCCTCCTTGCAGATGAAGGCGTGGTGCAGCGTGTCCATTCTCTTTGTTTTCTTTTACTTTTTTCTTTATGTTTCCTTACAGGTTGACGATGAAGATATCATGAAAGCTGGCAACATCTCCTAGTTTTCTTTCGTTTCTTTTCGAAGTTCCCAAGCTCAAGCCTTGGTTGCAGACGCAGAGCATTGTGTCATTCTCTTTAGTTTATTTTCTTTTTTTCTTCTCTAGGTCTATCCGTGGGTCTCTGTTGCAGAGTTCACCCAGCCTGCTGGGAACTCGGTCTTGAGACGGGTCTCTGGGACTGGGGTTTGGGACTAGGTTCTGGTGTCTAGGGACGGGTTTGGCGGCTGGGACTGGACTCTGGAGACAGCGGTCTGGAGCTTGGGGTCTGGAGACTAAGGTTTTTGACTGGGGTCTGGGAACTCATTCCTGAGACTTGTGTCTGGGGTCTGGGAGCAGGTTCTGGGACCTGGGGTCTGGGGCTTGGGGACTAGAGTCTAGGACTTGGGACTGGGGTCTGGGGCCAGGTTCTGGGATCTGGGGTCTGGGGCTTGGGCTCTGGAGTCTAGGGTTTGGGACTGGGGTCTGGGGTTTTTGACTTGGGTCTGGGACCAGGTTCTGGAATTTGAGGTTTGGGACTGGGGTGTGGGACAAGGTTCTGGGATCTGGGATCTGGAAGCAGGTTCTAAGACCTGGGGTCCAGAACTTGGGTCTGGGGTCTAGGGTTTGGGACTGTGGTCTGGGAGCAAGTTCTGGGATCTGGGATCTGGGACTGGGGCTTGGGGTCTGGAGTTTAGGGTTTGGGACTGGGGTCTGGGACTGGGGCTTGGGGTCTGGAGTCTAGGGTTTGGGACTGGGGTCTGGCGTTTTGGCCTGGGGTCTGGGATCAAGTTCTGGGATCTGGGGTCCTGGACTGGAGTCTGAAACTGGGGTCTGGGAATGGGGACTGGGGTTTAGGGTCTTGGGCCGGGGTCTGGGGTTTGGGGTCTTGGACTGGGGGGTTGGGACTATGGTTTGGGTTCTGGGGGTCCCGTGTGGAGTTTTAGCCAGTTCTCCCATCGGGCGCGTCCCCATGTGGCGGATAGGGGGCCCCTGTGTGTGGATAGGACATCAACCTATACATACACAGGGTTGGTGGAAATATCAAATACCACCCGCGGACCAAAAAACTGGCAAGAGTGGACATTTTCATCTCTTTCTCCATCCTCCTAGTCTATCTAATCGAATCTAGTTTCCAGATCATTGTCTACAGCTGTGGGGTTGGTAATGCTGTATATTTACTTGCTAATTATTTATTTTTTATTTAACTTATTAATTTACTACTCCCTTTATGTGAGGGTGCCCTGTATAACTGCAAGATTGTGTTTGTGATTGGCCTTGTGAGTCTGCGTGTGATTGTGGTTGTAGAGAGTTTTTGTATTTTTTGTCGAACGACGAGGCTGACCTGATGACTTGATTAAGTTTAATGCTAGGCTGTCAAAGGTGGTAATTTTTTTTCGATTTTACAGGTGATGAACTACTTTCGAGATTCCTAAGAGCAACAGTAGAATTGATTCTAGAGCAGACAGCAACCAAGACTGCCTCTCAGTTACGTTAAAGTCTCTCCGCGCGGTCTTAGTAACGCAGCTGTTGGATTGGTTGTTGGCCGTCCCTTTTGATGTTATTGTGACTTTCTGAATTGTGTCTTTCGTTGCACACTGGACAGCTTCTTGAATATTTTTCCCTCCCTCGAGGCTTACGTTCTCGTTCCCTTGACGTTGCCTATAAGGTCTTTGTCCGTTTTGAACTTGGACTTGTACTGATGAGGGCGGAAGAGCGGGTGACTACCTCTTGTTGTTAGATGATGTTGGACTCTTGGTCGAGATCTACGTTAAGGCCCTGGGTCTCATCCACGAGCGATATGTCACTTATGAGGTCTTGAGTGCATTTTCTATGCCAAGGCTTAAGAGGTTGGGGATGACGTTGCTTTTGAGTAGTTTGAGTGTTTTTTTTTTCTACTGAGAGCAAGGTGAAGAAATTGTGCATCTTGTGGGACAAAAGGGAATTTTTTCTAGCAAAACTGTACCAACTCCCAGTTGTCAGGCACAGTCCGGTAAACAGTTCCCTGTCTAGTCGAGCTCCATGTGCCTAAGAACTGGGAGTTCGCAAATTTTTGTTAGAAAACAATCCCCCTTTATCTCGCAAGATGCACAGCTGAAAGACATCCCTCCTTCCACTCACACGCAAAAAGCCTTGACCCACAAGCGACGACGACAACAACAACCATTCGGCGTCATCATTGAGATTATAATTTATGCCCTAAGCGGAGTTGTTTACATTTCTTCTCAAAAGCATATTTGCCACGAGTGCCTCGTGCCTCGTGCCTCGTACCTCGTACATCCTTGCCGTTTTCTCATTTCCAACCATCATCAGCGTCACGTCAAGTTCAAAATTCCCACTGACACAGTTAAGCGAGCTGAACAACTGAATAAGTTAAGACTAGGACTCCCCCCTCGCCCTGCCCTGCGTCCAGGTTTACCACTAAATGCCATTCTTATAAAACCAGAACTCAAATGAAATGTGCCACTTCAGCATAGCACCACTACGCCCGAGTGTACGAGTGGTATGCGGGTGTGGTTTGGTGTGGTGTGCATGCAAATGCAAGATGCATGCAACCACAGGCCCCACCACCAAGCAGCCAAGCCACCCTCCTATCGGCGCCATCATCACAGCACAGACCTTCCTTGGAGTCTTCAACTTTAATTAAACACTTTCCTGCTATTCTTGTGTGTTACCCTGTTTCTCTACTCCTCCTCCTTCTGCTCCTGCTCGTGCTTGGGAATGTATGCAGTTGCCTCGTGGTGGCTCCTTATGTTGTTCTGGATTCTGGATTCCCTGTGCGTGTGTGTGTGTGTGTGTGTGCAGGGATTCATAATTTCTTTAATTAAAACTTGCATACGCCAGCAGAAAAGTGCAGAGAGCCAAGCGGGGCCAATGCTCGCCAGACGTGTGTCGTTATCCTTCTGACGCCACTTCACTCCCTCCACCCTCCGCGTATCGGACAGATTTTGTACAGATTTTCTTTTTGATGCCACGTTTTTAATTCAAAGAGCAGCTGGAGTGAGTGAGAAAGATTGGAGCAGACACTTGTTAACAGCAACCTTCCCATCGACTAATTGTTGCTTCGGCAGAGGGGGAGCGAGTGGGGTGGGGGGTCGATGCCGGAATGTGGGTGAAGTTGCACACAACCTGAGGAGTGACTGGAGCGAGATAGGAAGTGCTTTGTTGCACCTGTGAACTCTGACCCTTTTTTTCTCGAAATGATCATCAATTTTAAATTGCAACCCAGAAACTGCAAGCGAAGTGGAAACCCGGTAAGTAGCTTATGAGTGCGCCTCGAGGGATCGCGACTGTGCGAGCAGCCAACTCAAGTGGCTGACGATACGTTCAAACTCACTGGTGGTGGTTATGTGGTGGCGGTGGTGCGAGTTATGAAAAAATGCGAACGAAATTGCAGTTGGGTACTTTTGAAGGTAATTACCACGTCAGAGTGGAGGGGCGACTGTGCCTGTGGAACGGCAGAGAGAGAGAGAGAATCAAGTTAATTGAAAGAAAGTTACGTCGAGATTGTTTTACATGCGTGATCTCTAGTTACGAGACTGTGAAGGTGTTTTCTTGTTAATTTATCATTTGATGGGGACGTGGGGGTGTTGGCAAGTGTCACTTGACACGAGGGGGCCAGCCAATGAAGCGACATGATCCCAGGCTGGACGTTTATAAAGCCCTGCAGTTGGCGGATCGTATAGGCAATATGAAAATGACAACCCTAAGCGAAACACTTGCTTTCTTGCTTCTGACAAGAAAGCAAGTGCCTCGCTTAGGGTTTCCATTCTTCTGACAAGAAAGCAAGTGTCTTGCTTAGGGTTGCCATTTTCAAATATGCGTCATTTAACAGTAACCTCCATCTCCAACTGCTACAGAGCACAGTCTTCTCCACCTCCCTCCGATGTGATCGGTATTTTTTAAAGCCAGGCAACAGCCAGTAAATGACACATCGTCTGTGAACCCAACTCACCCTACTCACCACGAAAGTCTCCGTCTTTAGCAATTCATGTGTCTTGCAAGTGAAGACGTTAAGAGGCCACGGTGCCAGATTTTTGAGACGTGGGTTAAGTGAGTGCATCTTTTTTCGAAAAATGAAAGCATTAGGGACGAAGCTTGAGCAGGGCTGTAAAGTACTTCAGTTCAGTACGTTATAAATACAAGTGCCAAATACTGATACTTGTACTTCAGTACAGCGGTACTTGTTCTTCAAAAGACTGAAGTCCTGTGGTACTTGTTCTTTTTCCTTTATTCGACACAAGTAATAATTTGTACGTACATAAGTACATAAATAAGGACTAAAGTGAAAAACTGAAGTACAAGTACAATTCTAGGCATTGGTACTGGTACTTGACAGCCCTGATAGAGACTAGCGATTCTAAAGCCTTCAGTAAAAGACTGGATGGCGCAGTTGATTGAGTGTCTGCCCCTAGTTAGCGCGGTCCCCGGTTAGAATACCAGTGAAAACAAAGTTATTACGCCTTTATCTGGTTTTCAAATCTGATCCAGTCACCTGACACTTGAACTTCAGTATTTCGATTGAAGACACATCTGCTTTCTTATATACGTGTCCTACATACCCTTCAAGGGCATAGGTCTTCGAAATTCCACTCAAGCACTGCAAGCTTATGGTATGAATATCAAAATAAAGCTAGCATCAATTTCATATCTCCATTGAGACCATTGTTCGAATTTCTTTTCCTCTCGTTCTTTTCTGGTCGCTCTGGTAGCGGGTGAACCCTCCATGACTATCGCTACTTTAAAACGTCTGCTAAAGCTTGAAACACTTGCTCAAACAAACCACAGATGGATATCTGGCACAGGATGCCTCATTACCAAACAACTATGGCCTACGGTCGATCCCAAGCGATCGATTGGCTTACTCAGATTAAGCAGGCCAAAGCTCAGGCCTGCCGTTTTAACAGGGTATTGTGCATCGGAACTCACGCCTCTAGACTAGGCCTTCCCTATAATGATTTCTGTAGAAGCTGCATGGGCGAGGATGAGGAAGAAACCATCGAACACTTGCTATGTAGCTGCAGTGCTATCTTATCCCGTAGATTCAGACTTCTGGTTCTGGGGCCCATTTCTTTGTTAATTCGGCTGAACTGAGCAGCATCCGAATCAGCCCTCTTCTTCGTTTTATCAAGAGCAAAAATTGGTTTGCGGAATAGGTAGCCTAAGATGCGCGTGGTAACACAATGGGCCTATGCTTGGCCTAAGCGTGTCTGCTGTATGCGCGGCAGTCAGCCACGTCAACCTTACCTAACCTAACCTATCTGGTTGCTGCTGTGGTTACACAGTGCAACATCCACTGTATATTCACTTAGAACATAGTGAACAACAGAACACATCGCTATCGACACCGTACCGAGTTTCAATTTGGTGGACAGCACAAAATAAAGCTGTTAAATGAGTTGAACTCATACGGTTGAAGTGTCTGGCATGTGAATCAGCGGAGCGTTAAGAAGCACAACGTCTGCTGCCCTTAACATACTCCCGCATCACCTATGCTTTCGCTGGGCTTATTCCCTCTAAGACTCAAGTCAGTTCGGCTGTACGTATGACATCTGCTCAAGCTTGTGCGTAAGCAGCTGCTCAAGCTTGCTTTTTTCACCGAATTTAATTCCCTTCCTCACAACCGGTAGCCTGCTACCTTAAGACATAGTCGAGATGGCTTAAGTAGAGGAAAGCCCACACTACCATTCCTTCCAGATTGGAATGGAAGTCTGACAAACAGATCCCTTGCGATCCTCCGCAAATTTACACTGAGAGATCGAAGATGGAAGACGTCGGGGTGCATCTCAAAAGATCTTCTCAATAACTGTAGCTTCGTTCAGACAGAAAGCTTAGTAATCAAAGAGGCACTGCCCTGGATCCCCAAAAGCGTCATCACATCTGCTTGGTCGGCACAACCGCCATTAAGTCCCTAGACTGTATAATTTTTTTTTCCGAAAAACATCACTTAACTGTCGGCTGCTCTTTACGAGACGGCTGAACATGCACACATTATGTGAGTTCCTTATTCAGACATACAACTCCTTCTCCCTTACCAGCTGAAGACCCACCTCTATGCATCTCACTATACCCTACCATTCTCTAAAGCTTCATGCAATCAAAATAGTTAACCACAAATATCTAGAAGGCACCTTAAAACAAACGCAATACAGCAAACACACTCTTTCTCAAACATTCACTCTGTCTTTCTTACTAACTACTTCTCAGCTGTGCGACCCATGGGGATCTGAGTCCGAGCAATGGCTGTCATTCATCCTTACCAAGCCTATGTCTGTGTCCTAACTTGGTCGTTACAGTTCGTCTTTATACCGTCGGTCTTTCTCTCCTTCTCGAACTAGGCAGCTCCGATTCTAAGACCCTCTTGGCTGAAGCATGGATGTCCATGCGCGCGATGTGGGCGAGCCAGTGTTACAGTTAATGAGAATCTGAAGCGGAGTCAAGATCAATCTCCTTGCTGTCTCTCATTTCCTTAACCAAAAAACAGACCACTGCTTAAACATCAGATCTGCTTCACAGGACATTGCTTAACTCACAATCTCCACCAGTAACCAACTCATTTCTGTGTCTTTAACGCTGTTAAGTACTTAGTCCGCGACCTGGAGAACCAACGTACTCAGAGAACGATTAGTACTGTTTTAAAACGTAATTAAGACACACTAGCCAAAGACGAGCTCCTGCAAGTCAAAAGTGAATCTCTCAAACATTACCTAACCACTCTCTCATCGCTTAAGAGATGAAAAAGGCAGTCTTTTCAGACTGTGTAGAAAAGAGCCTGAATTGTAGGACAAGAATGCCTAGGACACAGAGAAACAATCAAATCCAAACGAAAGAAGCATGACAACACAGAGTAACCGATCGTTTTCCAATCAGTTGAACCGATGAATCTGAAAACCAACAAAAAATACGTTAATAAACAAGCCCTACGCTCTTCAACAATCCCTCTTCAAGACCGTTGGAACAAAAGAACCCCCAGGAGCGCCCTAATTCGCCAGCCAACCTCACAGCGGAGAGGTATAGAACCAATTCAAAGGGCTTTTAAGGCTGCGACCTGTAAAAGAAGGTTTATATAGTTCCACACTTAGCCCTCCCCGATCGCTAACCAAACGGACCCCCCTTTCCTAGCTTCCCGCAGACACTGGTGACCACCTTTGAACGGCTATGCTTCCCGATGACAAAATGAAGCGATGGTGAAAAACTACTCACTTTGTTGAACACTGGTGGGGAATAAAGCTGTTCCAACGTTGGCCGGCTAGGTGTCAATCAGACAGATGACCTACCTGCTTCGTTAGACCAACGGTGGGAGTCCTAGAAGCACACACATATTCACTCGCGCACTCCCGTCAATCCCGATCCACAGAGTCGCAACGAAAATAAAGCCAGAAGCTGGATGTCGCGGAAACCCCATATTTGAACCGCACTCAGGGAAGGGGGATGCTACTCAAAAGAAAAGATCCCCGGAACCGAACAAAGCACTGGATGACCCCAGGAAGAGGATGCTACTCAAACGATCGAGAGGCAAGATCACCAGAATCAAACAAAGCACTGGATAACCCCAGGAAGGGGATGCTAATCAAGCGATGGAAGATCCGCGAGCAAATCGAATGAGGGGAGATCAAATCACAACCGAAACCGAACAAAATTTCACCGAACCCCAAATTGGAACCGCACTCAGGGACATTGGGGAGATATAAATGACGGTCGGGTACATATAATACGGTCGGTACTCTGTGGACATAAAAATCGAAGATATTGTCGCGCCTCGGTTCACTTCTAGTCCCCCAACAGCTCTAACGATGCATTTCCGCGTACACATCTGCAAAAGAAATCAATTAGAGAATCGAATGAGAAGAGTTAGGTAGGTAGGTGGCTGTACTTACAAATTTGGATGTTGTTGATAGGGAACAATGAATGCGGAACCAGTTTTCAGCCGACATAGGTAGATGATTGAAGAAGTACTAAGGAAAAGAAAACGTAATTAAATCATGCGTAAAATGAAAAGACGAAGAAAGTCTCCGATTCGGAGCAGATGACGTGCGTCCAGGAACACAATTAGACGATGACCTCAGACAACTTAGTGGGCACAATTAGAGGGAGCTAAACACGGTGGGTAAGGACCAGATGCAACTCGCACTGTAGCTCTTCACAAAGAAGGATACGTGTGGAAAAGTATTCGGAAATCGAGTCTTGTAAGACATCTCGTGCAGTACATTTGATGAGAATGACATTTGGTCATGCATTTGAATCTTGAATGGCAACTTCCAAACATTTAATTGAAATCAAACTTTGATCGAAATCTCGATCATGAACATGTTTTGTATGTGTTCACTTTTGAAATCACGAAATGGATGACACTCAACCTATGACAGCCTCAACCTAACCTAAGGAGCAGCTACACATGTTGTGTGCATGTTTGTTCTCTCAGGAGTCGTTGGGACCTGCAGTTGTTTGTGTCGACTCCAAAGAGTCAACCTCAACAGGGTCTTCTTTCTCAAGGTGTCTGACTATATTAAGCCCGTTCCCTAGGCTGTGGCGTTGTTAGATAACAGAGAGGGCCACTAGGAACGTCGTTAACCCTACTATACCCTACCTACTATATATACACGCTAATGATTGTCAACGAGTCGATAAAGGTGTGAGCTGAACCGCCACGCAATTCATGGCCTTTAAGTGCCCATCGACAGAGGCAACTCACTTAGTCCCCAAAAATCCAACAGAGGAACAAAATAAATAGAAGCCCCTCATCAAATGCTCATCCAACAACCTCTCAATGATCGCAAGAACAACACCCTCCTGAGAGCCCTGAGAGCTTCACAAAAGGAATAAAGAAATCCATTCGGATGTTTACCCTTCTGTGCACTTTAAGAGAAAAGAACTGCCACCAAAGTCATAAAGAGAAGAAAAAAACCATAATTTACCTCGGAAAAATAAACTTTCTTTTCTTGTTTTGCCCCGCATACACGTGTCCACAGTCGCATCACACCACCCATCGGCAGTAACGACACCCTCACGACAGCCCACAAAGCTTGCTACACCTATTCACACCCAATTTCAGCCTGCAGACATATTCAAAACACACAGCAGTCGTCTCCTCTGTCTCCCTCTCTCTCCTGCTCATGCTCTGTCGAAATTTTATGTTTTTCACAAATAAGCGCTTAAATCATGCAAAAAATGGGCGAAAAAAAAATGGAAGAAAAACAGCAACCAAGAGACGAGAGGGAAAATTGGGCAATATGCCAATTTGCGCATTTTACTGTTCATCCCGAGGGATTTATCCATTCAACCTGTTTTCGTTTTTTTTTTTTTTTTCTGTCGAAGACCTTCAGACCTACCATCAGCAACCATCACCACCAGTCGACGATACTTTCTCATCCTTTATTCGAAAAGTAATAATTTTCAGTGTGAGGACTGCGCCGTGTTGGGTGGTTACTATTCCGAAGGAGTGGGGATGTTTGTTCGTGGGTGGATAAGGCAAAGGAAAGGAAGGAAAAAAAGACCGGCAAAAGAAACTTTCACATCATTGATCCTTGGGGTGAAGTTGGATACACGAGAAAAGACCGCAGCAACGTGTACACAACTTTCTTGAACGCTCGCCTGGCGAAACCACTTCAAAAGTTTGACCTTCATCCATTCCCCTGCCCCCCATCACCGAGTTGCGACTATTCGAAGAAGATTTTCACCCCATTTAGGCAAATTTTCATAGCCTCCCCCACGCCAACTCAAATCAAATGGAAGGGATGGCTGCAGTGAATGGAGACTTGTTAGTCACTAAGGAGCGGATGCTGAGACCCGCTTAAATTGTTTATAAATCCGCTTTTGTTCTCTCAATCAAATCCTCCAACCTCAGATCAGTGAAGGGGAGACTCCCGTCACTGAGAAGCGTGGCCTTAGGCAAACACATTCCCTCCATTGCACAGAGCACCCCCCGCTAAGACTCGGCGACTGTGACTTTTCCAGCGGCCATCTGCCAATTGCCGGCGGGCCAACGGAAATGTTTATTTTCCTGCTTCCGATCGCTCTCCACTCGCCTGTCCGCATTCGTTTGTGTTCAGTCCGCATAATAGCGTCTCCATTTCAGCGATCATTATTACTTAAAAGCCGACCCACTGCGAGGATGTGTCCCCCTCATCCAGCGAAGAAGAATGACAGAAAAGGAAAATAAAATTCTTATAAAATTCAATTGAGATGCTATTGAATCGGAAGTGGGTGGTCACAGAGTATCAGGCATCTCTCAATTTTAAATTACAGACGACGACGAATGGGTGTGGGTTGCATATTCCCAGCAGCACGTACTCCTACAGAATGCTGATGTCGCTGTCGCTCTGCCGCCGGGAAGCACAGACACACGATGCGAAGAGCCACGCCGCCGGTGGAGTTGTCCTGTAATTTGTGAGGGAGGAACGAATGCAAAAGTCACCGACAGTGGAGTGGATGGATGTGAGCCAGTATTGATTTTGTAACTGTTTTTCTGTTTAATTCGCAAAAGGAAGTGGAATGAAAACAAAAAAAACGCAGAGTTCTGCCCAGCAGCAGCAGCAGAAGCTGGTCAAGGGGGCGTATGTAGCTGTGATTTATTTGATACGACAACGGAAGGAAATTTTAAATAATATTTCTTTTCCTTTCTTTTGGTTAAACTGACGTGCCGCCCCGTCGGCAAAGGCGAGTCCTGCTTTGTTGACGGAGAGCTTTTCTTTTCTCTTGAGGTGCCTCGGGTGGATTGTGAGTGGCATCGGGACGATGGACACTAAGAGTTCGATGAATAGGCTGCAGTCTGAGGAGGATTTGCTTTGCTTTGCTTTGCAAAGATTGTATGCTTGAATTTAAAAGAGTTGGCTTCAAGCTGAAGGCTTCAATGCACTTGGTAATTGAATGTGAAGATTTCTCAGAATAAATGGAGGACTGAGGGGGGTGTTGATATGGGACGCTGGGAGCTAAATGTTCTGAATTTACAAGAAGGTGACAACCAAGACATAGATTTAGTGAAACAAACACTAATGAATGCTTCCCCATAGAAATTCAGGAGAAAGTCTTTAGAATGTAACTTGTTCCAACAAGAATTGCTGAAGTTAGACATCACAACACCCTGAGACCTCGAAACCAAGTTTGTAGGCAGTTGAAAAACGAACATAGTTAAATGCAGGACCTAATGACGACGCTTTGATCGTGAAATTCAATGCCACACGGAATTAATGAAGACAGAGAGACATCACAAGTTTCGCTAGTTCACTGAGAACATACGAACTAGGGCGACAACAAAAGGTTCCTCACTAGAAGGAATCCCAACACGAATCGGTAAAGTTACATGTTACATACATCACGTCGGATATGATGAGTCTCATCTTTAAGCACCCTTTGAGATGCACGAAACCCTTTTTACAGACTTCAGGAAGGAAATTTAAGCTAAAGGAAGCGCAATACATTCTTCCACAATGACCCACTGATTTTCAGACTTCTCCGTGGCCATCACATGGTACCAAATTTTATTTCAATCATAAGTATCAAAATTTATTCAAACTTCACTCACTCGTTGAATCCTGGAGGTTTTGATGAGCTGCTGTATCGAGGAACTGATGCCTACTCGATAGACGATAAGTGTATGTTGCAATTGAACGAATACCGACGCGATCTCTGGGTTTAACTACACTCCCGATGTGCGATTCGAAACACATACTTTTGCGCGAACGAAAACGAACAAGGAACTCATCACAACTCGCGAACACTTTTGCATCGAGGAGGTGATTTTCTCGCGGATTCCTAACACGACACGCGCTTGAAGAACTCTTTCGTGAATGAACCGAATCCACGCGTCGAAGGTTTGACCATTAGTTCGCGAGGGGTTTTTTTTATATTTTAGTTGCAAAGGAAAGACAGACAAACAGACAGATTATGAAGAACATTTCGAAACATCCTCTTGTTAGCATAGCCAACTAAATGAGAAACCGCGGAGCAATGACCTTAAATGTGAGACTAACACATTTCATGTGGCACTGTTGCAATCTGGAGAAGTGGTCTAAGTTTGCTTTTCAAAAATCTCACGCGGTCTAATCACGATTGCAATTTTCGCTTTTCCTTTCGAGCATCATTACCGTCAACGATTCCCCTTTTCTCCGAACTGGAGGAAAATGTGTCAAATTGCCTCCTTGTCTTGATCATTCCGACCTCAGGGACTGTGTCATTCCTGATCCTTCGGGTATCTGTACCGTGTACGATTCCTCAAACGTCCTAGCCAGAGGTGAATTTTTCAAAGTGGCTCCTTGTCTTGAGACAATTTATCTAAACATTCCTGTATAGCTAGGCCATTTGAGGAATAATCCACGGTATTCACAATCGAAGAAGCAAGTTAATGAAACAGGCCTTGAAGTTGTACTGGCTCCCGAGGGGATGCTGTTTGAGGCAATGGCATTGGGCATTAGAGAAAAAAAGATGTGAGTCGCTATTACTGAACCTCACACGGATTATATAGATGTTCACCTATTCATTGGATTCAGAAGGTTTCGAACACGACACGGATGATCGAAAGGACAAGACAGAGGTGGCAATCATCACTGCCCCACGAGCGATTTTTTTTAAAGGAAACTTAGCCTTCTTCTTCAGAATGGAAGAATGTCGTGTTGAAAAGAGGAAGCGTGCGATGTCCGAAAGGACTTTAGAACCATCGCGAAAGTTGCATGCACATATCCGAAAAACACGAAATGCAATAACTTGAAGCTTGTCGTTGAGCTTCCAAGTGCATATACAATCGAACTCGAAGCAGAAAGTGCTTGCTTGTTAGTTTTGTATGAGACTGTAGCCGGCCAATGAAAGGAACGCGTTTCCGGACATGTTTGTTTGACGGTAATTATTGAAAACGAGAATAAAATCGTGGATGGTAATTGAAAGGGGGTTGATTGGAAGACGTGGTGGAATAAGGTCGTGAGATCTTGAAAGATAAGAGTGACTTTTCTGTCGAAGGAGCAGGAATCTTAACTTGGCTAGTTAGGGGACAACTTTAAAGGAAGATAAAGTTGCACGGACGTTAAGGACGGACACAAGAAAAACATATTTCGAAAGATTTGAAAACGAAAAGGTAGCGTAATGAACGAAGGTCGGAAAAGCTCCAAGAGGTCACTCGAATACCGATGGAAACCGATGGAAACAGACAAAAAGATGCCCATTCCTACATCAAAAGTTATTACCGGCGGAAATAAAAATTCAAAAACAAACACGCGCACCGAATTATCGTATCCTGTTGGCGAAAAAAGATAGAATTAATGTCTGAACTCAAAACCAAAGCCATTTAAATACTAACCCTTTGACCGTACCTCACCTCTGCTTGAACCATCTGTGAACTATGTCACCAACAAAGACAGAAGCTGATTCTCGATTAAGATGTGAATTATAAATCGAATCAAAACAGCAGCAGACCGGGAGGGAGTGAGACTGCATCTCAAGCTTGACACAACACTTTGATAGGGGGAGGGGAGACAGAGCTACTTTGAGAGACTTTCACTCTCTCCTTGCTCTCACTTGCACTTGCACTATTTCACTTTGTTTTACACTTGTAGCACTATTCACTTTTCACTTTTCCGATTTAACTTACCGCACTGCACCACGACCAGATCACAACTGACCGGTCGGCAATGACACTTCCTTTGAAAAGCTAACTGACGTGCAGAGTCAGCACATTAGCTGAATTCATTCTGCGAAAAGTTTACTCGGCAGGTTGATGAACCACGGGTGTTTATTACTACGTTGGATGATCAACCGGATGGAGGATGCTAGTGGGAGGTTATGAGGGAATCAAAATGGCTGCTCGGATGCCTTGTTTTTGAAGGACGATCGTTATTTGGATGTCCTGCTAGGGAAATTATTGAAGGAAGCGATGTATTTTTCGGTTAATATGTGCGTGACGTTTCTTTTAAGACTGACACAAAGTGTTTGGTTTAAGCCATGAGGGAATGAATTGGCAGACCGGACTGGGGAATGTCATTGCCAGAGAAAGCTGTGGTGCTTACGACTCGACCCATCATGTTCGAGTCTCAATTCATACCGAAAAGAACGAAATGGAACTGTGGAGTGACGCCCCAGTGATTTCTGGTGACGACCACAACCAACCCCTTTCCATCGCAGGTACGCTGCACTGCATAGGCATGTTTGTGTGTTGTGCACATTCCATCCCTGGTCTTGGTTGTCGCGCCACTCGAAGTTACCGTTGTTAGATGCAGTCACTGGTTGGGTCTGGTCGTCGCGCCGATCCCAAATGATTATGATGAGTGCGGTCTCGTCGGTCCACAAATTGTTGCCATCGTACAGCAGTCGGCATCGTCGTCGCCTGTGGTCGACCATATGCGTTTCGTTGAATATATTCTCGCGCCGCTCGAGCTTACCGATATGTAGGTAGTCACTGGTCGGGTCTGGCCTCTTCGGTCCACAATTCGTCGCCGTCAATATGGCAAAGTCACACGCGCCACTCGGCATCGACACCAACGACGTTCACTGGTCTGGTGTGTTCCTCACATTGTGTCGATCCACAATTTGTTGCCGTCGTATGGCACTCGCACCCCTCAGCCTTTGAAAGTATCTGAATTTCGTTGCAGAAACGAATCTCGCGCCGCTCGAAGATACCGTTGCTTGCGGTACTCTTGTGCACAACCCCAATGCAGCTGCATTCAACGAGTCCAAATAAAACGAAACATTTGAGACCACCAACGTTCGGCGTTCGTTTATTTCTTCATTTAAAATATCATAGACCAACAATCAGACCATTTCCATTTCGTCCCGGTGAAGCGAACTCTTTTCTGCGTCCGCCTTTGCCTCACAGCCGCGCAATACGCAGCGTATTTGGGAATAACCAACTGAATGAGTCCGGACACGATGATACAAGCTCCAGAGAAGATAAATACCGGCTTGTAGCTGTGGAACTTGTCCAGCATAGTTCCGGACAGATAAGTCCCAATGAACGACCCCACACCCATGATGGCTGTCGTCAATCCGAAGGCGTTTGTTAGCTTCTCCAGGCCGAGGACTTTAACATAGATCACCACACGCAGAGCTCCATGAGATGCTGGAATGTTCAACGTCTTGAATTGGAGAGTCAGAGACCCAAACACTTTCCTTACCAATTCCGATTCCAAAGAGAACTGCGAAGGTGAACTGAACGGGAACACTGTCCTGTCCGAGGAATCCACTCACAAGGACTGCGGCACCGCCTACGCATAAGCCAAGCCCCGACAGGTACGACATGTGGGCAGATGTCTTGTAGGCACAAATGCCAAGGAATACCCTGAACGTGACGTTTACAGCTCCTATGACAGAGGGCAGGAGGTTTGCCAAATGACTGGGGATCTCTGCTCGAGCTGTGAATGTGGAATTGGTCACTCAGAAGGTCTCAAATGAGTGCCTGGCTTACATATCGCGTAAACGAAGGGGATATTGACTCCCATGGCGAAGATCAGAGTGCACAGCAGAAGCAGCCTGAACTCGATCAGCTCTAGGAGCTTAACGTCCAGGAGTGTGTAGATGCCCACCTTCAGCTTCTGAGGAATCCAGTTCTCCAAGTCATCTGATGGCGTTCTAGTGGCTGGTCGCACCACTGACAAGGTGTAGCTGATGCGTTGAGCCTAGAAAGAAGCACGCTATTAAGGATGAAGGATGGATGATTGAACAACCTTCTCCTCTCCAGGCACCAGCTGCATGTTGCACGAACGCGAATAGTCCGGTGGACCGCTGTAGAAAATGTCCTGACGGTCGAGTGGATCTCGGTTGATCACATGACGCCTGTCCACCCGTCCCCGACTGCAGCAACTGCACCAGTCTCGGTGGGATCCAGACTTTGACTTCCCAATTGGACTAACTTCAAGGGAGAGAGTGTGACTGCAAGATTGAATCATTCATTGTACTCACCAGTCCCTTGGGGAGCCGAACTTGTGGACCCCAGCGTGTCGTTTTTCGGCAAGGAATACACTGAGTACGTCTCAGTCGCCAATTCAATCGAGTTCAGCGATTCGTCCGAATCATCCCCTGGAACAAACTGTCAAACAAGTTGAGGTGTTGTCAAAGGAACACAGGCAAACCTTGTATCCACCAACTTCAGATGGCTCCACCTCAACGTAGGCACATGTCAGCACCGCCACGACCAGCATCAGCAGCGCATGTATTCGGGTTGTGTACCTCCACCCCATGGATCCAATCAGATTGGCGTTCAGAAGGCTGATGACAATCAAGCCCACTCCCGAGCCAGTCGATGAGACTGCGCTTGCAATCGGCCGCAGGCTCTCGAAGTAGTAGTGGACAATGAGTATGCTGCTTACCAGAACCATCCCCATTGCAACTCCACCTGAAACAGAGACTCTAGATAATTGCCAACCTCTCCCCAGGAACTACTTACAGATCACCCCAAAGCAGACGATGAGAGAGGTCTGCGTCTTGCTGAAACTACCGCACACCAGTCCCAGCGCCGCGAACAGTGCTCCGTAGAAGGCCACCAGTCGGAACCCAAATCTATTGATGAGAGCACTTCCCAACAGAGCTGAAAAGTAGTACATAGCTTTGGCATATTCAAATTGTGTTTAGGTCGAAGTCCAAGTGAGATGTACCCATTTGCGTTGACGCCACAAATGCCAGGTCGGTTGCGGTGAGCGACATGTCCGCCTCGATTGCGGGCAACATGACTCCAATCGTCCAGATGACCCCCTCGATGATCATCAAGCAGAAGAAGACCACGACCAAGATGATCCATCCGTATCCCCCATCAGGCGGTATGATTACGTAAATCTGTGAACAAATCCATTTCTCATGACCTTGCCACTGATTGCATCCAAGTACTCACAAAGTTTCCGGTCTTAAACAAGTTTGGTTGTCTACTGCCTTGCCTCTCGGCTCGGCCAACCCTCACACTCTCCCCGAAGGACACAACCGAACGGGAGACTTCACCCGCCTGGGAGGGCTGTTCCGGTTGGGTTTTGTGCACTGCGTTTATCCGGTTGTAGCGTTCTGCATCGTTGGAGTTATTTCCTTCATCTGTCTCCTCGTGGATTTGACTTGGGAACTTGTTGGGCTTTCCTTTGCTTACATGGATTTGTCTTGACTGGTGAGGTGTCTCGATGATGGGATCGACGGCGCGGTCGTGTCTTCTTGGAAATGACGAGAAAAAGAAGATGTTTAGTCGGTGGGGCTTGTGAGCTTACCACAGATCTTTCGCATCTGTGCTGAGGTTGGTTTTAAGATAAGACGCGATGAAAAATTGAATTTGTCTGGGAAGACTGCTTACCCTTTGGTGGTCATCGTGGAGATGAGGTTAAATGAGAAATCCTAGCGCAAATAAGACTGAGAATGGATGAAACAAGTGACAGAGGATTTCATCAGTTTTTGAAGTTTGTTTTGTGATCGAATCAGAGTTGATAGGCGGTTGAGGAACAGCACACTGTGCCGAGAAGAACGCACAGAGGACTCACTCACTTTAAATACATGATTCTCTCTCGAGACTTACCTGCTCTGCCTCTTGTTTGTCCACACTTCAGAGTAGAAGCTTGAATTCTTTCGGGTTCCTTCGAGAATCAAACTGCCCACGCCTGGGAATTCACTGTCTCAAGCTGCGGTTGAAAGTCCTCTTACGTAGGGACCGGCTACGCGAACAGGATGTCCGCTTTATCGGATAATTGTCGGATTCCAAACGAAATCTGTGGATTCTTGAATAATTTGCAACGTTTCCGTTGTCGTGCAGTGTCAAAACTCAAATGCTATTCATCCGGGATGAACCGTTCAGGTGAGTTCAGCCGGGTCAAAAGTTGCTTGAAAATAGTTCATGTTTGTGAGTAGGGAACGAAGCATTTGTTTCCATTTATTCAAGAAAAAATGACGTGGGCAGTGTCCATTTCCCTGTTTTAACGTCTGGAAATCAAATGTTCGTCCATTCGGCATTGAAATGCGTCTTATTTTGCACGTGAATCTAAAAACGGCTGGAATTCACTATGCTTTCATCTCGAAAGAAATTCTCTACTTATGCCTCGTGCATCGTATTCTCCTCATAAATCCATTCATCCATTAATCAATCCCTCCATCATCATTTCATCCATCCCTCCATCATCCCTTCATCCTTTATTTCATTGCCCATCCACCCACTTCTTCTTATAAGACTCGTCATAAGAATCCTCTTAAAATTCCCTATAAGCCAAAAGCGCATCCTACCCAGCTGATCGCCACAGCAGACTTGAGAGCACATAGCAGTCAGCTTGTTCTGCAAAAGAGTGCATCAACCTCGCAAGCTGAATTCCGCGAGAGAATTTTCGCGTCTTTGCAGAACTGCCTTAGAATTTGTGTGCAACAGAATGAGACGCGTATGTCAGCGCAGCTCAGTAGTGATCCGTGTGTTGTGCAGTGCAGTTCGGTAAGTGGAAAAGTGAAAAAGTGAATAAAGTGAAAAAAAGTGAATAAACTGTGTGTTTCTGTGTTCTGTCTCCCTCCCCCTCCCATTGTGTCAATGCCCTCACTCCAACCCATCCCTGCGCGATTTTTTGTTCAGTTTTGATTCGATTTATAATTCACACTCATATCACTTCTAAGAGGAAGCCATTTTTTGTTTTGCAAATCTTATAATTCGCAGATGGTTTGAACAACGGTGATGGACGCTGGTAGGGGCTGTCGAAAGGTTTGTAAACGATTTTTTGGCTTGACGTGGGATTAATTTGTCTTGTTTTTCTTCAACAGGATGCAATCATGAGCTGACTTCGGTGAACTTGAGCAACTTTAAACTGGTTTATAGAAGTTTTAAAGACGTTTTGAAAGTAATACTAATTGTATCTCCACAATTTATGGTAGCTCCTTCGAGATTTTTTGGTCTATGTGCGATTTTCGCATTTAAAATTTCTTAAATTCTTTAATATCACTGTCTTCAGCATCAGTCTACTGTGTTGCTCCACGTGTCTCAGATCTTGTGCTATAAGCTGGCTTTTGAGCTCAACACCCTCTCCAAATGGTGCAGCAATGCCACAGCGACCGGAGGAGTGTGTAGGCAAGCGAAATGAGATGCATTAGCACCACTAACTCCTTGCCATCACATCTAACTTGTGGCCTGTAATGGATTTACATCGTGCGGAGAGGGTGAAAGCACAAGCAACAAGTGAAATGTCTCCACATGGAGGTCCATCTCAAATCACCTCCCTTGCCATTAAAACCTTGTCGTTACATTCTATCTAAGAGCTCTTTCCAAAGTCCCTCGCGACCCAATAATGAATACAATCCTTGTCTTGTTTCTTCGAGAGTTTGTGTTGATTTTGAATTGTCTTTTGTGCTCCATGCTGCATCCATCAATGTGTGTTTCATTTCATATATTCCATCGGTATCCATCCACAACATCATCGCAACATTCCTTCCAGCTTTTCTGATCTGTGCGCAGTTAACGATTCTTAAATCCTTCGAGTGGGTGACGTTGAATTCAATCAAATTTGGTGTTGTTTTGTTTTCCAAATCGGAATAAGGCTAAACTCAAAGTTTAACTTTAATTTGTTTCAGGAATTAGAGTTGAGACGAAGTTGGGTGGCCCCAACCTCGCAATTACTCCAAGTGATTCCAAGCAGCAAAAGTATACAAGCATATTCACCTACTACCTCCTACCTTCTTCGAAACTTCGTCATAGAGCTAAGAACACTTCAACTACTCTCCCGTAAGCACATCCATATGTTTGTCAAAGTGGATGTTATTGGAATGTTTTTGGTGTTGTCTGTTTTACATTGCTGCTCTCTATTTCTTTTGGGACAGCAAAATAGAGTTTATTCCGTTTGGTCTTATTTCACGTCACCTTTGGAATTGTTTGTGGAAAATGTGCGTTTGTTTAGTTCTTCAAAAGTAGCTGGTCTCTGGGAGTGTGGAGAATTTTGTTTTTAAAGTCAATCATAGATAACCAACCAAAGGTGATTTTTCAGTTTTCAAAGAGTTTCGTGGGGACACTACGGACCTTCGTTGGTCAATGTGAGGTCTATGATCAAATGATCCTTAAATCGTGTGAGTTGAGACTTACAGATACCAACGAGGGTTCATATTGTCTCCACAAACTCTGAAATCAGAAAAACCAACTAGAGATAATTATGTTGGCTATGAGTGACTTTAAACTGAGTGCAAACCTGATTAGATATTCCATCAAACTGAGAGAGTTCAAGAAGTTTCTACAAACTGTCTTCTTGCATAAAGTGAGAAAGGTGAGCCAACTCCCTCAAAGTCAATAGTGATTCTGTGTTCTGTCTCCCTCCCCTTCCCATCGTGTGCCTAGTGCACCCTGCACATAGAGAGTCAAAGAAGTGTCTACAAAGTGCCTTCTTTCTTGTGTTAGCTCTAGTGCCGAGATCTCTTCCGACGCTTTGCAGTTTCTGAACGAGGTGATGTAGATCAGCCTCAGTCTGTGGTGCTGGTAGACTTAAGGACAATGTCTATTTGTTTGGACATCATCCTTTCTTCTTTGTATGGCTACAAGGTGAATCTGGCCTTCATCCACTGAGTGAGTCCTTCATTATTTCCTTAGCATGCTCAAGGTAGGTGCAACTTCTTGTATAATGATTGATGCATTTGTTCTCCACTTGAGGTCTTCATTTTAAATTTTGCTGCCTCCTCCTCCGTTGGGCCAGAGGCTCAAAGACAGAGACTGTTGAGGTATAACTAAAATAATTTATCTATCTGGGCATTGGAGCAGTTCTTGATGTGTGTCCATCGCAAACAAGGCTCCGTTCCAACTTGTCTAGAACAGTACTGGAATAATATCGTATATAAATTCGGTTTGGTCATTTGGAAGAGGACATAATTGCCTCCTTACTTGATATGTCAGAGATTGGTCTGCGTTTGATTACCGTGTGGATGTTGTCCACATTAATTACCAAAGACCAGAAGTACTCGCAGCAGAGGATAATAATAATAAACATGGTATAGCTTTCAATTTTAGAGGTTCTTTCGTTCTTTCTCGAATAAAAAAAACCTGGCCCGCCCTAGTTTACCATCAGAATCATTTTAGTGGCATTCTCATACTGCTCATGTGGTCATCGAATGTGCCAATAACTTGACAATTGGGACAAAGGTTGTTTTCTTTTTTCACAAACCGTCCTCTACCAACTTTTATTTAGCTTTCATATGTACGTTGTTATGAATTGAATTCACAGAAACAGTGCTTAGTCGCTTGTTGAAGATTCTCATTTGTCCTAACTTGTCTCTAATAGAACAACTAATTCTTACTTAGCCCGGTCATCAGCCTACCTTGGTGTACAAGGACTCAGTACAAGCAAAATGTATTGTTAGAGATGAGTCCCTGCAGGAAGTGAAACAGGAGTGGTTCCTTTTCTTATTCGCTCGAGCATCTTTGTCCGTTTGTCTGTCGATTAGAACTGTGATATGAGTCGGAGGCATTTCCAACTATGGTATCATTGTGGGCGCTTCTTTGACTGCCAGGACCTCCGTTTGGAAAACACTGCTATAGTCAGTGCGTGTATTCGGAAAAAAATGTCAGCGCCTTTTTCTTTCTATCCGTATATTATTTGTTGATGGGCTCGTTTTTGGTTCACTTCTCTTGTGCGCTATTGTTGGGAATTAGCAGCCCAAGGGAATTTCGAAATCAAGGAACAGAGGAGAGTAGTCGCTTTCGACATGGTTCATTGTAGTCTATGTAGGTTACTTACATATTCAGTGGAATTTCGGGCCCAATCACTCGACTGGTTGATCCTTATGGCGCTTCTTGTAGTAGGTACTTGCGTATAGAGGTCAGCAGCTACTTGGTTTACTTGGTATTGCCTTTAAGCCCGCCGAAGGAATAATGCTTATGCACTGATGACAGATATGCCTACCATCAGACTAACCTGTCATAACCATGTCATAAGTCAAGATAGGTATGTCAATCGCTGTGTACATCCACAGGGTTATTTTGACTTTGGAATCGATTCATTACCAAAAAACAAACTTTTACCACCGCTCGTCGTCGTTGCAAGCGTTCTTTGGTGTTTAGCGACATTATTTGTCCTGATTTCTGTCTGGTCTCCATTTCTTACCAAATAGCCTGGCTCCCAGGTGCAGGGCACAGGACGCTTTCTTAACTCGTTGATTGGCAATTAATTTCCAGTTGAGTTTCTTGTCTAGGATTATAATGAGGCATTTCGCTGTGGAGTAGTAAGTTAGTGCGTCTACTCCTATGCAGAGGATGCCAGGTTCGATGCGCGAATTTACCACCTTTCTTAGTTCATGGCTCACTGACAAGGCTCAAAGAGTGCTCGTGTCTAGAAAAAAGGTTCTCAATTTCGCCGTTCGTAGTCGGCATGCAACTGCAGGTCACATCCATAGAACAATAGCACGGACAACGCTACTGGTCGCTGTAAAAGCTGTGCTCAGGTTAGCCTCGGACTGTCCACCACCAAATCATTACATTTCGCCGGCTTTAGCGGGTGTATGCGTCCACTCCTAAGCCAATAAAATGATGGTGTCTATTCCTGGTACGTAAGACCAATTCCCACGATGGATACATGCGTTCACTCCTATGGCCTTAAAATTATGGTGTCTAGGTTCTATTCCTGGTAAGTAAGAACAATTCCCACGACGGATATATGCGTCCACTTCTAAGCCCTTAAAGTTATGGTTCCTGCTGCGTAAGACCAATTCTCACGACGGATATATGCGTCCACTTCTAAGCCCTTAAAGTTATGGTTCCTGGTGCGTAAGACCAATTCTCACGACGGGTATATGCGTCCACTCATAAGCCCTTAAAATTATTGTGTCTAGGTTCTATTCCTGCTGCGTAAGACCAATTCTCACGACGGATATATGCGTCCACTTCTAAGCCCTTAAAGTTATGGTTCCTGGTGCGTAAGACCAATTCTCACGACGGGTATATGCGTCCACTCATAAGCCCTTAAAATTATGGTGTCTAGGTTCTATTCCTGGTAAGTAAGAACAATTCTCACGACGACACCTCTTTCGAGTCTTTGTGTATAGACCTTTTCACTCGTGAGAAGGGAATAGGGGGGCACTTTGTAACGTGGGGCACCTTTGAACAGCACATACGATTTTATTAGTCCAGTTCAAAGGTACCCCACGTTTAAAGGCGCCGCCCTCTTCCCTATAGCTCGCACTTCCCTACGAGTAGAAGCTAACCCCATTCTTTTCAAGCAAGGATAATGACAGGATGTTAATCTGACCCAGTTTCCCACCACCACACAAAATAAAACTCACATCTTACTTTATACAAAAATTTATATATACTTTTTATTATTCACGATTTTCAGTTTCAGTTTTTTTTTTGGTTTTATTTTTTTCTGTTTTTGTTTTACCTTGATTCTTTGTTTATACACTACAATTTTACAATGTTGCTGTATATGCTGTCGTCTATGTGTTGCTGCTCCCCTCTCCTGCTCGAAACACGCACATATCTGTCCCTCATGTGAATTTCCTTTCAAATTCAAATTCATTCATCTCATGGAACGCGTTATACAAAAATCATAATCATCAATAAGGTACAGTATCTACAATATTTCAATTTTTCAAAGAATTCAGGAGAAAATCAAAAAAAAAATTACAATTATTCTTTTTCGGTTTTGTTTGTACGATTGATTATACATATATGTTAAGTGTGTAGTTTCATCTTAATTCTGGTATAACACTCTATGAACAGCATTTTTGGGTTTTTGAATAATCTGTTTATCTATTTATAATAATTTAATTTCTTTCTTCTCTTTGGTTTGGTTTTTTGTTTTTATGAAAATATGTGTCATTCCATTATTACTTAGGGCGGTAACCAGTACAAATATTACAACTATTCATCAAATAAAACATCAAACGTTAGTCGTCTCCAATTTCTTTCAATAAATTAAATTGTTTTTGTTTTTTTTTTTTTTTAAATGATTATGCTTATACATTATGATTAGCTTATGACTAAGGGATGGGAGAGCCTTGATTTACTTGTTGAAGGTCCTAGTGATTTTCTGCTTCTGTG
This sequence comes from Eristalis intricaria, assembly GCA_964034865.1. Lineage (NCBI taxonomy): Eukaryota > Metazoa > Arthropoda > Insecta > Diptera > Syrphidae > Eristalis > Eristalis intricaria. The sequence goes on along the minus strand of OZ035874.1, from coordinate 2,715,062 downwards.
ATGATGCAAGACTTGAGGAGCAAGAGGAGGCGCCAAGTGTGTGACGACGCGAATGCGTTCCCTTCGTCACACATCCTCCGCTTGGTAAGAGCTACTTAATCGAATTGAGAGAGTTGATTACATATTGTCAAAAGTCCTATCTTAACATTAGAATTTTCGGGATTCATATTTTCTTTTTTTTTACGGGGTTTATTTCACAAACTTTTTTTTTTTTGTTTTTTTATGGTAAAGCATTTTTTGAGTGTTACAAGTTTTTTACGTTTGCTTTTAAAGAAATCAAAGGATAAATATTTTTTGGTTGTTTGCATTTTCTTACTGGGTTTTTCTGTGTGTTTACTGTTATTTATATTAAATACATTCTGTTCATCATTTGTTTTTGTTTAATTGTTTAACCTTAAATTTAAGTTTAATTAAGTTCATGTGTTCGACCTGGAAGAGAAAGATGAAAAAGAAGAGGGGTCTCATTAGACTTGAAGTCGATTACAGAGAATTTATTTTCCTGACTCTCTCTCTCACTCACTCACACACTACTTTATCCTTACCAATTGAAATAGGTCAAAGGCGAGTGGCATCCCTTCTCGGAGCCGCACCATTTGGACTCCTGCAGCGCGGGGCACGGTCGTCCGCCTCTCTTGCCGTGTTTGATTATCTTCCGATATCGATGCATCTCGCCGATGCCACAGCTCTTGCTGCACGTACTCCACTCGGACCAGTGGCCGACGCGACAGTCACGTGATCGACGACCGGATACACGTTTTTTATGCTGTTGCTTGTTAGGGTTTCTGCTGTTGTAACTGGACGCGATACTTTGAAGGATTGCATTCTTATCGTTCTTTGGCACAACGTTTGTCGAATTGTAACTGCAACGAAAAAAAAACAAACAAGAAAAATGGAAACCAAATAAAAAGGAAATGTTGTGTTGCCTTTGAATGGAGCGGATACGAGGTTACCTAACGAAATAATCTTACAAATTACAATTTAAAATGATTCGCTGATGGAAATGGAAGTGGTTAGTGAGGAAAAGTTTGTCCCTTGCCAGAGAGAGAGAGAGTAAATAGACTGTCGTCTGTTCTCACAAGACCCCCGCAAGGAAACTGCATCTGCAGTCGAGTCCTTGTGTGGAGGGGTTGCCCTTCGTCCTCGCCGTGCCACCAAGAAACCATTTTTAAAGAAAACACAAACTTTTACCACCGCTCGTCGTCGTTGCAATCCGTTCTATGGCTTTTGGCGACATTATTTGTCCTGATTTTTGTATTTCTGCTGCTTCCATCGCTTTCCGCCCACGAATTCATTATTCATTCTTCGATCGAGGGGAAAATTCAAAGAGGTTCCCTGGGAGGAGCTTCCTGTTGTGCGGGATGTTTGTGTGTGCGGGTGACTTTTATTAATAGTTCACCATTGTTACCATGTTACAGTTAGTTTTGTTTGCAATCCAGAAAAGAAATAGAAAGGGACTCAGTATTTTTTTTTTCTCTGACTTGCCCTGCCACAGTCGAGGAAATGAAAACAATTGCCGCCGGGGAAATTGCATTGAAATGAATGTGAGTTTTGCAAAACGAAAGAACTGCGCCGGCGGGATTAATATTGTTTTACTTTGTCTACAGATCCTTGGATTTCTTTCTTTTCTGTTTTTTTGCTAGAATTTGAGAAACAGAGGAACGCTTGTCAACGAAGGATGAGAAATTGGAACGAGGGCTTGTTGGGGTTTTTCGTTTGATTTCCTGAGTGTGTAATCTGGTGGGGATTATGTGGGATTTCTTGAACTATTTGTTTTAATCCAAGTATGACCTATAAAATCGTTGCCGACAGCGAATTGTCTTAAGTCAAGTACGTGCGGTCATCCACTTTGTGGGTTCAAAAGTATATTGGAACCAGAAATGAAGTATTACAGAGATAGCCGACTTCACAGATTTGATTACCTCCCAGTCGGTCGACGAATTTGAGTGGTTTTTTGACAGATATTCATGAATTTTTGGCGGTTATTCACGAAATTTGAATGTAGTCGTCCGATTGTCCAATTTGGTTTAAGAAAACTTTATAAAAAACAGTTGTCAAACATTTTAAGAGGCAAGAGAGGTAGAAGTCGGCCATCTGTGTAATACTTCATTTCTGATTGAAACAAACAACACTTCTGATTGAAATTTTAATCAAATTTTTGTACAAAAAAAATATTCCTTGAATCTTGTCGTTTCGAATGGACTCATCATTCGTACTTTTCCCACGGGAGTGCTCATTTTTAAGAGACGATTCTGACAAGGGGTATTTTTGTCAAATGGCTCTTCGGCCATAATATGAATAAGTTCGTTTTCAAAGCACCGCGGATCATATTTCGTTTGCATATCATTCGGTCATTTCGGCTTCACGGTCAGTGCGTCAAGTGCGGTCGGTCCATTTTTGAATAACTAGTTAAAATATGTGCGCGTCTCGAATGAAGGCCTCGAGCTTGTGGTGGCCCCAGAGAATAGAACCAATTCGTGTCAAGTCGCGTGATCATGGTGGCCAGTTGATGAACGCTCTGAACTCTGGTGTTTCAAACACTAATTTTATTGACGGTTACAGTGCCTCCTTCCTCACATCGAAAGAGATAAGGTCCGATAATGCCGCCATTCTACAAACGCTTGGTCGAACATTTGTGGATTGTGTTTGTAACAATTATGGTTTTGACACAGCTTCGTCCTAGAATATGATTTTTTGGCTAAAATCCGAATCTTCGGTAATCATTTCCAGCACCCATTTAGGAAGTCTGGGCCTCCCGCTTCAAGTCTTGCGTTAGAACAACCTTGTACGGATTTAAGGCCACGTTCCACAGCAAAATTAGCTGGGTTTCTTAGCTCTGGTGATGGCCATGACATTTCAGGGGTGGTCAGGGGCTGTCAATCCTGACTGCTACAGCGGACAAGTTTTCTTCATATGGTGCATCAATCTCTGTCTGATTCCTGCCTTAAGGCACACACGAGTGTAGTCCAATTCAAGCCTCTCGGTACCATGAAATGCTTGACTTAATAATTTCAGCATGTTTGGGATGCGTGAACCACCCTTCAGCTTAGAAGCAGATAGATATGTGTATTATACGCTGGTCGCTGTGGGATAGTGGGTATATGCTTCGAACGTTCAGAGATGGCATAAGAGTTTATGTCCCTTTTACTCGTGCGAGAACAATAGCTCCCACAACACGAATAGTTGCTGTAGAAGCCTTATACAATAGCTCCCACAACACGAATAGTTGCTGTAGAAGCCTTATACTGGCCCTCAACGGGTTGAAGCTCCACCCATTTTAAATTATTATAGTTTTGTATAATCATAGTACTCATACATCAATCATAGACTGGATGGAGCAGTTGGTAGAGCGCCTGCCCCCGGTTAGCGGGTTTCCCGGTTCGAATCCCAGTGAAAGCAAAGTTAATACGCTTTTATCTGGTTTTCAAATCTGGTCCAGTCTGGTGAATGCACTGTCAGCCCCCCTACCTAACCTAACCTAGTAGTTTATTTTAAAAAGCTTCCTTCGGTACAACCCCATAGTTGTAGGACTTGCTTGTGGTCAGTGTCCAGTTTTGAAAAAAAATTTCCCATAAGCTATTATTTGGCCAGTTCTTTATATCTTATTTGAAGAACTTTACGTTACTCTAGGACGTGGTCCGAGTTATTTTGCTTGATTACCGAAGCGAATTTCGAAAGATAGGAATCGAAAAACGGGCACGTTCTAATACATAAGGCTTCTTGAAGCTCAATTTGTCAAGCTTTAGTACATTCGTGAACCCGATCTAAGGAACGTTGCAATTTTCTTCTTGAATCTTCAGCCGTTTTGGCATTGATCAAATGTGCCCAATACGCTGCCTCGCTGCTATAAATCAAGTAAAGGAGAGGACCAAGCACACTACCTTGCGGTACCCTAGTTTGTATGGGTTTCAATAATGGAGTATGTTTCACACGGAAGATTTTGTTTGATAGTTTAAAGATATGTGAAGTTTTCCCAGTAGAAATTGCCGATGATTGGACGTCTTCATGCCAAATCTTGTCAAAATGCCTACTAAACTTCGGGTAATAAAGGGTCAGCAATGACATCAATTATTCGATGAACTTGGTGAATAATCGAACGCCAACTTCTAGAACCGAATTAGTGCTTATGAATACATCGTCGTTCTTCCACAACCGCGCGTTAATGTCTAGGTAATATTCTTTCAAACACATTAGACATTATGAAGAAGTCAAATCGGTTCGATACCATTATTATTTCCGCCACTTTCCACTGACTAGGGACATATTCTTATCGAAAGGCGTGGCAAATAAGCTAGAGCAGCTACAGAAGGACTTTCTTTCACAACTTCTCCTCTGATTAAGTCGAAACCAGGAGCGTGTTTGGATTTGGGCTGATTTCTATTCTCAGAATCTGTTGATGGCTGTCTTTATTGTTCTAGAGCAATAGCTTGGTGCAATAGCCTGTCGAATCCGACTGCTGCCACGCTAAGTTAGACGTCGTCGATTGCCCGCCTCCACCATCATCCAGTTTGCCAGAGAAATCCTACAGACAGCAGCGCCTCTACCTAGTTGGCATTTAAGGACTTCGCTAAACGGTCTCTTGAGCCTATGAGTTCCAGTGAAAGGGATACCACTTCGAATCTAGAACATTTTGGCCCATCAAGCAAAGTCGAACGACGGAGTAGTACGACTGCGTGAAGCCCGTTAATCAGAATTATTCATAGGCTCGATTTCACCTACACCTCATTTGGTTCTGTTGTTTATCCATTTCTCATCCTTCCCTAATCTGATGGTCTCTGGCATGGTCCTTCCAGTCATCCCTGTATCCCCAATCAACTCAATTCCCCCGCCAATCACTTAGAGAAACTATGCAAGTGTCTCTCGCTCAATAAATGTCAATACCAAGCATTACTTCACATTCTTGCACGCCATCGTCACACACAAACCCACTCAGCGGCGCGGCGCGGCGGCGTTATGATGAGTAGTTGTCCTTGCTGTCGATGATCATCTCATTTGCATAAGCACTACTCTCCGTCCCCCCTTCAAAGCAATTCACATGTATCCGCTCAATTTGTTTTTATCTCCTTGCGCGTCAGATTAAGTGATTTCAAAACACTGACTTTCCAATTTGAAGAGACTGTGCTCTTAAGTGTCCCATTAAGCCTGCTCATCTCTCTCCCCCCTCCACACACATAACCTACATCAGTTTTTTTTTTAATTAAAGTTTTCAATTTGCAAGTGGAACCGTGTGGCGATGCGCGCGGCGGAATTAAATCCTCAAACGTTCATTTCCCCGGGCAACGAGGCAGACAATATTCCCGCCCAAGGACACGATTCCATTTGAAGCAAATCAATAAGAGTTTAACGATGAGCAGCTCCATCCACACGGGAGCGGGAGCACGAACAGAAAAAGAAAACGGGCGAAAGACAAAGCAATAGTATCTGCTTGCAAATTGCGCACAAGGACTTCCACCGGCTAGAAGAGGTGTTGGTGTCGTTGAAGTGTTGTTTTGCCGCCACCCTCCCTCGCAGTCGCCAGTTTCAACGCGTAATGGCCGCATTAGAATTCCAATGTTGAGCGAAATGATTGCTAGGCAATGATAGGAGGTAATTTTTAAGGATATCACCTGGCGCACAGATAGCTCGGCGAAGGGAGATGGAAGCCCGCCGCCGTTACAGATTAGCTTTTCAGGGCTTTCAGGGTTTATTGCTAATTGCCACAGTTGCTACTTACGTTGGATTCATTTTCGCCAATAGCCTGGAACGTACACGGTCGCGTTCAGTCACCGAGCCCGGGGCGGCGGTCCCCACCTCGGTTTGTCGTTCACGCTCGATGCTGGCTGACAGTTCGTTATTCATTTCGACGTGATTGTGCTCGGATTCCAGGTGCGTTTGTGTCTGCACGGTCTCGTAGCGGCGATCGTCCTCGACAAAGTTGAACACCTCACTCAGTTCGTACTCCTTGAGCTGTAAAAGAGAAAGACACAATGAATGGATGTGAAAAGATAAAATTTACACTACCACGCAAGCATACACACACAGTCGGAGAAAGAAAGGCTGGAAGAAGGGGCTGATGCCCCCTTCAGCTTCTTGGAAGAGGGGCAGAGAAAGGATGACTGAAGGATGTCATGAAGCGGCGTAAAATTGATTTGTGTACGAGAAGCTTCTCACTGCTCGAGGGGTGTGCAAATTAAGGGGATTTCCACCAGAGGATTATGCGATTGGAATTTTAAAGTGCCAGTCAATCTCTGGCGGAGGAGCGGCTGGCGCTGAGTGGAGCATATTCGCACGGCGTTTGAGTGAATTAGTGAGTGAGAACGTGCAATTAACTAGCAGTGATACGCAGCACTGGCGACGACGGTGCTTGCTTGAGGGCGGTTGGCAATCGATATGTGCGATGATTGAAGACGGGGAGAAGTTTGAGTGCTTTCTAAACTAGGTAATCTGTGGGCGATGTTGGGAGGTGGGTGGTTACTTGGAGACGGTAGAAGGAAGTTCGACAAACTGGATGGAGGTTCAAGGGGAATGGAGAAGTCCTTGGGCTTGGATCAGCTTGGGTTGGCGGAGATTCCAACTCGAATTGGACAGCTACATGAGTCCAGTCAGGCCCTTAGTGAGACAATGTCTAGGGTGGCTAAAGAAAATGTAAATTTGACTCCGTCGCGAAGACTTTCAAGCTAGACGAAATGAAACAAAGGAAGGTCGCGTTTAAGGAGACACCCACAAGTGGAAAAACAAAGGAAGATGTTGCGCCTCCTTGTAGGGCCGTAAAGAAGCTTGTTGAGACCCCAAGCCATGAAAAGCTGCAGGTCAAGAACTGGAGGCAGCTATCGCGTCAAAGATAAGAGAAGCAGAGCGTCTAGGAACTGGAGGCAGCTATCGCGTCTCCTAGAGAAGCGAAATGTAGCGTCAAAAATAAGAGAAGTCGCGAGAAGAGCATCTAGGAACTGGAGGCAGCTACTGCTCCAGCTACTAGGCCCCCTTCGGGTCAGGGGTTAGAATATACCCGAGGTAAGGCATGCCTGTCGTAAGAGGCGACTAAAATCCATTCAAAAGAGAGCTAGAGCCATTGGTTCAGCGAATATCCCTATTCTAGTGCTCATTGCTTTGAGTGGTCCTAAAAACTCGCAAAAAAATATTCTCTCATTGCCTCTGGCCAATCTCAAATCATAAATTGTGGGTCATTGGCTGAAAATAACATTACAAGCCGACTAGTCCTGGATCTCATGTCACCTGGTGACCCTTCGGTTGCTAAAACTTTACCAGAGGCTATATTCTGGAGCTACAACCGACTAAGAGCCCCTTAAACTTGAGGCTGGTCCTTGGAGCAACTGTCGTGGTGGTTGTGGTTTGAATCTAATTGAATTGAAGTAAAGAACTTGGAGGAAAACTCCATAAGCATGAACTCATGGGAATCCACTCAGCGATCCCGGACTCGAAAGATGTCCAATGGCGAGGGACCACGTAAATCCAAAACACTCGCTCGTGTCTACTAGAGTAGAGCTTGTAGTTAAGGTTAGGTTGGGTCGGTGGGTAGCGGTGATGAAGCAGAGCTTGAGACTTCCTCTTTAGAGGCTCGGTTGAATCCCGGACTTTAGCCCCAAGGACAAGAGATGCCACGTGAATAATGCCAGTCTATTGACGGCAGCTATAGTGTCTGCTAGGCTAGCTCTGGTTAAGATTCTTCTGTTAAGGCGAGTTGCTACTGGAAGCAACTATCGTGACTTCTTTGGAGCGCCTCTTGAGAAGCTTTTTGGTTGAAGGCCCAATCCACCCTGTACAGTATCATCCAAGAGAAGTCAAGACGAATCTAATCAACTGAAGCTATCTACCGTACCAATTAGCCCCAGTTTCACTTGGAGTCTAAATATCCACGGGGAAAGAAGCCAAGTTAAGCAAATGGAGTCTGCCCATGATGAGGATTAGGTCGTAATGCCAAACGAAGAACCAAGAGAAGTTTTAAAAAATAACCTCCAGCAACTGGATGCTGCTTTCAAAGCTTCTGAAGAGGCGCTAGGGAAGCCTGTAGGCTGAGCTCTTAAGAGAAGGGGAGTCACCTCAAACAAACATCGCAGCTCCTGGCGAGATGTTGCGATCCGTATCGCGCAACAAATACCATGAAGAAGGGGTTTGTTGATTAAAGAAAGGATTCTGACACATTTTGGGGATTTTTGTCTCTTATTCCGTCTCCTTGCATCATTTTCTGGTTAGAACCTATTTTCTGGTCAACTAACTTCAATTATTGCCTGCAACTAGCTTCAATGTAGTAACACGTTGCAAGCATCATATTCTGTCCACACAAGAACCACTCGCCACACCTTCCTTTCCCCGTGTCATTGAACTGAACCACGTCGCACGCATCTGTTCCCGCGGCACCAAAATTCCCATGACAATATTAAACAATTGAATTCCATTTATTGTCCTCGTCAAAACCGTATTGCTTTGGCGACCCACATTTACCGCAAAACCATTTGGCGGACTCACCCAGCCACCCCCTCCCCCGCCCCTCGCGCTTAACCGAAAACAATTGAATTAATCTAGCGCACAAACGGATTAATCGCCCACACACACACGCGAGCGCTCCTAAATAATAATAATAATCCGTCCCTCGAATGCTGCCGTCCTGGAGTTTTCCGGCATCGGTTATAAACGGATCAAAACGTCACCGGCATTATCCCTCGCAAAAATATAATTGAAACACATCCCGAAAGCATGAGGAGGGGTGGGGGGCGCTGGCAAATCAATTATAAATCTCCTCTTACTTTCACTGCACCACCCTTCTCCTCCGTCACATCATAACTGCTAATCTCGAGTGCTACGACATCCTGTGGTTGATCCACCCCCGGACCACCCACACCAGGGGGCGGCGGAGAGTAGAATAAAATGATCGAAATAAAATCCACCAAGCGCGAGTCGTGGTCGTCGCGTCGTCCGCGTCGGTCGTAATTATTTATTAAATCACCCTAGCCGTCAGACCTGGACAGACTCACACATCCACACACACACAAACACACACGTGTATACAAACCTTGATGAACTGAAATGTGGCTATCGGTGGTAGGCGTTTGCTCTTTGGATAGAAGAAGCTCCCAGCCGGATGGGCCGGGTATCTTGATGTGATGCGATAAATTACTCCTTGCGGGCTAGTTGCCCAATTGGGGGCGGTGAATGTGAATCCATTATCGGTGCCAGCATCAAGAGGATCCATTTCAACGGTAACTGTATCGATCCATGACCCACCAACGCAGAGCTGCAATGAAACACAAACAAACGAGAAAAAATTCAGTACAGAAACAGCAAAAAGGATATTCCAGTTAATCTGGCTGTTTCACAAAGAGGAATTCTCCTTATTAGAAGACAACACGTTTCGCATCCTGTGCTGTGTGGGGTGGGGGGAGGGAGGGTGGATTGTGGTGCTGGCAATGGGTGTTGGTGTGCTCTGCCAAACAATATCCCGTAGCGCTCGGTGTAGTCATAAGGAATAAATGAGTGCATATTAAAAGTGGGACGCGGTTACATTGAATGTGGTTGAATGGCGTACCCAACGAGCGTGAGTAAGGGTGGGGAGGGGGGAGCACAAGCAGAAGAAATATTGCACCGTAAAGAGCCTGCTGATGATGATGATTATGGTCGGGGGACTATTAAGCGAAATGTGCAATTCTATGTGAGGTCCTTCCTCCCACTCCTCATGTGTGGCTGTGTATGTTTGTGGATTCAGGCAAATCTGCAATAGATTTCCAATTAATGGAGATGAATTCCATTCGGATTGCTGTGGTCGGGGCCATAATTGATTTCGGATGATGGTTTGATTCGAACCACATGCTGACGGGGAGAGAGAGTCATTCAGAGACAGACAGAGAGGGAGAAGAAACAAAATGAAGTCGTGAAATGGGCTATGCTTGCGTTAATGTGCACACATTAGCCTTTTGACTGTGGCAGTGTTTTGCTTGGCTGTCCTTAAATGGGACCCACTGATGGCGGCGGTTTGCGATGTCGTTGTCCGTCGATCATTGATTGGGGGATTGACACTCGTTAAAGTTGATTGTTGCGGTTACTGTGTGGCAGGGGGTTTTGGGGAGGTGAGGTTTTTTGTTTGGCTTCAGGATGAAAGGAGCGTGCAGACAACTTTGACGCGAGAGGGACTATGGTCTTCTCGGAAATCTCGTCCTCTTTCTGTGACTTGTTGGAGGACTTCTAGACCTTAACGTCTCTTCAATTCTCGTTATGTGACCAGTCGGAGGACATTTCGGAAATCTCGTCCGTCTTCTGTGACCAGTCGGAGGACGTCTCGGAAATCTCGTCCGTCTTCTGTGACCAGTCGGAGGACTTCTCGGAAATCTTGTCCTTCTTCCGTGACTAGTCGGAGGACGTCTCGCAAATCTCGTCCTTCTTCTGTGACCAGTCGGAGGACATCTCGCAAATCTCGTCCTTCTTCTGTGACCAGTCGGACGACATTTCGGAAATCTTGTCCTTCTTCTGTGACCAGTCGGAGGACGTCTCGGAAATCTTGTCCTTCTTCCGTGACCAGCCGGATGACGTCTCGGAAATCTCGTCATTCTACTGTGACCAGTCGGGGAACCTCTCGAAAAACACTTCCTCCTGACAAATCACGTCGATTGCAAGGCATTGCATTCCTTTCTCTCAATTTTTACTTCTCTAGCGGCCAGCTCTATGTCCCCTCGAGGTCCTCCTTCCACTTCGTATCGAAAAATACTTCATCTTCCAACTTCCAACCACAATTCTACTCTCAATGGTCTGATTAAGGCGACATTCACCAGCCAAGTTCTCGATCAGATCCTCCTCCCTCCGCACCTCCTGCGGCACATTTGCTGACTCCCCAGATTCCCAGAATAAACACGCTCTGTCACCAACCATATCGAAGCTTAGCTCAAACAATTGATGACCAGTTCTGTCCACATTCATGTAAGTCCCCTCGACCTCCTCCACACTCCACAAAATCTGTCCTTCCTCCCACCCGCCATCACAAATCTGATAAAAGCCATTTCCGTAAGTCTTCCCCTTTCCCAGGATCAGCCATCAAATCAAATAGGCACTCCACATCCAATTAGACTTGACTTGTGCTCGATACGTCCCCAATTTGTTGGCGTAGGGCGGCGACACTGTGTGTGTGTGGTGTGGTGTGGTGTGGTGTACGAGTTCCAAATCCACATCCTGTGAACTCATTAAGCCACCACAGAATACGAACGAACGACGACGCACAAGACAATGTTGATTAAGATCTTGTCTCAGTTGCCGCTTGTCTCTTGTCTATTATGCAGACGCAGCTTCCCTTTCATTTCCGTTTTCATTTCCATTCGCCTCCGGGGAGCCATTACACTTGAAATTACTTCGAAAAATCTTCAAATTCGATTTCCTCTCTCTCTGCCATCATCGAATCAAAACATCATTTGGTTGCTCTTAATCGTCCTCGATGGAGGAGGTTTCCTTCCTTCCGACAAACACACACGCGCGCATGTAATGTGACACATAAGCCAAGCGGAGCCAGCGCACAAGTAAACTGATTAAAATCTCTCTGAGTCGGCGACTCGAAGGAGGAGCGGCACCCGGCACGGCGTTCCCCCAATGAATGCAAATCACACTGGTTACTCGTCAATTGCAATCATCCCACTTGATTTTAATTTGATTGTTCACGTTCTCCGACGTGTCCTTTGGCTTATCCCGAGCCATCTGCCTTGCCCACCCTCAAAATGCCTAAAAGAACGTGTATAATTTGGGGTACATACCTGAAAGGAATCGACTCCAATGAACCAATCGGGCGATGGAACAATACGCGTCATTAGGGAAACCAAACTGTGATTGCTGTCCACAAAGAATTTCGCCTCACTGCGGCCAGCTCCGGCAGTGATCGGCGACACTGTGAACTCGTCGAAAACGCTTCGTTCAGCACGAGCACGAGTCCGAGTCGATGATGCGGGCAAGGATGTGGCGGAAAATAATGATGCGGATCCCGAGGCGGAGGATGTCGTCCCCGATGTAAATGAATTTACACCTCCTTCCGCTGACGTCCTAACAGGATCCACTCCACCTCCAGCTCCGGCTCTGTCCGACTGCTGTTGCGATGACGGCGATGATGATGATGATGGTGATGATGACGGGGATGTTGACGATTCGAGGATATCTGATTTGCCAGTCTCAGCGAATTGCTTGACACCCGCTGAAGCCTGTTGTCCCGTGTGAAACAGCGCAAACGACGAGTCATGGGTCCTTCCTGTAAGTAGACAAAGAAAGAAGCAGATGAAGAGAGAGAGAGATAGACGGAGAGAGAAAAGAAAACGGATATCAGACATTTCCTGGTGGTGACAGTCTCAAAAGGAAAAGTTGATCCTTAGCGGCGGCGGATATGCAACAAAACAACATTCAAGCAAATCCAGAAGTACATACTTTCAGGAGTTATTTTTAATTCTTATTCACTTTTTTCCACTCTGTTCGAGGATAATGAAAATTAGCCTCATCCTGCAAGATGGAATCAAGTACAAGTCAACTCTGGCTCGGTGAGGGTGGGGGGAACGATGAGTAGGGGTAGTGAGCGCGTCATAAAGAGCTGGGTACACACCATTAGGAAAATTAAGTCCCTGCCAGTCCCTCTCGGTCTCATTTAGTCAGTCCTGTCGGCAAAGTAAAGCAAAGCTAGTCATGTTGTTGATTGTAAATTAAAAGTGCTTTCACTTAAACCCCCCTCCGGTTCGTCGTGGACAAGAAAGGATCCATAAAGAGATTAAAAATCCAAAAAACTTCAAAAAGAATCAGAAAGATGTGAACTGTGTTCTCTATCTGTGTGCTCGCTCGTCTCTTTATTCGCTTTTGGCGTCAGCGTCGTCCTCGTCGTCGTTGTCGACATCATTCTCGTTTTCAGAAGCGCCATCATCATCAGCAGGAGGAACTTTCGCTACAATTCACTACAAGTTGTTCCTTCGGCCTTTTTCGGTGTTTGGCAAGTTCGCTAAGGTTTTTTTCCCGCCCGCCCCCTCCTCCACAACTGTGTGGTTTCCGGACCACTTGATGAAAATGAAAAATAGGCTGAAGAGAGCCGCCTGATGGATGCTGGTAATACGGTAATGCATGCTCCAGTGTGCCCCGGCTTGGGCTTACACTCGAAAACTCGGCCAAGTAGAGAAGGGTGCGCTAAAACTTATTCGGTTCTTTTTTCTCTCTCTCTGTTGTTTGCCTTCACGGTGTTTGTCCGTCCGTCTCTCTATTCACTGCACGACGAGGTGAGGGTGATGCTCTGCGGATGGATATTGGATTATCTGATGATGCAACGTAAAGTTTTTGAGGTTCCCCCTTCGGTAGTTTTTCCGTGACTCTCGTTGAGTCATTTCTGTTGGTTTCGGTAGCTCAGGGAGGGTGTGGGTGGGGGGATGCAAATAATATGGTCTCGATTATCTAATGAAGTCAGCGGGAGTTCAAGGATGTGCCATGGTTGCGGGTAACGTGTTTACTTTGGTCGAGGTCGACTAGGGTGGATTTTTGGTGGACGACGTCGAGGATTGCAACTGTGTGGAATGTATTCTGTTTAGCGCAGAATGAAGCGATGTTCATGTGGGGCACCGCGAAGGATGTTTGTGGGTTTCAATGCGGGGGGAATTCGTGTGAATATGGAAGGGTGGGAGTGGTTAAGTTTCCTGAAGGGGTTTATGGGAGAAAACCTTAGAAAATGGGGCCATCTCAAGACGTTCAAGATTAGTGGTGCTTTGTCAATTAATTCAGAAGAAGAAAGGACACTCCTTGAATGTGGAGGCCTACCATTTTATAGATAGTCGATCTATGTGGGACCAGGGACCAGGCTTAGTGGCACAAAGGCAGAGCGGGTTGATGCCTACGAAATTCACTTCTATCCAATCGTTCGCAGAAACAATCTATACCCCCCTGTCTAGTTTCTTGCAAAATTCGTCACTGAGTGTAGGGCGGCAGTAGCGTTCTCTCGCTGCTCGCTGCCAGATCGGTTCAATGAACAGACTCGACTGTGACGTTTTTAGCCGACAGTATTTAGAGCGATCACCTCTTCGCTGTTCCTGTCGTTGTTTACGATCCGTTAATCGTAGATGGAAGATCCTTTTCAGAGCTAGGCTTGGTCGTAGTCTGCCCGTCATTTGTGTTGTGCTGCTGTCCACCTTGCCAGTTGCCTTGATATTTTCTTGTCTTTCAAGTTGTGAAGGTCTTGCCAATGAAGGTAATCTGAAGCAAAGCTTCAAACTTGATGGCACGGCATGCCCAACATCGTCAAAAGACTGTACCTTTCCTCAAGTCGTGGGAAAATTGGAAATGTGTTTATAGTAGAAGGGAACAATCGTGGGTTGGGTAGATAGAAACTCAAGCTTCAAGTTGTGAAGGTTTTGCCAATGAAGGTGTACTGAGGCGAAGACTCACAATTTGTGCCTACACAATGGGCCTATGCTTGGCCTAAGTGAGTCTGCTGTCCGTATGCGCGGCAGTCAGCCACCTAAACCTAAAAGAAGGCATAAGTCAAAACGAATTTAATCCTTTCTTTCGCATATCGTGAGCCAAGCTTAGAGGTTCTAGACGATAATGGTGAACTGCTTGTCCTTCGTCTAAGCAAACGAAGGCATAAGTATTAAAACGTAGTTACAATGGCGGATACCATGGTCAGGCAACATTGTTTCGGGGGGCTTTTTGAAGTTGACATATTGGACCGCGGAAAGTGGACCAATGCTATCCCAACACTAGATCCTAGAAGTCTGGTTTGGTACACAGACAGATCAAAGATGGATGCTGGGGTGAGCGCAGGAGTCTTTGGACCCAACATAAGGATTTACATACCAATAGGGTCGAGTCCTACAGTGTTCCTACCCGAAATCCACGCCATCGAGATCTGCGCCAGACAAAATCTCTTCAAAGGTGTTAAGGGCGCTAGAATGAAAATATTTTCAGACAGTCAAGGAGCACTTAAAGCACTATCGTCTTATCTAATGGACACCAAGGGAGTTGCTATGACGCTCTTCCATTCCTTTGCTAAACACAATCGAGTGAATCTTGTCAAGGTCCCTGGACACAGAGCAATTGCAGGCAACGAATACGCAGATGAGCTGGAGCTGGCTCAGAATCCGCGTTTATAGGTCCCGAGCCATACCGTGGACAGCAGCTACAACGCTTATTAACGTATGTGAAAAACAAACTTCACCTAGATCAATGGACAAATGGCCAAGATCTTAGGCAATTCGGGCGATTAATCAGGCTTTATTCCTATAAGGAAATATACAATCTGGAAAATGAAAGCACATAATTGCTAACAAGCTTTCTTATCGGCCATTGCGGCCTGAAATATAAACCTAATAAACCAAACCTGTGTCAAGAAGACAGGGTTTGTCGGCTTTGCCTCGAAGAGGATGTGACTTCCGAGTGAATAATCTGGTTAAGGAAACGTAGCTTCCGTAGGGAGATACTCACTTCAGAATTCCACTATAAACGATTTACTATCTTTCATGAGAGAAGTTTGCCCTTTGTCTTAACTCCAACCCCCATCGATACAATAGATCTACCCTGGTCATGGTGTCGTTGCCTACACGGCATGGGTTGTAAAAAAAGGAAAGAGGGAATAACGTATTTCGAATTTCCTGAACCAACTTAGAGGTGTGAGTCTAGCCAATGATGGTATACTGAGGCAAAGATTCTTATTTCCCTTAAAACGAACGTCTTCGGTTTAGCATGAGACGGAATGGATGGGAAAGGTGTAGTGCTTCGTAAAGCGACTTCAATCCCTTCTAGATTTTGATCGAAAACAAATGCTTAGTGTCAAAGTCAACTTGTCAGTTTTTCAACTCAGTCTTATCCACTTCTCGACCGAAGGAGTAAGTTCGCGAATTCCAGCTGTCGAGATGATATTTCTTCGTGCTGGTGTGGGGACTACCCGCGAGGAGCTCAATGTTGAGCAGGGTCCTCTTCGAACGGAAAGGGCTATGATGGGATGGCTTGGTCACGTGCTGCGAATGCTCGAGAAATAAGATTCCGAAGAAAGAAATCTGCGGCGCACGCTTCTGGCGTCTGGTCTCTAGGTTCCCCCGACTTCAGTATGAAGTACTGAAGTACTGAAAAACTCTCGCAGACCTGATGCTAGTCGACTTAAACGACTGAAGCCTGCTTAGAAACACTCTAACAAGCCTAAACTCTAACACCGATGTCCCGATCATGACGACTTTCGAGGCGTGCCTTGAATCGGATCCCTTCAGGCAGGCGACCGCTAGAAAGACCAAGAACGAGGTTGTTGGACGAAAATCCTGGTCATGCCAAAGCAAATTTCGTCTGGTTGCGCTTGGGCATGGCTCCTGATGAGTTAGAGTCATTGGAGTTGCCTGGAGATCTCTCAAGGGAATCAGTAGATGATGGTCTCACAGAAAGGATGTCCGCCAAGACATGTTTAATTTCCATGTCAAAAGTGAGCTAAATCAAAACTTAAATCAACTTCAAGCGCTCAACGAGGCGAAAACTCGATGAAATGAGTGCAAAAAAGGACTTTAACCAGAAGAAAGGTCGCTACGTTTTACTAGATGCTTATGTGTGTCAGGCATGGCTCCTCCCTCTCATAAATGGCTTAATCTAGAGAAAAATCCACCATTCACCATAAAACAGCAGCAGCAGCACACGATCCACCGCAATTCCACAACGCATCCCCTGCTGCATATGCACTCAAATAATTATTTTTTTCCTCTCCAGCAAAACAAAAAAAAAAATGACGAAACAAAATCTCTATGTATACATCAACAAACTCCTTTTCATTTTGACTCACTTGTGTCAGATTTCAACCCCAACCGCGCGCATTTGAAATCAAAATTTTAAAGCATTCACCCGGCTCCACGGCCCCTTCCATGAACCAGTTTCCGCACACACACCGAGACTGTGTGGCAAAAGGGAAAAACCCCTGCATTCCTCATCCTCTGGTCCGAGAATGCACGAGTACATCAAAATCGAGAGCAGGTGGTGGGTGGGCTGGAATGGGTGGACCGACCGACGGACGAATGGAGCACTTTTCAGAACGATACCACCGAACGGAAATGGTTGTGGTAATGTTGATGGCTCGAACATGCACTTTAATAAATATGAATGAATGTTTGGGAATGACATTTATTTAGCCAGTTATCGTGGAAATGTTTTTCCACCCCACCCCGGCTCGGTGTGTGCACACAACCCCATTTGGAAGTTGAACACTATTTCTTTTTTGAGGTTATTCTTCGGGGTCTGCCGTGCTTGTGTAAATATTTTTGGCAAAACTTTCGACAAGTTGATGGTTGTCGCCGGGACTGTGTGCGGTACGGTGCGGCAGGAATTTTTGTATACACCTGTCACAATTCATATTTTTTTATCAATTATGTGACAGGCATGAGGAATGCAACAAAGACGGGAAACCAGGCAACCAGGCAACCAGGGCTGAGCAGAAATGTGTGTCGTCCTCCACGACGTTTGTGCATAATTTACGTAAAGTGTCACTTTGATGTCATAAAACGGATCCATTATGTAAAGAAAACCTGAAAACCTTCCACGTTGTGTATAATGACAATAATAACACCCACTTATGTGGTTTGTGGGTGGTCTACTCTCGAGGACGACACACGTCGGAGTGAGTACCTTCATGACTATCTGTGCTCACACAGCTCAAAGCTAATTGTGCCGCTAAGCACTGTGAAGTCTTATGACAACGATGCCGACGCCAACGCCGACGGTTTGCATAATAATCCGAACCCACCGTTCCTTATGGCCGACAACGTGGTAAGGTACTTCCAACCCCCTCCGAGTGTGTGGAGCAAATTTTTACGAGGAAATTACTGTGGAAGCAGAGAGAGCCGAGCGACCTGACATACATGCAAAAGCTGTTAAAGCTGACTTTGAAACACACTTTGAAAGGGGATGCCAGGATGTGAGGCGATGAGGCATGCCTCAGTGTGTGATGTTGCAACCGGGTCCTAACCACCACAGAATGGGTGCAAAAAACAATTTCAAACATTTCCTCTGTGCTGCTGCAGACTGAGGCGGAACGCTGATGCCTATTTGCTCAGCATGTCTACACACACAGGAGGAGGGGAGAGAGAAAGAGGGAAAGTGTGCCTGCCTTCAGTAATGTTGTTCTCAAATGAAGTCGGCGCGGCGTGGCGGTTGATGGCTTTATGGGGGTGGGGGGGATATCCAATCTTTCGAGCTCCTCTCACCCGGCGTTTCTGGGGGCTCGCATGAAATAATCATCGGGAAAACGAATTGCTGTCGTTTGCCGGTCGTCGTCGACGGTTCGTCCGTTGGCTCAATGGTCGTCGGTCGTCGGCGTGTAGGTGCTGTTAAACGGAAGGAAAAACACAAGTTTTCCATTAAGGTCAGGCCGGGAGGGAGGACTCGTGTTGTTTTGTCATTCGAAGAGGTAAGCACAGTTGTGTGCGTGTTTTTAGGCGGATGCTCGATCGTTGGAAGTGCTTTGACGATGAGCTAGGTTAGTACTCGTCCTCATCGTCCTCGTCCTCGTCCTCATAGTCGTCCTCGTCGTGCTCTTCGCCCTAGTCCTCCACGTCGTCCTCATCATCGTCCATCGTCCTGAGTAATGGATCAACGACGATGATGATGACGATGACCATGCAATGGCGATGGCAATGGTGATGCCACTGTCGATGGATGGACGGCGTTGGCTCTGACTGACGACGATGGTGACTCAGACTCATGGCACATGAACTTCAATTGAATTGATTGGAATGCGTTTGAGCGGTGCCTGATTGCTGATGCTGCTACCGATGTTACAGTCAGAGTTTATGTGCAACGTGGTGTGGTATTTTGGCTTTTGCCTCACGTCGGTGCACACGAGAATTTCGTGGATTGAGTCAGGATGTCAGGAGGTCTTTTGTCGGAGGAATCCGACTAACGACCATTTCTCTCTGTCTCTCTCTCTCTCTCTCTCTGTGCTGGGCCATTTATGCTTTTCAAAGGCTGTGCTTTAAGGGGAACAAATGCACGTCCTGCGTTAATTTTGAAAAAAAACAAAGCAAAATCCCATTTAATCCCGTCAGGTGTGTGAAAGTGTCTCATTTCCCTTCGAAATCAATTCAAAAACAGAAAAAAAAATGAGGATTCCAGTCGTGTTTGCACGCTTACATGCCAATTACACCGCACTTAGCATAAGACCATATCCATGTTGCCTTCCACTTTAGACTCCTATCCCCCCGTCCCCCTCCACCCCCTTACCGCCACGCAGCGACTATAAAAACGTTTCCATTTCGGGTAAACGTAAAAACCGCCCCAATCAACTCAAAGTGAACACTGCCATAAAATCCACCCAGAGCTGCTGCTACTGCTGCTGCTCGAATGGACCGGCGGGCGGTGGTTTGATGCCGCCTGTCAGCGTCCATATCTCTCCATTCAGATCACATAAACGCAGTAAAAATTACTTCACCGTAGATGCCACCTGATGGTGTTTACGATTGTGTACGCCAGCGTCGCCGTCGTCGGAAAAAGGGACGCAAACAACAACAGGCACGAAATTTTCTGCCATCATCATCATCATCGTCGTCAGACCACCACCAGATCCTTTCCCCCAGGCATCCCCCTCCCATCCTGCATGCTCCACCCTCCCCTCCCTGGTTTGGGTTTTATTTCGCTTTTACTTACTTATGTCACACAAAACTGAATAAACACCAAACTAGTCGAAGGGAGATACAACTTGCAAAAGCGATGGTGGTGGTGACGGCTGTGATGATGGTGAACGGGGGTGGGCTGAGGGGCGAGTGGGCGGAAGGGAGTTTTATTGAACTTAGTCACGTTCGCGCCCACTACTCACCTACTGTCGATGTTGCCGAGTTTTTATAGCTTTTGTCGCTTCACTGCTGCCACTCTGTGCGAAAATGTCTACAGGTCCTCATACCACTTATCCCTAGCATGCCCTACATTCAATCCCCTCACCCTCCTCCTCGCCCACCGCCTTCCTGCTGGGGGAATACATCAACGTCGTCGTCAACAGCAGCTGGAGTCAACTGAGAGGTAGCAGCTACTTCCAGGGAAGAGGGGGCAGAGCTTCGATAAAACTTTCTCTCGAATCAAAGGCGGTCACAGAGGTGGATGTCTCCCTCATTCGCTGTGTCACCGTCGCTGTTGCCTTTCGGTGAGCTTTTAATAATGTTTATCTTCATGTTTTCCTATTACAACTTTTGCCTACTCTCTCTCTCTCTCTCTCTCTCTGTTCATCCTCATCGTCATTCTGTACAGTTTCAGTTTGCAAAGGTCTCCGCATTCTGTCATGCACTTGCCGGAATGGCTGACCTTTTATTCCGGCTCTGGGGCGGATCCCTAAAGTCTTGATGTTTGACTTCAAATTTTATTGCATTGTCGGTTGGGATTGCTGACTACAGCGCACGGCAGCGGTGGGAAATTATGGGGCTCTGGGAGTTGGTGTATTTAATCGATTGCGCTACATCCCTCCCGGCGCTGATGGAATAGAAAATAAATCCAAAATTAGATTTACCCGTGAGTAAGAGTGAGAAATTAAATATTAATCGCTGACGAATTCACGGCGAATCCATTGCTGATGCATGTGAAACTGTGAGGGGGGATGAATTGCGTGGATAGTCGAAGGGATGATCGTAAAGTGGGTTTACGAGTCGAATTCGAAGAATCACTAAAGTGGCAGGACATGGAATGCCGGCTTGCGACAAATGTCTTGGGAGCCACGAAGGACATCAATGTTTGCTTCCGCATTTCCAGGGGGTCACAGCGGAAATGAATACATTTGAATTGAGATTGGGGCTAACACGTGTTGGCGTATGCCAGGCAGGGGCACTAGGGCAGTTTCGGTATCGAGTAGTGCCTGCGGTTCCGTAAAAATGGTCAGTCATGGCCATGAAATTAATAGTTTCGTGCTCCTGTTGATATAGCCCCGACGTGAGATAGGGTATCTGTAACTGTAGTTCCAAGATATGACGCCCAATGCGAGACTGGTCAAGGTTCTGAAATAAAGAGCTCAGGACTCCGTGTCGACTTAAATAACGAGAAATTGGGGCTCAAACTAGACGATCGAATAAAGAGTTCTTACTATCGCGGTAACGACAAATGGCGCCCAACATGAACTTAGACTCGAACCTTAATATTCTGAAACAAACAGCCTTGTGCATCTGCCTGTGATCACGAGCTCAGAACATGAACCTTAGGCCGCTCATGCTCATCTTGTCGCAGGAGATTTAAACGGCAGCCACCGAAGAACTCTGGTTGGGTAAAAACCTGAAATTAATGGTCTCAACTCACGTTATTTCGCTTGCTGTAACCGGCGGTCAACGAGGGGCTGGGACTCGAACTCCACTGTTGGTTGGTTGGTTGGAAGTGTCGCCCGCCGAGAAACTTGGAGGTAAACCAAAAGATCATGGAATTCTGGGTTTGTTTTTTCTTCATGATTGAGTCACTGTCATACTGTCAAGGCGCCCAACGGGGAATTATGATTCGAACCCCAAAATTCTGAAATAAAGACACTTGTGCTCTTGTTGCTGCGATGCCAAGAAATAACACCTAAAAAAGGGGACCCTACGGTGCTCATGATGATGTTGATTCGGTGGCTAGATTATATGCCGCCCATCGTTGGACTGGGATTCGAAGCCCAAGATTCTGAAATAAAAATTCAAGACATAACACTCAGTAAAGGCGGGGACTCGAACCCTACGGTGGTCATGTCACGTTGTTTCGATGGCAACGAATGGCGCCCAACGTTGGACTGGGATTCGAAGCCCAAAATTCTAAAACAGTTACGCCTTCAAGAGGTTTAGACAAAGAGAAGTTCCATGATGTCGCGGCTGCAATAAATCGTGCTCGACATGCGCCATGTATGTATGTATATGGCGCCGTGTCGCGAACCTCTCGATCCTGTAATCCAGATCGACGATCAAATTATCACAGTTGCCACAAAACAGCGCCCAACTAGAGACTTGGACTCGAACTCGGAACTCGATCTCGAACTCAACGATCGCGAAATTAAACGCCATGTTCATGTTATCGCGGTTGTCACAAACGGCACCCTACGAGGGACAGCGTCTTTGACTCAAGATTCTGGAGATGATAGGCTCATGCTCAAGATTTTCCAGTTTTAATTACCAGCGCCCGACATTCGACTGTGATTCATGCCCCAATTCTCTGAAATAAATAGTCTTCTGCTCGATGCTCGTGCTCATGGTGTTGTGACGTAGCGCCAAACGTCAGGCTTGAAATTCTAAAATTAGGAGTTCCAACTGAACGCCGCAACTGGCGCTCAACGAGAGACTGAGACTTGAAAATGAAAAGCCGGAAAATATGAGTCAAGCTCATGTTGTCGGAATTTTCACAAAGTGGCACCCAACGAGCGACTGTGATCTGAGCTCCTATCAAGCCCACCGCCGCCGTCCTACGACACTGCTTCAGGTTCTTCTCCTTCAACTCTTGCAAATGGAACACATTAGCTTGAGCGCACAAATGGTTCCAAGTCCGCCCCGAAAACATCCGGTTTCCAGCTCATCTGGTGGAAGCTTCACCACTTTGGCCACAACCTTTCAAACTCACTCATTCATTAAAAAACAAAAAATTCCTGCTTCCCCAAGAGAAAACCTCTTAAAACCGGAGACTCAGACCACATCCCTGGACCTTGTTGGATTACATTACGTCTCAAGTGCCTGCAGTCTTGCCCCCTCCCTCATAAGCCAGGTCGATCGCACTTTGTTTGCAGCACAAAAACACTTAGCAAGGGCCGTACCGAAGTGACTTGTTTATTTATATCTATTCAAGCATTTTTTTTGGTCCCCTGCAACGTCTGCAGCGACTCTTTATACTTCCAATTCAACGGAGCGTTCGTGTGTACGCCCATCGGTATTTTCACCTTTCATCTCGTTCAGAGGAACTAGTAGACTGTAATGCTTTAACTACTACCAGAAAGGTGTATCCTCCTCCAGTCGATATCTTCTGAATGGATGCTTCTGATGGCACCGAACGATGCATCCATTCCGACCAACCAACCAACCAAGCAACCACCACCATCATCACCATCCCCAGCCAAAGTCTGCATCCTTGGCGAAGTTTCGAAACTCTTCCAATTTGCTGAAAACTTTTCGGGGCTTATCCAATTCATGTAGAGATGTGCATCTGGTTTCATAACTTTCAGGGACGACACTCAAAGTTGATACCCATCGCCCCCGGTGGCCGGCGGCAAGGATGCATGGCTGGCCGGTTGGATGGTAAATTAATTTTTAAGATTGCTACCCTCTTTCAAAGGTAATTCCGAGCGCATTATCGATGTCTTATGGGCACAAGGAATGTGATGATCAAGACCTAAACGCATTCATGCGGACGAGGCACAGTCGTGCGTCATGCATGCAGCAGCAGCAGTCATTCTGTTCCGAATTGACTGCGACGACTCTGAGAGGACTTTCAGCTCCTTGAACATGCATGAGTGCGTGTTTGTATTTCAAATTAGACCGGCGGAGGTTGCCGACTCCAAATTGGACGAGATAAGGCTTCTGTCTGGCATTGTTACGGCGATACGAACGAACGGGGGCGAGCGCTTAAGTGAGCTGCCCCCTTCCCCTCGGAAAAACAAGGGATTAGACGGGCGAGGGTGGGGTGTACTTCAAAGCGAAGGTAAACACAAACTTTTGCAAGAATTTCACGAAATGAATATTAGACAGAGTCGAGTGCGAGGAGTTGCAGTCGGAAACGTGTTAGAAGGAGGCATTATCCTGGCGCTCCTCGATCTGAGTGTGTTTTTGGCTTAAGTGGCAATTGTGTTGGTACTTCAGACTCTGAATGCCATTTAAGGGGGTTTTGTCTGCATTTCATGTTCATTAAGATACGATTTGTAAGCTCTCAGAGATGGAGAGTGTGCCTCTCTGCCTGGGTGTGTGTGTGTGTGTGAGAGAGAGAAGGGGAAAGTGGAATGGAATGTAATTTTGGAGAAGGATTTGCAGTTTGTACTTTGTTTCATTGCTTTTTGGGTGAACTCAACTTGGGGCTTCCTTGCTCGCCTGCATTTCGTTCATCGGATAATTGTTGGAGTTTATTCCTCGTCCTGTTGCACATTAGTTGGTAGTCTGTTGCATTTCATGCGAAGTTTCATTGCTGTTCATGCTTCGTCGGGTCTTCGTCTTGTTTGTGTGTCGCTGGACTGGCCTGAGACTCGACTAACAAGTCTCTCGTGCAGTCCTTGGAATAACAACTTGGATGAGGTCTTTTTCCACACTTCGAACTCCTCTGTTGACTGGGAGCGAAAGACTAATCTGAAACAACCCCAAACTCCAGCTTGTGTCGGATAGTCTAGTCAGAACTCTGTTGTGTTGTCTTCTTTGTGGCTCTACAGTCTGGATTCTCAACCCACTTGGTCCTTAAAGCTCACGGCTCTTTACTTAGGTAGAACTTGACTCACGCCTCTTCACCTATGGAGGTACCTCCAGTTCTACAAGCCAAGTTTGCTGAGGTCCTCCTCCAGTTGTTCACTTCTCCTTAAACGTAGCCCTCTTCAACTTGTGTTCGTCTTCCTCCTTCTCTTTTTATTTTTGATTTAAAAGAATATTCGTGCGCGCCTCCCTTTGAATTCCAGTGAATTGAGGTGAATTCTTAGAAGTCCCTGAAGTCTACGAGGAAGTCGGCATCGACTTCTGCGCTAGCGAAGACGCGGACGCAAGACGACTTCAGCCGACTTCCTCGTAAGCCAACTGGAGAGCGGCCCAATCTTCTGGGGCCTTTGAGAATACACCTTCGTCCCCACCTTATTGACCGATCAAATTTGTTACTAGATGCTTCGCCGATGGCGCAGTGGGTTTGGACCAGACTTGGGTATGGCTTCTTAGCCAAACCACCGCCTACGACAACGGATGGTTGTTGGCATCGCCCTTGACACCAGTTGGCCTTGATGTCTTTATGGCAGCAATGGCGGCATTGACATGCTTGGTCACGACATCGACAAGCCACCTAATTGCCATGGCTGAGAATAACACCTAATCCTCTGCTTCGCTGGATCGACACAAACGTTGGTGATGTCGGCAGCCTTCTCGGCAGAGATGACAGGAGCACAGGTGACCAGAGGGAAGTGGGTACATGCATAGGTCAGGTTGAGGGAGGGGAGTGTGATGGTAGAACATCACTTCCACTTGGAGAGCTTAGGTCAATCTCTTCATTTGTGGAGTACACATTCTGAATAAACCTATCCTGTGTCACGTGATGGCTTGAACCACCCTAAGCCCTTTATAGATCTTATAAGATCCGATATATCCGCATTTGCTAGGTCCGCGGTCTGTGCGAAGAATCTTTGGCCCAGCGAAGCTAGGCGCCGGTTCTGGAGAGCTGGGCAGTGGCAAAGCAGATGTTGGACCGCAGCTCCGGCAGAGATCGCTCGATTCCGAGATTGAGTTGCGGTCCAACGCCAGGAGTTTCTTTGTTTTGCCGTTGTTGATCTCTGGCCACGTTGATCTTGTCATGTGACAGTCATCTCTTGCGAGCACTTATAATTCGGAGTAGTACACTGATCGGTGGCTGCAGTTATGGGTCCGCTTCGCTGATGTCCATTTCAGACCAATTCCAAATTCTGGCCAATTTGTTCGCTCTCTCGTTCCCTGCTATTGAGGTACCAACTTCTTCTCCATTTCAATAAAATTCATATTCTGGGCACTATCGAAATGGAAAGAGCATGGATGGCATAGAAACAATTCAAGTTGCTGTGGGCTGATCAGTCCTTGTTCTGGTGTCGAAGTTCCTGTTGCAGATATCGAAGATGGCTTCATTATCCACCACGAAAGTTCATTCGGAATGCTCCCAAGCGGAGTGGCTGGTCAGGATGAAGTTGTAGGATTCAACAAGAGCCATGGACAGTTGTGGGCCTGGATAGATGACGAATTCCAACTTGGAGCTCTTTTCGAAAACACCTGAAAGACGCTCCATGAACGGGGAGATGAATCCTGGGCCGGTACCAACTTCGAGAATTCCTGAAGAACAGCCGGCACGTTACGAATCATATCTGTCACCAGATTCACGTCTATGTTGTCGCACACAAGTGTAGGAAGAAATCACACTTTGTTCCGCACTGTCTTTCTCTTGTTTACAACTCGGGCAGGCATAGGCCTCGACTAAATAGGCTCGTCAGCGTGGGTGATCTGTGCCTGTCTGATTTCAGTTACACGTGTCCTTGTTTAATCATACGCGCGCCGAATTTTATAGGCACTCCGTGTTCAGCTTCAATTCTTGAGTGAGTAGGACTAAGGGTTCATTCGAATTCAAAAACTCCAAGTACGCCATAATGAGCCAGCGGACAAGACCGAAGGACTGCCTTTGACGTCTAACCGATTTGAATCTCCTTCTTTACTTTCACAGACGTTAGCCATATTTTTTTTAGAATCTGCCTTTCGTGTTTCAGAGCGCTTCAGTGGCAATCTTGTATATCCTAAGTAATCTAAGTCGGACATAATAATAAATAAGGCAATAAGAACGACGTCGACTGCGTAGAGTGACAGGACCATCCTCAGCCTACACATTCCTCTCTGCAAGCTGGATTGTTTGCAATCAACGAAGCTGCGTATCTCCTCAGAGGAAGAAAGTCCACCAAAGCATGGATCATTAAACAAGTGAACCAGTTTTAGGTACACAAGCGCGTTTCTAAACGAGCCAAAGCAGCTCTCGAACTTAATGAAGCTGGCCTAAGAGCGGCTCCGTAAAATGGGTGTTATGCTTATCAGTACAGAAATCTGTAGGCACGTTGGGCAGGCCAAAGAAACTATGGAACGCGTACTAATCGACTGCCCAAGCCTTACTCGGGAGCGATTCAAAATGATATGCAGAACATGCACAACAGAGAAAGCCTTGCAATACGTCCCACCAAAAGGAGTTGTAAAATCGATGAGAGCAACACTTAAGATTAACTTGGACGGATGTATAGTAGATTCTTATGTTTATGTTATTCACGCCGAGTTCCTCACTTCAGTGCCAAAAAAATCTGTTCGAACGGCTCTACTGCAGACTTTATGATATAATAATAATATGGGTGGCGCTACATTCCGAGGCGGACCTGGGCCTAGGTTCTCAGCAACCACTCGTGTTGTGCGTGCTAATGTTCACTCACAGTTTAATGCCGAACGGCCAAGTTTGAGAAGCTTTTTCTAGACAGGAAATATTCTTTGAACATTGTCAGTCACACGAAAGAGGTGGAGCCGTGAAATATGAAGGGTGCTAAATTCGGGTATCGAACCTGGCACCCTCTGCGTAGGAGTCGACGCACTTACCCACTACGCCACGGCGACCCACTGCAGACTTTACCACAGGGATTCTCAAGCGCTCCATATTACAAATTGGCGAGTCTTAGACTAACCATATCCAGTCTCCGATGACCGTTCAGTTTGATGGATGTGACTTAGGCAGGGATGCCACATGACCTCTCATCCAAAAAATTACCCATCTCATTGCTTCAGCTTACCTGATACCCATTCAGTGCCTGATTCCCATCACAAAACAATGACCGGAAATTGTGCGTCTATTTCTGAACTCGTGACGCAAAAACATATTCTCATCGCTCTTGAAGTACATCCGGTTAGCGGTTACGCATGTTCTGCACAATCACTCATTCAATTACCTAACGAAAGCACTTTACCGATGGGATGTGTGCTCCGGCCGCCACGTGAAACACTCACAAAAACTGACTGCTGTCAGCCTCAAAAGAACTTCCGCTTTATTCGCGAATTAGACCACGTCCTTCAAGGCAACGTTTGCCAACAGAACAGAAATGCCCTCCCGCTGGTTCTCTCTCTCTCTCGGGTGATGGTGGATGACAGGATTTTCATTAAATATTAACCACGAGGTGGGGAGGGGGAGGGGGCCGGGGAAAGAAAATCATTAAACAGACAGAGCAAGGTACAGTGACAGCATAATTCCACCTGTCGTTCGAAATCCGAGGACGTGCCTCGCGTCCAAATGCGAGACCCGAATTTTCCCTTTCACTTGAGAGCCTACAGACGGTGGCAGGGAGAATTTGCAGCACCACGTTAATTCATATTCATGTGCTACTTTCGCAGGCTCGGTCGGTTCGGTTTGGTTTGGCGCGCGAAATGTGTTCCGACAGAGGGAAGGAAAAAATCAATTTTCCATGTCACTTGACGGTGACATATTTGTCCTGGCAGCGGGCCAAAGATGACTATCCCATAATACACTTCCTCCTCACACCACACCACTCATCTCGGAGATGATTCGTGTTTCTTGTGGTTTCTTTTCATTTTTTTTTTCTTCATTAATGCCCATTGTTGCCATCCATCGCCGCCCGACGCCCGTCACCCGCCACCCGCTCGTCATCATCGTTTGATTAGAGGGTTTTAATTAATTTGTCATTGTCTGGGTGACGAACAAACAAGAAGAAATACGTGTCATAATTCACCGAGTGAGTCCTTGAAGGTGGCAGCAAATTGAGGTGTCTCAGAAGCGGAGGCGTGTGCTAACGTCTACCTGCCTGTGGCTCAAGGCGAACACTAAGTGGACTGGGTAATTGATTTTTTTCCTGCCACAAGATGAGGACAGATTTTGGATTAAATTTCTTTGCGATGCGATGGTGTGTCGGCTGTATTTACGAAATAAAATACATTTCTCTTCTGGGTCGAGACTGATTCTGTTGCCATGGTTGCGCCTAAGCACACAGCACAGTACAGTCTGTAATTCAAGTCTCAAGAGGCTTAGGTTTCAATTGAGCGAACTCCCACAATGGGGGTGTAATTAGAATTTGAGACGAACTCTGATGGAGGGGGATGGCATTTTTCCATTGGAAACATAATTAAATCCCTGTCCTCGTCCACTTCAATTGACCATCGACTCGATGTTTTTGCTTTCCTCCCTCCGTTACCGCTCGACTGACTTCAATCACTCTTCCCACTCAGCGACCAACCATCCAACTGCCCATCTGATTCAATCTGAACTCAATTCAATTTACCAGCCAACCATCAACGAGTGAAGTCAATCGCCCACCCTCCCTCTGTTTATGGTTGAAATGCAACACTTAGTCTCGCAGCTTCACTCACACAGAATTTCATTAACAAAACGCTTTCGCGTCGATCCACCACAGCCGTTGTATGTGTGGGTCCCTTCCGCGCAACGTCAGTTCCGTGGGACATCCATAAATTATTCAATTCGCAAACCCTGCAAATACTTGTACGTCGCCCCCGTCTATAGAACCAGAGCCACCCACAGCCACGCACATGCATCTGCGGAGAGGCTACGTGAAACACTAATCTAATTAGAAATTAATTTTGTTTCGTATTCAGGACGCCAGGACGTGCACAGTCGAGTCACCCCTTGGTGAACGCTAGCTGCTGCAGGCTGTGTAGGCCTATGAAGGATGTCGCCACAGCAGCATGCCCTTCCGCCCACCATCATTGAGTGTGTGCAAAGTCATAAATATCAAGTCCCTCTCTCTCTCGGTTAAACGTGAAAATAAAGTGATGAAGGCTAACCGGGGCTGGTTAAGGGAGGTAACTGCAAGCGAACGCGTTCACCAAGGGTGAAGGTTTTTTTTTGGGGTTCGTACTTCCGCTTAGGCGACTGCACTAATCCCGTCGTGTTCATCCGCCCGTACTGTGCATTAAAGATGAGCGATAGGGTGGCCAAAGGGCTGTCGACTGTGCAATTTAAGGGTGTGCGGTGAATATGCTTTGGCGATATTATCTTCAAGCCTCCACTGCTGCTGGCGAATGTGTCTCCCCTTGAGGATTACTTGGGTTTTCATGGGGGGTCATGTGCTCCATCAGAATAAAAAAGTCTCCCCCTTGTCGTCTCTATGACAATTCGCACACAGTTCAATTACGTAATGCGAAAAGGTACAACAGACAGCAGTGGGTGGTCGTCAGGGCAGAAGGGAGTGGGCTGATGTTGGGGAGGGGGGGCGACAGACATTTAGATAATGGAAATCCGATTGTGGCGCACTTTATTAAGGGAGTCGTCACCCCATTGTACCCATGGAGAATAAAGTGCACAAAAACTTTTTTATGTCCCTTGCGCAAAGGACGACGAAGTGGGTGGAGGGGGTTGGGTGGGTGTGAAATTCGTGGTTGGGGATGCGGCAGCGGATTACTTCCTTGTAAGTCGTAAAATGTGGTTTTTCCTTGAAGTGGCCCTTTTTGCGATGAGAGTCGCCATTATTCTCCGCCGAAAAAAATGAAAATAGAAAATCGAAAGTGAAAAGTTTTGAAGCACGTTGTGGGCTGTTTGGGGGTGATTCGCAAGGAAGGGTTGAGAAAGCTGATTACATATTTAAATTGTATTTAAGAGAAAATTGGATTATTTTCGTGAACAAATCGCTCTCATTAGTCGCGAAAGAGGGTGGAATATCATTTCGAAAGTCATCAATTTCTTTTTTTTTCTTTTTCTGCTGGCAAGAGGCAATCTCCCTTTTTTGGTGAAACTTTGAAGGGGTCAAAACATATTGAAAGTGCGCTGGTAAAGAGTTTTATTGAGTTATTTCACTGCTTTCATGCGCCATGGAGTTGATGGAGTTTTGATTAAACCCTAAAGGGGTTTCCAAGTTGAAGAGCTTTAATCAGAATAGGGTGCAGATGGGGTGCGCACGATGTTGTCTAGAATCTATTCGCAAATTTAAGTTCCCAGCTTCCAGGAATTAATTTGCCTGGAATTTAATCTATTCCGGTGCATAAATTTAGGCGCATCCAAACTAATTTCGCATGCAACAGAATTTTAACAGGAATTCAAAACGCGATGCGTCTCCCTGTTCGGTGAAATCCCTTTTTCACTGGAAATGCATCCGAAATTCCGAAATTCACATGAAAATACCTTATGACGGATTTAATTATTACCCATCCCCATTGCAAATATGCAAACCATTTCACTGCAAACCGAACACAACCCAATTAGTCTAGGCCAATGCCAGCCTTATTCACGAGCATAATTTCCGCCAATCCAATTCCGTAATTAGCTGGAGAATGATTTTGCCCTAAATCCATGAATCGAACACACACACTCTCCTTCTATCTCACTGGTGGATTCTAAATTATGAGACTGCCCGGGTGGTGGGGTGTGCATGTGCGATGGCTTGGGAAAACAATTAACCTAGTTTCGGGAAATCAGTAAATACCCGAGAGAGAGAGAGAGAGCTGGAGTCTCCCGGCTAATGAGTGTATATGGGATTCTGAGGAATTTTGCGGCCAAATATTCCTGCGAACCTGATGGCATGGCCTTAATCGGTATTGCATCCTTTTTGTGGCCCAACTGCCAGGATGAAGATGACGGCGTGGCGGGTACAGCGGAAACGAACTACAATCGATGATAAGCCGAAATGAATCATAATCACATTAGCAGCAGCCTCACTGAGACCTGGGGAACGGCAGCTCAATGCCGTTTCGGTGATACGATACTTTGGTATCGGTATCGTCAGCGGCGTCGGTTTCATTCCCCCTGGGGGCAATTCGACTCCCTTTCGGAGAGTGGCACGATTCTGGGAGATTAATCATTGGATGCAGTCTTGCACACATGAGATTGGCCTTTTTTTATTTTTATCAGCGACGTTTCATGTTTCCGCTTTGATCCACCGCTGCACAGAGTATACGGGTGTGTGTGCTTAGTGTGGCAGCACAAATCGCACCGCAGCGAAGCCAAAAACCATAAAGAAAACCATCCGAGTGCATTGAGGGAGCTTTGGGCTGGCCTGTCAGAGCTTCATCCGAATGCACCTCTCGTCAATTGGAAGTTGTAGTCGCCTCAATGGCGTCGTAAAATGCTAATAAAAACTAATTTTTATGACACGAGCTATGTATCTAGATTTTCCACGTGAACAGTCGGGAAATGTGTTAATAGGTCAGCCGACCGGATAGATGCTCGGGCGGCTATGCTTGGGTGGCGACGGAAGTGAGATTCCTTTTGAACCGCATGGAATTTCGGACGTTGATTTATGGGATTATTTTACATACGCTTCGATGAGGGGGGAATCGAAGAAAAATTTGTGCTTTTTGAAATTACGACACCACTTCTTTATGAGATGATAAAATGTGTGTTCCCTAGAAGTTTTATGGATTTCTTGAAATTTATCTGTTTTGCGGGAACAACAGGAATTCGCACAGATTCTTTTGTTCTGCTGGCTGATGGGCGAAGCGCTTTCATTTAGCAATGTTGGGGAATTTACTCGATTTTTTAAGAGGCAGAACTTCACCCGACTTTGACAGTCACTTCCCTTTACTAGCTCAGCCTTCATTTTCTCTAACCTCTTCATCCATCTCATGGCTCCTCCTTGAGTCAAAAATGCACCCAAAACATTTTCAAATTGATCCAAATGTTGGGCCTAAATTAAACTAAGTGAGATGCCCATGCGAGTTAAATTATGTCAAATAAACATTTTAGCAATTCACGGGAAATCCTTCGAAAATGTTCCAAATTGTGCCAAATTTTAAGCCTAAATCCAACCCTATTTTGGACCGTGCAATGATGGCGAGGATTAGTTAGTTTACCGTGCACTATAAAATTTGCCAAATCAACATTTCGGCAATTCACCCGGAAACCTTCCAAAATTGTCCAAATTTTGGGCCCCCATTTAAGTCTACTGTCCACCAGCCAATAATGCCGAGGATAACCAAAGTGCCCTGATGCAGATTAAAGTTCGCCAAATCAACACTTCATCTATTCACCCATAACCCTTCTAAATTCTAGGCCCCTCAATTGGAATACCAACCCAATTCCCCGTGACCTCCCTCCCGAATTAGGGCCTCTCTCTTAAAAATGAATAACCGCAACGATCTTAATTACAATATTATTCGCGCAATCATCATAATTCGCGTATTCCTCCCGCGACCGGCAACCGAAAAAAGGGACATTTTACCGACAGGAGAAAATCCGCACTTCGTCGCACTCACTTGAATCTCAACCACCCATCGTTAGCTCTAACGACCGTAATTGTTCATCCTTAATTAATTTCTCAAACACCGATCCGACCCCGACCACGCCTCCTCCATCCGGCGCCAGTCCTCGCCGTGATAGACGTATTTTTTAATTGAAATTTCAATAAAAATCCCAGAAAAAAAACGGAGTAAAGTCCTTTTCCTAATCGACAATTGTGCCGGGTTGGTGGTAAAGAGTGACCCCTGCGGGCTTCCCGCTCCATTTGATTTGACGACGACACGGTTGTTTTTTTTTCTTTTATTGTTTCGTTCATTTTCTTGCGAATTACCCCCATAAACAGCTGAATCTGAATTCTGTGGGCTGTTTTGCATGAAAATTCATATTTTCCACCGTCCACTTGGATTCCTTTTTTTGTTTGCTTTCTTTGTTTCCTTCCGCCTTGGTTACGGTGGCGCTTTCACTTTGTCGCGGTGTATTAATTCAAGCGAAACGTCGTTGTTGTCGGACAATTTGCGGTGGGTTTTAGAATGTTTTTTTTTTTATCATTTTCACCACTCTCTCTCTCTCTGGCTCCGTCTCAACTGGCGCCCAACGAAAAATGCTACAAAAGCGGACTTCTTTCACGTTGAATGAAGAGGAGTAGAGGAGGAGAATCAAAACAAACACCGCAGCAGTAGCGAACAAAAAAAAAAAGTGAATCTGATTTGCGGTGGCTGATTTCGTTTCCTATTCCCTCCAGTCGGGCTTTTTGCTTGGCTTTCGTTTTCCTTACCGCTAGGCTACGAGTTACTTTACGTTCCTTTCGTGGTTTGGCTGTGCGGCAATAAAATGATTTCCGCAAAAAGCACACACAAAAAAAGGAGGAAATATCTCGGATTTTCGCAGGATGATGGGGATGTTGAGACTGAAAGAATGTCAAAGGACGCTGAAGAGATAAATTTAAACAGTGGCCCCCATGGACTGTGCGTGTGAGTGCGAGGAGGGGCGCAGCATAAATTCCGTCGATAAAAGTTCGAACGAGATTAATAAAAGCCAATTTACAAAGCTAACATTTTACAACCGACATCCGGCTCGAAGGACCAACTAAATTTCAATTTTCATAAATCAATTGATTCGGCTTTTTTGTGGCTGAGAGCTTATATTTGCGGATGGGTAGTGGCATGAGTTTTAAGATGGAAGAGGTTGAGCGGTCAGTTTTGGAACGATTTTTGGGAAGTTTTTGGTTAAGATTACTTATGACTCCTGTACTGCCTTCATCGTCTGCTGACTTATCCTTGCCCTGTCTTCATCTTAACTTTGTCCTGGCTTCTCCTTGTCCTGCCTGTCTTCTCGTAACTTCTCCTTGTCCTGCCTTAGTCTTATCCCGGCTTCTCCTTGTCCTATTTCTTCTTTTTTCTAGCTCTTCCTCGTCCTGTCTTACTCTTCTACTGGCTCCTCCTTGTCCTGTCTTAGTCTTCTCCTGGCTTCTCCTTGTCCTATCTTACTCTTCTCCTGGCTTCTCCTTGTCCTATCTCTTATTTTTTCTAGCTCTTCCTCGTTCTGTCTTACTCTTCTCCTGGCTTCTCCATGCCCTCTCTTACTCTTCTCCTGGCTCCTCCTTGTCCTGTTCTAGTCTTCTCCTGGCTTCTCCTTGTCCTGTTTTAGTCTTCTCCTGGCTTCTCCTTGTCCTATCTCTTCTTTTTTCTAGCTCTTCCTCGTCCTGTCTTACTCTTCTCCTGGCTCCTCCTAATCCTGTCTTAGTCTTCTCCTGGCTTCCCCTTGTCCTATCTCTTCTTCTTTCTAGCTCGTCCTCGTCCTGTCTTACTCTTCTACTGGCTCATCCTTGTCCTATATTAGTCTTCTCCTGGCTTCTCCTTGTCCTGTCTTACTCTTCTCCTGGCTTCTCCTTGCCCTGTCTTAGTTTTCTCCTGGCTTCTCGTTGTCCTATCTCTTCTTTTTTGTAGCTTTTCCTCATTCTGCCTTGATCTTCTCCTGCTTCTTCAACCTTCTCGTGGCTTCTCTTTGTGCTATTTCTTCCATTTTCTAGGTTTTTCACGTCTTGCCTTCATCCTCTCCTGGCTTCTCCCATTTTACGTCTTTCGCTGTCCTCTCTTCATCTTCCCATCCCTTTTTATCTATTTCTTAGCTTCTCCTTTTCCAGTCTCCTTCCCTGAGGACCTTCATTTCTCTTTCTTCTGTCTTATAGCCCTCCTTCTTCCTTCCCCATCGGTTCCACGCAAAGAACAGCTCACTTCTAAAAGAATGCGACCAACTTTTCGAGCCCACCCACCTCTCCTAGACTCCCTAAAAGCAAGCCATCCAACCTCACCTCACCCCCGCCATCTTAAGAACTTGTCAAACTTCAACTAACTGTTCCAACGCGTAACAACGCGTACAACATCTCAATTCGCCGTCAAACAACCACCTTATCTGCTGAAATTCGTCTAGACGCCTTATCTGAAATTCCTTTGCTGAAACTCACCGGCAATCGGGCCATCCATCCCCCCGAGACCCCCAGCCGAGTCTAGTTAAATATTACAAAGCACTTAACTTTAAATGAACCGTGAACGCGAAGGCGATCAAAGAAAGATGTCTCTTAGCTGTCTTTACTCTTCCTCGTCGTCAGGAGGAAGCAAGAAAAGTTCCCGCAATAAATTCAATTCACTTTACATCGCACGAGATGACTCTGTTAAGAGAGCGAACTAACATAGCACCAGATGGCTGCCGGGAGAAAAGTTAAACTGAACTTCTTCAGGAGAGTGCTGCTAATTACTGCACAAGTAGTGGGGGTAGTGGCCCTTGTCACCGTCACCGTTCCAATGCGTACCACCTCTAGACACACAATCGACATGGAACTTAACATTTTTTTTTCTTCTGTTGTTTCCAACTGCAGCCGCGCCCTGAATGCGATTGTAATTGCAATAATGAGCCAACGAGTGTTTTCGTCTGCGATTACATGTGCTGGTGCTGTTGCTGTTGCCCCACCGGCATTCAGCCATTCAGCAAATGCCACCACCCTTGTCCCACGGCGAAAATTCACCGTAAAAATGCAGTTATTTGTTCTCGAATTAAGTTCATGGTTGAGGGAGCTTGTTGTTGCGCTTTTTTTTGTGTTTTGTTGTTTTGTTATGTGCATGTGCACCACCACCCTTACCCCGTGACTGTGGGGTGCTTACACTTGATGAAGTCATAAAATCCTCGGCTATAAACATCAATTGCAGTCCAATCCTACACCAAGCCACGGTGCGGCGGCGGATTGTGCTGGCACGGGGTACTGCCTGGTTTTGGATAGTAGTGGCTGACTTTATTCGGTTGAACGGTCGTTTGGGTGGTGGCTTGGTGGGCGCTGGTTTAATTTCACCCAATCCCATGGAGTCTATGGAGAAACTTGTCGCCGTCGCCGCCAATTTTGCCGTGTGCTCGTTTTGTGTTCGCCTTCTCTTTTCTGTTTCCGTTCATGTGTTTTCCGTTGTTTTTCTACGTTTTTTTTCTGGTGTATGTTTTTTTTGTGTGCGCACTAGTGGTTGTTGGAAAATATTCGCCCCCTTCCCTCCCCATGTTACCTGAACTATAAATAAAAAGTTCTATTATTGTGCGCTCATGGAGAATGGGAATCGCTTTAGTAGCTTTTCCGCTTGCCCAGTCCTTGCTGGTGTTCCGCTGCGGGTGCAACTTTTCATCGTCATCGTCGCCGTCGGTGGTGTTGTTGTTTTCTTTCATCCATCGTGTAACTGGACGATGTCACAAGCGTTGTTGGAAAATTTCTGCTGTTTTTCGTCGGGGACACTGACCTCGTTTCGCACCTGCAAACAGCACTCACATGCACACACACACTCACTCTCCGTCTCGATTCACAATTCATCCTCGATTCGTAGCAGTTCTTGAACATTTTTGCTGGTGGATGGTTTTTGGCAGAGTAAACCAGCTGCCCGGCTGCCACATCAGCTACCTATCTGCTTCATGATTTCGATATTCTCGACGCTCCGGGTGCGGCAGGTGGGTGGATGGGTGGGTGGTACCATATTCCGCAGAGCCGTATGCTTCTGCTGCTGCTGCTGCAGTACAAGCAACTATAATTCATAAATTTCAATCCGATGTCAGGCTGTTTGGTGGTTGGTTGGTTGTGGGGAGCGCGTCGCGTTGCAAGTGCATGAAATGAAAGCGCACACACACCTGATGATGTTGGTGCTGGCATCGGAGTGACAGTATCTGGTACCTGTTCGGTGTTGTGTTGTGCTGACGTGTACGAGAGAAATATCAGAACGCGAATCAGCAACCGACGGAACGTTGAAATTGACATATTCTGGCGTTTCTGCACATATTTTTGACAGCCTTTTGTGCTGAGCTGGGTGTGTGTGCATTTCGGTTGATTAATGAGACACACGGCAATAAATATGTTCTCCGCCGCCATATGACGGATTTTTAATCAACGTTCGCCTTGAGGGTAGAATCGTGGAGTAAGGGTCCTTGTTGCCTGAAGATGTACCGGCAAGGGATGCAACACCGGTGCCGTGACATGGTTGAATGGATGACATGGAATGCGCGACATACTGAGGAATGTTGAAATGTGAAATATGTTTTGCTTAAAATGAGCAGGGATTTAGTAGTCTCCATAGTCCATCTCAAGCTTGCGTTGTATTTTGGGTTGACATATACTTTTAAATGACCCCCATTGGGTAGCATTAGGGTAGCAGCGCTGAATAAAACTTAACGAAACTCAACGAAACTGAACGAAATGGATATTATGATCAGAGTACGTCTTATCTATGTGTTCGTTGAGTTTTCTTGCTGTAGGAAACTTAACGAAGCTTAACGAAACTCAACGATACTGAACGAAGTGGATATTACGATAACACCATATCATATCTTTGTGTTCGTGAAGTTTTCTTGCTAAACAAAACTTAACGAAACCGAACCAAGGTGATATTATAACCAGAGTGCATCCTTTCTGTGTATTCGTTAAGTTTTAAAAGAATTATGATACAGCCTTCAGTTGGAGGCAAGGAAGCATAGCCTCTTAGCAAACATTTAATGGTCCCCGTCCATTTCAACTTTGCGTTGGTTTTCAATATCCACCCTATCCCTAGCGAAACTTCTTAATTACCACCCACTCACTCGCAAATGGGCCTCCTCCAATCCGAATCCCAATTACAAACTAATTTCAGCCTCAATGTGCCTAAACCATCAACGCCCAGTGCCTTATCACTGCTAGAGCATACTCCCAGGCGCAGATAAATTCAATTAATCCCGCACCTGTCAACTTGAAAGCCAACATCGTTCTCGTCCGCGCGCAGCATTTCCTAATCCCAGATTAAAATATTAACAAGGACTTTTCAGTTCGAAAATAACACAAGACGATGACAACCAACAAAAAAAAGAAGAAAAATAACAACAACTGCCACCGCCGCCGCAGGAGCAACTAAGAGCAGATAGCGAGCGTGTGAGAGAGTCCTTGGAGGAACCAAACACTGGATGGCTGTATAACAACGTAGAAAATTAAATTTTACTATTTAAAGCCGACAGGGATTTCGCATTAAGATCTCCCCATGCCCCGGCTCACAGGTACGAGTCTTCCGTGAACTGAACCGCGGAGAGTCTGCTCTGTGTGGGTGTGTATCCACTTGTTTTTTTCTCCCTGTTTTGGAGGTAATTGGAAGTTTTTTTTTGCACTCGCCCGTCTCTTCATCCACGTTTATGGTCTTAAATTATTCATTCGCGAGCTATTTCTCCGAGCGAGTGGAGTGGAGTGCAGAAGAAACAAAAACGCTCCGCTCCGTCGGGCGAGCACTGGTGAACCGGAGCAACTTAAGTGTGGGTGGGTGGGTGGTTGCAGAGAGAGAGAGAGTAAAAAAAACACTTTTTTTCCCTTGCAACAAACTATCGTAATAATTTTAAATTAATTCCCCATAAAGAAGCTACAACAGAGAATGACGACGGGGGTGGCGCCCGATGGTGGAACGATGTGAATCCTGTGGCCTGGCTGTGTAATGCTTGCTTAAGGAGAAGTTGTTGCACCCTTCCATTGGTGTGCTGTGCTGTCCTGTGCTTGCTGGGTTCTTACCACATTTTTCTGTTCTGCCCTCTGCCATGGAAATGATGTCCGTTGTGGTCGGTTAACAATGTAATAAAAAACACTTAGATACACACACACAATGAGACAAGCTCGCCCCCCGCCCACACCACTCATTGTGTAGCACCTAGGAAGAGTGCAAAAGTTTTACCGGTGTTAGACTAGGGGTCTAGCATTTCACTTAATGGGGGTGAAATCGGTTCAAATGCAGCAGACGCTTCTGTCAGTTGGTCTGGTGTCACTCGAATTGTCTGTTTCACTATTAGTTTTGTCATTGTTGCTGTTCGTGTTTTGTTTTTGGTTTTTGTCTGAACAAAGAGACTGCGGTGTAGATTACATGGGAAATTTGTGAGCGGGGGTCGGGGGTAACAGGTGACAGATGGGCGGTGGTCTCTGGAAATACAATAAAACCAAGGTATAGGGCTGCTGGCAGTTAACTCACCACAGAAATCACGGTACAGTCATTGTGTCAATTTACTTTGTTTCATTTAAGGGGTGAGTGACACTCTAACAGGGTCATTGAGTGGGTGGTGGATGGGGGTAAGTGCTGTGGTGGTGTTATATGAGACGTCGAGTTGAGAGTGGGAGTGTGGTTTTTATTGCCTCGGGGAATTTTTATGCAATTCAAATTGAATTTGTATCGTCTGTTTGACGGTAATGAAAAACAGGTTGCAACTGATAAGCCAATTTCATCATTCAAAAGAGGGGGCTGCAATCTTTTCCGCGACCTTGTCTGAAAATTGAGGGTTTCAACCCGAAGAGAGGTTTACAAACACTGAGATCAATTGAATTCGGATCCATTTGTACCATACAAATGGCAGCCCTGAATGAAACTTAACGAAATTTAATGAAACTCAACGAAACTGAACAAAGTGGATATAATGATCAGAGTACATCCTATCTAAGTGCTCGTTGAGTTTTCTTGCTGAACGAAACTTAACGAAACTGAACAAAGTGGATATAACGATTAGAGTACATCCTATCTGTGTGTTCGTTGAGTTTTCTTGCTGTACGAAACTTAACGAAACTCAACGAAGCTGAACGATGTGGATATTATGGTCAGAGCATATCTTTTCTGTGTAATCTTTAAGTTTTCTTAAGTCCATTAAGGCTGGGCCTTCAGTTGGAGGAAGAAGGTTGGTTGCCAGTGCTACAGTTGGTGTAGCTCGCTCTGTTATCGTAGCTTATCCTATCCAGTGCATGCTACCAGAGAACTACGCTGTGTATAGGCAGTGCATCACACTTGAGGTTGTTCCCCCATTAGCGTCCTAACGCCCTTCTACAGCGTTAAGCACGGTTGTTACTTTTTTTGGTGGAAAGTCCCACGGAATAAGGTAACAGGCGGGAAATCTATTAACTTCTCCAGTTTTTGCGCCCCTGGTCCACCTTTCATTCGTTCCTCCGTCACAAGCAACTCAGGTCCATTCCCCTTAGCTCTTGAGTCTCATCCTCTGACTAAATGAATTCGCGTGTCAACTACAGCATAAAATCTTCAACGTCTTGAAACACAATTAAGCCTCTCAGCCGGTGCCATTAATTCCCTCGAAAATCACATCATTCCCCTCAAGTAGTTTGGGAGGATCACTTTCCCCCGAGTATAAAATTTTCATATTTCCAATCCAATCAAGGAAAATGTAATAAACTCCATCGGCAAATGAAAACCACCTGCCAGATGCGGTTCAATTCGGCTAAGTGTCGGCTCTTTCATTTACTCCCAATTCCTAGACACTCTCCGGCCGCCACTAATTGGTGCTTTCAATTCAATTTGCGTTCGCTGCCGAGGTGAGAATACCGACTGAAAAGGACCTTAATTAGTCGACAAAATTGGTTAACGTTATATTGCGCTAAATAAATTCTCCAAACTTTCCCCCCCACCACACCTACTCACAAGCAACACAAAGAGCGCTCAAGGAACGCGTTGCCTAATCAAATATTTCCTTAGCCACACTCTGCTGTTCGGTTCGGTGTGTATTTTGATTCGACACTTCTTCCAGGCTCTCCCCAGTCGTCGCGTCGTCTGCCCCTCAGTGCGGTCTAATGTCTGACAGAGGGAAAATTAACAATAAATAATTCAAAAGCTTGAAACCAAATATTCTTGCGTCGGGAGCAAACACCAATACCAGCGCAACGCATCGTGTCCTGCTCCAATGTTAACCCTTCTCAAACAACATACACACACGCCAGACGAGGACGGTGGATAAAAAACATCAACTCTACTCAACTCAACTCCGGTTTCGGTCCCGTCTCTCTGCCTCTGTCTGAGCCTTCGATTTCGATTTTGTTCCTGTTCCGGGAGAGAAGCCGGAGTGTCCTTGTTCTATGATTGTTATTATCCGAGTCGGGGGCCTGTGGACGTTGCATAAAAAGGAAAACAAGCGAGAATATGAAAATTTTGCGGTCTTTTCGGTTGCGCTAGCATAACACAATAATATTCCACAGCAACCCCACAGGGATGGCGTCTGCCTTGGAGTACGACACGTACATGTGTGTCGCTATGTCAGGCGTGTGTACATGCACCTCCTCCTTCCAGGCGGTTTCTTGTTCAGTTCAGCCGCCGGTGCTAGATTCTGTTGAATTTGAGAAAGTTTGCACTGGAGAGGCAGTGTTGAGGCGAAGGTGGAGAAGTGCCTGTCGGTTTTTCTGTTTCGAATGTCTCACACAAACCACCTCCGCTGCCACACCACGTCTGCACAAAATTCGTGGTAAACTTAATCCTTGCGAAACTTGGAGCACAGCGAATTGCTTGCAGGTATAATTATTAGGAGCTTGTATCGTTCGCTTAGAGACGGCTGCGGCGCGGCGGAGGACTGGGAAACCCGTCAGCTTTGGGCAAATATCCGGAAGCAATGAGCGGAGATTATCGCATAAATTGAAATCACTTTATTTTATGCTCGCTTATGCATGAACAGAGAGCCCGGTATGTGTGTAATCTGATTAGGGACTGTTGTCGGTTGCCGTTGGCGGCGCGCGTTACCCGTCGACGGCCATGACGGATATTTGGGAATGAGCTATTTACTTGAGTTATTGAAGTTCGAAACCAAATTGTTTTACGGAAATCAGCCGGAGGGCCGCAAGAAGTTCGATGGATGCGAGGATGGAGGATTTTGTGGAATCAATGAAACGTCAAAAATTAAGTGAAGTTCTGGTTATTTTATTTGTAGGATTCCGAATCATTTGTTAAATCTCTGCGATGACGTCGAAATCACAGGAGTTTTTCAGTAATTTTCCAACAAA
Organism: Eristalis intricaria; assembly: GCA_964034865.1. Taxonomy (NCBI): domain Eukaryota; kingdom Metazoa; phylum Arthropoda; class Insecta; order Diptera; family Syrphidae; genus Eristalis; species Eristalis intricaria. Next base: position 2,672,992 of record OZ035874.1, on the reverse strand, counting down.
AAATCAAAAGCGATTGTAGTGTCATCTAGTTTTTGTTCGTCAAACGCATATATCAAAGACAAGAACCTTTCCATCTCGGTCATGGACTCATCCACACCGCCCTCTTCCTCTACGAGCTGCCATTCCATCTCCACCTCCTCATTTTTGAATATCTGAACCTCCACCCCCTCCCCGGGCACCATTGTTAACTTTTTTTTTATTTTTGCGAAAACTTTCAACATTTTTACGACAATTTTTTTCCCGTTCATCGTCGAAGTTGTAGTCACAGTCTTCTTCGTCGTGTCTGCCCTCTGGTCTCGTCGTTTTTTCGCAGTCAAACGGGAGACTTTTTTTTGGCGAGAGAGAGTAATTATTCATGTGGTTCAGCGCTGGCGGCGGTGGCGGCGGCGGCGGGGGTGTACTTTTTGTTCAGTGCAATGAACTTGTTATGACGAGGAATTACAATCAGAAGAAGAAGCAAATTATCCATAACTCAAAAAACATGCGATTTTTTCTTCAAACTTTTTCCTCATCTCGATATGATGCGATGCGACGACGTCGACGACGACGACGACGACGCCCACTGAGTTTCGTGTGCCCTGTTGTCGTGTGTCTCGAAATATTATTAATGACGGTTTTTTGCTTATTTTTTTTGTTTGTCAGTGATGATGACAATGATGTGCAGAGACGGAAGTTATATTCGTCGAAATTCTTTGCTCATCAGGGACGGATTCATCTGATTATCCTGGATGAACTGCAATTTGATGGGAGTCTTTAAGTAATCTTGTCAGAAGGACGTTGGAATCATGAAATGACTGGAATTTGGTCACCAAGCCGTTGGTCTTATGACTTAAATGTTATCAGTCTCTAGGAATTTAAGTCTGTCCACCAGGTCCGACATGAGATCCATTGTCTTGGCCAGAGGACTAGATTTTCGTCCTGATTCATTTTAGCCACTTTGTTCTAAAAAACATCAAATATCTACCGGGATTAATTACCTAGCAGACTTATTTAGCTTTTGGTTTTTTTCTAAATTATTGTATAGGTTAGGTTAGAGTGGCTGATTACCTAAACGATAGCTACACTTAGGTCAAAGGTAGGCCTGTTGTGCTACCACAAAGATCTAGTAGATCCTAATCCGCAAACCATTTGGAGCTTTTGACAAAGCGATGTAGCTGACTGGTGGTGATCTCGCTTAGTTCTGTCAGGTCAAAGAAATATGGGGCTAAGTCTGCGTGATGAGAGGGCATTGCAAAGAAGGTGTGAAATGGTTCCTTCTTGCTCCTCATCTCTGCAGCTTCTACAGAACTAAGGGTTTCTAACTCTCACTATCCTTTTCGTCTACAAATGGCCAGTGTACGAGGGAGGGGACAAGACAGACGAGACAAGACGGACAAGACAAGACATACAAGACAAGACATACAAGACAAGACCTTCTTGACGCCGAAGCCTCCCGCTTAGTCTACTGCAACAGAATAAGATTGCAATGAACTCTTGAAGTGAACACCAATTTCAAAGTACATTCAGTTTTCGACAACGTACGCCGGTTGTTTAATGTAGAAACTATGCTCACACCTGCAACTTCACCAGCAATCACCAAGTCTTCTGGGTTGTTGATCCAGTAGAATGGCGCCCAACGCAGAGGCCCAAAAGCTCCTAACCCGAGGAACCAAAATCATGCTGTCACTTATTTTGTCAGACCTGCCATATAGTTCCCAAGGCTCAAGGATAAGCAAAATGCCAGATCAGTGCCTTAGAGCCGTCGAAAAAAATGTCTGTGTCGGATAGATGATCTTGTCTGTGAGGAAGGTTAATGGAGGCGAAGACGAAAAGCTATATACCAAGGTGTGAACGTAGTCGCATCGATCTCCATATAAGAGGGACTTGGAATAGGTGTCTCATGTTTCGTGAAGAAGAGGAAGACCGAACATCCGGTTGAAAGATCAAGTCATCGCCGACATAAGGCAACTTGGTCTTGATGACTGGAAGCAGTGTGTCTTCAAGACTGTCAACGATCGAAGGCCGCTGTTGATCAGCCTCTGGCTGAGGTGAGTCGCAGGCTTAGTTGGGTCGCAGGCTTAGTTGGGTCGCAGGCTTAGTTGGGTCGCAGGCTTAGTTGTGTCGCAGGCTGAGTTGGGTCGTAGGCCTGACAAGGAAGTTAGTGATTCAACTGTTCATTGCTATAGGAAGATGGTATCCTTTAGTCTTTCTGTCAGTTCGATTTTATAAGACGTCTTCATACATATGTTTCAACTCGTTCGTGCGGATAGAGATACATATACCAAATCGGAACGATGAGATGGGCACGTTTAGGTTAAGGGTGGGAACTAGTTCCATCATTGGACACAGTTTGAGAAACCATAGAGGCCCGAAAGGTATTAGCGACACTGGCGAAGTACGACAGACCTGCTTCGAGTGGGATGCTTATTTAGTAGCACTCGAAACAACATACTCTACCCTACCCATACCGTGGCCTTTGCTTTTTTTTCATAGCTTATTTATAATTTAATGGTCATCTGCGTTGAGATCGGCTTCCAGTCGGTGTCCTTAGCTAAATTCGCCCAAAAAGTGTCTCCCCTTCAAGTCAAGTCTTCATGCCAAGTCCTGCTCATCAGCCCAATCGATTATCGAATACATCACCTCATCGCCTAATCTCTCCATTGATTGTACCATAAAAATCCGTGACACATATTTTCCCTGCCGTGGAATAAAAATTCAATCTTCGACGCCACTCTGCAGTTGCCCCCACCCATCAACTCTTGTGTTTCTCCATCATCATCGCTACAGATCGTAAAATATGAAGAAACATAATTTGCGGTCTTTTACCTCTCAACATCGACACCATATCCCATTATCCTTCATGGCATGATAGAGCTTAATATTCCCTCAAAACATTGCACACCATTACCCGCTCAATCTAGCCTTACAAACTGAGAGTACCGAGAACACCGTGGAACATCGGGGACCCGAGACAAGGCAGATTGAAGGCAAAGTCCTTGCTGCCCTCCTCCATCCCTTTCCCCCCGGCTAGGGTCGATAAATTTCTGATGAACTCATTCTGACTTCTAATCCACGAGACCGAATTGAAACATTCCACTTGTGTGCGCGTGTGGGGTTTCGGGGATCCGTACAGACGGAGACGGGGAGGTAAAAAAAAGGACGAATTGATTGGAAGCCGAGTTCATCACTTTATCGAACCGAAAAGACACGATAAGACACCAGTGAAAGACCCGAAACCGAGACAAGCGGGAGGGGGAGAGAAAAGAACAGAACATGTTGTCTCATTATCGTAAAATACCATCTCGTCCTCGAGACCTCCATCATACAAGCATATTTTTGTGTTGCTCCCCCAACTCCGTCTCTAACAGAAATCACCGTCATCCCGCCCGCCCCAAAAAAAAACCCGACCCGAAGGACTGGAGATAAAAAGCAACAAGGTACGGGGAATGTTTTCCTTTTTTTTCCTCTCTCTCCCTCTCGGTGAAACAGGAAAGCACCCTCCGCCGGTGAAGGTTTTTCTGTTGCCTTGCTTCTTCCTTTTTTGGCTTTGTCTTCGTTTATCATTGTTGTTCTGTGTCAACCCTGGCGGCGGTGGCCGTGGCGGTAGCGTCCTTCGTTCGATCGGACGTCGCCGGGCATGTGTGTATATGTGTGTGTCCTTTCATTCGGACACCCACAATTGTGTAAGACAAATGAGGATATTTACAAAATATCCCTCGATGGAACAAAAGGTGACACCGTCGACGTGCCGCCCCCACCCATCTGTTCGTTTGTAGCTATTTTAGCAATTTTCCAGAATTTTCCTTTGAATAATATTTTTCTCTCTTCTCTCTGATATTGAGTTATTTTTTTTCCACCCTCCCTCCATCCCTCACTTCCTCCCTCCCCACGTCAACGAGAGTAGTGCGCTCGAATTCCCTTTGAAGGTGTCTGTCTCTGTCGTGTGAGCACACACTTCTCCTTCGTTTATTTGATTGTTTGTTAGTGGAGAGTCGAGGCGAGATGTGAGGAAGGCGGAAGGATGCACGGAGAGGTGTGTGGATGCATGCCTCAGTGATGGGGAATTTTATGAGTCTCCGGCAAGGTGGAATGAAACTGACGCCAGAATAGCTTATGGTTCTGTTGTGAGCAGAAAAGGGATTTTACAACTTCTGACTGCTGGATTACATTAGCGGCGGGCATAAAGGTTAAAAGTGTGACAATCTCTGCAAGTCACTGATTGACAGGACGGGACAGCGTGAGGTGTGAGGCGGGGGGATATTTTATTTGTTGAAACTTTGTGTGATGGAATTTTGCTTGCAGTAGGGAATGACACTGAATGTCTGCGAGGGATGCGGAACAGTCTTTTGTTTGGGCTAGTGACCCGAAAGCAAATAAGAATCAATCGTTGGTGATGTGCTGTGAAACTTGATACAGTTGTCCTTTGGACTGGGTACTCTTTATTCTTGTGCCGCACAAGTAAGTCTCCCTCTTCAGTAGTTTAAGCTTCGAAGAGGGTTCAAGCAGATGCTGGAAGCATTCTTTGAACTCGTCGCACAAGCTGGCTTATGAACTGTGAGTGGAGTCCAGCACGCAATGCAATGACGGCAATGTCGAAAATGAAAACAAGGCAATTTGTGATTTTGTCGTCTAAAGTTTCGAACTACGTCGACCACGAGCTCTTATAATCAAGAGAACATCCTGTGTAGCCATCACTTGACTATAAACGAAAGTCGCTAGACAAATCAGTGATTTTTTGAATGAAATAATGCTCCCATCAACTGCCATCCATTAATAGACTACTGTTGGTAGTGTAATTTCGAGCAAGCAGCGTCTTTAAGCTTGCATTTGAAAGCCATTTAAAGCAGACAACCTCTTGCGAAGTCCTTGAATGCTTGAAGAAGTCTTTTTGCGATGAGTTCGATGTTCCTTCCGTCGCGTTGAGAAACAGGACAGGTATAATACATTCCACGAGGGTGATTTAAGGTAGCATCAATACTCAGGGATTCCCACACCTTGGATGAAATTCATGTCGAACAGCTCTTCCTTTCATTTTAGTAACAAGATCTAGCATTAAGCTAAACATTTTTTGGAGGACGTGGCTCTTCTATTATTAGCTAATGTGGCGCAGGTACACGATTAAAGAGCCTGGACGAGGCAAACTGTAGGGTCATGTGAGGGACCTGGACAAGCCAAACTGTAGGGTCGTGTAAAGAGCCTGGACGAGCCAAACTGTAGGGTCGTGTGAAGTGTCTGGACGAGCCAAACTGTAGCGTCGTTTAAAGAGCCTGGACGAGCCAAACTGTAGCGTCGTGCAAAGAGCCTGGACAAGCCAACCTGTAGCTAAACTGTAGCGTCATATGAATATGAAGGAGTTCAATGTTTTGTATTTTTGAGTTATTGTTCATATCTACATACTCGACATCAATTCGGGGACTAGACTGAAAAAGACAAAACTCCTCTCCCAATGATCCTCTAGTCATGAACTCTGGAAATCCAAAGTACAGTGGACTCTCCCTAAGTCCTATTTTGATTAATAATGACTCTCTGATATCTAGGAAAAAACATTGGCCCAAGAACCGAACCTTGACGTTCACCAATGTATTCCACACGGTGACGTTCTAGTCGGTAGAGCATGAGACTCTTAACCTCAGCCCCTGCTAGTCGTGAACTACAATCCAACTCCCATTCTATGAAAACCAAAAGGATCACAGACATGCCAGGGGATACTCTTCTTCGCTAAAGTCACAGCTCCAACTGGTTCATGAATGTCAGTTGAATTGATTCTGAAATCGATCCCCATGGCAATACAATGAACTTTACCTTGTCTAAGTGTATTCCTACCTTACCTCGGTGCCTAGACCTCCCTTCCTAGTCCCACTCAATTCTAAGATAGAAGGACTCTCTCTTGTCCGACTTCTGTTGTCTTATTTATTATTTATACCAATGCTTCGCCCTTTTTGAATGGAACGAATACTTTTGATATGATTCTCCACAATAAGTGATGTTGTGTTGAATTTGGAGAGTTTTTTACGAATGGTTTGAGTCCTATCTGAAGTGTGGAATACATTGGTGAACGTCAAGGTTCGGTTCTTGGGCCAATGTTTTTTCCTAGATATCAGAGAGTCATTATTAATCAAAATAAGAGCTTGTCCAATCGAATTTTTTTATTTGAAACAGTATTAATAGAAAATCCATTGAATGCTACCGATCTTGAAAACTCTGTCCCCATGCAAGACTTCAAGGAAGAGAGGCCTCTTGGTTAAGGGCCAGAATATCACGGACTTTAGGGTGATCAGCATTCCCTTGCAAATGGAATATGAGCGGCAAATATTAGCGTCCTCAGTTTCGAGGTATTCTTGTATGCAAGCAGGCTACAAGAAGTTGCTCTTCGTAGGCTTGGTCAAATCTAAAAAGACAAGGTCTCTAGCGTCCTCAATTTCAAAGTATCCGTGTAAGCAAGCAGGCAGCATGAAGTTGCTCTTCGTAGGCTTGGTCAAATTGAAACAAGACAAGGTCATTTATTCATGTATGACACCTTCCAAGATCTTACGTCTTGCGACCACATTCTTGCTCTTCCTTTGAGTATGAACTTGACATTCAGTTGGTACAGATAGAGCCACAACGCACTTAAGTCTCCACCACAACTGACGTCAATTTAACACAGCATTGAAGACAGTTTCCGCAGCAACCCAAAAATCGATGAAGTTTGCGCTCAATATCCGCCAATGTGGAACTGTCTTCCGGCGTTTCTCAGAATGAGTTCCACTGAACTAGAAACTCTCTCCACTTTCATCTTTACAATTCTAGGAAAACGATGCTCTTTCATCGTCGTTCTTGGAATGATGAGTGTGATGAGAGTGATATCGTGGAGCAGATATGTACATCTACAGGAGCAGCGGCAGAGAACTGAATTTGAACTTATTTATGGCCAATTAAATCACAATCAGATTTGGGGAGTCTTTGTGAGTGAACATGAATCGAGGTGCTTTCATAAATTGTGAGTCATTTAAAGGGAAGAATGATGGTCTTGGGAAGCTATTGTGAACTATATCTTTGAACATGTCACGAGTGTGGGGCGAGGAAGGGGTTATTTTTGAATAGAACTGTTTGAGTTCGTCTGTGAGGGTAAATCTACTCAAACTGTGGCTGTTTAGAGCCAATCCCTCACAGTCCACACTCCTCTCCCAGAGGACATTCAAAACATCGCCGCACATCCCTCATCAAATTAATTCAAAAAAACCAAAAAGACAAACAAAATAATTCCATTAAGCCATTAACGTGGCGAATTCCCCCGCTCGGGTGCAACAGTGCCGTGGCACCTTGGCTATTTTTGATTCACCAAATGTAATAGATACCGAATTTAATTGCTGCGAAAATCGAATCTGTACGGTAAATAATTGATGCACACAAGCCCGGCTCGCTAATCAGGTTAAACAGAGTTCGTACCAACGTGTCCCCCACCGAACACAAGATAGTGGCCATGATGGCTGTGAAAAGTGGAACTGGATGGTATTTAAATTAATTACATTGATACCAGAGCGAGCGAGCGTGTGCGCTTGCAAGTGTGTGTGTGTGTGCATGTTGTAAATTCAATTAATTGCACTGTGTGACCGCTTTTATCGGGTTTTATACAGTCGCCAGGGTTTGTTATTTATTTATTCACGCCACCATCGGAGAACGCACGGCTGCTGCGGCATCATGAGAGAGGGACACAAATACATGATTTTGTTTTTGTTTCCTTCTTTAATTTTTTTATTTATTTTTATTGCTATTTTTAGAGGCCTTTTTAGCGAAATCCATTCCACTCCCCTTCTTCCGGTGTGCTCGTGGTTTCTGTCATTTTTTTTTCCTGCCGTTGAGAGGATCTCTGTGGATGGTGTTGTTTTATTTGTGCTTCACTCTCGATTATTTACTTTTCCATTTCGGTTTTGAATTAATTCGTGGCGTGCGTGTATAAATAGGAGGAATCGATGGACAATAGAATTGTGTTCTCTTAATTGGTGGATTCCCCGTGGAAATGTTTAAAAAAAAAACCTATTCTATTTGTTGTGTCTCATTTAATTTGTAGAATAAAAGTTAAAATTTGCATTTGATTTTTGTTGCTCAACATCCGCGCCGCCGCACGTTGTTGCTTCTGATTAATTCCGAGTCATATCTATTCATTTTTTGTTTCCTTTTTTTTTTTTGATAAAAAATGTTTTCTTTTATTTTTTTTTTCTCACAAACACGTCGAATGGATATTTTTAGGAATTTAGTACGAGCACATGGAATGAGATGAACGTGTGGGCCGATGTTAGAATGTTTTTGTTTCGTTTTACATAAAATTTAATTGGCAATAATTTTGAGGGATAAAACAAACGGATTGTGCAAACTTTTCAAATGTTAAACAAGCGAAAAAAAAAAAACGTGTGTGTTTGAGTATATTTAAAAAGTACTAACAGTTTAACTCGAGCATGTGTGTCTATTTAGAGTTAGTTCATAAAAGAGACAACAAAAGAACTTACGCTACAGAGGCAGACGGAGTGTGAAGTGGTTTTTATGGAAAGGAATTACCGACGCGGATATGTACATTCCGTCTTGCGCTGTGACACAGATACGATGAATTGTTTATGACCCACCATTCAAAGGCACTGTGACTAATTTAAATTTGAAATAAAACGAGCATTTTTTTTTCATTTTTCCTCATGCTTCCATAAAAGTTCGTCCTTCAGTGGTCCGGGATGAGATGCTGGCCGTTGTTCATTGCGGTCGCTTGAAGTGGATGTGACAGACTGTGATGGGTCATGGATGGGGGCATAAAATTTGATGGCATGTCGGGGGGGGGGGGGGGGGGGGGGGGGTTGATTTTCTTTGAGGGGAGAGTTTACCAGACTTTCCATTGATAGTGCTTCAAAGCGGAAATACGATTGGATTAGCTGTTGTTCTAATAAATCATACGTCCACAGTGTCTATCGAATAGTACTGGCCCATGGACTGAACCTTGGGGGACACCAATCTATCTAGGACTCAAAACCAGCCACAAAAAACTTCTCGAAATACAAAAATTAAACTGAACAAAACTGTTCTTCATTGGCTTGCCTCACAGGGTCAGAATTGAAGACTCTTCGGGCTGGAGCTGAGTTGTTCTTGAGCTATACATACCACGTTAGGCGGTGAAACGTGATGAGTGATGGTTAAATCTTTTCGTCCTCGCTTTTGAAAAGCTCTTGTTTGGACAATTTCAATTTGCTTTCCCCCTTCGGGTTAGGGGTTAGAATATACCCGAGGTAGGCATGCCTGTCGTAAGAGGCGACTAAAATCCACCCTTCGTTTGCAAGGGTCGTTATGTGTAATTAGAATGAAATACAGTGAGAATCTAAGGCGCCAAGTAGACCGAGAACAGTGGAACAGCCAAGAAGCAAGAACATGGAGCAAGATCTTCAGGACTGGGACTGGGACTGGGACTGGGACTGGGACTGGGACTGGGACTGGGACTGGGACTGGGACTGGGACTGGGACTGGGACTGGGACTGGGACTGGGACTGGGACTGGGACTGGGACTGGGACTGGGACTGGGACTGGGACTGGGACTGGGACTGGGACTGGGACTGGGACTGGGACTGGGACTGGGACTGGGATGATCAAGTTCTTGTTTAAAGTCAGATTCTGTGGAGGACTGCATAACTTCAGGCTAAGAACCAGGCTTTGTTCTCGATACTGATGTTGTTGGCATAATTTAGCGCGGAGTCTAGGAATACAGAGTCAGAGGGACTGTATCGAAGTCATCGACAAGGTATTGATGTTAGTTCTGTCGTGACCTTGGCATGCACTTAGACGACTAGCTACGTTCGACCAATAACGCCAAGAGACCTGCAATCGGATCAAAAACTAATCTTATCATTTTCGCGATGGCATAAATGAATGCGTACCATCGTTCGCTCGATCATCGTCGTCGTTTAAGAGACTGTCGTTCATTCCCTGCCGTTCTCATCATCAATCAATCATCTACTTGTCGCTCATTGAGTGGTCTTAACAAAGCGGGGGATCCACTGAGTGTCTGCTTTCTCCTCCTGTAAATCCACTGCGTCGGGTGGGCTGACAGTGTCAGGAAGCGAAAAGCTTGCTACCATTCTTATATTTTCCTTGGGAAGGCTGAGGATTTCTTTAGGGGAGTAAGGCCTGATTAGGCAAGAGGAATAGGGACTGGTTAGTCGTTTGGATTGCCTAAGCATCCTTAAGCATCCCCATTGATCCGTGGTTTAGGTGAAGTTTGCTCTCCCATTCGCAAATCAGCGTTGTAGCTGGTGCTCAGGAGTTTTGCACGCACTTTTCGAGTCAGTTCTAGCGGGCTTATCTGCATATTTGTTGCCTGCAATCCCTTTGTGTCCAGGGACCCAGTCTTCAGTTGTTGTGTCGGGGATGGGATTGTAGTGCGTCGAAGCTAATTTTGGCCATTTTGGCATCGTCCAGTTCGAGGATAATGCCTTAAGTACTGTCTGACTGTCTGAGAATGTTTTAATTCTAGCGACCTTAATACCTTTGAGGAGATTCTGTCCGGAGCAGATCTCAATGGCTTGAACCCTATAGGTACGGTTGTTGTGTCCAAAGTGTCAAAAAAAACTCGAGTCCAGTTTTGATCCGCCTTTGGACCATACCAGACTTCTGAGATCTACTATTCGAACACCATTGGTCCAATTCCTACGATCCAGCGTTTTGACCTCACATCGATTCATTGATTTTGAGAATGGCCAAGGGAGTTAACCCCTCTCTAGAGCTGTTGTGGGACAAGCAGACTCCCGTGGCAACACAATGGATCACCAAGGGTCTATGACGTTTTGGGATAAATAGTGAGATGATTGAATATAGGAGTGCACATATGATTCCCTACACTAAGTGTGTTCACAGGGATTCACCGCAACCAGATCACAATCTAGTAGACACGCAGGTTATGAGTCGAGGCACCCATCTACTATGCCATGGCTCGTCGGCTGGAACTTGGACCGTGTTCCTGCTGCACCAGACCCCTTAACAATCGAAAAGAGTCATATCCTTGCTACGACACGAGGTAACGCGCTTAGTTTTCTGCAGAAAAATGGTGAAAACACATCAAGGACTTGAGCCACCTTAATTCCCCGCCCCATATACAAACTTAATTTCAGTCAGCCACTCTGACTGACCAAAACAATCTACATCTCCCCCTCCACTCAAACAACAAACACTTGCTGTCCACCTCAAACCAACCCCACCTTCCCTCGAAAGGATTCCATTTCAGGATGCTTTCACTAATGAGCAAAATGTATTTCCCATTAAGAAGTCCCTCACTCACCACGGCGGCGGTGGACAATTAGTGGACTCGCCCATTTGTTGCTTGCGCAAATAATTAATTCGAAATAAATAATAATAATATTACTATTAACGAGATCAAAATATGTGCTCGGTATGTTATGCGGCGCGCAGCGGCTGTGGTGTGTGTTTATCATGCCCCGAGGAGGTGCAAATTACATTTAATTGGATGGAGCCGCTAGGTTGTGTGCGTGCGGATGCACAATTTATGGAGATTTGGTGTCGCATTCATTTTTTTTAGATCACCCGTGGAAGGGCATTTCATTGAATTGCATTTTTTGCACGAATAAATCGGGAATTATCTCTCCGCGTGTGGTTGAGTGATGATGCCGCCGATGGAGGGGGTTGGTGCAAGGGGGCGGAATGCGGTGTAAATTTGGATTATGTAAATCAGTGGCAATGGATATGGACTCGAAACATGAATAATTCGCATGAAAAGGACAATTATCAGCAAAAAAAAAAGTGTAAACAAAGTTAGGCATTTGCTGGAATTTATTGAGAATGATATGTTTATTCAGTGGAATAGTTTGTTTTTTTTTTTTTCAACAAAGGATGGCATTTGAAGGCCTTATGGATTTGATGACCTAGATGGCGAGCCTGTGGGGCAGTGCTGTTGAGGTGAACCGCATTTTATGTGTGAGGAGAAGGACGTCTGGATAGGTATCGAGACATAGGTCCAGCGTTGAAAATGCCTTAGAACATTTTGGCGGGGATTCAGGTCCATCTCATGAGCAGAAGGGGAGGCACAGAAGTCATTCGTTCACAGAACAGAGGACGTCCATGCTTATTTGGACGCTTATAACTGAAGACGGCCATCTGTCGTGCATTTCTGGGGACAACTAGCAAGACATTCGCTAGCGCTACATGCACACATGTGGAGAAAGACCAAAGTGAACTTGATTTAAGAAGCTCTTTGATGTCACACAGAAGTTCACAGAAGTTATTCGTTAACATTTCCCTCAAGGGATTAGGAACAATGAAAGCCGGCGCTTAATGTGAACGGCTCAAGTAGAAAAGGACCTCAATCAACTTCGAGTGCGAAACTGGACGTCTGTGATAGTTGAAGAGGCCGACAAGTCTCAAACTTTCTATTCCGTCTCCGCGCTAGGGTATAATCGATGGTATAATTGAAATAAGTAAACGTAAGCTTTTCTCAAAGTCAAACGAAAAGTAGCCAGAAAAATCGTGGAACTCCCAAGTGTCCATGACTCCTTTTGGCCACGTTCCCAGTTCGCGAAATTCGATCATCAACAGTCATTAAATTTTGCAGATAGCGTTTGATTGCCCTCCCACTTAAGAAAAAAAAGTGAAAAAAACTCAACGAAACTGAATGAAGTAAGTTTTCCTATTGTTCGAGTTGTCTTAAGTCTACTGTCGTCCTTACGAAAAATTCCAACATCGACTATCACTTAAATACGAACAATTTTATCAGCAACCGAAAATTAACGAAACTGATCGAATTGGCTGTTGTGGTGAAAGTGTATTATTTTCCTGTATTATTGACTTAAGTTCAAATATGTTCATTGGGGTTGATCCTTTACGCGAAATTCAATCACATTATTTAGCAAAAGTGAACAAAACTTAACGAAACTGTGAGTCAAGTTGCTGTTAGGGCTATTTCTGTCTTCATTTGATTGCCTTTAAGTCTTTGAACGTCAAATAGGGCTTGAGACTTAAGTTTTAAAAAGACAGATTTTAAGAATTTTTGGGTATGAACTACTGGAATAAGTAGAGAGACGGATGAGTGGAGAAGTGGATGATTTTTTTCTACAAACCCTATTTGTCGTGGATTTTCCAATAAATTCTCTTTTGATATGTCAAAAATCATTCCTATATTCCCGGAGGCCAGGTCTTCCCCGGACTGTAATCGCACACCAAGGGTCAGTGGCGAAGTCTTCCCCGAACTGTAGCCCCACGTCAAGGAAAAAGTAGACTTCCCCAAAGTGTGCAAAATTCGATAGAAACTTCCACGCCAACACCATCTTGGTGACATCAAACTCCTTGGCACAAGTGTACATTGATCCCCATCTCATTAAAAACAAAAACTGTGACATGCCACCTAAGATTATGCAACAACTTCTACTCCCCTACACATGTCCAGATCCCAGTTCACACCCAAAAAACGTCGTTAACGCAAACGAAGCAAATAACCCGTCCCGAGGGATGAAGAAGAAAGGTCGCCCATCGAACTAGGACAACATTGAACGTACACCCGTTCTGACCTTCCCTCATACATCATCCTTGTCAAAGAAAGCACATTCCAATTTACAATGACAAAAACCGCAAATCTTCTTCGAATTGCAATATGTACACTGTCGTGCATCGGAACGAATGTGCAATCGCACAAAAGGACGCAAGCAAACAAAAAAAAATTAAGAAGAAGCAATAGAAAAAACAACCCTGCCTCTGATATCCTTGTGAGACATTTTGTAATCCTATTTCTCAATTGTCCAATGCAATTCTGTTTCTTCATGGATTTATCTCTCGTTCGTCCTCTCCTCGGAGCTTTAATGCTGCCGATGAATGTTTTTTGTGGCGCAGGGGGGGAGGGGGCTCTGACCAAGGAGAAATAAAAACCCGAATAAAGGACACCCGCACAAGACTGATTTGTGATTCCTTACGTAATTCTTGTTCGTCGTCGTCTCTTCTCCTTCGTCGTCGTCGACACCATATTCTCTGAGTCGAGTCCACCCGGCTTCCACCCCGTCGGTGTTTTCTTGTGTTCTGCTTTGTTGTTGATCTGAAAGACATGAAGCAATCCCTCTTAAGGACCACATAAGGATACATAAAATAAGGATATCTCTATTATATTTTGTTGAACTTCACCGACACCCAAACCATTTTGCCACCCACTTCATAACGTTAGGATAAGCAAAAATTTCCCAGACACAGCATACACACACCCACACCCACACCGATATCCATATGCCCATCGCAGGAGCAGTTCAGAAATAACTGAAAAGTTTGAGTGGAAAAAAAGGATTTCTCATGTTTGTGGCATCATCGTCGTCGGGGAAAACGAATGCGATTTGTACGTGCTTATCTCAGATTTTCTTGTTCCTGTAAAAAGGACGAAGAAGCAACAGAAACGGTTGGTTGGTTGGTTGGTACGAGCGAAAATAAAAGCCGGACCGGGAAGGAACCGTCAGGAGCGCCGTCCGTTTTTGTTCATTTTTTTTTTCTTTCTTTCTTTCTTCAGAATCAAACAGAATTTCTCCGGCGAGGGGGAAATTGTGCAAATAAGGACCAAGGATTTTCTAATGTTCATATGGAAGTGTATTAATGTTCACTTGGTGCGGGCCGCCAACTCCACCCGCAAACGGCCAAACCACTTGGTGTTACTGCCGCAATAGCAATAAAAACTAGTATCAAGGATTTGAAGGAGTTTCTTTTTCTTCTCTCTCTCTCTCTCACTCTCTCCCTCTTGCTTGTTAGTTTCCCTTGCCCCGTTGAGCATCATTTGGATGAATAACTGCTCTGCGGGGAGAGCCAGGGATTGGGGGGATTGTGCGGCGAATTGTGCTCAGAGATGGCGATAAGACCGATTGAAGTCCTTGAAGTGCGTTTGGTTAGTTTTTCGTGCCACAATTATTATGCCTGAATATCACTCCGGATGTGTGGGTGTGTTCACGTGTGGGTGGTGTTGGGCAGTGTATTATATTTCATCGCATCACTAAGCTGGAAATTGATTGTTGTTTTCGTTTACACACTTGTGTCGACTGTGTTTGCCGTCGTGTCGGCGGTGGTGGAGGTGGGGGTGGTGATGGTGAAAGAAAAGGATATGGTCCGATTGTTTGATATGATATTTGATATTTTGTTCGCCGGAAATTGATTAGGTTGATAAGATGAGGGGGGGGGGAGATGGGGTGCTGGTGTGAACTTGTTGATCGACGGTGTGGTAAATTGAGTGAATGAAGTGTGGCCTGTGGAGGGTGCAATGAAATGATGTTGATAAGGCATGGTCACTGAGCTGAGGATATTGGAATTAGTAGTGTGCGTTCATTGCAGACACATATGTTGCCACCCCGCAATATGGTTGAGTTTGGAATCGAGTGGATTTTGGAGTTGATTTTTAACGAGGCTACAGGAAAAATAGTCCTTGAGTTCTTGAGTTGACATCGATGCGGAGGTACTGACATTTGTTCCATTCATGCTTGGGATGGGTTCAGGGACAATTTATTTTGACACAGCGATGTGTAGGAACTGAATGTAGTCGTAGTCAGTTTTAAGATGAGTTCAAAAATGTAAAAATGTCACCGAAGCGCGTGTACGAGTACGGGATGTGTTCAAAAATGTGTAATCAGTAAACCTGTTTGGAACTCCGATGCATAGTAACCGGGGTCATCTTTGCAATCTGTTCAAAAATACTCACATTTGTCGCGTTAATGGTTGGGATGTGTGCAAGAATCTGTATGAAATACATTACCTAGACACACCGACTTAAGTATAATTTGGGATGTGTTCAAAATGCTAATTTTTGTCGCACTGAAGCCTGTGTACTCACATGTGTCACGTTGATTGTTGGGATGTGTTCAAAAATCTGGGTGAAATCCATTTCTTGGAATGTTAGGAACCGAAGGCACGTCTGGGATATGTACAATATTGCAAAATTTTTGACACGCTGAAGCCCAAATGCTTACATTCGATGCTCTTATGTTTGGGATGTGTTCAAAATTGTGTACAAAATCAATGCTTTTGGCACGGCGATGGATAGGAACGGGAGTCATCTTTACAATCTTCTCAAAAATGTCAAAGTTTTGCCGCGCTGAAGGGTATGTCTCACTGTGGTCTCAATAGTGGTTGGGATGTGTTCAAGAATCTGTATGAAATGCATTGCTTTGACAACTTGACTGAAGTGACATTTGGGATGTGTTCAAAATGCTAATTTTCGTCGCACTGAAGCCTGTGTACTCACATTTGTCACGTTAATTGTTGGGATGTGTTCAAAAATCTGTGTGAAATCTATTTGTTGTATCGATAGGAACTGTAGTCACTTTTGGGTTGTGTTAAAAAAATGTAAATTAGTTACTTCCTGAAGCGTATGTACCCACATTTTACGAGTTAATTCGTGGGATGTGTTTAAAAATGTGTACAAAGCTATTTTTTTAAGCAAAATTTTTAAGACAGTCATAAGTACCGACTTCCATTTGTCGTTGTTATCTTTTGGAAGTCTTTAATAATGATCACATCCAACATTTGTTGGATTTATCTTTGGGATGTGTTCCAAAAGAGTCAAGATTTAAAGACACTACGACGCAATGGTTATGTCCACTGCTTAATGAAAGGTTAGACCTTGTAAGTGCCACATAACATGAAAGAGAGGGTTTAAATGCAAAAACAGCAAATGTGCGAGTCCAATGTTATTTGGAATCCATCTAAATCCTTTCAGGAATCTTCCTTAGTACCAAACTTCACAATCATTCAGTGTTCTGTGCCCTAGATTGAGTCTGTCTTTAAATGATAGCTGATTTCTTTCTGACTATTGCATGGAATTTGTCGTCCCTGAGATTTCACAGAAGGGTGGAGAGAGATCTCAAACAACTCTGTAGCCAAGGGTGGAGATGGCTGGCATTGCAGGAATTTGTGGTCCCCGAGGTGGACATCAATCAACTCCGTGGACGGGGCTGGAGATAGCTTAACTTCCATTCATCAGGCGATTGAAGGCGAACTTCTACAAAATCTGTGGCCAGTCTAGTCTAGTCTCTAAGATGCTGGGACCTCGACTAAATCATTGGGTTACACTGGAGTGCGCCAACTGTGTCGAGAGGCTTGGTGGATGCGCAGCTTTACTTCAACAACACAAGTAAATAAAAGAGGAAAGCCTATCGCACTCCAATCCTCTTAAAAATTTGTTAATTTGCTCATCGGGTGAGTCTGAAGAAGTTTTTAGCACACCAGTCCACCAGGGAACCGTGACACTATACAACTCACATCCCTCCCAAATGCCCCTTGCAAGACCAGTTCACAGCCATAAAGGACCAGAAATTCCTCAAGACAGAGTCTATTTCCACACATTCCTCTCGAAGTGTCTCCATCGTCCTCTGCATTGTATTCCCTCCCATACCCTCTCCCGATGATCTTGGCATTCGTCGTGGCGTCAGACAACCTGCGAACACGGCTGACAACATCAACAGACGTCCACAAGCGCATGCAATTTACAGACAAATTCTCGGCGTACGACACAAATGAGTTTCTGGAACTCAGACGCAAGTGAAATGATACCCCCTCTCACCACTTGTCAATGCGGACAGAAATATCTTTTCGAAGAATTAAATCCTCTGTTGTTCAGTCTCGCTGAAAATAGCCGCCGATGAGATCTCTCTGGCACACGCACTTATCGTGATTCCAGTGTGAAACAACGCGAAGGAATGCGCACTCAACGAACAAACCTCGCGCGTGCTAATTATCGACAAACTGCACTCGTCCATCAACAGCCATCAGACCCTGAAATGCAAACACACACACACACACATTGCATACCGATAGTTTTAGTCCACTGCGCTGGGGGCCTCCAGTCGGGATAGTGCTTGGGAAACAATTCGCGCGTCCAGTACGTGTGCAGGACCACTTTGTAGACCACCAATCGGTCCAGAGTGCATCCGCTCGCCGACGCTGCTGCGGTGCCGGGTACTCCATCAGCGCTATCCTTGTAGTAAACATTTCTGCCGTTCGGCTCCGGGTTGTAGCCGAAATTTGCGGTGTAATTCACAATTGCATTGTCGATCTCGTTATTGTGATTGGCAACGGTGTACGCGTAGAGGGACGAGGGAACGGTTGCCACCGCTGCACTGGCAACAGTCACGGTTGCGGTCAGCAGGAGCACCGCATCCAACAGATTCCACACAGCACTAAGCAAGGATTTCATTTTATTTCAATTTTTTTTATCTATTTCTCTTTTATTTCCTTTTTTTTCACTTTCACTTGGCGAGGATCACATATCCCTCGCGGTGGGGATAGCTAAACTCGGACCGCACTCGAACCGAACTCAACACCGCGGAGGTGTTTCAGAAACGCAAACTCTTCCAAACTTAGGGCACACTGAATTTATGTGATTCTTCTTTTCGAGATGTCTCTCCTCACACAACACTGAATGGCAGGCGACCTCGGCATCCGTATCCGTTACAGAGTCGATTCAAACTGAACTCAAGTGAATTGTGTGTGGATTCGACGGCGACGACGACGACGACAACGAGCGCGGTGTCCCATGGTGCGTCGTGTATTCGAAGAGCGAGAGAGAGTCTTTCGAAAATTGGGGAAAACGATTGCCGTTTCGAAAGATGGGACTTTTTTTTGGGGCAGGGAAATTTACGTCTAGGAAGTGGACTTTTGACTTTGCCCACCCCCTTTTGTTGAGAGGCCATGGAGCGTATACGCAACGTGGGCGATGTGGTTGAAGGTGTTTATTACCTGTTGTGGACATGCATGGGTTTAGAGTGGGTTTTTGGGGGTTGATAGTTGGGAGGGGGACGGGAGGGATCTTGGCATACCAGAGTGTACTTTTTGGACCCGGCGCCAGCAATGCCTTCCTTGTGGATAGACGTTCTTGCAAGTAGACAGCATTGCCATCGTTCTTCAGGTAGACAGCATTGCCATCGTTATCGAAAGTAGACAGCATTGCCATCGTTCTTAGAAGTAGACAGCATTGTCATCGTTCTTGAATTTAGACAGCATTGCCATCGTTCTGACGTTCTTTATACAGCATTGCCTTTCTTCTTGTAAGTAGGCAGCATTGCCGTCGTTTTTGCAACTAGACAGCATTGCCATCGTTCTTGAAAGTAGACAGCATTGTCATCTTTTTTGAATTTAAACGGCATTGCCATTGTCCTTGTAATTAGACAACATTGCCATCGTTCTTGTAAGTACAGAGTTTGCCATCTTTCTTAGAAGAAGACAGCATTGCCATCTTTCGCCTTTAAATTCAATTGCACTGCGATACTAATTCGATCTCCATTCAATTGTCTCGTCTCGTCTCGTCCCATATCGTCTGTCAGTTCATCGTTCTCTGAAATTGCCATCAAATCACCTCAAAACAATTGAACTGCTCCCTAGCCCTTCACACGATAAATTGACAGTGGCCGGCGACGGCGACCACGTCTGTTCGACATCATTGTCTATGCCGTGCCATCCCATCTCGTCCTCCTCGTCGGTTAATTAAATTAATCGTCAATTAAAAATGTCAAATAAATCATCAATTAACCGTTGACGCTGTGCGTTGTAATTACACACCAACTGACCGTCGGCGTCGTCGGGGGTCAGCACCAACAAAAAAAAAAACACTGCCCATCGCCCATGAAAAAGGGAAATTTCCTCCACCGAAGGGGAAACATCGAAACTCTCACTCACACATCCACTCTCTCTCTCTCCGAATCTTCTCTCCGCGTCATGCGTGGTAGCTGTGACTGGTGCTCATCTCATAGAATCGTCTTCGGATGTTCATCGTCCCCGAAGACACGACAATGAGTCCGCGACATCCTCCCACCTGTTTCCTTTGGGATCCAGTCGCTCGCTTCGTTCCTTTTTCCTGCAACCGGGAGGATAACTCCCTTGACTTTTCCTTTTCACTTATCGCTCGCGCGCGCGTTTGTGTGTGTGTGCGATGGAATCTGTGTTTGTTCAAAGGAGCGACGCGCTCCCCTCACGCCCGCCAGCAAAAGAGGATGCAAAAGAATGAAAATTGCAATTACATTGTGCAACGAGCGCAAGGATAACAAAAGCCAGAAACTGGGTAAAGAGCTATTCCTGGAGGATATTCTCTGTTTTTCTTTTGAATTGTTTCTCCGTTCTCTGGGCGATGCTCCTCTCGCCCGAGTGCGACTCTCTCATGCCACCCTACATACATACGCGTACTCCTTATCTCTCTCTCTCTCTCTCTCAGTCTCGCTTCATCCTGCAGTGCAGTGCACCGCAACAAGTTTGAGTTTCGCAAACGCAAAGGAAAAGATGCGGCTTCAATTTTTTGACACACTTTCGTGCTGCATCCTGTTACTTCGAAGAGGATGCACTCTCCACCACCACAGGCGGGCGTCTTCATCTGGGGATGTTAATGAGAAATATTTTCCACATAATTACGCGGCATATTCGCGAGTGGCAGCAAAGTGAAGGGGAGGCCAATGAATTCAAGGGGTTATGGGCTTCCTTTGAATGGCCATTAGCTGCTCCTCGGCGCAGTTGTGCATGCTACCCACTCAAGGATGCTCATGCGGAGCCCCAAGGAGCTGTAGAACAACAGGCGCTCAAGCTAGCCCCTTTGTCGAGTGTAAATGATGGGAATTATGATTGCATTGTGTATTCGGTTGCCTTTGAATCGAGTTAGGGGATGATTGAGGGCTGGTCGCTGCATGGGGAGAGATGGTGATGGTGATGGAGATGGAGATGAATACGAAAGAGGGACTAAACCCGGTGGGCTTCACTAGGTCAACTCGAAAACGGGAAGTGAGCCAATTAAGCGACAGAGAGGTGTATCTTATTTATTTTTTTTTATTTTTCATCCCCCCGTTGAATTCCACGGTTTCTTTTATTTGCTGCATCATCCTGTGTCGTCGGCCTGTCATTAGGAAGGGATTTCAACTTTTAATTAGGTAAAGGGAATGAGAAGTGAAAACGGAATTTCCGGCATCCTGTGGCTGTGCGGAGCACTCGGCGGACCATAAAAAGGGACTGATGCTGACTGAAGTTTTGTGGATTTAATTCAGTCCGTTCCGTACTCCTAATGAGGTTTAATGGTGTTTTCTTTTTGACTCACTCCTCGACTCCTCTTAATTTATGAAAGGACATGATCTGCTAAAGGTAAAGCAATGAAATATTTAAAATTCGTCATTCCTTTGCCTCCATAATTGTAATCAGAATTGTAGGCAATTTGAAGTTTTCTCAAGTTGATGAGTGGGCGATGTGGAAGTTTGTTGTCTCTTTTTTTTTTGACTTGGAATCACTTCGTTATCCTTGTCAACGGTGGACACTTAGAAGAAATTTCTTTCTGCAATCAGTGTGTTAATTATGAAAATAATTAGGAGGTGTACAATTGGCTAACATTTGTGATTCTGTGTTTTGAGAGCTTTGTGTCTCTCTCCTGTTAGCCTTAGGCTTGTGACAGGATTTTCCAAACGAGTGTTGAAGACGGATGTTTGAACAGAGAGAGATGTCGATTGTGCAGGTCCAGTAGAGGAGGAAGAGAAAAGAAGAATGGGCTGTCTTCCAGAATGGAGAACATGGAAATGGATCCGTGGTTGCTTGGATTAAAGCGGTCATCTGCTGTGTCGGTTTAAACAGACACCGTGTCCATCCCGTCAAGCGTGTCTCAAGGAGAGTCTTACTGTTGGCAAGATTCAGTCTAACGTACCGTCCATCCTCTTTTGGCAGCATTGTATGCCTCTTCTCAAGATCGAGTGGTGCTGGTCTTCAGAGCACCTGTGTGTGGCTTACCACCGCCAGGAACGTAAGAAGCCCTTCCCTCTGACATCCCAATGTCCCATACAGTTCTAACAGCGTCACACCAAACATAAGCTCAATATGTTACGCAAGCCCTGATTTTGCCAGTATATGGGCCACGGGCTGCGTCTCCATTTCGCGTTTCATGTATTCCTTTACCGATGACAATGCCTAGGTGCGGAAAAGTAACTTTTAAGTATCATCATCGTAGCCATGTCAACACGTCTACTCTAACCCCCCTCCCCCACCCACATGCTTATGTATTTCACCCCTGGCCATCCACCAGGCTGACCCATGATCACAAGGAGTACGTCGTCAGCATAGGCGCACAGTCCTTGCGTATGGCATTACGAGAGACAGCTGAAAATTCAAGGCAGTCAGAGATTTGCTCGATCCTTGCTTAAGTGGATCATATGACGAACAGAGACAAAAAGTGCAAATTTGTCAAAAAAATAATTGAATTAAACAAAGTCCCCCGATCTGACTAAACTACCATTGAACGACCATTCCAGTGATAGTGCCGTTAATTTGATTCTTTGAGGCAAATGGTGACTGGGCCAGGTTTGAAAACCCGATAAAAGTGACTTGACTTTGCCAGGATATGTCTAGAAGTCTCACGCTAATTTGCATTGGACTACTCAGCAGGCAGTTCTTTACCTACTTAGCGGCCCTCAGTATCTAAGTGGGCCACAACTGC
Organism: Eristalis intricaria; assembly: GCA_964034865.1. NCBI lineage: Eukaryota > Metazoa > Arthropoda > Insecta > Diptera > Syrphidae > Eristalis > Eristalis intricaria. Next base: position 2,650,587 of record OZ035874.1, on the reverse strand, counting down.
TACAGTGGTGGCAATCACCCTAATCTAACCTAAGTAGCGGCCCTACGAGCCATAGAGACTCTGAGCCTGTGCAATGACAGACAGTCCTTGGCATGTTGCTTTCAGGCATTAAGACCAAGCTATATGGCATCCCCTGTAATCGGAGGTTCGGTTTTCCTCTTTTTCTCAAACCAGGACGACCGGATTCAAGGACATTCTTTGGTGTTCATGCACTCGGTGTGACCAAGCAAGCTTCCGCACTGAATCCACATCTAGGTACAGCTCTTGGTATTCTCTCTCTTATCTTTCCACCACTTCTTCCCTAGTTTTGCACCTGTTGTGCTTTCTCAAACCCGCTACAAGAATCCTTCACTGAAGAGTGACCAGATAAGAGCGATATGAAAAGAAATTTAAAATAAAACGAGAACAGTGTGAGGAATAAAATTCACCTTCCTCGGGACCATATATCCGATCATCAACATCATCTTCTGTGCTCCAAAACAATCCTCAAGCTCCATCAAAAATGATTCACATCAGTTCCCATCTCGACTGTCAAGTATAAACTTCCTCCTCAATCTCTCGTCTTCTGTCCATGCCCATCAATGTCACCTCCTCTCCCCCACACTTTCTCAATTCCCGAAACTTATTTTCGGAACTGTCGCCTATAAATCGTGCGCACACTTAAAACGATCTCTCTCTCTCTCCCTCTCTCTGAACTGATTTATTAAATTGATTAAGCCACAGAGCATCCAGCACAGATACACTTCCATCCAGCCATCCATCTCTGCTCATATCTGTCTCCTGGCGAAGCTGGGAATTTAAAAATACACCTCAATCCGGAGCGGCGGCGGCACACTGAACAGAACAGACACAGCCAATTGCATCAAATATATTCCCTCTCAAATTCAATTGCGAATTAGGATATCATTATGCCGTCGTCTGCAGGATGCTCGACAGCAGCCCAGACCCACTGGTCGTATTTTGTGGCTGCGATTTTGGCTTTCCCTGGCCTGTGCTTCTAATGAGATTGCAATTCCCCATCAAAACTAACGAGCCCCAGCATCGCCAGACGGAATCCAGTCAGTCGACGATCGCCGCCGCCACCGCCGTGGTGTATCTCTGCACCCCCAAGGGTGATAGAGTGCACTGGCTTGTTGGCTGGCTGGCTGGATGGTGGGAGTGGGAGTGCTGTACACACTTTGTGCATCCTAGAGATGTGAAGTGCTCACTAATCAGATACAAATTGAAGCCAAGGCTCTCGCACTCGAAGTGAGTCTGAGTGAGTGCCGAGCCAAGTGCGGAGTGAATTATGAAGAGATGACGTGAAATGAGGCATTCACTAGGAAAACATCGTCTAAGTGGCTGACTGACCGACCACGTGAGTTTGATTTATATCATCATGGACGGGGGTAGGGGAGGGGAGTGAGCTCAGTGAGATCTGCGATCGCTGTTCATGGTGTTTAGATTTTTTTGCGTTTGATTCGTTTTGATGAACTCCAGTTTAGGGGGAGATGCAGATCAGTGGAGGGACAAAAGTTGAAGGCGAGACGGATAGAAGTGACGGATTGAGTACACTGTAACGCACATGAGTGCAGGTGGCACATTTGACTAAGTGCATGAGTTGTGCAACAAATTGCCGTTCAGGAACAGGCTGAAGGCCTTTTTTGATGTGAAAGCATGACGGAGCTAGTGACAATCATGCGCAGTATCGAACTGAAAGTGTAAGTAAGGCGCGTGGCCGCTGTGTCGTCGTGATCGTCAAGCAGTGCATCGTATCTAAGACCGACACTAGACACGAACAATGCTCGGAGATCATGGCTGCCAAGAAGAAGAAGCTTCTCAAACTTCAAGCTGTAGGTCCTCTCCATCCGTGAGAGAAAGAAAAAAACACGACTGGTTGTTCTAGAAGGCTAGGCCCAAGTTCACCTCGAACTGTGGATCCTCCAGATGTTGGTTTGTGGAGCTTTTTTCAGGTCTAGCTAAGCGTCTTAACTTAACCTAACTCATGACTTACTTAACTCATTTCTCCTTCGATTTGTGGTCCTTGGGTCTAGTGAGAATGACAACCGCGGTTAACTCAGCTCTTAGTCCGAGGTCCACTGTGACTATCCATAACTAAGGCCCTAGTCCCGGATCTGTTCTAATGGCGCCCGAAGAATACTTTAGTTTTGCACCTGTTGTGCTTTCTAAGCCCCGCTCTAGGAATCCCTCACTGAAGAGTGACCAGATAAGAGCGATATGAAAAGAAATTTGAAAAAAATCAACAACGGTGAGAGGAATAAAATTGATTCTAGGTTTATTTTGAAGCCACGTTCATGCCATTATGTGAGGTATTCGCATGGAATGCTGGTCGAGAATTTCTTCTCGAAGGTGGCTTGGGCTAATAGCCAGTCGGTGTCATTGGGCAGGAAGGTGAATTCATTAAAATTGGTTGGGTGACTGATCGTGAGATTGGGCCACAGTCCGTGTGCTATCCTGGCACTCTCGTAGCTCCAGTGGGGGAGGTGGAGGGGAGTATTAAGTGCATCAGACGGATGACTTCCCGACGCCCTGCTGATACACCTGCAAGCCAGTCTTTGCACCCAGCTGAGCGCCTTACAGTTGACAGCTTTGATGAATGTTATCTCTTCAAACTGTAACCCCGTACACTTCTGTCGCTCTGCGACGAGGTGGTGTCCATTTAGCGAGTTGAAGATCCATTAAGCGATGCTGTTGTCCCCGTATGGAACAGCTGTATAGGGCAGAAGTGCCTAGAGGTTATAAACGATGATTAGACCCAGAAGTTTGTATCTTCTGGTGAAGAGTATAAGTTCCATTTTTTCTGGGTTGGCGCCAAGTCCACCCATTATTGTCAATGGTTGCATTGGCAGATTGCTCATCGAAGGCATTCTGTATTATGTCTCTTGGAATGGGCACGATTTTACCGGGTGCCGCAATGGCAACATCGTTCGCATATTTCCGTCCGGTTGATACCTTAAGGTCCCTTGCCGCTTCTCTTGTTTGTCAGTTCTCACCCACTCCTTTCATCGAGGATATTTGTTCCTCTCGCAGCTTGTGTCCCTGTGGCCTTCTTCTGAACTCCCCGCCCCTCGTTCCCACCTCGTTTGTGCACCTCCTTTGAAATTCAATGCACCGTCGGCTATTTCGAGTCGCCTGTATACTTCCTCATATGACCACTTGTCTAAAAATGTCACACCAAAGTCCCACACTCGTTAAAAGCAGTCATTTTAAAATATCTTCTGCACCACTTGACATTATTTTTAGTCGAGAGGATGCACAGCACCTTTCAGCACGACCCTCTGCTCTGTATGTGCGGTGTGTGTACGTTATGTTATGGCAGCAAACGAACGAGACTTCTGTCAATGTCACATCACCTCCTCATCGTCGTCGTTGTCGGTATCATCCTTTTTGTGCTTTTGTTCTCCTGTCGTCGTCAGTCAACACCGCCCGTCGGCATCAGTTCACACTGTTTCCGTGGAAAGTGAAAGAATAGCAGAGCCTGACACACTCATTGAATATCACCGTCGTGTGACTAATTAACTCATGTGTCACCCCCACACACACACGTGTGTGTATGCGCGCCAGTGTATCCCTCACCGATTCCGAGAGATCTTTGACTAAAAATACCGCCCGAGACTTATTGCTCGTTCCCTCGGTCTCTCCACCCCAGCACAGGAGAATCTGGCGAAATCTGAAAACAAAAAAAAAACGGAAAAATAACCCACCCCAGGTCCCCGCTCACACGGAGATCTTCCAAATCATCAACTAATTAGCGTCTGACAATTCCATTCACCATAAATCCATGTGTGCTGTGCTGGTGCTGTGCTGTGGCGCCCCCTCCCCCTTGGCGGTGTCCTTATTAAAGTGGCCCACAGCGTGCGTTCCGAGCGAGAGATAGAGAGAGAGAATGCCTAAAAATAGGACTACACACAGCAGAGAGTACACGACACACTCTTCGAACGGTGATTTGGTGAGTAATGGCCAAGCGTGCGTTGGCTGCAGATTGTATGTCGGATCCACAAGGAGCGGCAAGGAGACTCAAATTAATTTTGCTTCGAGGCGGAACCCAGGCAAATGGCAATCGGAGCCTGAAATGAGTCACGTGTCGGATATCAGAAGCACCCGGTGTACCCCATTTCTCAGCCAAGGGGTGGTCCGTAACCCAAACTCACACACCGGTGCCCGAGTCAGCCGCGCCGCCACCGGTATGACATTCAATTTTTGTGATTTTCTCCTCGTTTATTTTTTCCGCCAATTTCTTGTGTGTGACAAATTTTGCGCACCCGACTGACGCGACCGAGAAAATGACTGTGCACCACCGACGCCACCGCCGCCGACCACGACTCGCTCGTTCACATTTTATGTTGAATTTATTTTTTCGATCAATTTATGAGACGTACCCGTGGAGTGACACGATGCGTTCTATCGTTGGGCGCCAGATTTTCACTTGAATTTCGTGAATTTGAAATAATTCACATCACGCGTTGTAGGTGGCGGCCAGAGCGACTCGGCTATTTGTGTAGCCGTTTAGCTGTTTGTTCGCGCTTGACAATTGTTGAATTGGTTCAAGGCTGAGAGGGATTTTGAGAATTTCGTTGGCAGGGGATTAGGAAACATTTATTTGTTTTGTTTTATCGCGAGTGTGTCGCGATGTGAACTTGTTGATTGGTGGCGAAACAAATGAGGTGACAGGGAGCGGGATTAGACAAGGGATTAGTGTCGAAAATGCAGGTGTTGACTGGGACATGAATCACATTGTTCGGTGATTTCGAAAGGGGGATTAATTTAGTTTGTCGGGCGAATAAAAGGTGATTTCGAATGGAAGCCCTTAATTATTCATTGATTGGTGAATGGATACGGGAAGGGAATGTAAGGACCGTGAATTGAGGGCTTACACGTTTATTCTAACACCACTAGCACAGGGAAGGCTGTATTAGCTCAGGTTCAGACATTGCATGGATCTTAGGACTATGGAGCTCCTACTCGGCTAGTGGCTGGTGGCTAGTTGCTCGTAGCTGGTGGCTAATGGCTGGTGGCTGGTGGTTTGTGGCTGGTGACTAGTGGCTGCTGGCTTGTGGATAATAGCTAGTGGCTTGTGGCTGGTGACTGATGGCTGGTGGTTAGTGGCTGGTGTTTGGTGGCTATTGGCTGGTGGCTTGTGGCTTGTGGTTAGTGGCTGCTGGCTTGTGAATAATAGCTAGTGGCTTGTGGCTGGTGACTGATGGCTGGTGGTTAGTGGCTGGTGTTTGGTGGCTATTGGCTGGTGGCTTGTGGCTTGTGGCTAGTGGCTAGTGGCTGGTGACTGATGGCTGGTGGTTAGTGGCTGGTGGCTTGTGGCTTGTGGCTAGTGCCTGCTGGCTTGTGAATAATAGCTAGTGGCTTGTGGCTGGTGGTTAGTGGCTGGTGGCCGGTGGCTGGTGGCCGGTGGCTGGTGACTCCTGGCTGGTGGCTTATGGCTGGTGGCTGGTGGCTGGTGACTCTTGGCTGATGGCTGGTGGCTGGTTGCTGGTGGCTGGCGTCTAGCTGAACTTTCTTTTGCGGCAATTTTATAGAACCTTGCAAAGCAACGCAAGAAATGAGTTAACGACTTCAATAATCCACCATTTTGATTCCTTTTTCCACAAACAAACGAACTCTCGAACCTTAATTTATTTGAACTGAAAACTTGTGAAGCCGATGTAAGACATCAACAGCATTCACCTTTTTGCATTCGGAAACTCGAACATGTTCTTCCTCCCCCCCCCCCCCCCCTCCTCTTCGTCCCCAATATGCCAGGACTCCCCAAATGAAATAGTTTCTCCAATTCTCCCTCGTTTCACGTCAAATTCCCCCCGCAGCACATCAAACCTTGTCATGGAAATTTTCCAAAGGATCGCCTCATGCATAGCCTGCAGCTATGTTTCACTTCAAACAGCCGAGTCAGCTCTGTCCTCCTCTTCCCAATTCGCTCGTCACATAACTGTCTCGTGTCCCTATCGGAACACAGCACACGATGTGTCAGTCAGTGATGTGCTCCCCAAAACCTGCTGCCAGTCTAAGGTCTGCAAACATTAATGACATCATGATCCCTCGTGCCATTTCACATCCGTTGGCAAATAGACTGTGCGAGCCCCTCCGCCGCCCACACACATGCGAGGAATGTCAATGCACTTCGGGTTCGCAGTTAACATGTGTAACCTGGCCCAACCCCCTTCACGGGTGTATTCACTTGCAATCGTACTTGACATCTAATTTACATTAAATGCCCCCACCACACACGGCGGTGTGCGAATTCCAGGAAATCCCTGGGAAGAAACCCTCCTGAACCTGAGCCATCCGACAGACATGCTCCCCCTTCCCACCCCCACCACACACACACACACCAGCAGAGTGGTCCTTGTTTACCGGAAACGTGCTTAATGTAGCATTATACGAGCCGTATAAATATGCTGATGATTTGCCGCTCGGATGACTGAAATGATGGACGAAGGAAGGACTAGGACGCGCCAGGGAACGGCGAACGATCATCATCAGCATCGCCATTAGGACTGGACTCTGTCTGTGGGACACTCAGACCCAGTCTCTCCGGCTCTACTTCTGCAGCTTCACCTCATAAACACCAATAAACAGGAGAGGAGTGGACCCCGGGAGCCGGTTGCCGGACAAAGGATCACATCTGGGTCATCACCAAGGCCGGGCTTGCTTTGATTATGAAATAATTCGCAAAAGTTGAAAGCGCTTGGCGTCGGTGCATGAGTGGCGGCGTTTCATGTGGTCCAGCTCCCCAGTGGTGTCTGTGGACCATGTAATTAGAAATTCACTTCGCAAAACGATAACAAATCCTTTTGCTTTGTTAGTCCCTTTTCGTGTGTCTTGTTGTGGGGTCTTCTCTCTGTTTTGTGTTAGTGTGTGTGTGCTGAGCGGAGCCCTTTGTGGTCAGCGCACTGAGGGAGGAAAATAATTATGCGCTGAATTCCGGTGAGCGGGGACGGGGGATGGGGGATGGGGGATGGGGGATGGGGGAGGTTTTTAATTAAAAAAAGAAGAAGAAGAAATGAAGAGGAGAAGCATTCAAAGCGGGTTCGCAGCGTTGCCTGATTGTGGTATTCAATTACGTCGCGATCATCGTTCCACCCTTTATAGGCGGGCTTCTGCGCGAGCGGAGGGAGAGAAGAGCAGTGCCAGGGAGAGAGCAATCAAAAGACCCGCAGCAAAGATGATACTTGTGGAATCTAGTCGGGTTTAGTTCGGGGTGGGGTGGGAGGCGCTTGAAAGGCGTCTAATTGAAGACGGGGTTTGGGTGCAATTTATTCGCATGACATGCCAGGGCAGGGAGCACGGACCTCATCAACGAAGGGCAATAAAAAAGGTCGTCAAACGTGATGGACTACGGTTCTTGATGAAGGCTTGCGAAAGGCTTAGACGACCAGGAGGCAGTCGTTGAAGTTGAGTTGGGGGAAGTTTGCTGTCGGAGGGGGTACCTTGACTTGACGGGAGATCGAACTGCAAGAAAGTAGACAGTCAAAGAGATCTCCTGGTCGGTGGTGTCATCATCCTTCCTTGAACCACAACAAGCGCGAAGGTAGGCACTCTTCGCGGTTACTAGTCAGTTTCAAGGAAATCTTGTGGACTTGTCTTAAAGAGAGATTGACTGTCACCAAGTTGGATGGACTGTATTCTTCAATGGACCGCAATAAGGGACAAATCCGAAGCGTCTTCTAGGAGTTAGAACACGAAAAGCAACCAAACTCTATGACTTATATCAATTTCACGAGAGATTTAGAAGTTGAACCGAATGAACTCGCATTCAGATGAATCCAGTGATTTCGTGGATTCATCAAGAGATCGACTGTCATCGTCTTTAGCACGGTCAATGACGTCATCATCCTTCGCAGAATCAAGTCAAATCATCGCCATCGTCTCCCTTCTCACATAGAACTGCGTCAGCTGACATCCCTCCCACCACAGCCACTATACGCGACAGTGTAATCCAAGTCGTTTGCCTCCTCTAATCTCAACTTTCCCTGCATGCCATCGCCTCCACAGATTCCATTATGTTCTGATTTGAATTTCCCAGAAAATTGATTGATGTCAGGATGGAGCGACACTAAAGGTGCCGCACTGCTGTAAGCTGACTCCGTGAGCAATTCGCTGCTGCCACTCTCCACTCTCCACACACACACAGGATACAAATAACAGGAGTTTTCCGCCATTTGTCGTCGTCATTTAACAAATTGGGTCGAGCTCATATTTCTCATTATCAACGTTTCTTCCTCACGGAGTCGTTGTTGCTGCTGCTGTTGAGCCAGCACCCAGTGGTGGGTGGGTGCGTTGGGTGGAAGGAAATCAAAAATAAAGGACGCATAAATTATCCTGTCACAAAAATATTTCCTTTCTCCTTCACCCTCGCCCCGCGCCGGTCGGGAGTGCCACCCCGCGTCTATGTTACATCGTGCGTTGTCGTTGCCCTGACAATGGAAACATTGTTCGATTCATTGTTCTGGCCCCCAGCCCCCAACCGAGTGTCATGTTTTCCTCGAAAATATTACTTCCGAGTGAAATCTGAGATTTTTCATATGCGTAAGGTGGGCTCCGTTCGTGGCCATTCAACTGAAAGAAATGTTCAAATCCGACTTCGGGCGGGTTTCTTTCACACCACCCACCCATCCACCCAGTGACAGTCGACCCCGTTTGACAGATTTATTTCGCCAAGGTTATGCCATTTGACTGCTGTGTCAGGAGGGAGAGATGTGTGAGTGTGCGTGTGGAGTGGAATCGAGTGGGCATGACGCCGCCGACAAAGATTGGTGTAACTGGGTCGCGAGAGACTGCTGATACATCTGCTCTGTGAGTTCTATGATCGATGGGCCCAGGGCAGGCGTATTTATATCTTTGTGGGGGTGTTTCAAAGATGCGACTGAAAGGGGGGGAATGCATGGAAGATTTGGTTTTGGGGCTGTTGTGTAATCCGTCTGACATGACAGCTGGCCGATGCATGTAGCCTGACGTAGGGTGAAGGAATAAGTCAATTGTGCAGGCACATGATGCAAGCGGTTGTCGTGATTAAGCGACTGGCCAGACAGCCGGATGGATGCAGAGGGCTGTGATCAAAGACGGTTTGTGTGGCTTGAATGATTGACGCAATGTGTAGATGTCAGTGTTGATTGCCAATGCGATTCATCTGAATGCGAGTTCATTCGGCGTCAAACAAGTTGAAGGCCTTGCTTTAGTGTCACAAGATTGCCGAGAACTTCTAAATCTCTCCTAAAATAATTATAGATGAGAAAGTAGGGTTGTTTCTGTCGCTTCAGCTCCTAGACGAGGCTTCGGTTTGAGTGAAGGTGGTTGGATGGATTGCTTAAGTTCTCGGTTAGACCTATGATATTGCTTAGTTCAATATTTGCTTTAGTATGTGGGGCTCCATAGAGTTGTTGCAAAAATATTCTGAGCCACTGTCACCAGTCACTTGGCAGCAGAAACCAGCCACAAACCACGAATGTACGTATAGTGCTAGTACACGCTTACTAACTCCTCAGTCCGAAGACCCACGGAAGGCCTGAGGGTGAGCTTATACTGCCTTCTGGGTACTGCCAGGGTTATTGTACGTTATATTGTAAGTTTGACGCATCATCATCATTCTAGTTTGTGGGCCATCAAGTGAATGTCCAATCTTCTCAGTGAAAGAAAAACAGTACTATGCCTAGGCGCAAACATGCGAGTTCAAGCTAACGGGATAGGGATCAAGGCTTCACAAACTTTGCCAAATTTGCCGAGAACTTCCAAATGTTCATCTTTATTTAAATAAGGATAGGTTCGGTAATGTGGCTTCTATCGCAAGTGATGGACTCACTTGGACCCAGGGGTGCATTGTATTTCCACTGAGCCGGTTACAGTCCATCCGTTACTGCTGGAACCATTTTGGTTTTTAGACGAACGCCCTGATTGATTTGACATCCTTTTCGGATACGTGCGTTAGTTCCTTTAAATGGTATTCTCCCAGGGTGCGTTTTCTAATACAGCCCAGTCCAGTGCAGTTGCAGAGTAGAGATGTAAGGGGTTTTCCTCTTCTCCTTCATCCATGCATCTGCTACAGAAGCCGCTGTTTGGTAATCCTAGTCTTGCGATGTATCAACCCATTGCCCAGTGTAGTGTAAGAACCCCAACTAGGCTAATCAAGTTTTCCTGCCTAGACTGAGTGTGGCCGTGGTGCTTTGTAAGTCTACTTCTGGCCATTATTTTACGACTGTTCCATCTTTCACCGGCACTGTCGATCGCTAGCTCTGTGATTTGAGTTTTTTGAATTTCTATTTGCACTCCAATGATTTATGTTCCGTTTCTAGCGAGCTCGCCTGCTTCACAGTTGCCTGGAATATCACCCAGCAGACCGTTAGTCAAATAATGATACATTTTGTTTTCCTCTACACCTTTGCTAAAACCTTTTCATTCCGTAGAAACAACTGTCCGCCCTCACCGTTCCACAAACACATTCCACATTCCATTCCAAGGTGTATAAACTCATCCAACTTGTGGTGCGAATTTGACACCCTCCGCAACAACCATATACATCAAGCCAGTGTGTTGGTGGAGACTGTATATTTTTAGTATAAGGTCTGCAGTTCTACAATCTGGATCCCTTGACTATCGCTGAACGAGTTAGAGTGGTGAAAAGTGGAGATCTCGCCTGCTGACACCCTCACCAGGACGCACAAAATCAAACTAGCACAACCACGCTTGTCCCTCCCTATCGACATCTCCAATTAAATACCCCTCCCATCAGACTCGCATTGATTCACCTTCGCAAGCAGGAAATATGCGGCCCCTCGTCGAGCCGGAAAGATGATCCCCTGCAATGCGACTCACATTAATCCGCGCGAATCCTTTGACTCGCGTATTTTTTTTCCACGCTCCGCACAACTTTGCTAACACACATTCAATTCCACTGCATGCCCATCCATTCCTATCACATGCCAGTTACACGATACCGCATCCTGCCTGCGTCCCAAACACAATGCCAGCGAAGTCAGGCAACCGAACTCTGCCACTCCCACTGCCAGTCGCACCCACACCAACTCAGTGGGCAGTTGTGCCATTTTTAACTGGAAACTTAAATTGCCACGAGTTCAACCGCACCACGGAGCCGTGAAGGAGTTGCATACATCTTCCTCTGCCCGTCCGCCCGCTGCTGCCATAAGCAGGGGAGAGCCATTCTCTCTCTTTCAGTGAAATCTCTCAGCCAGGACATTTTTGTATTCGCAGTGGCCTCCTTGCCATGTCGGGCATAACGATTCCGTTGGGTGCATCCCCTCACACTCTGGCGCACAACAAAACTCAACACACTCCTCCCTTCCGCACACAAATCCTGGCCCGCACCAGGACTATTTAGCAAGTCCGCCGAGTGCATTACACCGGAGTGCCATACTGTCATGCTGCCATGCATCCACCCGCCGCGCCCTGCTCACGTTCAGCGCGCACACAAAAAATGCATAAAATGTAGGAAACGACAGAAAACGAAAAAAACGAAGAAGATCCTCTTCTCTCTATCTTCTATTCATGTCCGCGTTTTGTCATACTGACTTACATCGCTGGAAAGGATTACACGGAAAAAACGAAGGGAAACAACAGTCCAGCCAACGATATGAATTATTATCCTTTTTCAGCGGAGTCGAAGTTGTAGTTTCTTTTCAAAACAAATCTCTACTCCCACCCCGCTGCCGCGCCATGCAAGTCGTCGGCAGGACTCATTGTCTCATGCAGATGGTTGTTTGTGTTTGTGTCCTTAGGCTCAGAGGGAGAGCAGGCGATTATTCCCGTTGCCATCTTTTTCGACTCGGAAGTGCATTCATTCATCGTGCGACGAGGGAGTGTGTTTTTGACAGACGGATTCACGGATTCACAGATTCCTTGGATGACACAACACACAGCCAACGACCAACAAGATAATGCGCCCGCCAGTGCAGATCATCATCGTCAGCGGCACTCGTCGGGGGGGCTGCTTTCGAGGTGCTTTGGGGGTGCTCAACGCGCCAAGGGGACATTCACATCCATTATGTATAATTCACAAGAGGAAATTTGCAATTTTAAGTGGACGAGCACAAAAAGAGGAGAACTCTTCTTTTTCTTTCTCCGTCGGTTCTCGGTTCTCGGTTGTCGGTTATCTCGGTGCGGCCGCCATGGGATTCAGATGATTTATGACGAATTGAAGCAGACTTTATGAGTCGAGGAGACGTTGGTGGCCGTGTCGGCAAGAGCGGGCTCATCTTAACCTCGTTTTTCTGTTTCTGCCTTGAATTGGGTTACGTTTTTCATTATGTCTCTTTTTTTTTCTGTGAATCAGGTGAGATGGAGGACGGGGGTTGTGTTGGGTGGTGACAGGGTGTTGAAGTTGGGCAAGTCTCGGAACGAGATGCAATGGATGACTTTATCCAGACCCTCCTCGTGGGTGATAATCCAACAAGAGGGCTGGAATTCAGTTGAGATTATGCTGTCGGTCCTCTCTGAGCTAGAAAAGTGGATACGGTTCAGATCTTGCTGCCTTTGACCTTCCCTCAATGTATGGGAAGGCTGGACGTCTCATCCAAGCTAGTAACCTAACTTAATCCAAGACCTTGTTAGAAAAGCATCTTCTTTCTTATTTGGCTGACACTCGTCACGGTCTTGTGCTAGTTGGCACGCACGTTCAGCTGATTGTGCTCCCCTGCCAGCTGAGTGCGCCACCGGTGGAGTCTTCTGAGGGTGTCAGTCCGGCACGGATCATTGGTCTTCATTCACTGTACATGCGTAAGCCATCTAAGATGAGAGACTCGTGGGAACAGATCCTCGTCCACTTGAAACCGTTTGACCAGATCGTACACTTCGTCTTTCGTTCTCCTCCTCCAAACACCATTACCACTCGCGGGGCCAAACGTCCATGAGTATCCTCGTTCGCTTTGGTTAGTGTCCATTCTCTTGCGCCATAGAGTGGGACTTTGGCTATCAAGGTCTTCCTCGCGAGAGGCCTTTACTCATCATTTGCCTTCCAATCTCAAAGATATGGGTGATCCTTCGATGTATCTCCACAAGCTCAAAGATAAGGGTATTCCTTCCACGGTAGAGTCATAGATGACAGTCCGTCGTCTTGTCTAAACCATTTATCAACATCACAGGCCGAGGGAGAAGTCTTCACCGACCTTAAAACCGACAGAGCAACTGCCATTGACCAACCTCATTAAGCAAAGCCTCACCAGTGTCCTGATGGCTTGCACCAGGAAGACCTGGAAGCCTTAGGCATGCACTGTGAGTGAGCGCATGACCGCATGTGCATTCCAAAGGACATCAGGGAAGAATGATGGTGGATGAGAGGGCTGGCTGTGTAAAGGCATAGGTCGACTGCCCGGGCTTCTCCTGTCAGAATCGAAAGTGCCTGTGGCTAAGCGACCGAATATACGACTATGGCGATAGAACCGATGAGAGGAACTGTGTTAGGAACTGCAAGCTGGAAAACGATGAGTTCCTTTGCAATGACAACGATACCCGCACGACTTGAATAAGACCAAATATGGTAAGTTCGATTGCCACATCAGATCTATCAGACAAACAGACAGAACCTGTCGGCAGCTTTCTTCGGAAACCGCGTGGGTTGGCGTACGAGAGCAAAAACAGCACTTGCAAGGCAAGGAACAGGGGCTGAACATCAAGTACATTTAACACATTGAATTTGTGATGACAAACAAATGGATTGCCTTAAAAGCCTCAACTCGAACGTCCCACTCCCATGTTCTCTTAAAAAGTTTCTAATTCACTCAGTTGGATTTTCTAATTTACGCCGCGAACCCTACCACCCGCAGCGAAACACGGAACCAAGAGTACAACATCATCCCGTGCACACACACCCACACACCCCAAGCCCAAGCCCAAGCCGAAGTTTCCATCACATGTGTCATGTTGCCAGTGCCTTGTTTCATTTACTTGATCCTTTATATTCATAACCCGCAACATGTAACCCTCCTCCTCGGCTAATTACGCGATGAAAATCTCTCCTGGAATTTCATTTGTCACTCACTCCGGCACGATTTGCATACGATCCTTGGGTGTTCATTTTCTCCTAAGCCATCATATTCAACACATGAATAAATTAAATTAACACCATCCCCCCACCACCTCCCCACCCTTGTTCGGAGGATGTACACATTTATCATGGCGAAACTTTAACTTAATTATCACTTCCTCCCTCGTAGTCTTGAAGAAGTACGACGTCCCTATTGTTTGCCGGCATCAGCACTTTCGTTCTCCTTTTCTGAGTGGTGAGAGGCCGAGAGTCACCGCAGCTATCTCGTGTCCCTCGTCCTCGCACGGCACCGAACCGGAGCGACGCAACCCAATGAAAAGTTAATTCGCATAAAATCACAATTAATCAAATCAAAGTGATTCTGTCTCTCTTTCACTCTGTCGCGCTCTCTCCCCCTCCCGTCGACCCAGGTGAAATCCAGCACACACACACACACACAACCGACGCAGGATACTCATCATTATCTGGGAATACCCAGGAACTCAGCAAGCCAGCAGTCCTTTCGCCGGATGTGCTGGTGTTGACGGTTCTGGAGAAAAATCCACAAATGTAATTTATCTTGAAAGGGATCTCATCCTCCGTCCCTCGCACCCCTTCGCAGATATAATGACGAAGGAGTTGTTGGTTTGTTGACTATCACTACACACGGGCGTACTCGTGAACATCAGCGACTAGGCGACTAGGCGACTAGTAAACCGAATTTATGATTTCATCTCGTGAAGCCCTGTTCAACCGACGGAAAAGGGTAATCCAGCCCCCAAACTAGCCCCAGGCACGACTGCGGGACTCTTTGAAAGGAAAATGACAACGTCAGCATTGGTACGAGTTACACCACCAAATTCCAATGGCTGGTGACTACCGACTGCCGCCGAGCGACTGTTGGTGGCGAAACTCCTGCTGAACATGCAAAATTGAATAAGGACTTAATTAATATCCTTTAACAATGCACAGCAGATGGGGTTTTTGGACTTTGCCAAAAGTCAAGTTAATTAAATTTGCTAGAAAAGTTTCCGTTTTTGCGTAGACCGTCATCGTCGTGGCACTGGAAGCCTCGCCAGTGGTAACGTGTACATATCCTCGTTCCAGGACGTTTGCCCGTCATCGTGACCGTCTACTGAGAGGTGAGAGAGAGAGAGAGAAAGAGAGAGAGGGAGAGAGATATGACGATGGATGATTGCCGGAGATGTCTGTGACGGTGGCGCGCAGAACTTTTGTGAAAACATTTCATTTTGTGAAAATTTTATTTCAACAAGAACTTTTTTTCCAAACTCTCCCGTGGACAGTTTGAGGTAATCCATAATTAAGGTGTGAAATTGTTTGGGACAACCGGCCCAGAGCGTGGGCTGAAATTGAAATTGTTGGGGGGAATTTTTCGCTGAATTTTGGGGAATTTTTCAAAATGTCAAGGATCGCAATTTTGTTCATGTGTTGGAGATTGTTCGCTGGAGAAGGTTTGGTCTGGTGGTTTGGTGGTATCCTTTGGCTCAGCCTTTGTTAGATACTTAAGCCAGTGTAGGGGCATGTAGGCTCGTTGTGTTATCACGTGGTTCGTCTTGTTCTGATGGCGCTACAGTCCTGGGCGGCAACCAACAGGCCTCTCTAGCAACCTGGGTGGACTTGGGCCGCAACCAACAGGCCTCTTTAGCGACGACATCTTTCTGGTCATTTCTGCACATTGAGTTGAGGTCCTTCTCCACTTTCCTTCTTCCACGTCTTCCTTAAATAAGGGGCGTCTCCTCTTACCTACCACACGGAAGCCTGCAGGGATATCGATGGGAACATACAGTCTGTGGTGGGAATATCTTGCAGACTGTATAACGGCGATGACGACAAGGCAGAAGAATCTATCCAATATAGGCGATGAACGAGAATTCCGCCCTGCCGACCTTAAACCAAACTAAAATCCGACAAGGCTGCTGCTGTCGATGGACTGCCTGCGGTCAATAAAGGAAAGACAAAGTATATGCTCGGTCCACCAAACACCGACGTCTTGGACAAAATGTTTCTATAGACAGCTCTAACTTAGAGATGGTGAAAGACTTTATCTACCTAGGTCCGAAGTCAATGCGAGCAATGACACCACCGCGGAGATAAAACGAATGATCACGCCTGCCAATCGTTGTGCTTTTGGGCCCTCGGAGTCCCAAGATATGTTTATATAAGACCTTGATAGTCCCAGTCCTCCTCCTGCTGTATCCTGCGCTGAAGCATGGGCGCTAACCAAAGTGGACCAGGAGATTCTTGGTCGCTTCGAGAGGAAAGTAGTTCGTATTAACTTTGGTTCCGTGTGTACTGATGATGTTTGGAGGAGGAGACTGACAGTGTACATCGACATCGATCTGGTCAGGCGAGTTCAAATTTCTCGTCGCAGATGGCTAGGTCGTGTGGAGCGAATGGACACCATTGCTCGGGGCGGAATGTCTTCGACTACAATCCCGAGCGACAACGCGGTAAAGGAAGGTCATGCCTCAACTGGAAAAAGACCTCAATCAGCTGAACGTGCCTAGTTAGAAACAATTAGCACAAGACCGTGTTCGAAGATGAGCCATGTTGTTATTATTACAATGCTTGAGGGTATTTTGCACTGCGACCTGGAGAGGCATGTTGGCTGAGGCCCAGGTCCATCTAGGATTGTAACGCCAGCCAAAGAAGAAGAATATAGCCTTGTCTCAAGAACTTTTCGAGCTTGAGCCCAACAAAGGTGTGCTTTACAAGGTAAACCTGAATCAAGCTTCTCCTCCAGATGCCATCGTTTTAAACGGGTTTTGGTTTCCTTTGAAAACTCCTTGCTTGGACAATATCGCTTTTTTTTATTTTGTATCCCTTCGGGTCAGGGGCTAGAATAAACCCGAGGTAGGCATGCCTGTCGTAAGAGGCGACTAAAATCCACCCTTCGCGGCAAACGAGGGCCATGCAATACCCCACGTGACAGTCCAGATTCGTTGGAAAATTGAGTTTCTATGGATTCTGGGCAGAATCATGTCTGGAGTGTCTCTTGGAGATTTCTTAAGGCTCATTGGGAAAAAAATTAAGGGATAACGTCAAAACTCTGCGTCTCCAGAAAATGTAGTCCGCCGGAAGAAGAAGCTCAAAGGAACTTGAATTATGTTAAATAAGAGAAATTCGAAGAAGAAGCCATACAACTCTGATTTTAGCAAGAAATTTCTTAAGAGGCTGACTTAAGAAGGAAGAGAGGCAGACTTAAGACGAAGATATCAGCCTATGCCCTAAACTATAAGACTGATGACGAGGAACTAGGATTTGAAACGAATTAGGCTTTAAAGCGAAGACTCTTCACCAGGAATTGTACTACAAAATCAGAAGACGAAGAAAATGGCCAGAAACAAAAACAGTATCAAGTTAAACTACCCCCTCTTGTTCTTTATTTACAGACCGGGGTGCATCGGGACCTTAACCAACAAGCTTCTCCAACTAGCGCCATCTTTGTCTAGCAGTCTCCAGTTTCGCACGCCAACTTGCTTGAGATCCTTCTCCCTCCGGGTGCGCCGCCTTAGACGCTGGCATATTCTGTGGCATTGGCCCTCAGCTTCGAAGTCGAAGAATCTTTGGGCTGGAGTTGAAACTAAGTCCGCCGGCAGCAATTGACGTCGTCGAGATGGAGAAGAGTAAAAAATTGCATCATACAGTGGCTTTCAAAACTAAGGTAGAAAGACCAATCCGACGGGTCTCTAGAAAGACCAATCCGACGGGTCTCTAGAAAGACCAGTCTGCGGGTCTCTAGAAAGAAAAATCTGCGGGTGTCCATCCATCGTGCTCTAAACAAGACATCGTTTTAGTGATTGGAAAGGAATTGAACTGGGGAACATTCAACACTCCGATCTTCGATTCCAACCCCGAGGGAGAGCCCAGTGAAGGAAGACCATACCTCTGGTCAGCAGGAAAAGGACCTCAATCAGTTGAACAGACGTAGCTAGAAGCAACCAGCACAAGACTGGGCTTGATGAAGAGCCATGTTGTTATTATTACTATTGTTGAGGGTATTTTGCAGCTGGACCCTTAGATCTATTCTGCCCCCTTTTCATACCTCCTCCTCGCATGCAGTTCTCTGCAGGATTGTATTGAGGGTTATGGACTCCTGTAGTGCGACGGTGGAAGAGACTAGTATTCTAGAGTATTCTCTCTAAGCCAGTTTCCATTAGGAATCTGAGATTGAGAGCTGCTCATAGTGACTTTACTTCTTCCTCTGATATTAGGTGCCTCTCCGGATTAACTTTGTCTTCACGAGATTCCAGTATACGTTCCGGAATTTCGTTAGATCATCCGCAAAATCTTCAGACACCTTCTTCTGATACTCCTAGTTTCCTTAGGTGCTCCCTGAGTCTAAGTCTCCGGAGGTTGTTCTGGCTTATCTTGATACATGCCTTAAGCCTCTTTCGGTTAAATTGCCCCAAGAGTTTCTTGGCCTGCTTGGTGCCATGAGCGTTGTTCCAGGTATCTGCCCGGTTGCTTCTTTCTAGATCCCTGAATTCGTCTCTGAGTAAAAGGTCTCCTACAGCGCTGAATGTTTCGGGGTCTATAAAAGGTTCCGAGAAGGAGTCGGCCGTTCCATTGTCGTCTATCCCTGTACGTCCAGGTATCCAGCAGAGATTAACTATCGCAGTTGGGTCTATCTATGGCATAGACTTCTGTTTGAAAAGAACTGGTGCCTTTGCCCATAGGTTCGTAGGACTTTGTCCAATTACTCCTGCCCCTATTCCATGGTGGTCCAGGCCCACTCGGGTGCTCCCCACTCGCACATCATTTTTACAAATCCCTGCACTTTTGGGCCCACGCCTCACTGCATCACCATCAATCATCGTTAAACACTTCGAAAGCGTCACCCGGGACGAACCACAGCTGAAATTCGTATCCACCACAAAACAAGCTATCTCTGTCTCTCTCTGTCTAAATCGCGACAATCATTCCAAAAGCTGTCACCTGTCCTGTCATTTGTTTCGGAATTATCATTAATTACCCGAACGACTGCGATGAATTGCCAACAACGGGAAAAAATAAACAATCAAACCGATATTATTCCATGAATTTTAATTGGCGAGCACAACTTGTCAACCCTCAGCTGAGGGTTCGCAGGCGAATGCCAGACGAGTAGAGTGTGTGATGTGACGTTGGAAATTAGCGTATTATCCCAATACGCAGGATACACAATGCGCTTCATGCGCCGCCGTCACCTGTCAACTTGTCAGGACTGTCTGTCACGCGGAGAGCACAGAAGAGAGTGCTAAAGCCATCATCTCACGTAATAATAAGTCCATGAATATTAATACGTGTCAGTTCCATTAATTCCGGCCGACATGGTTAATCCTATCCCTTTTTTTATTGTTTCCTTTTTTATTTTTCCACCGATGCCGGTAACAACAGGGTCCGTCTAAATTAGTCCATTCGAAATCCATTTGGAAACAGTGGCTGCGGCGTTGATGGACTCTCGGGGGGATTGCTGTCAAAAGTCAACCCTTGCACTGCAGAGACTCTGTACAGAGGGGTGTGGGGTTATGGGAGGAGATGCGAGATTGTGCGGCGCCATTGTGAGGTGTTTTGCGCCAAAGTGGAGTGGGCTTTAAACCGCACGGCACCACAGTTTGAGACACAACAACCACTTCACGGGGCGAAAATTATTTATTTGAGTCGGAAAATGATATATGACGGTTGTTATCTTTAGTTACAGGATATGTGAGTCTTGTTAATTACAGCGTTGCTGCTGGTTGGTTCAACTGGCGGTGCTTGTAAGCGGCTCTTTACCGCCGCAACTGCTTCCATCTCCTGCGTGCATGGCGAGGAACGAGTGCTTCGTGTGTGTATCCGGGGGGTGGGGGAGGGACTCTGTCACAGTGCTTTGTTTTATTATTCAGGATTTGGGAAATTATTATCATCATCTGTGCCAGTGATATACGCATGCTACGACCTTCGGCGTGTGTGTGTGGGTGGGGTAGAAAGGCAGGGGCAATTACGCTGATGGGGTTGCTTGTGCGTCGGCTGTTGCTGTTGTGTATGGCGGCACAAGTTGGCTACTAATTGCAATTACTTGAGATGAAATTCGATGAGGATAAATGTTATGGCAGTAAATTGCGGAAATGGGTCAGGATGCGGGAGGTCTAAGAGATTACTGTGGATCAGGTGCTGCTGGTATGGGAGAGGGGTGAGTGATGGTTATGTAGGTTCCGGTAGACAGATTTGGGAGTCTCTTCATTAGACGCTGCATGCTTGAGTCATGCTTGAGTATTATTCATCTTGCTTCCACTCAACGAAACTTAACGAAAGTACCAGACAGATTTCGGAGTCTCGTCATTAGACGCTGTAGTCATGCTTGAGTATGATTCATCTTGCTTCCACTCAATGAAACTTAACGAATCCTAACAAAACTTAACGAATCTTAACGAAACCTAAAGAAAGTGACAGACAGATTTCGGGGCCTCTGCATTAGATGCTGCAGTCATGCTTGAGTATGATTCATCATGCTTCCACTTAACGAAACTTAACGAAAGTGAATAATATTTATATCTTAACTTGATTACTTAAATTTATTTATGTAGCATCATACACAGAAGAAAAGCACAGAAGTCTGCATTCCTAACGAAACTTAACCAAAGTGTGGAATTTATGTTTGTACTCTCGATTGCTCAAGTTGGCTAAATTTGAGTAGAGTCATATATTTGTCAAATATTTTGATGTCCCATTATCATTCGGTGATGAAACAACATACACGGTTGCGGATGTCTTGACTTAATTGGCTCCTTGTTTTGTTTTGTTGGTTTTTGCTGAATTTTGTGGGAAGGTGGCAAAAGCCAAGGAAACTTTAAAAAACATAACGAAACTCAACGAAACTTAACGAAAGTGTGAAATATCTGTATCTTCGCTCGATTAATCAAGTTGACTAAGGTTGATCTATATAGCGTAGCACCAAGACCACCTTCACCACTAGCTAAAGAAGCACTCCTCAAAAGCGTTCTCCCCTCTCTCGTCGTAAAAAAATTTAAACTACAGTCGTCCCATTTCGCACCAGATTGTGAAACTTAATTACAACTGAAGCGAGAACGATGCAATTCTTTTGGTCACTCGAGGCATTTCCCCCTTTTTTTACTCTCTCTCTCTTTCTCTCCTCCTCCTTCCTTTATTTTTACATGGTCCCCGTTGGATAAACTCCATGTCCCCGAATTGCCACAGCACAAGAGTATCTAGCACATTTTGTTTCCATCAAAACTTATTGCTTGCTTCGGGCAGCACTTGCAATGAAAACTTTTCACTTACCGAAACCTCCTCCCCGATTCCCCGGACTCTCCCCGGCCACCCACCGGCGACGCACTTCATTCCGATTTCATTACTAAATCTTTGCACCAGCAAACAGCTGCAGCGCAGCAGCCAGCATTGCAGCAGCAGCAAGCCCACGGCTCCAAATGAAAGCAAAAACAAAGAGGTGACGCTGAAAAATACCAAAAAAAGGCAGAAAAAAAACAACTCTAAACAACAAACGCAACAAATCCACATGACGGAAAGTTTTCCACTTCGTTTTTAATGTGAACTCTTGGGCGCGTCCTTGTGCGTCCTTGAGCCCGTCCTTCGGCTTGCTTGGAATATTGTTCGCGTTGCGTTCCGAGAAAAAAAAAACTGAACGTATGGTAAGTTTCCCTATGCGCGATGGCTCTTAATTCTGATCCAGCAGCGGTGCCGTGCGTCGACAGACACGAAAGTATTGTCCTCAGCAAAACGGAGAGTTCGTGGCGATGACGAAGGACTGGCAGGAGGAGGGGAGCGCGAGGGAGACATGAATATTGTACCCATCTGTGAAAATTGCAGAGCGAAAACTTATGAGGAAAACTTTTGTTTGCCACTCAGGTCCTGCAGACATGATGCAACTTGCCTCTCACTCTCTCTCTCGTTCTCACTCTCTTCCACTTGTGCGATGATAAATTCAAGGAACTGTGGCTTTGGGGCAGAACCCCAACAAACATGGAAACAGAAAACAAAAAAAAAAACAGCAGAAAACCACGACGACACTGGAGCGTACGTACACCTACCTACCTCTCCAAAGCATCCGTCACGCCGCGCCGTAGCTACTCCTTTCACATTTTCAGCATTTGAAGATGGAATGGAATGTTAATGCGATTTCTTGGAGCGTCATCATCACACCAACTAACGGGCGAGTTCATTAAATTAGCCTCAGTCGAGTGAATCTGTTGAAGGAAGTGTGTTCTGCTCACTGTTCCTTCGCCTCCTCGATCCATCCTGGGGATGGGAACCGAAAACCAGCTGACAGTTGTGTGATAAGTTGCAGAAGCTTATGATGTGTGGTGATGTGTTTTGAATTGAATTAGGAAACTTTTGCTCAAAGGATAAGTGGTGAATTTTAATCCTGTCTTCTTCATTTTTTTCGTGTCTCTGCGGTTTCGTCCTCGTCTTATAATTCTTTATGTTTTCGGTGTCATGCTTTTGTGGTAGTTGCTGGGGGGATGGTGAGCTCGTCGTGTCAATGTGCTTAGTTCTGAATTTAATGAGCTTATTAAAGAATTTTTCTAATTAGAAGAAAATGTGAGCATTCATCGAAGAGGTTGGCAGAAGTCTCGTCTTCAGTTCAGCGTTGTTCACTCTTCATAATGAAGTCTTCGCTTTTATGTCGAACTACGAGTGTAGACAACTTCTTCCGAGTGATCTTTACAATATTCTTGTAGAGACTTGAGCGACAACTCAAAATACCGAATCTAAAGACAAGGCGCCAGTAGAATCGTCCAACTTCAGTGTGTTCACGAGTGTTCCTAGGGACTAAAGAAGAATTTCAACACCAACTGTCAATTACGTCCGTCGAGAGTGATTCATTTCGTTCCCACTTCAGATCTTGCTGATTTACAAGATTTAACGAAACTTGACGAGACCCGAAAGATAGAGAAAATGTCATTTCGCTCCCACTTTTGATCTTGCTGACTTACAAGATTTAACGAAACTTAAGAAAAATGTCTCTTATGTACGTAGAAAGTGATTTAGATTGCTCTCACTTAAGGCCTCAAGATTTAACGAAACTTAACGAAACACGAAACTTAAGGAAAATGTCTCTTATGTACGTAGAAAGTGATTTAAGTCGCTCCTACTTAAGCCCGCAAGTGTCAAAGAAACTTGACGAAACTTAACGAAATTGTATACTTGATGGGAATTTGCTCGTTTGCTCATCTTGACCTAAGCCAACTCATGTACGTTCAGTATGGTTGAACATTAAGATTGATTATACGAGTTTTGCTTTATTGAGCTAAACTGATTTGAAGTCAAACGTCATAGATTCTTATCCGCAACATATAGAATCGATTTAAAAATGTTCAACCCCAATTCGAACAATTGTTGGAGTGCTACATTCTAACAATTTTTGCTTGTTCGCCTTTAAGTAACTTGAAAGTGTAACTTCTCTCTCTCTCTCTCTCTCTATATATATATATATCTTTCTCTTTCTCTCGTACCTCAACATGTACATGTTTCTTGCTAAGAACAGTGAAAACAACGAAACCTCCTGATCGTCACTTGATATCAGCCAAAGTCTGCTCTCGGCCCCTTATGCAGAAATGCACAAGATTCGTAAATCACCCCCACGGGGCCCAGCACCTCTTCGTGCCTTAAGAAACACAGAGAGAAGAAAATGAATGACAAACGAAAACCCATTCAAAGTCCGATGCCTCTTAATGATGAGCCGGAGGTCCAAATGATGAATCGATTCCCTCATTCATCCCGAGAAGCTGAAGACGACAACAAACGAATCCATCCTTCTCCCAGTCAATCAATGGGTCTTCTTCAAATGTTCCCCACCAACACCCTCTCATAGCCGCACACATTCAACGCTCATCGTTTATGCACCCAGAAATGCTCCAAACAATATTGATGAACTTTCCTCATTTACTTGCACAGAACCTAATCCGAATCACCAACAATGCCTTGAATTACACATCTCGTCCAGATTGCATTTGATTCATAATTTACAGACCCACCCACTTCATCGTCCACACGGCTCACACGCCCTCAACAGCCAGAGTTGGTGTTTTTTGGTGCCAGCTCGCATGTCGATTTCTCATCTTCATCGGGCATCTGGAACACACACACAGTCCAAGGGAATCCCAGTGAAATTTAATCCAATTCACCAAACTCAACTCCATTCATCCTTTCAGACACACCCACCCATCCACACACTCACACGGACTGCGACTACGAGTCCTCGAACGCAGAGGCATTCCAGTGTAGCCGAAATCCCACAACAGTCCATGAAATATTCAGACGAAAAAACAGAGAGGAAGAGGAAGAGGAACTGAACTCTGACAGCTACTAACTTCCCGTATTAAAACCGAAATTCCAATTCAATTGTCCTCCCAATCCTGCCTGTGTGTGGGGGGTGTGGAGGTGTGTGTGTGTGTGTAGCACACTCAAACGAAAGTCAGCAGAGGGACGTACATTTTTAATAGAAATTGCAGCAATGCCCGTCACACAAACACACTCACCCTCTTGTGTGAGTACATTTGATTTCATGCTCTAAATGTAGCCAACTTGTGTGTAGGGGGAGTAGGGGGCAAAGGATGCCATAGAAAGGAAAACAGAACTGATGGTTGAGGAGTGCAGAAACACAATTTCTAAGAAACACATTAACATTCTTATCATTCAACTGATTCTATCCACTCTCTCTCTCTCCCACTCTCGCTTGACGATGTTGGCCTCTTCATCGTCCTTGAGTCATCGTCATCGTTCTTTCCCCATCCTCACACGGTCGTCGCCAGGATCTAAGCGAAATCAATTGGTAAATTTTTTATGAAGACGCAATCTTCATCGTTTTCTATTGAATTGAATCTTGAATCCTGTATCCCGAGTCCTGAGTCCTCAATCCTCGGCACTGAATCGTGTGTGAATCCCACTCACAGCATCGTGTGCAGAGACGGTAGGATACACATTGCGTCATCACTAAGTCGCAAACAATAAACGACGCGCGTCTGTGAATTATTTAGGATCCTCATCAACTCCTTCACAGTTGATATTTAAATGCTAAATGCTGCTGCCATTCCGTTGGTTTCTTAATTTTGTTCCTCCCTCGCTCAGTCGCTCCCCCTCTCTAAGTCTCTTTGGTCTTTTTTGTTGGTGCTGAATTGTCAAATAATTAATTGAAAGGAATTGCATCTCTATTCGCGGACAAGGAGATGTGAGTACCCGGCGAGTCCTTGGAAGTGCTTGCAGTTCACAACAGTGGAACTGGAAACTTAATCATTACATCGCTGGGTAATCCTTGAGTGTTTTTCTTCCACTTTGTATTTGTTTTTGTTCTGCTGGGAGAAATGATTACCATTGTGTCTCGAATTCGAGGTAGTTCCATGGAGTTGGTGAACAGGAGCGAATGGAGGGGAATGGGGTGTCCTTGACTGATCTAGATTCTACTTACTGAACACACTACTCTCACTAGGTGATGAAGCACAAGTGAGGGTTTGCACCCACGTCCAGGGACATTCAAAAAACAGCGGCTTGAATTTCAAAACAGGTTCCAATTGAGTTCCTGTCTTCTAGGACCATTCATTCATAATGATTTATTCGTAGCAGCCGGTTGCTATGCAACTCCGCACAGGGATGGATCATAAGATAATTCACATGACCATGGCAGCTTAGTTGACTTCGTCTTTAGCTGGCGCTAGGATCCGGAATGGACCAAGGACTTAACCAAGAAGCCCCTCCTGTTGGGATCATCTTTAGGCAACAACTGCACAAGCCATGTTGACTGAGGTCTTTCTCCACTTGTCTTGCAATGCTCCTCCAACTGGCTCGGCGTCTCTCTCTTTCTCTCTCTCTCTATGTCTCTATCTCTCTCTCTCTCTTCACTCTTCTTCTACGAACTCTATAATTGCGTAGACAGACACTTGGCTAGGCTCATAGAGGTGTTCAGCCGTGCGGATCGTCCGACAGGCTTCTGTCCGAACCTAAGGCCATCATTCCTTCCATTACACATCTCTTCTCAACGTTCCGTCTCTTCCCTTAGTCTCTGTTTGTAGTTTTCACAAAAAGGTTTCGTCGTTCGTTGCAGCCTTGGTTTGTAGGTTTCCAGGTTCGCTGCATTTAGCGGGGATTTTCCTTAGGTGACGCAGTTAAACCCAGGACATCGATGGCAGTTTATCCATCGCTTCCTGAGAAGATGTGTCGAGTTACACATCAAGAACGCTGGAGAAGTGCCTGATGTTGATTGGAACGTAACTTCAGCGACTGCCAAGTCCATTGCTTTTTGCGGGAGGTGGCGATACATAGCCCGTCTATTGGGTTCATTGACAATAAGCTGGCAGCCTAGGGTTGAAATGAAGTAATCATGGCTACAAAGCCGACTTTAGTTTCATACCCCCCAAGGCGTCGAACCACTGAGAGTCTGAGCCCAATCTCATACTGCCTTCCATTGTTGTCGCTTGAGACCATGCTGTCTTTTCTCATTCTGACTGTCATTCAAATCCCAACCCCGCTCTTCGTGTCCAAAGTAAAAGAACCATCTTCTCTCAGAACCAATTCACCCGCCCCACTGCGACTGTGAAACCCCTGAATCCACTCCTGTGCCATACCGCCATCGACTGCAATTACTCAGTTTTAATTCGATTTGCTCCAATTGAAATTCGAATAATCGATTCGGTGGCCCCGCTTTTAGGGTGAAGTAACTTTACCTCTCTCTCTCTCTCTTTTCTTTTAATTTTTTTGCCTGTGAACCTTCTCTTCGTCCTTAATCCATCCACCGTGCCGACCGCAAAGTAATTTCCTCAAGCTCAATGAACTTGCTCTGTGTGGCTGGGTTTGGCTGTGTGTGAGTGTGTCGTCTCATTATTGACATTTTCAATTTGAAATCCAACGGATTGTAATTATTCATTCTTAGTGAGAGAGAACGGGTAGGCATCGCTTAAATTCGACTGAAAAATGTAACAATTCGAAAGTGATTCATTAAAACAATGTCACTCGCAATTGAGACATCACACGAGATTCAATTAAGAGGCTGTGCTCCTCTAGTGGCTCCGTTCGAGGTAGTTTCGTGATTTCGAGAAGAGGAGCAAGTGGACAGCTGCTGGAGTCAGGTTAAGATCGATTTGGAATTTAATCAAGGCGACAGAGGAGGTGACGCAGAGGGATTGCCAATTAATGTCATGGTGCCGAAAGAAACTTTGCAAGTGTTCTTGACGTGGCACACATTTCAATAAGGGAGTCATAGTTATTCGTGGCCGAAAGGAGGGAGAGACTTTGGTAAGTTGGGTAAGTAGGTGACGTCTTGAAGGAGGTTTGTAACGTAGTTTTTTCATCTGTTTTGGATTTTTTTGGTGGACTTGTCCTCTTCAGACAGCACGATCGATGGTGAGTTACTTTCATTCATTTGCATTTCATTTTATTGAGTCTACAAAGCGATTCCGCATACGGAAGTAGATTAAGTCGCTTTCCACTTTGGTGGCAAGGGTTTGAAGTGGCCACTTTGGCGTGGTGGGTCAGTGCGTTGACTCCTTCCATGAGGCGTCTAGATCCATCTTCATAATGCAGTGACTAGCAGGATCCACTAAAGGGGTCGCAAAGCACACACGCGAGATCTCCAGAGCTTCGGGGCACTCGACCCCAAGTCACCAGGACTTGTGCACTTATTTTTTTTCCTGTGGCCTTCTTTTTTTGTCTTCTTCAGACGCCATAGTCCGGGGTCGACATGGGCCTCAGCCAACAAACCTCTGCTTAGCCAGCTGCCTCCAACTTCAAAGTGTTGCCTATGCGCTCTACATTTCCTGCGGTCTCATCCTTTCTTTTCTGTTTATTGATCTGGCCAACTGCTCACGTGGGTCTTTCCTCGATAGCGCGCTTCTCATAATCCTTCTTTTCCCCAGAGGCTTCCTCCCTTCTACGTTGAGTTTACGAACACCTTTCTTAACTCGATGCAGCGTTGCCTTGTAGGCAGCTCTCAGCATCGATCCATGTGCATGCCTTCAGTCGTGTCGTGTTGTCGGCTCAGATGCCTTTCCTCGGAAGTGTCGTAAAACGCAGCAAAATATCAGTGGCATCCAAAAGACCTCGTCAGTCGTCACTCGATCCAGAGTTGCCTTGGAAGCTTTCAACGTCGATGCGTGCTTCTTGCTGCAGATCTTTGGTTTTCCTTGGTGGTACCCTAAAGCCTACCAAATCAGTGGCGGCTTTCAATCTTTTCCCATTTTGTATGCCCGCGGCGTTCATTCATGTGTCCGAAATGACTGCTGTCCGTCCCCCATCAGGAGCGTACAACTTTTTCTGAATTTCAAGTGACTCATAACCTCATGAATATTCCCCCACTAAATCGCCACCAGTCCTCCTTGGACACAACTTCACTGACAACACACCAAGCGACAGATGTGCCTACAACGGAACGCCCAACTCAGATGTGACGAATTTGAATACAAAATCAGGCTACGCTCAACCCCTCCCTCCCTGCCTCCCCCTGGCAACAGCTCCACAAAGCCACTCCCCGGGTCGACCCATTTAATGAAGCGACCCCGCGAGAGTCTAGCAACTTCCATGAAAACCATCCATCAGCATCTGGCCAACAATAAATCATCCCCGGGGACTACTATAAACTCCACGGTCTATATCCTTCAAACAAACGACTCCTTCATGTCACGGATAGAGCTCCTCGCCTGCCACAATCAAGTGAAATCTCAGCGGTGCTCCACAAAGCGACCAATCTCTCCGTCATCTCTTCATTCTATCACGCCGTGCTGTATTTAAAATTGAAACCCACTCCTTGCGCAGCGCCTCGCTTCTGGTGATGAGTCCTCCTCGTTCATTCGAAGAACAACGCTGCCGTAGCTCATCGCGTAGAAAAAACCGACTGTAGGAGCAGCAGCCTGAAGAGGAGCCCGAAGGATCTCCTTTAATTATCCTTTAATTTCGTCGCTTTTCTTCTTTCTGTCGGGGATGGTAATTCAGGGAACCACCAGAACCATTATCAACCTCATCACCGTCATTGTCACTCGGCTCGGCTGGGATCTAGAACAATGACTACTCTCCAGGAGAGTGCCACGAAGACACACCCACGCACACCGTCGCAGCGGCGGTAACAATGGCGGAACCTTCCGTCTACTTGTGACAATAATACGTCATTAGTTGTTTCGAATTCAGCATCGATGCGAGGACGAGCTAGGAGGAGACAGAAGGAGCTAAGAGGAGCAGTTTTGCTTTGTGCTTCCTCCTCCTGCTTCTCGTCCTCCATTCCGGCGGTAATAAGGCGAAAAATGTTGCGGCATTCCTTTGCAACCGTAGTTCACAGAGTGCGGGACTAAGTGGATTCCTCAAAGGACACAAAGTTAAGGGAATCCTCGGAAGCCAGTGGCAGAGTGTAGCACGGTCTCGAACTATTAATCACTGAGCTGGTGGCTGACTGGGATGCAGCTGCAGCTGCTGGAGAATCGGTGGCGGATTCCAGTCGATAGTGTGGAATGCACTTCGGTGTGAAAAGACCTGCCCCGCCATCGCCTCTCTTAACCACGTTTGACTGTAAGAAATGGCTTCAATTTCAGCTTAGATTGAACCGAGAAGCGAGAAGGTGAAGACGACCGAGGCGACGCGCCGCGACGGAGCGGAGAGGACTCCTCAATGGCAGTGGCTTTTGGTGCAGTGAGCCACATCCGTTCGAGAACAAGAAAAACTCATTTGGAATGATTTATTCTGGACAGATGCTGGTGTGTATGTGTGTCTGTGGAGTGGTGGTGGGTGAAGATAAGGTTGATGTATTCCCTTGTGGAATGCGAATCAAATGCACTGAGAGAATGAGAGTGGCTTTGTGTGTATGCCGAAGAGAAGATCTTCAGTTGAATTTTAAGCTTCGATTGATGCGTTAAGATGTTTGCTTTCTGCTCGTGACGTAATGAGAAATGATAAGCGCAGTCGGATACTGTTTTCGAAATGAAGTTGGAATATCCGGAAATGACATCGGTAGTGGGGCGAATGGAGGTGATGAACGGTTGCACTCCTTGAAGTATGCAATCGTTCATGGACCAGTAGTGCGATTCGGTGTGAAGAAGATGTCACTTCGATTGTGGGTTGCTGCAGTAGTCGTGTCGGGGGAGTAAAGTGATGACGATGACAACTGTTTTAAGATGGGAGACCTAGACCAGGGCAACACACATGAACCGTGCCTTGAGACCGCGAATTTTCAGCAAAATTGATGAAAAATGTACACTTCTTGGTGTGCAAAGCGGTCTGCATTTAATCATCGAATTTTTTCTCGAGGAAAATGTCCACGAAGCCTGTTTAAAATATCAGCAGCTTCTTTCTCCACGAATTAGTAATTTACTTGGAGACTTGTCAAACTGAAAACGTGATCCACAAAGTGTGGGTCGTAGTCCATAAATTAATTATTTAATTAATTTACTACAAAAATTCCCTAAAATGCGAACAAAGAACGAAATGTCAGAGCTTGTGAAGCTCGGCGCTCGCAAGACGGGGCTCATATATCGAGCACTTTAGCGTAATCCAGGGAAAATCATAAGAAGACTCGAAGTGAGCTCTGCAGTCTGGTGGATATGTCTTAAGGAATATCCACCAACGAAATTCAGTCTCTATAGAAGACATGACCGCCGCCGTTAGTCAAAGTGTTGAAGAAGGTTCAAATTCATCCATTTTCTGCCAAGCTTGGGCTGTCGTGCGGTACAGGGACTTGCATATTTTTCGGCTGGCGTAACAGTCTGGGATGGATCAGGGCCAGAATATCCATCTCGGCTCTTATGGAGTTGTGCTTGACCAAGAATTGAAGCCTACTGGCCATGGAATACGTCGATTGGTTGCTGGAGCAGCAGCGTTTAGATGAACACACAACATTCAACATTGTTTTCAACTACGAGGCTCATGGATATGTTAACAAAGAAAGTGAAAATCTACATGCAACTGCTGAGAAATCATTACATCCACAAAGTGTCACTGTGTGATATACACTCTGGCCTGGGTGAGTCATTGGTCAAAGTTATAAATAAGGAAACGAAACGTCACCGTCAATTCCCATCCCTTTAGACATTTTTGTCTGTTTGTTGCCCCCTCACTGGGGGCCAATCTCCTGTACGACGATTGGTCAAAGTTTGACCAATCTAACCAGAATCTAAGTGGGCCACAACTGCTACAGTGGTGGCAATCGCCCAAACCTAACCTAACCTTGACGTGGTTGAATGGCTTTGAAAGCAAAAGCTTTAAGAGACCGTGTTCTTTAAATGATTACGCACTTGACTTGGCCAGCGTTGTGCAGCCACAAAAAAATGTCTGCAATTTGCCTAATCTTGTCTCCAATTCCACAGAATTGATTTTCCTCCAAGGACTACATAACCGTTCCTTCTAAACAGCCACCTTCTCACTGAATAGTTTCATCATCGTCATCGGCGGTCCATTGCCAGTCGCTGACACTGGCAAGCACCAGCAATCAATATCAATGTGTCCCAACGCCCGCCGCAAAACCGAGAATAAATGCAGCTCATTACGATCCTCAAAGGAACTGCAATAAATCGTGAAGCATCGTGGCTGCCATCAGCATCAAAAGACGAAAATCTGGTAACCGCCAACTATCAAGATGTGCTCATGCTCCACTTCCACTGTCTCATTCTGCCCACTCCCTTCTCCCACTCCCTCTCCCACATCAACAGCCATTCATCACGGACAGCGGCAAAGTTATTCAAGATTTCCATGTGACACATATTGGTGTCAGTCAGGCGGGACAAGTCAAGGACTCTCCCGCATAATTTCACGTAGAATCCACAAGCGCCATCAGTGAGCGAGAATCTCAACTGGCGTCTGCCTTGCAGTGACACCGCAAACCTATTCACCACAGCATTGCCCTCCAGAGTGCATCTGGCGAGTGCACGGGGGCCAATCCGACACCGATGACGTTGATGGCTTGGGGGAGGCCAGCCACCAAGGCAGGCAGGCAAACAAACATCGAACGTGGTTGCTGTTATTTCTACACGAAGACGCTGAGTGGATGCTAATTTCGTATTCCATTTAATTTTATTGCAGAAGGGGTGAGAATTTGTGTGCCGCCAAGATACGGCCAAGAAGGAGGACAACGAAGTGGAGAAGGCTTCTCTGAAATTAGATTTCGAACGAGCGACTATTGAGTGTCAATGGGAGATGGAAATGGAGATGGTGTCGGTGGCGGATGGTGGTCTCTGGCAAGATGTTTATTTGCCAAATGAATAATTCAAGATATCCGAATATTCCGAAATGTCCTGAATATTGAAAGTCGAACATTGAGGCGGCGAACGTTTACTCCGAGTTTTTCGGGAGAGTCCTGGCGAATTTTGTGGCAATTTAATTCAATTTATGTGTGTGGCTGTGGGTTAAGCGAGGTCCTTGCGCACATTTAAAGCTGCATGCAGCATTCAGCAACATGTGGTGCAATAGCATCGTAACCGCAATGGTTGAAGAAGATTTTTCTCAATTCACAAATGGCGCTGCTGCTGGTGGTGGTTGTGGTGGTGCACCCTTAAATCTGTCCAGCTTGAGTTTATTTTCTCCTTAAGTGGTCAACGATTCGGAGTTCACTTCGCAACCAGTTCGTTCCTTCGTGCCGCTGTCGAGAGCTGAAAGTGCTGGCTGAAGTTTATTGCTTCGAAAGTGCAATTCAATTCATTGCAGGAGGAGTGGTCGAGATGGGAACTTTAAAGCATTTCAAATTGCTTAAGAAGTCCCTTCCAGTGGCAGCACCACAATCAGCAACAGGCACTCTAAACGCATAAATCCTCGTTTGCTCCTTCCCCAATCTGCAAAGTGTAAATGTTTGCCAAGTGAAGATCCTTTCTCCGAAATGACGTGACAAATATGACCATTTTCGATTAAGCTCCCTCCGACTGAAGACTCGACGTCCTTTCCCCCCACATCATCCACACACACACACACTCAGGGAAAATCCTTGAAGTCGAGAGCAGGATGGATAAAAATCTCTCAACATCAGTGCCATGTGTTGCCTCATCAATAAAATCATCGAGGTCATTAAGTGTATTAACTGCCACCCATCAGTATCACATGGTGCCGCCTGGTCGTCTCCTCGCGTTCTCTCGCTCTCGCTCTCAGAGCAGAGACCAAACTGAACCCCATTTAGCCAGGCTCACTCCGCCGCGCCGGCTGGCGCGCATCCCTTAATTTAGTGTTTTCATTTATTTTCTTCGATCCAGTGCGAGTGTGAGGTTGGCGCGGGGTTGAGTCGCCTTTTCTTGAATTTCTTGAATTTAAGAACTGCCCCAGATTGCAGAAGGAGGTTTATCACTCCCATGGGAGCCTGTCTGGAGATGATGTTATTGGCCCGAGTCAAGAGTTACTCTGAATATTTGAACTGATATGCGATTGGCGAGCCACTTAGAATGGAAATTCAATTTTGTCGCCCCGAGTGTGTTTCTGCATCATTAAATCCATTTTTCCGCCTTTGCATCCACAGACGGGTGCGAGGATGTTTTTGACTTGCCGAGTGGCTGTCCTCCTTTGTGTGTCTCGGGATTGGACTCTAATGAGGTGATATGGAGTCAATGGAATCTCACAAGATGCCTGACACAGTGTGCTTCGAAATGATGACCGTTGGAATGCGAATGTGTGTTCGGTATTCATTGGCACAGATGTCTGAGCTCTTGACTTAAGCGGGGATAAATATTTAATGTTTGGAATTGGTTTCAGGTCACGAGGGCAGGGTGAACGTAGACGAGAAGGAGCACATCTAAGGTGACTTGATTCAACTGAAGCATGTCGGGACCCAGGCCGGTCAACAGGTTAAATCGACGTGGGGTTTTGGTCTTTTGCAGTACTTAGAGACTGTGGGGACATCGCAACTTGGTGTCCTATAGATGATTCTACCTGGAAAGGCTGTTAGTTGAAGCCCATGGCCATTTTCGTACTGTAGAGGCATCAGAAGAAGAACACACGTGAGCCACGTAGACTTTGAACGACTCCTCGACTGCGGCAGCGATGATGAACTCGCTGTGTCTCGAATGGGCCATATGACCTTATGTCATTCTGCAAAAGCGTTATAGGTCCTGCGGGTCATACGCACTATTTCCTGTCCTGTGAGAGGTTTGTATCGAATGAAGAGGTTGTCACTGAAACAAATGCATATTTTAAGGGGCTTCAGAAAAGATATTTGGAAAACGATGTTGTCCGAGTTAAGAGACGAATTTTTACGGAAAAAGTTAATTTTTTTCTACCTTTCCTATTATTCAATGAAACCTCCTAACTTCTCTACTTCCAGAGTAAAATCTGACAGTAAGGATCGAACCTCACGAGAACGGCGGCCGGAACCAACCAACCAGCCTCTGATTGCTCTATTCAAGTGCAATTACCCTCAACTGTCGCCTGGGTTTCAACAAAAGAACACCACCATCCGACTGATGACGCCTCTGCAACCAAAAACGCCACCACGTCCCGACGCCCTATCACTGCGTATAAATTGAATCTCCACTATAAGTTCTAAAGAAGATAATTACAACGATGAAGATGTGTATGTGCCACCGAGCACACACGTGAAGAAAATGAACCACGAACACAGCTCCACCAACAGGTGGCGGCATTGCTAGTGACAGCATCCTCCCTTTGGTGGTGACGGTCGGAGGAGGCTAAAAGTGGCCCAAAGTGTGCTTAGTCCTTAAAGTTTTCCCTGTTTAACTTTCGCAAAAGAGTGCGGGCACGTAAGTCAGTTTTATGAAGAGGCAGAGAAACAGTTACAATCGCAGCAAGAAGGACTTCATGTTGTAATTAAGAAGCATTGACAGACTGCCGACTGAAGTTTGTCACCAGGTCTCCTGCGACTTGACTTGGATATCACACACGCACACAGAAAACTATTCACATTTTACATGTGAATTCTTGGCTTATACACTCGGGACTGTGAGTGGAAGGGGGAGAGGAGGAGGATGAGTAATAGAAAGGATGAACGTGTGTGAACGATGATGAGACGACGCGACGGAGGACGGAAGAAGACGCGGAATGAAAACTAGGTTGAAAGTTTGTCAACGCAGGATAATGGAAGATAACCAATCCCTTTTGTACTTTCAGCTGTCGTGTCCTGGGAGTGCTCCTTTATTTCTCCAGCATGAATGTGAGGGGGTCACATATGAATGAAATGGAAATCTTTTTTGAACGTGATTCAGCTCGGAACATTCATCTCCTTTGTCGCTTATTTTTTGAGAGAGAGAGAGAGAGAGAGACTAAAATGTGTATCAAAGTTTTTTCTGCTTCTTGGAAAAAGAATGAAACGATGAAAAAGTTTTAAAATACGCGACGGATGTGAACGGGAAGCCAGTGGAGAATCAAAAGTTTTCAATGTTTCCAGTGACGCTGACTCGGGTAGAGTCAGAGTCTGAGTCTGAGGAACAGGACCAGCAGCCGTAGCACCGACGCGGCGTGTATCGCTTTGATTTATGAGGTTTATCCTTTTGTGTCATCGCAGAGAAATTGAAACTGGATAGTGTACTTTGGACAAGTTTAGGGGGACAACAAGAAGTCGACTATAATGAACTAAGTTGAGAGATGTCAGGGTATGGATGTTTCATAACTTTGAAACGAGAATTCGTACACGGAGACCATGGCAGGCCGCGCCGCCGCTCCGGGGGGACAACACTTGAAAAGTGGTGAAATCAATTTGAAGGAAGATTGGCAGTTTCCGAGTTGGCAGAGATGAATTGAGACTGAATGTCGTCAAATGGTGGCGAATGGCTGCGACTGGGACGTGGTCTTAGTGTGAGTTTGGCATCATAACACAGAAGAAGGAAATTCGTAGCATCCCGCATGGACTTCGAAGGGTGGCTTGAAAGGAAGGACGTTTTGGCATAAGTAACTGTCACACATTCAAAGCGTCCACCACTTTATGGTGAAGGACAGAGATCCGTGTCGAGATTGAACGAAAATTATGCAGTTGAGAGGGTCTTTGAATCAGCGCATCAAGCAACATTTACAACCTTCGCCACGACAAGTGCTTGAGCTTGGACGACTCTTTGACAAATCAAATCTCTTCACAACTTCTAATTCCCCACGGACATGGAATTTTCGTATAGCGACGTCCTTCTCCAACGTCCTTCTCGACTCTAGTTCGACTTGCCAGAAAAAGTAGAAAAGCCTCATCTGTGATACAGTAAGGAACAGTAAGGTAAGAAAGCTGCCCTATGGTCCTGCTGCCATGGTTCCCTGGACCAACGAGTTGAGCTCAGCGTGTCCTTGATTGGTGACACATTTCTGAAACCTGTTCTTTCTGCTTATAACCAACCATCGTTTGTCGATGAGGGCAAGGGCCTTGTCCCACAGCACTGCCTTCAGACACCAGTTCGTAAAGCCTCAACTTTGAGACAGACGACAAGCAAACCTCAGGTAGGTCCCACTGTTGTCCCTTTCGGGTAGGAGTTAAAATACACCCGATGTAAGGCATGCCGTCAATGTGTTAAAATTGACAAATCTGAAAAAGCAGTTAAGCCTCAAATTTGGGACAGAGGTCAAGCAAACCTTAGGCTGGTTAGCTCCCCGGGTAGGGGTTAAAATACACCCAAGGTAAGGCATGCCTGTCGTAAGAGGCGACTTATTGGTTAAGGATACGTCCCTACTCGCTTTTGGCTGTTAAAGCTCGAACATGAAGGATTTCCCTTGACAATATCGAATCTTTATCATCGTTTGAGGTTCATTGGATGACATTACAGGCGGCAGGTCCTGGATGTTATGGCATCTTACTGGTCCACTCGGTTGCGAAAGCTTCAACAGTGATGAGGAGAGACCCTGAGATCTGTATCGGTTACCGTCTGACCGGTTGAGCTGTGGTTAAGATCCAGGAGTCCCATATTTTCTTTCCATTTGGATTCCATTGAAACTACATCCTCATTCAAACCTTCGCGTGGCTACACACCTTGACGCGGTGCGAAGGCTTAGTAATGGTCAATGACTCTTGCGAACTGTATTCCCTATGAGGAGACATGAAGCCAAGATGTAGCCAAGTCTTTCTTAACGAGATGTCTGAAGACTTCGACATTCACCAGGGTTTACCTGGCTTATACACACCCCTTTTAGTTTGCCGATACTATTGACATACTAAGCTCCTAGATGTGAGTGCAAGCGACTGGGCTGACCTCTGCACGAACACAGGAGGTGCTTGCCACAAGCTACCTCCTCTTCATCAATCCAGCTTCTGTCCGGCTATGATGCCGATGACGGTCCTCGTCCTGAGCGGACAGAGTGTTCGTTTCAGATTTAGTACTGGTCAGTCAGATATCATTTGGTTGGTTGATCTTATCGACATGGAGCGAAGATCGGCTCCTGATGTGAGAGAAGAGGTTGTTCCACACCAAGCGAGTTCATCGACTTTGCAATTGCCCGGTATGTCACAGTACCCTAGCAACCAGCCATCTCGTTAAGAGACTACCTGCACTACAATATTTTCAAAATAATTTTAACTGTGGGTTCCACACATGACAAAGACTCTTTACGACGCGATGGTAGCTTTCTTGTATCCGCTATCAGTTGGTCCTTACACCATTCCTTAGCAAAGAGAGTCTTCCTCCCCATCAAGAAGGCGACCTTAACCCCCGCTGACTGGCAGCCTTCCCATCATTCACTAAAGATCTAAAAAATCATTCCATTTTAGACAAAGTGACGCCGAAGCTCATGTACATCACCTTCATCACAGAAATTCCATTGAATTCCACAGAAAAAGCCACAATTTCATGCGGTCATTGCAAAGGATGGCATCCAACAAGCCGCCGGCCCTGCCGTTCGCTGTCGTACCCAATTGAACGTGAACCGTAGGACAGGCCAACAAAAAACCGAAAAAAAAAGAATGCAATTAAACAAGTCAAACAGATATCTTTCCATCCACAGGCACCCACGTACACATCCCGGATTTCCGGAGGACGTTTTATCAGATATCCTCGGCATTTAATTAAAAACTAAATTACATTTATTTTTGCTGCAATTCGCTTCGCTTCTCCTCCCGCGAGCATCAAGCCGTGCCACTCACGCAAAACAAACTGACCGGGACAAGGTGATTAATTATACACACGCCCCCTGTCTCCACCGTCGTCCCTTGCATGCACATGCACACAGGTGAATGCGGTCGACCTGTATCCAGGATCTCT
Organism: Eristalis intricaria; assembly: GCA_964034865.1. Classification (NCBI taxonomy): domain Eukaryota; kingdom Metazoa; phylum Arthropoda; class Insecta; order Diptera; family Syrphidae; genus Eristalis; species Eristalis intricaria. The sequence goes on along the minus strand of OZ035874.1, from coordinate 2,612,517 downwards.
CTTTACGTCTCTGCTGCTGCCATAATGACGATGATGAATGGACCGATTTCCATCATCATTGGCGGTCAGTGTTTACTCTCTCCTCAGACAAAAAGCCCTTTCAGAAAAACAGAAAAAAAAACACTGAAATTTGATCACAACCGCTGCAAGGACATGCAGCATGCTTCGAAGGAGTCGCCAAGCTGGCTTTGACAAAATTCAAATTGAGAATGGAAAAAATAAACCAGAGTCAACTGCATCTGTTGCCAGAGCAGCGCAATCTAACTCAGCCGCGGGATAATTGAATTTGTTTGGCGCACTTTAGCCCGACTGCAAAAGTGCGCCTGCGGGCGGCAATCAGGAAATATTCCGCAGAACCCTTAACCGGTTAAATTGAGCGTCAATGTGTTAAAATTTGACAATTCCTACTCGCAACGGAATGACTCCGATAAACATTTATGCGAGCAACACACACTCCAGCCAGCTGCTGCTTAGCCGGCAGGGCGGTCGATTGCTGATGCGATTGACTGCATCATTTAATGGAGAGCAAAAAAACAAACGTCCTCATCGGATAATTAATGCGAATTTTGCCATACAAATGAATCGGAAAATAATTTATTTTGCATTTCGTATGAAATGTCCTTTTGAAGCGCTTTTGGGCGAATAAGTTTTTGATTTATTGCGGGAGTGTGAGAGTTCATCGAGAGTGTGGAGAGTGTAGAGAGAGGATGTGTTTCAGAGGAAAATGTTAATTTAATTGGTGTTTAATCAATCACTTCACGAAATGCCCGGCGGATTGTTTAAATACACAAATTAAAGCGGTGAAGGATTTAATCGAGTGAATGAGAGATTTTTGTTTCCGGTTTTTTTTTTTTTTTCGTGGAATGACATCAGTGTTCTGTCACGAACTGATTACCATCAGGCGGGATTTTATGAAGATGAGTGGTCGGGTGATTTAATTTATCAGAAAAAGTGGAAGCAGTGTCGATTCGGGGCGGCGGCCCTGGCCTCCAATGACAGGCCTTGTTTTAGGTTAGGTGAACTACGTCTCACCGTAGGAGGAATTCCTCTTCTTAATACCTTCCTCTATTCGTCGTTTCCATTGCATCCATTGACTGCTATCCTGAGATTCTAATAAACCGACCAGTGGGTCTCTTTTTATTTTCACTACCGTTTGTTGGCAGGGTCTCAGTCTACGCACTCAAGGGAATGGGGTTAAGACACAGCACTGACTGAAGGTATGAAGACCGAAAGGGAGAGGAGGTACTTGTGCATATTGTTATTCCTACATATCTGCGGATTGTAGTCTGAGCGAAATGTTGGCCTGGGAAGAGCATTCCACATTCTTGTTGTGAATGAGTCTCTAAATTCAACTGTGCGTCCGAAAGTAGGCTTAAGGGTAAACTGATGGGCATTTGCCTAGCCCCCTTGGGCATCCTGTGTGGAACTTGAAAACTTGTTGGCTCCAAAGTGACAGTGATTTGTGTCCAAGGAGTACCTCAACGTCCATGCCGTTTTCAGTGAACTCACCCATATAAATCCAGTCCTGACTGTTCAGTTTTTCAGTTTCGAATTGAGATTGACTATACTTCCTTTGAGTGGCCTTACATGACTTGCCCCTGGCGGGACTATCCATCTCTTCGCGGAGTTGGGGCTTAGGTAAGTAGGAAGGTAGTAACTGGCCCGTTGTACTCCCACGTGGGTTTAAACCAATGGGGGTTGGCGTAGTGAAATCCAGTAGCGATTTAATTGGTGTTTCTATCAAATCGCTTAGATCATCAAAGAAGGAGGAGCCTGGAGTGGCTTTCATAACTAAGGCGAGTGCAGGTCAGCTGCAGAGAAGGTGTTGCCCATTTTCATCTTCTTCAGCTAGACAGCATCCGCAAAAGAGGTAGGGCTTAGGTAGGGGCACTTATATTCGAGATCCGAAAGCCAAGAGATGTATCATGCAAGGCGGCAGAGGAATATGTTTGTTCTTTAGATGAAGCAAATTTAAATGTTTTCTGTAAAGCAGATACTTAGTAGGGATGTTTCAGGAAGTGTTACCATTCTTGTGTAACACTTCCTTGAGCAGTGGTTGCCCTTTCAGAGCTCCATCAGCATATCTCCTTGATTCACTATCCCATTTTAGTTTAGATTAGGCTTGGGTTAGTCTAGAATAGGGCAGTTGTGTTAACAAGCGGATCTAATTGATCCTCATCCGCAAACTAGTTGGTGCTTTTGCTGCTATTTCATTCGTCCAGGTTGTTGAATTTGAAGGCCTCCAACTGACTACTGCTTATAAAAAATATGCACAATAGTTTCTCCTCCTCCTTGTCTCTCCTCTCGTCTTATGTACCATCATTGGTCCAATACTCAGCCCAAGCAATGAGTGTTGTGGATAATCTCGGATTGCTGGAGTTTTTCCAAGTTTCGATCCCATTTTTGCGAGACTGTCCGCATATTTATTTCCTTGGAGAGTCTTCCAAGCCGAAGTGGACGCGGGATACTGGAAATGCCCGGCCAGTATCCGTCATCCACTCCAGTTTGAAAAACGCTGCAGTCGTCCGTCCTGAGATCCTACGAAGAGGTCGCAGAAGATCTCCGCGACTGTACCCATGTTCGTCTTTAAGTCGTCCGGTCTATACGGCTGTCGTTTGCGATTGTTTTCTGTCTGGAAAGTGTTTCTTCTCCGGGGCTAGGCTTCTGTGTGTGTGTCTTCGGTGTCTGTCTTATATTCTGTGCTATTGTCAAACTTCTTAATATGGCAATGTGACTGTGGCACTTTGAGTGAGTCCGAGAAGTTGCAGCGGTTGCATTCATAGGATTGGATGCCATAGCACTACTATCCACACCTGCTTCTGCAGTGATGGACGAAGGGGAGGTGAAAGTGACGCCCCCGTAAGAACGCAATGAATAACAAAAATTTCCCCAAGTAATATAATATAATTTATTTTATTTAACATTATTCTTAGTGCATTTTTGGTTTGCCTCTGTTGCATCATTATACAATAAATAGTGCTGTACAATTATTCATATCCATATACGTAGGTACATATCAATGAGATTAAACATATTTTAAATTAAATAACAAACGTCTCCTTCACTCGACCCCTAAGTCATTAAATCGTTACCCACTTTGAGTCTCAACAGAGTTTTGAAAATAAAAAATTTAACACAAAAAAAAATTCCTCTAAACTTCTCCTGTCTTTTAATACTTAGTCTTTGAATTGTTTTGTTACACTTTATGTTCAAACGCATTCATTATTTTATTTTTCTGTTTTATGCAGTATAGTATATGTTATATAATAAATATAGGTATTTATTTATGTATATAATATATGCTTTCCTTTTGTATGTAGAGTGTGATTGATTTGAGTAGGCTGATTGGAATGAGGCGGACTTAATATCATTGGTTTGCTTCTCTTTTTTTGTTTCTTGTTACATACATAGGTACAACTAGTAATATTTGTTTTTTTTTTCTTCTTTGATTAAGTTATTTATTTATACAATTAAAACTTAGTTTAATGAGTACATATATATAATTTTTTTTGTATATTTAATAAATTACAATATTTTGTTTTTGTTTCATTTTCCTTAAAAAAAGAAGAACAACATTTAAAATTTACTTATGTTTTTTGAAAACTTGTTTTTTGCTTTTTTTAACTAGAACGTTTATTTGTTTTTTTTTTTCAAAATGCCACAATTATCTATGAATTTTTAACTGAATCAAAACCGCCGAACGATCTTCGCTAAGAAAAAAAACTCAATCAATTTAGTCTGATGGCGTTCTCAGACACGGTCAGGAATATTTTTTTTATTGCTTCTGTTTTCTGTTGAGTTTTAAATTTTCAAATATAAAATTGTATCTATCAACACCAATAGAAAAAGGATTTATTGAAAAATTTGCTAACGTCAACTTGAAAAATGGTATATATTGAATATTTTCGTTTTTCGGTTTTTGGTTCTCGAAAAAACTTCAAAGTATATAAACGTCAAATACTTGAAAACGTTGAATGTCTAAAAAAGAAAATTCCGCTATCGAAGCGAACCCTGGATTTCCTTTATTTATTTATTTTGTTTGTTTTTTTTTCTTTATTCTATTTTCCGCATTCTTATTCAATTGTTTGTTTGCTTGTGTAAAGAGTTTTGTTTTGTGTATTTTTCGTCGTCTCCATTTTGCTTATAAAATATCTATATTTGAATATCTTTGGTTTTCAAGCGCTGTTTGATTAATATCTTGTGTGTTTTGGGAGGGATCTCAAGTGGAAAGAAATTGGAGATGGAGAATGAGGAGGAAAGAAAATGATCAGAGTAATTAAATGCCGGAAACACACCTTTTGGAGTCAAATTATTAAACTCTACGAAGTGTGCGGCGACATAAGTCAAGCAGGGAGTCTTCAGATTCAACGTCTTAGATGGTGAGTCCATGAAGGACGAACAATAGAGAACTCGGTCTCCCACTGGTGCAGAGTCGAAGACTTTTCGGACTGGATCAGTATTTTTCATGCGTCCTAAGTCATATAAGCCACGGAACCGGTGGTGCATACAAGTGTAGAAAGACCTCAACCAACTTGGCGTGTGAAATTGGAGGCAGTTGCCCAAATATCTTGCCAGCTAGAGACTCTTGTTGAGTCCACATCAGCGCCAGTAGAAAAGGAAGAAAACGGTGAAGCCTAAGAGTATGCAAGCGTATGTCACCTAAGCAGAACGACGAAGATGTTCATCAGTTTTGATGCTCACGAGGCAAGGTCCGTACGCTTTCCTATTATAGCCAACGATAGAAAAAAAAATGTATGCTCTTGTCTCTCACACTCAGTCCCGACGAACCTTCGACTCCGACTCTATGAGGCAACGCAACAAGTGGACTTCCACCAGCTTGGTGGCCACATTTAAAAAGAGCATTAAACTGGCACGGGATGGGGACACTTGTTGGTGTCGACACTTGTTTTCTCCCTTGACCGTAGCTCCGCACGAAGAAGATGAACATTTAAAGCCAAGATTTCTCCAATGTAATGACAAAGACTGGAAATTCTTGTTAACGACGACTAAGAATTGAATGAACTTCTGCGGGATGCCATTTTTGAAAGCCATACTCTTGATGCACAGACTCTGTGGATGGTTCCAAGACTTATACGTGTAGACTTGCCAAAATGCTGGCCACTTATGATTGATGATTCACTTCTCGATTGTGAAATATAAAACTTCTGTTTATGGCTCCTCTGATACAGACCGTGCTGTAAGGGAAGAAATGCCACTAGACCAATTCACATTTGCTTCAAACGTGTAGAATTTGTTTGCAAGTTGAAGTAGAGTCTATGTCTGAGTACTTGCAATCCACATGACATTTTCATCTCCCATTAAGTCTTAGGAACTTTCTGCGTTCTTAACTTGTAACCTTCTTCATAAGACCTCTATTTCCAAAGCCATGTCTTCAACTTCAATCCCCTCTCCATCTACCATCTCCATCCCTCCACCAGAGATCCTTCCTTCATATTTGTTTTTTGCTACCTAAAATGCGATACTGATTATATTCTATTTCTCTATCTCATATCTGTACGAGTACGTGTCTCTCTATCTGCTCTATGATTGCATGTGGTATCTAGTTTACTTTCCTATATTTTAATATTTATCCCAAATTTTGTATTTCGTTAGATTATTGCATTTTACTTTGTTTTTGTCTCTTGACTGTATTTTCAATCAATGATCCTCCCCATCCGCTACACCCCTATGAATATATACTTCTTTTTTTTTCTCAGTTTAACTATAAAGCAAAATAAATATATATATATATATTTGTATATATTATTTCTTACAGGCAGGCCAATACTGGAGATATGTTTTACGTTTACAAGTTTTACTTTTTTGTTGCTTCCCATTACACTTCATTTATTTCTATATTTTCATACGTTACAAACTGTTTTTTTTGCAAATTATACATAAGTTTATATATTTTTTGCAAATTATTATGCGACCTACAATGTACAGGTTGATTCAAGAGCATTGGGATTTTGGGGGTATGTTTTTTGGCTGCCAGTGTATGCAGAAGAATGGCTCCGCGATAATGGACGTAAGGTGACAACTTCAGCAATCAAGAAAATACACAGAAAAAATATCCCGAAGCCATAATAAACAGCATTTTTTCAGATTCGTTAAGTTTCAGTTGACAGTCAATACAGACATCTTGAAGCTGGAGGATGCTCTGAGTACTTCCCGTTCAGTTGTGACACAAGCTTAATTTAAGGCCTCCTAAGGCCTTGAAGACCAAGGATTGGTAAGCATGCGGATAGCATCAATAAATATATTTGTTAACTAATATCGTTCCTTTGCAGGATGTAAGGTGACTTAATTCAACTTCACCAATCAAGGGGATAGGCTGTCTCGAATTATCGAGTCCACTTTGTTCACTTTCGTTAAGTTTCGTTAATTTTTTGCTTAATGGAATAATTCGCTATCTACGAACGAAAATGACAGGTAGTGTTCGATTGTTGGGCAATAATGGACTCCTTGAAGCTGGACGATGCTCTAAGCACTTTTCGTTCAGTTCTGACTTACGCTTAAGTTTACTGAAGGCATGGACCTTTTACTTGGAAGGACGTATATCTCTAACATCTCTGTAGTCTAACATATGCTAAAAGTACTGCTAGCAACAATTAATGTCTTTGTTAACAATTCTGCCCACACCCTACTCACCACTCTATCGACTGAAAATGTTTCCATCAATCAAGCAGCTGATAAAAGGTATGAATGCTCTCCCTCTTCTGAATTTTCAACTCTCATACATTTTTGTTCACCATTTCCCCACGATCCTCTTCCCCCTTGAATCCACTCTATGCTCAACTCAACAATTAATATTCACCATAAATAAATTTACAAGCAAACAAAAAAAATCAACTCAAACAAAAAGAAACAAAAAAACGGAATCTACCTCAAATGGATGGCATTTACTGGGCAAAAGGGTTTCGTGGATTCGCTCCGGGTATGTCCAGGTTGCCGCCGGTCGTCTGGTAGGTGCCATAGCTGTTGCCAGTTCCATTTGGATTCATCTCGTTCAGCCTGGTGTTGGACAGAGCACGAGGTATCGGATTGCTGGGCACACCGTGCGGTGCCAAGTGAGACGTTTCTTCAGCCACCTAAAAAAAACAGAAAGATGTCTTGCTTTACATCCGGCGCACAGCGAAACACAAACAAACCTGATGAGGATCTTCAGTGGCAGGGATCTCAGAAATGAAGCCATGCTCTTTCCGGTAGAAGTTGATGAAGATGAAGGCGCCCAGCACCACCAGACACATGACACCGTAGCCCCGGAAGGTCGCAGTGGTGCCGTAGTACGTGACAAACATTCCGCCGATGATGGCGCCACATCCCCGGCCCAGGCCGTGGTGGATTCCCTGGAGAACGCCCTGTGCCGAAGCCCTCAGATGCTGCGGAGTGTTGTGGGCGATGTACGAGCAGGAGGCCGCCCAGACGGCAGCGTGGGTGATGCCCTGCATGAATTCGAACGGCAAGACCCACCAGGGGTTACGCAGGTAGGAGATGTAGAGGAAACGAAGGACATTGCCAATCAGGCCCAAGCACAGGACTTTAACGTGGCCAATCTGGGTGATGAGCCGGAAACTGAAGAAGTACGCGAAGATCTCCGACACGTGGTTGATCACCGAGGCCACTCCGAAAAGAGTCGGTGAGCCGCCGTAGTCCTGCAGATGCCAGAAGAGGAATGTGAAGATCAGGCCGATGCCGAAGCCCATGAACCAGGCCACGAACAGGAATGAGGCGCACTTCAGATCCTTGAAGTGATGCAACACGGCCATCCACTCGGGCATTTCTTTCGTTGTTTGCGCGAACATCTTGGACTGCGCCCCCAAGTTTGGCTGGTGGAGAGGTGCGCTCGAAGCGCCCCCACTGCCCACAGCCAGCGAAGGCAGGTTTAGCTGGGCGGCAAGTTGATTCTGCATCTCATCCTCGGCAGTGCGGCTGGCGTCCACACTGTCAGACGGTTTGGTTTCTGGCTCGGAAAAGTCGTACTTAAAAGTGATCTGCGTCGCTGTTAGTATGGCGCATGTCATGAGGACAGAGAATGTGGCAAAGCAAATTGTGTAGTTCTTCTCTTGGCGTTCCGGTCCACACGGATGGTCGGGGAATGAGGTCGAGTGGTCCAGGGCTATGCCAACGAAGAACATGGAGATGCCCCAGCCCAACGAGCCGAACATACGCTGGTGGCCGTACTTATCGGCGTCCTCGCCGAGCAGAGTGATCACAGCCGAGTCGGCCAGGGTGATAGCGGGGGCGCTGAAGAACTCTCCGATGAGGATCAGCAGAAGGAGAAGAAAGAAGGCCTTTTGAATGTCCTGAAGAAGGGAGAGCGTTATTAGAGATCAAGTCGGCTTTTGAAGTTCGGTCACTTACTGGAGTCCGGTAGACCATGGACGAAAAGATAGGGCTGACGTAGTCCTTGTGGTGTTTGTCGTCGTAGTTCGAGGCGAAGGTAACTCGGACGGGAGATATCCCAGCGTCGATGTAAGGGAAAGCCGATCGACGTTCCCTAAAGCAGAGAGACCAATGAGTGACTGCTATAGAGACAAAGTTTTGCATGCTTACCTCCTCCGAGGCTCGTCGGACACGTGGGCATGTTCGTCGAACAACTCGGTGCTTGTTTCGAAGCTCTCATACGGAGACACGTCTCGCCGCACTCGTGTGGTCGTCAACACGTAATCGGTGCGATTCCTCTCAATGCACTTGACGGCCTCGGGCTGAATGAAACCCAAGGGAAGCGTGAACAGCACCCAGCAGGCAAGCGAGCCCAGCAGCAACTTCTTTCCCTGCTTGCACCTAGAACACCGAAGAGTCCTCAAATTCAGAGTCTAATCTAATTGAACTGTCTTACCTGTCTGCGTAGGAGCCCCAGAAAGGTGCCGAGAGGAATTCCACGAACGGCCTCATTCCTATCAGAATGCCGCACTGGCCCGGGTTCATTCCCATCTGCTTGAAGTAGACGCCCATCAGGGGGAACAGCGATCCGAAGGCTGAGTAGAAAAAGAAGTAGAAGCTCTTCACAACCAGCAGCTCCTGGTCGACGGGCCCGAAGAACATCTCGATGACGTCGGACTTGCCACGGATTTTGTGCGTCGCCTCCTTCGGTTCGGGATATCTGCGTCAAAAGAAAACCCACACATTTCAAGTGTCCACTTCGTTTTAGCACCACTCCTCTATCAAGACTTACAATGATGGATCCACCTCCCCCTCCGCCTCCACGTCGACCCTCGGCCTGGCCTTCACACCGTACGGCTGTTGTATACCACCAGCGGGAACGTTTTGTGCAAAGCCACCACCGTAACCTCCGCCGCCGGCGTCCTGGCCATAGCCACCGCCATAATTGCCCGACTGGTCATAACCCCCCGCTTGACCATAACCCCCACCAGCCGGCTGCCCGTAGGCCCCACCGCCTGCCGGCTGGCCGTACCCACCGCCACCGCCGCCGCCGTACTCGTTGCCATATTGATCCATGGGTGTCCTTCTCTGGTGTGCCTCGGCTCTTTTGTTGGCCTACAGTCTCTTGCTTTTGATCCCCGGGGACGGACGATTAAATGCCTCTTTTGTCCTAGTGTGCCTCTCGGTCGGTGTAGTGGATTCTATCTTTCTATTCTTTTGTTCCCTTCCCTCGCTCACGCTCACAGTTGGGTGTCCTCAGGTTCGGTTTCAACGGTTGTTGTTGCCAGCCTTGCGGTCCACTGCTACTGCACAGATTTGGTTCTGCTGAAAGGAAAAGAAGCGAAAAAGAATTTACATGGTAAATTGGTTTTGTTGAGGCTTACAACTTTCCTAAATGATGCTCAACAGGAGGGATAAATGAGAACAGCCGAATTCCCGGCAAGGAGGTGCTTTGCAGTTTCAGTGAATTGCGATGATTAAGTCCTTTTCGGATTAGGGAACCTTCTTTTGTTTGTAATTTATAATTCAGGTGAAAGCCCATGAGATTGGGAAATCATTTGGAGAGTATTTAGATGCTGAGAGAAGGATGAAGTCCCACTCGCCACACTGGTGCGGCCACATCAAGCGTGTGAGCACAAAGGCTTAGAGGGTTCTTGGATCTCCTGGTTCGAGAAGGAGACTGCTCCGATAGAGAGACCAAGTATGCGAACCCGCTCGGTAATGATGACTGAAAGATGCTTGCCTGAGACCAAAGATGGAAGGCAGTATCACCTCACCGTCGGCGCTTTCTCCTACTCCTTGCCTAGTAGGTATGTTAAAATTTGTTCGTTTGCATTCCGTCGCTTAATTTTTCATCTTTCAGTGTCCCGATATGAACGTCGTCTTGTTGAACACAACCAAAGCAATGCCACAAACCACAGCGGACAAGACCTGATATGTGAGTTTACTGAAGTTGAGTCTTTGATTGGAAATCCCTCAACAACGTTACAGAGGACGCACGTTGTTGAATGTGGCGAACACACTCCGACAAATAGCTTAGTATAGCTCGGACTAGCTGGAGGGACTTGTTCTTTGAGGCCCAAGAACAGCACACGCGAGTGGAGTTTGGAGGAGAACAATAAAGTGATTCATCTTGGCTTGGAAGAAAAACACGTCTCAGAATATTTACACGGGAAGTTGAACAGGAGATTAATTTTTTCTGAACAATTCTGACGTCTTTCTTTTCGCTCCAAATGTCTCAGGTTCTTGCCACTGAAGCAGGCATCACATACAAGCCCAGCATCACCGCTTTGATATTGCCCTACCTCATTGCTTCGCTCTCGTCCGTATTGCCATGCTTGAATCGGAATTCAACTAGTGGAACTGGGGATGTGACGAAGATGTCTTCGTCTTCCAACCAATTGTCTTTGAACACTGAATCGGAGCAATATTTGGACTTTTGCACCCATCGAGATACACCACATGCCCAAGTGCAAGGCGGAACGTTGGAGTATGGCACTGTATTTCGCTGGGAAACAGAGCACAGTGCACATTGTGAAGCCACCCAGTCAGATGAACACTATATGCAGGACGTTGTAGTTAACGAAGTTTTGGACAAAGAGACATGGGACAAAGACCGCGTAGCAAACATTCACCACCGAGGTGAAGATAAATTGTTGAATCGACTGTTGAAATCGATCTTCAAACACTCGACCTCCCTGCCAATTGTCAGTGAACTGCTCGAGCAACAATGCATTGATAGACCTTTGAGGTAATAACCTTCAAATGGCTTCACTTGGAACCTAAAGATCAACGAATGAACCACAAATCTGCGAGAGCACTAGAGTCTAAGACCGAAACAGGAAATGTTGGCAAAGTCACTTAATAGGAGAATGGCTCAGCGAGTCCAGTGAGTCTTGCTGTATACCATGACCAGGCACCTCTTGATGAAGCTATAGAGTAATCGCCGTGACACAACCACCACCGTAAATATCACCAAATATGGTTCGATCACACAGTAGTTCTTTAAAAAAAGCAGAATCCATCTCTGCTACAGATTTCACTTCAAACCTTCCGTCCTTGCCGACGAATCCAGCGGAAGAAAAATTCTAGAAAACGCATCTTTGAAGGTGCTGGGATCTAGGCGCAGACGTAGACGTATTCGATTGCGGAACAACAACATATCAACATACAACACTTGAACCTCCTCTCGTAAATATCCTGTGGCTCGGGCAAGGTATGGGCTTCCAGAGTTTATGGGACTGACTTGAACATTAAGTCTACACGAATACTAGATCGTTTAGATTGTATTTTTTAAGTCTCAGTCTCTCAGTCAGAGAACGTCCAGAGGTCAGATCCTCCGAGATCCTGCTAAAAGTCGGTCCAGTCGAGTAACACTGTTTCCAGGAGAACATCGCAAAGACACAAACAGTTAAAGACATTCAGGCAAGTTGTATATTATTCCATTATCGGAGAATGTCACAGAATATCGCAAGGTCATTCACGCAGGAACATATTTCGAACTCTTAAATCCTTCCTTTCATTTCCAGATACCAATGCATTAATTTATTTCTGCTGTGGACAATATATTTTTCTCAGAAAATCAATTTTCAGATCATCATCTCTCTCTCAGATCCGATTCTATTTCTGTCAGCCAATACAATAATCTCTACTCATCGAGGAGAACATCATCATCAAACCGCGACAGACTTGTTACACCGTCTTTCAATTGATTTCGGCTAATGGTAAAATGTAATAGAATAGGAGGTGGACCAGGACTTGGATTCTACATCACTCACACTTAATGTTCTCTCATAAGAGAGGGCAGGATGTACAGCTTTACTACTTTTTTTTTGACTTGTTCATCGAACATTGTTATTGGGTCGATTCAACTGGAGCCCTGAGTTGTGAGTGCTGCTCATGTCGGACTTGTAACTGGGTGGAGTGGCAGACGATGTGTATAATTCGAATACTTTTCAACTCACGTCATCTCTTTTTGGCAACGATTGAACAAGTGTCTTGTCATTCACGCAAAACCTTGACTAGCTAAGGGTCGAGCCCAGGATGAGGAGATGCCAAAAGGAAAAGAGGACAGATGTGTGTATAAAGTGTACACACTTAACAAATATTTCCAATTTAAAATTCTCTCCCAAACCCTCCCCGACCTCATTTACAAAGAAATACTTCAAAAAAATATCAGAATTCATATTCAAATACGGCGAATGTCCTTGCTCATCCACCCCAAACACACGGTTCTTCATTTAAAAGGGATAATCCCTAAGAACCTCGCTCAGATCCACGCCAAAAAAGTCCCCCTCAACAATTTGACGACACTTCTCGTACTCATAATCGAAGTAATCAAACTTGCGACTGCCATTAACACATTTGCTTGCATTATTCCGACAAGAGGGATCCTTGAGTCTCCCATCGATGTCAGTGCGAAGTGCCATTTAAAAAGGACCCGCAAGTGGAGCGTGCTGCTGCGAGTACATTCACAGAGTGTATTTTCGTTTAATTCACTTGTCAGTCTCCCAACCTCCCCGGATTCTACGTTCGTACTACAACCACAACCACGGCCCACCCCGCACGCCCCCCGAGAAACGACATCATCAGTCGCTTTTTTTCTTCGATAAATCGAATGCCAGATGATGATTTTGATGTCACGGGAAAACTGAAAATCGATGAGAATGATAAGAAGAAGAATGGCTTGTGCCAAAAACCTTTTGACATCCTTGAGTGGGACACTTGAGCAAAGGGGAGCCCCCCCACCACGGCTGTGCCACGCACTGTTTAGCATCGCGGCTCTTGAGAACACGCTGATCGATGGGATGATGAGCCTCGATTGTTTGGAGGATGACGGGGGATGATGAAATGAAAAAGGATTCTCAGTCGACGAGGCGACGACGGCTGGATAAAGGCCCATACACGGTCGGAGCAATTACATAAACTGCTAAGACAAGAACGAGTTTCGTTTCACTTGATTTCACTGTGTCTACATCTCCTAGTGGTTTTTTTTTGCTCAGCGAGGACACCCGTATATACACCTAGAGAGTAGATACATTCTCAATTGACCCTGACAACTTACTGGGTAGCACCTCTCTTCCTGTCCTGGCCAATTGGGAATTTTCTTTTGGTCTTTTTTTTTTCAAATCGACTCACCAAATTTGTGTATCCTTTTCCGTGGATTTGTAGTTTTTTTTTCAAAAATATCCTGCTCCTCTGAGCAGTCGGGGCCTATAACTTTTTTTTTTTTGCCCGTTTTTCACACTCGTCACAGCACAGAGACAACAGACAACCACACGTTAATGGAGGAATACTTTTCTTTTACATTTTCTTCAAAAAATAACAAAAATCGGTTGAGTATCCTCCCAGGAGTGCGCTTCGAACTCACAAGCGGATCCGCAATTAATGCTTAACTTTCAACTTTTTAAGCGAAGTGAATCGATAGAAATGAGATTATTTTCTTCTGCTCTAGACTCGGACTAGTTTCCTGACGGGCGATTGTACGAAAGCAGTAGCGCCATCATGCGATCGATTTTGTAATGAAATGGAAATTCTGTTCACCCTGCTTGGTGAACGCTCTAAGTAAGCGTGAGCAGCACTCTCTCACTCGCTCTCGGTGTTGAGTTGAGGTGACAATGTGCGAGTGTGTTCGTGTGGAGGGTTTTCGTTTGGCTGTGATTTGATTTCCGAGAGCTTTGAGTTTTGTTTTGAAGCAGCAGCAGCAGCACATACCAATGGTGGGTGGAGCTTTTTGTGCGTACCACTGGTTTGTTTGCGGAGACAAATAACCCACCCAACCCCCGACTTTCAAGGCTTCCCTAACTCGTTTCAGTGGAACAGTAGCAATCGGAGAACCGTGTGAAGGTTGGGGTGGCTGCCAGTGGAATAAGTGGAGCAAGACAGCACGCGCCTTCAAGAAGCCTATGGAATTTGCAGTCATCTGCTGGACTTTCCTTATGAGGGGAACAGTGGTTCGCTGGGAAGGGAGTGGATAAGCGGTTTCTGAAGGGCAATAGTTTGTGCGTACACTGAGTGCCTAGATTCAACTCCCGCTGCAAACAACTTCCTCTCGAGTCACTGGTGATGCCTAGAAGGAATAGACATTCAGGAAAATCCTCTCAAACATTGCTCTCAAACATTGGCTTCTCTCAAACAACATAAGTTGCTGTAAGTTAAAGCTCACTCCACCATGGACTATAGTTTGTCATACGAAATGACACGCGTCCGCGTTAGGCTTAGGCAGGCGAAGACAGCCAGGCGCTATGTCCAACGACTGAGTACCACAACTCAGGTAGCGAACCTCGTTCAACGATCGAAAACAGCAGAGAAGCAAGAAATCGTTTTTGAATTACGTCGCTGCAAAGGGATGTGAGTCCAAGTGGAGAGAGTTGCCCCAGTCGAAGTTGGTCTCAGAACAGACAGAGGGAGAACGAAAACTCCTTGATGGTCGGCAATACATATTTCATATCAAATAAGGACTTGGTGACAGGTTACGACGGCACATCATTACAACTTCCGAAGCATGCCTTGAATGCGATTCTATCAGTTAGGATGACGAGGACGAGTTGTATCAAGTCAAAAAACAAGCACGGATGGGACACATACAGATTGAAGGATTACTTAGGAAGTCTTGAAGGTGTGTTCTATATCTTACACACTGACATAGACTGTTGCAGTGACAGAGGTTGGAAGGGGAACCCGTTGATCCATTTCCTAGTCATGACACTTCAAATGACTGTAACTGTAGCCAGTGAGTCTTCCAACTGCCGTTGTACTGCAAAAGTTTTTGTAGCAACGAAGGAGTTTATTGGCGTTAAAGTGCGTCGTGGACCTCGCCCTCATCCAACATGTTTGTCCAACTAGCGCTTGCTTTTCAGATTGTCCCTGCCTCCGCGCTGTACAGCAGGACTCAGATGATCAGTGTCAAATATAAAGTCAGCTTGGTTCTCCTTCGAGAGGGCTCTATTACCCAATGGCCTCTTCATTGCCCCACTTTTTAAAAATAACCTCCAAGAGATCAGCAGTTCCGCGACTTGAGTTACGACTAAAGTTTGTGCGCTCTCAGCTTTGGATTCCCAATCTGTGAGGAAGCGCCAGTCTCATTGGTTGTTTTGACTGCGGGGTCCACCAACTGTCAGCCGCGACAACCTAACCTAACTCACTTCGGAGTAGACAGAAGGGGTCTTACAAACCTAAACAATATTGGAACAGTCTTTTAATCACCCAACGTGGATCATAGCCTCCTCTAATCCTTCGTTCCACACCCTTCAAAGACTGCACACCAAAACTCACTCAATTCCTTGTGTAAAACTGCAAAGTGAATGCCCAATAGTACACTTGCCTGCCCACTCGTCCCATGCAGAATTTCTCTAGAATACAAGCAAAAACATAGGAAATATAGTTCATTCCACTCATTTCAAGTGGAAGTCCACGAAGAGCTTCAAAAGAACACCACCACAAGCACAAAACGACGATGGGCTCTGTATACAAAGGAAGCTTGAGTCATGCGCAAAATTCAATTATAAAAGCTCAACCGGAAACTAGTAATGGCCACCGTGCCACTCTCCCAAAGTCCCACGCAACGCTCTCTCTCTTCTCTATTCACATACAAGCTGGGCCATTATCCATGGATTACTCTACGTGTATGAATAATTGGAGCTTTATGCTAAAGACAAAGCTTATCGAAACGGCCACTCGGCATGAGATGATGTAAAAAAAACACATCCATTCCCCGTCAACACCTCCTCACCAACCACCCGCCGGGAAATGCGACAAAATTAATGATTCTACAGCTCATTCATGATTCAGCAAAAGAAGATCGCCTAATAAATTCTTGTCTTGTTCCCAACTACACGTGTACACCGGATCCTTTAGAGGTAATGGATTAGATGGCTTTTAATTGAAGACCTTGATGGTCATTATCGACGGCATGCAGCCAGTCATTCATCGGGATTAAGTGTAAACCATGGTGAATAGGCGCATGCAACAAGTGGTGGAATATGCGAGTAGCTTAGTATATTGATCCAAAGGTAGTTAGGAACAGAAAGAAGGCAACAGGAAGCAGACAATCGACTTTCTTTTGACGGCGGAAAATATGAAAAGTTTTTTTTTTCTCGTCGGCAACTTTAATTGAGCAGTTGATGTACATAGATGATGAAGGAGGGAAAGTGTGATGCTGTGAGGGGAGAAATCTCATTTTTTACGATGGCTGGCAACTGAAGAACTTGATTGAGTTTGATTGCTTTTAAAGTCATGTGTTTTTTAGGTGGGTAAAGTTGAATTTAAATTTGTTTTTTTTTTTTTAATTTGGAATCTTCTCAGGGCAGCTAATCATGATGGGTGTGAGTCGCGCTATGCTTTCAAGGACGATGATGCCTCGGCGTTAAGTCGACGATTATATAGTCTCTGTTTTCCAGAAGTTCGGTCTTCCTCTCCTTCTCGAAGCAGATAGCGGGAGAATTAGTGTACATGCGATCGACGCAGCGGGTTTAATTCTTTGGATTGATCCTTACCTTCTTTGTGTTTGCACAGGTCACGCACATGACTCATCTTCCCTCCTCCGATTTGTCCAAAGTTGTTTTTCGGACGCACCAAGTCGAAAACCGCCATCTTGCCTTTCCTTCAGATCTTCCCC
The DNA here is from genome assembly GCA_964034865.1 of Eristalis intricaria. Taxonomy (NCBI): domain Eukaryota; kingdom Metazoa; phylum Arthropoda; class Insecta; order Diptera; family Syrphidae; genus Eristalis; species Eristalis intricaria. The sequence goes on along the minus strand of OZ035874.1, from coordinate 2,595,515 downwards.
TGCTTTCAAATTGAGGGATTTATGATTTTCGTCTTTCGAGTCAAAAGTCTTAACGCAAGTTGTTTGGACAAACCGTAGTGGCTACAGTTACCAGCGGAAAGTTTATATTTGCCTGGGTCCCAGGACCGCAAACGATAGAAGGCAGCCATCACTGAGGCTCAGACCGTCTATTGGTCGTTGACCTGACTTAGATAAGTAAGGTAAACTCCTTAGCCACATCAAAATTGTAGATTCCGATTCTAGCATGCGCCCATATTCTAAACATCGAAGTGCTATTCTCTAGTCAAAAGCATATCTGTTCTCGAATAGAATACTTCAATCAAGAGTGCCACTCAATGTCACAAATGTCAACACATATGATGTTGACAATGAAGAATACGAATATATTCGTCAGAGATTATGACTTAGGTTAGGTTAGGTTTGTGTGTGGAACGTCTCACTTCGCTCTTGTCGGACCCATTGTTAAGGCCATTGGGGGAATTGATGTGTTGCTCAGCTATCCCGCAACCCCTTTAAGTTTATAGAGATTTAAGTACGACATTTGTTAGATCCCGAAGGTCTTGGAGGTTCCCTGTGTTCAACTGGCAGATGTAGTTAGGGGTGTCCTCTTTTTTCCTCTTCGTCCTCGCAGCCTTTGGATTTAAATGATGATGAAGATGTTCTCCCATCACACCTCCCCATCCTTAACCTAACCTAACTTAGTACCAGTTGTCGGTTATTAAACTGATGTACTTGGGCCAGAGCATTCTAGTGGTTAGTGGATTCCACCTTTTATTTAGCTTCCTCTGTGATAGTCTCATCCACTTTTTCATAACATCTATAACAGGAGGATTGCCTGAAATTGGACGGTTCGGAGCCTTTGCAAGTTCATCCGGCGCCTCGGCCACCTAGCGGCTGTGTCTCTGGGTTTTTTGACCCATTATAGAGTAATCGAGTGATGTGTGCTGAAAAAGTTCAAGGCACGTCGCGGCAGCCTACGACCAGCTTGAACCTGACTTCTTTTGCCGAAATTGCTTTACTGGCCATTTGACTCTTAAGAGTGATTACAGAATAAGAAAGTGCAAGCGCGGTCGAATTCGAAGTAGTACTAACAGAATAAGAGCCTATCCGAGATTGGGAAATTGCTTTAAAAACCTTATGCGCGTCACATTGGATGTCTCAATGATCTCATTACTTGTCTTCAAGTAGTGGACAGGGTTCTTCATCAGAAAATCTGTCTAGTTTGTCAACTTTGTAAGTCCATTCCACGCTGTCATATGCGAGCTACTTGACAAAACGAACATGCTTATGTCTACAATGAGTGTGATCTTGGACTTACAGTCCCTTAAATTTTCCAGAATCACACGCGGTTGCCTCAGGTCCTTCTTCAATTGTGCGTGGTACCTTAGACGTGGGGGTGTGTTCTGTTTCACTTTCCTACCTTTTTGAAATCGGCAACTCTTTGAATCGGAACCAAGTTGTGCGGGTATTTTACATAATTTCAAGCGGGCGTCTTCCTTTGCATTGTAGTACAGACTCGCGGCGAGGACTCATCACTCAGGTACCTAGTTGCCCAAGGCATTCCATGATCACATTCATTTGCACACTCTCACAAAATATGCTTACTCTGCATGTATCCAATACAATATTCTTTATTATTTCGACATAGGTTGTATATCTGTTTTGTATAATTACTTATATATCCTTACAAATAACAATCGATTAAGAAGTATAAAATTAAAAAAAAAAAACCAAAAAAACAAGCACAAGAAGTACAAACTCAAAGACAGACAGTTCCGCGTAAAACCCCAAACAAAAAGCACATCATCCACAAAATCAAATAAAAGTCCATTTTCATCCGTTTTGTTTGTTAAATCTCATCTTTTTCTATTAATTATTCTTTTATACTCGTATAATGATAAATTTTATTGTAAAACTCTCAGCCAAAAAAACAAGGTTATCTCATTTGGAAACAGATCAAAGCACGAAAACTATTGCAATCTAATGAAAAAGTGTTCATCTCTCTTCAGTTAACAAACGAATTTTAATGAGAAAGAAGTAAAATAAAATTATGAATCGTTACATTTCGGAAAGGTGGAGGAGGTTGAAAAAAGTGTGTGGAAGCTTTGATGAGGAAAGATGATGTTAATTAATCGATAGTATCCCAAGATTAACAAAATAAACATTTTCTTGTTTTTTTATGTATATTAGAAATGATTCCATTGAAAGTGCTAATGTCTATGAGAGTTTCTTTGCCTTCTGATAGAGCGTGTCGACAACTTTGCCCATACTTTGAATTGTCTCTAGGACGCGTTCGTAGGTCTTGTCAACGGTGGTTTCTTCGAATACGATAAGTACACCTTCACCCTGATCGAGGATACCGCTGAATTTCTTGTCGAGTATCATTTGTGACAGTTTCTTTTCAACCTGAGGCATGGGAAGCTTAATGCATTCGGCTACATGTGATACCTGAAAAGAGAGAGACAGAGGGAGATATAGACTAGAAATGCATTATGAATTTCAAATTGGTCACACAACAAAACTAAGAGCAAGCAACTTCCCCTTACGGCTGTCTCGTCCGCCTTTGTTGACGTGTGAGTCACGGAATCACCCTGAACAGGTCTGATTTCCTCCATCGATACGTTTTTAATGAACTTTCAAGACTAACTAAGACACATCTCGTCATATGCATCGAACTAAATCTAACTGCGTTCAAATTCACGACGGATTCTTCTGCGTTGGTGTGGTGTTGACCAATCACTTCAGATATTCGTGCTCTGCGTAGTCTAGCATCAGCGCATCCTCAGCACTCCCATACACACGTCTGAACAACAAATTAGTCAGCACAAAAATTGAAAATATGCCGAGATTGCATTCTCATTTCCACCACATACGCTCACTCACTTTGCAGCAGCGACCATCAATACAGAGACAAAGAAGAAACGGCCTTCGCAAGTAGTCAACAAAGACGGGAGGAACAGCACCACACACAGAAGCAACACTCATCATCCAAGTCGTCACTTCATTCATCTATTTTAAGAACTCACCTGTACTCTTGAATACGGCTCGATGATTCTGCAAAGATTCTGCTCCAGCATTGTGTCGTACAATGTGCCCAAATGTGCCTGAACAATGACATCCTCGGCCAGTTCCTTCTTGTAGTCTTTCAATGCCTGTTGGAAATCGGCTAGGGAACGTTTGTGCGAAGCCTCGGCAACTGCCTTCATTGCATCGATGTCCTTGCCGGAATATGTTATAGCCTGCAAGAACACAGAACAATCTGGATTACAAGAATTCCAATCAGTCAATCAAATCGAAACTTACCAACTTCCCACTTATGATCTGATTCACATCGTCTGACTGGCCGAGCATAATCTTGCACAGCAACATGTATTTCAACGCCGTCAATGCCCTGATGGGGTCGACACTATCGAAACCCTCGAACGCTTCGTAGAAATATGAGAATCCGGTCTTGAAGTCTCTCTCATCGGCGGCGTGCAAGATGCCCGATTGCAGATCTAACGCGCCCTGAACTTTCGGTGGGCAATAAATCGCATTCGCTGTTGTTCGTGCCGATGTGAGGGCCGCCCGAGCTTTTGGTAAATTACTAAGCGCATGGTAGGTTTTCGATTCCAACAATTGAACTTCAACCAAGAGATTTTTATCGTCCAGCTTCTTGAGTTCCTTGAGCAGCTGTGATCCCAATTGAAGTGCTTCGGTGTACAATCCGGTGTCAAAGTACAAAGCAATCAAACGGGCCTCCAGCGACTGTCTCAAAAATGTTCGCTTCTCCTGTTTCGCCCATTCGATGCAATCCTTGCACAATTGCACCTCGATACCAGTACCAGCTTCCATATCCAGAAAGAGATCCACCAAAGATCTCACCAATTTTGCAGCTTTTGCCTTGCTAATCAGACTCAGGAATGGTCTGGTAACTTTAATGAGGTCAGCCAACTCCTTTGCCTTACCATCCTGTTTGTAGAGTTCACCCAATTGCAGGATTCCCTGCTCCTTGATGCGGATGAGTTCTTCATCGTTTTCGGCAACCTCTTGTTCGCGAACGATTTTGTTGAGAAAGTCGATGCCCTGTTCGGGACTCCGGGTGGAGAGCTCTTGCGCCCGTTCGATTTTCGTAGCACCGGCCATTGTGTTCTGTTTTTATGGAAATCGGGAATTTCTATAAAAAAATTCTATTTAATTAAGCACTGAAATTTTCGCAGATCCTTTTGTGAGCTTCTCGTGTTTTCTTTTGCTTTATGTCGTCGGAGTCTTTCTTGTTCGTCTTCTCTTTATTTCTTTTCTTTTCTTTCAAATAAAAAAATAATAGACCTGTGTGTCAATACGTGAATTGCGGTAGTGTGGACGGACAAGCGCTAGTCATTGCATTCAGGTATGCCAACTACTAGAAATCGAATGCGAATTCTTGGAATAATCTTAGTTGTGTTTTTAAGGTGGAATGGCATTTTAGCAAATTGCTTTTTTAATACCTTTTGTATTGAACTGTAAGGCCTGATTGAATGTGCTGTCTTTTGAGCATCCAACGCAACGAAAAAAGGGAATTGGCAAACTTGTGTCAAGAAGACCAGCAAGAGGGTAGATGTGTTATTTGGGAGATGCAATTTGATAATCCTCGTGCTCATAAAGGGGGCATTTTTTAACACAATTCTTCTTCTGATTCTATGTAAACATCCGTAATTTTGGCAATTTTGTTATTTATTTATATTTGCTCTTAAAAATTCCCAGTACAATGCATGCTTTCCTATCTTCCAACAGATGGCGCGCATGTAGCTTTGAGGAAAATTCCCCTAGGATTTTTTTGCAAATTATTCCCGTTCGAACATGACATACTAATCAACTGTCAAACTTTATTCGCTTTCAGATCACAATGCGGTGGTTTGTGGTTAAAATCGCTAGTCCCGTGAAAACTACGTTTTTTTTCGTCTAAAATATCATTTGCTGAATTCACTCATTCATCGCAAAATAAAGCATTTAATTTGTCGTGGTTGTCAGCAGTGGAAAAGTTCTACTTCGCGTGAATAGTTTTTCTTTTTTTTTGTTGTATTTTCTTTCTCGCATCAAGTGCGCAAAGAGGTTTCCATTTTTTTGTGCAAATCGTGACATACAGTGGTCACCGCTAACAAACTTTACAATTTGTCGGTATATTCAATCTAAACAGAAAACAAAACAGCATACGAAGCTCTATTATTTTCCATCGAAATTTATATTCAAAGATAATCAAAATTAGGTACTTACTACATGCCGGAGAAAATGAGCAGACGCATGGTAATTCGATAATTTATGTTTCATCTTGTTTATTCGTTATTGCTTTTGCATCTGCATTCGGTTACGAGCAATAATTGGTTGCATCGGTTGTGAGAAATTATGAGGGGGTAGAATATTCTGGGTTTCCCCCCTCTTTGTTTATGCCATCAAAACACCAATACCATGGGAATGAATTTAGCCGCAAATTAGTTTGTTTATTGTTTTGTTGTGCCCGCTATTGATTAAATATAGTTGCCGGCTTTTACTCCAGCGTGGAATTACTCGACCAAATGCAGAGATTTTCTTTCTGATTCTATAAATAGCAAATTAGATCTTATTGCAAAATATGCTGATCGTTTCTAACCTTATTCACTTGCAGACACCGCGCAGCGCCAGTCGAAGCGTCAGCCGATCACCAGTCAGGAAGAACGGCAGAAGGTAAGTTTTTTTTTGTTTGCAATCTACGATCATTCCCTAGTTATTTTGATCATTAAGTACACCGTTTTTGATTCACAGAAAATCGCCCAGCTATTCGCGTAGCCGCTCTAGATCGAGGACGCCACTGCCTCCAAGACGAAATGGCCGACGACCAAGTGAAAGTCGAAGTCGTTCAAGGTGTGTACACGCTACGATTGCATTAAATATCTTAAATTTTCTTATGAAAACGTTCCTAAACATTCACAGCCAGTGTTCAATGTTATTCAAGAGCTTCGTCAGAAAATTTTGTTAGCAAATTTTTACATTTCAAAACAAAAATACTCAAAATCTCAATCTCTCAAAACATCAAGCAAACACAAAAACAAACTCTATGCAAGAGACAAAAACAATTTACAAAATAACTTATTTTATTCCTCTCAAAGGTCGTACTCGCCGAGGGATAGGCGTAGGTCGCGTTCACGTAGTCCCTACGGATCTAAGCGACGTGTAGGCACAAGGGTAAGACCAATGGCATTTTGTACAGTCCTTTGCTCGATTTTGAATCTAACCTCGGTTTCTGTTTCTTTTTCAATTTCCAGGAAAAGCCATTGGAAAGTCGGTGCCTAGGAGTTTTTGGCTTGAACATTTACACAAATGAACAAAAGATACGCGAAATATTCACAAAGTACGGCCGCATCGAGCGCATACAAGTTGTGATAGACGCAAAGGTGAGTTGGCTTTTTGTTTGTATCCATTCATCGAACTATATGTGCCAATCACATCGCAACACAAGAATCGGGGGTTTTGGAAATGTCAAACTTATCCGGCAGCGACAATTGGCAGATCATTTTGTCAGAAATATAGAGCGGGATGCTGTTAAGTAATGGTGTTCTGTAAAAGGCTTTTTGATACAATCATCTTCTTGAGTGTATAGGCGATAGATGTGAGTAGAGGTTCGCATTTCTTTGTGTTTAGAGTTACGTGTCGTTTCGATCTCCGTGTCGGTCTTTTGTTGTATTTCCGCGACGATTACCTCTCTTAGGCTAGGAGTCGATTGAAGTTGGGTGTAGGTCATTTCAAGGTCTCTCCACGTTTCATTTCACTTCTCCAAAAAGTGATGTTGGCGTTTAGCGCGTTTCAGCGTTTTCATCGATACGTCTGATCTGCGTTTTGTTAATCGTCTCCCCTGCTAAGACGATAATTACTCGAAGCAATAGAAAAACGTGTGCTTATTTGTTCTTGTATGTAAGCCACTTAACGTGCTCGTCACAAGTGAAGTGCTCTGTCAATATGTTCAATCTTTCGATTTCTCCTCTTTTTTTCTTTACAATACGTCATCACCGACGGGATGCAGTGCAAGTGAATGGTTTGATCTTGTTTCTGCGGAGAAGTTCGATAAGATTGTCTTGATAATGTCTTCTGGCAGACAGATGGCGAAAAGAATGATGTTATCAGGTGTTGATCGTTCAAGGTGGTCTTAAAAGCATTCTGCTGTTGTTCAGAGTGTGCCTCCTGTCATCGTCAATTCGCTGGGTAGATGTTAACATTGTGTTTTGTAGGAAGTTGAGGATGCTTTTGCTTGCAAGTCATTTCTTGACATTGTCGTGTGGGACTTTCAGTGTTTGTTTCTCAAAACAAATCAGACTCGTGTGCAAGCAAAAGTAACCCCATTGTGTTAAGCGTTAGTTATTAGAGAACAAATGCAATTCTCGACCTGTTCATTTTGCTAGGAAGTTCCCATCGAGGTTTCGTAAGCAAACCCCTCTCATGAGGATCGCGGGATCTAACATTCGTCCTTCGTCTGACAGGCCGCCGTCTGACAGCAATGCTTTTCCTCAGACGTCGGAAGTTGCCACTTCAGCGAACGCGTCCTCAGATGACGTTAGAGTTTCGTGGCGTTGAGATTTCATCCGCAAAATCACTTCGCTGTAAAGGTATGCCTTGCATTATTTTCATTTCCTTTTGTACTATACTGGGGGAGCGAAAGAATCGATGTTTATTTAAATACTCAAGTGAAAGTTGGTGTCGGAATTTTGCGCTCGTTCTAAGAGACTGAATGCGCCTTGAAGTTCAACGAAATAGGAGCCAAGCTAATGGCCCCATGAATTTCAACGAAGTAGGGGCTAAGCTAATGGCCCCTTGAAGTTCAACGAAGTTAGGGCCAACAATAATGAACGTACATAAACGTAGCTTTTGTCAAATTGCAGCCAGGAGCATGGTCCACTACTCAAAGTAGCTACACTTGACTTCTAGAAACATTTCAAGAACAAGATTCCAATACCAATTATCATCTTTGTGCGTGTGTGTTAGATCTATTCAAATTGCCCCCTCGTAAGTAAGCAACAGTGATCGAAGCTAACCACACTTTCGTGTCGAAGTGGCCAGAATTGTCAGGGTATAATTTTTGTTTATTCGCTTGTTATCTTAAGCTCTCAATAAGACTACAAACATCTATTTTCCCTGACCCTTTATCTGTAGAAATTATGTTAAAATACCAGTCAGCACGATTGTCACCTCTATGAATCACTTAAGCAGAGCATACCTCAACGCGTCTTCATTTGTCATTCTCGTACCATTAATGTTTGTTTACTTCCTACTTGCACATTGTCGTCAGCTAATTTCATCAGAATGTATGCATATCACTCTCAAACTCAATTATATCATCCACCCACAATGTTGTTACGATTTCTTTCAAATCACCCTTCAATCCTCCATTCAGTGCATGGTGTTCCCTTTCTCGTGTGCAATATTCTATTTGTGATGTCACCAAAGTGCACATGCAGCAAAACCGACAAAGAGTCACTCACGAATAGGTGAATATATGCTTCTCCTCTTGCAGCTAAACAACAAGACAAACTACTTAATGGAATAATATCTGTACACAGTTGTTTAATATTTCCACATTAACTTCTTTCTTTTTCTCTTTTTCTTACAGACTGGACGATCCAGAGGATTTTGTTTTGTATACTTTGTAGAGCTGGGCGACGCAAAAGTTGCAAAAGACTCCACGACAGGAATGGAAATCGATAAGCGTCGGATTAGAGTAGATTATTCAATTACACAGAGACCTCACACCCCAACGCCAGGCGTTTATATGGGTCGACCAACCAAGTAAGGAAGCGCACGTAAAGTGCATTTATACATTTTTTTTTAATTCTATTTGCATTGATTGATTTCGATTTTATTGAGCTGGGTGGGCAGTGGCTGCTGGAGGAAGGAGTTTGTACAGAAAGCATTCACGTTTTGCCATTCATTAGATTTTTGTCGAGTGCCTGAAAAGGTTCTTCTCACTCCATTTTTATACAATAAGCACTAGAGGTTGATGGTCGGTCTCTCTTTGTATGTCCGAGGTTAAATGTATTGCCTTTGATATTATTTAGTAATTCTGCCTTCAGATATAATGGCTGATTAACAGTAAATTCGAATGTAATTTTAAACAGATTTTGAATATCTCCAATTCCATTTCAAAGCCACACGAGCGTCTTTCAAGTTCAATTATGCCTATTCATTGCAACGTACATAATCTGAACACGTTTAGACATATTGTCGACTCGGCTGTCTAGCAGACTCTTAACGAACGTGTTTTGTTGACGGACTGCAGTCGTTGCCCAGACGAAACTATTCATGTATTTTGATTACAAGCCAGCCGCAGGCTGATCATTGTTCAAACATTCAGACAGATGTCAATTCTGACATGTTCAGACAGTACTGTTTATTTCCTGCAGATTCCGTTTGCTCTGGCTGTAGAACACAAACGCGTCAAACAAAATAGAATGAGTTTGCAATTATCATTGATTTCGTTCGCGGTGGACTTGGTCTTTATATCGAAGATTCGGTCTTCGTGTCTTTCTCACTCCTGGAGGTTCTTGTAGGAAGGTCTCCTAGGTGACAAACTACTTTATGGAATCTTGGTGTTCATGCGTCCATTGTTGTCGACAGATTTTTGAGTACCGTTGTTTCAAGTGGTCACCAATGGTGATTTTACGTCATATCTCCGAGGTATTTTGCCGCAAGGAAGACAAACTCCTTCAGTGCCTCAAAATTGTAGCTGTCGAACGTGACTTTATGTCTCATATGGCTGGCTTGACGGCATATACTTCGGTGTCCTTGAAACGAGCTCGTTTCGCTTGTTCTTTATGCGCCGTGAAAGCTTCCATCATGGTACGTTCGGAATGCGCACGATGTCGATATTAACTTTCACAATGAGACATACGTCCAAAGTGATGCAGCTGTGACAGTTTCGCGTGTCGGGGAAGTAACTGAGAATCTCCAACCATACCAACTAGCTTTCATGATTTTCTCTCTCTTTGAATCCATTCTTAACTCAGTGATTCGTACGGACTTACCTCTTATGCTGTTCGTTAGCTTACCCTTTTCATTGTGCGCCCTTTGCACTTTTGTTTAGATTCTGTCATGAACTTACCTCAGCCCATATTCACTGTACCACTTAGCTTACCTCTTTTCACGTATCTCATAGGAACTGTACGCTCCTGTATACTGTTTCATTGATATAGACCCCATCTCATCCTCCTGTTAATGACATTCAATAACAATCTTTTTTCACTTCTTACAGATCATTCAAAGAGAGAGAATATCATGACCGCTACAGAGATGACAATCGTGGTCGACGAAGGTCCGGCTCAGCATACCGCGACAGAAGAGGGCGCTACGGACGCAGTCGGAGTAGATCATTCTCTCCACGTAAGGCCTAACCTCCTATCTGCCAACTGTCAACCGAATGTTATAGCACGCAATTCTCGTTGCAGGGCGCTTTCGCTACTAGTTCGCAAACAAAATAGGAATAACACACAACAGCTGAATCATCAAAACATCATTATTTATCATAACAACAAGGACTACTTCTTCTTCACACACAGCAACAACTCTTTCGTATAAGAGTACTTCTTCAAACAACAAACACTTCCTTCCTACAATGTTCCTCGTTCCTTCATAATTTTACAGCTACTCTCTTTTATTACTTTTCTTTTTCTTTTCCTTTTATTTCGTGTGAGAGATAGAATTGAATTTTTTTTAAGTTTCTTTTCCTTTTTTCCCCCTCTTCTTCTAACTCATCTTAGCCACGTAAACGTTGATAAATTAGTCTTTATTTGTTTCTCACCGGTGCGCTCGGTCATTGATTATATACATATGTGAATACATATGTAGAACAAAAAGAAAAATAATACATAAACGTCCTCCACAATTAGATTGTAGTGTGTGGACTTTTAAAATATAAACTAAACTAAAATAAACAAACGAAAAACAAACAAGAAACAATTGTCGTGTCTCCTGTGCGAGGGCGGTCGTTGAGTTCACTGAACTGAACCAGAATCAGAACGGACGGACAGACGGGAACCTGTTTAATATATGGACTAAAGCTAAAATAATAATAATAAACTATTTTTGTATAAAAGCCCGCGTGGCCAAAAAGCGCATACCATTCGTTTGAAGCAAGTACATATACCTGCATTAGATACAATGCTCGTTCGGTACACCATTGAATGTCGTAGACAATTGATTTTGGCCGCCTTTTTTTAACTTTAAATCTTTATTGTAATATATAAACAAAAAAAAAAAACAAAAAACATAACAAAAAGAAACAAAAAACCGAGAAATTAGATTAAATAAATCAAATAAAAATTAAGACGAGTGTGTGCTTTACTTCCGTAAGTCTGGCGAACATTTTATGTTTCAAGATGTCGACGAGGTGACCGGCTGTCGTGATGTCTTGTAGGCGATCTCGAGTGTGCCTTGAATCGTTTGCATGTCCGTGTCGATGCTACGTGCCCAATTCTCAACGTCACCAAGTTCCTAGAAAGAGAATACGAAAAAAGAGAATCAGAATGTGATTGATAAGAGTTAAGCAAGTGGTATCTTCTAGGGAATGTGTACTTCAATTAAGAAGCAGAGGCCGTCTATTCAGGGCTACCGATCCAACGTCAAATATGATTGGACCATGTAAAGCGCATAAACGTCAGACTTTCTATCCCAAGGGCAAAGGACGCCTGAGTCTAAAGTGGAGCACACAAAAGACTTCATTTGTGTGCAGTTGATTGATCAATGGGTCCAACAGGACCTAAGTGAGACGTGGTTTGCCCTAGTCCTAACCTAACCCTAATCTGACTGATCAAATATATATCATACAGATCATACATATGCCGCAACGCTCGCTGCTGGTGATGTCCCAGGCCGTTCACGTTAGTATTATAAAACCCTCCTCTTTTTTACTAAATACTCTCATTTTAAGATAGAACTTGGGATCATCCTTTTCTTATTCAATTTTCACATAAAAAGCAGGCGCAACTATCTGGGTCAGCAGTTTAAGTCTGCTCGACTTGATAGTTGCTTAAATCCTGCGACAAAAAAGTCAACCCAATTGTAAACAAAACACACAAAAGGCCCTTTTCAGGACCGTGCTGAAATGCACACCAAAAGGTCCTTTTCAGGACCGTGCTCAAATGCACAAAAATGTCCTTTTCAGGATCATTCATTTATTTCAGACTCAAATCAGAGTAAGTATCCTAGGTCCAATGCTCATGCATAATCTCACACAACAGCAGTAGGTAAGTAAAAAAATAACCCCCACAGGTAAGACTGATCAAAACCAAGCCAAAGTAAATATACCGCCCGTCCCGCTTCCCTCCCGCTGAGCATACCGCCTCCCGTGCTGTCCAAAATGTAGCCCAAACTCCCCACAACATGCCTGTAAATTTTCGTCCAAATCCAACAAGTCGTTTGCGAGAAATTCGCAGTGCAAGAAACCCCAATTTTTCCATAGAAATCCGGCTGGGGCACCAGGCCACCAGAAATGCAGAAAAAGCAGCAGGTATACCCACTTATGCAACCTAAAGTATGCAACGATTTTTGATGCCCGATGATCACGTCACCCATGCCCAAAAAATCATTGCATACTTCAAGTTGCATGTTTTGCCACACCAAAAATCGTTGCATACTTTAGGTTGCATAAGTTGGAATACCTGCTGCTTTTTCTGCATTTCTGGTGGCCTGGTGGTTTTCTGAGATTTTGTATGAAAATCTGCCTTGTGGTCCGCTCTGGTTGGGCGGAGCGGTATGGTCGGCGGTATTTTGGGCGGTACAGAGGACGGCGCTTTCGGCGGTATGTGAGTCGGTACGCTGAGCGGTACGGGGGGAGGTACAGAAGGCGGTATATGAAGCGATACGGAAAGCGGTACGATGGCGGTATGCGGAGCGGTATGGCGGCGGCATGTGGTCCAGAAAGTCCGGCGGGCCGTGGAGCGACATGGGAAACGATATGCAGGCGGAATGTGGAGCGGTACGATGTCCAAAAAGTCAATTTTACCATACAAATCTGGGTGGGACAACAGGCCACCAGAATCCTGGAAAAAGCAGCAGGTATACCCAGAAATGCAACCTAAAGTATGCAACGATTTTTTCGTGGGTGCCATAATCATTGGGCATGAAAAAAATCGTTGCATACTTCAGGTTGCATTTTTTGGGTATACCTGCTGCTTTTTCTGCATTTCTGGTGGCCTGGTGTCCCAGCCTGGGTTTTCTTGCACTGCGAATTTCTCGAAAACGACTTGTTGGACTTGGATGAAAATTGGCACACATGTTGAGTAGACTTTGGGCAACATTTTTGGATGGCGGTATGTTCACCGGGACGGGAGCGGTACGGGGGGCGGTATTTTTAAATTTTGGTTGGTTTTGATCAGTCTTGCCTGAGGGGGTTAATTTTACTTACCTACTGATGTTGTGTGAGATTATGGTATGAGCATAGACCTAGTATACTTACCTTGAATGATCCTGAGAAGGACCGTTTGTGTGCAGGATCCTGAAAAGGACCTTTTGTTTGTTTGGTTTACAATTGGGTTTACTTTTTTGTCGCAGGATTTTAAGCATCTATGGAGTCGAGCAGACTGAAACTGCTGACCCAGATAGATGCGCCTGCTTTTTATGTGGGGATTGGTTAAATATTGAATAAAATGAAATGGATAAAATGCAGTACATGTTTGAACTGATTTGGTTGCTACCACTTAATCTACGCCACAAAACACAAGAAACCTAACCATGACTACATTTTCCTTGTATGAACAAGAAAGATATCCTGATTAACACAAACACTAACCTTTAATGCGCTGCTAAAGTTATCGATTAGCTGCAACCACTGATGCGTCTGCTTTGCAAAGTTTGTAGCCCCGACATGGAGTTGCTTAGCCTCAGCGTCCAATCGCTTCTGATTTAAGTATGCCTGGGCGACTCTGTGTACAAGTAAATGTTAGAATTTGAGAAAGTCAGCGTATTCGGTTGTACTTACCCAACATTCAAGTGATCCACAAGTGCTTGAGTTAACTCATTGGATGATTCAATTGCTTCTTTCCGACGAATTTCTGAAGGAACAATAAATGTGTGCTTAAGCTATTATTTCTAAGGATATTTGAGATTATTTCAATTGCTACACTTACCTTGTTCTTCCTTACGTTTAGCTTGACGAGCTTGGTGTTCTTTTATCATGGAATTAAGCATTTTTGTTGATTAAACAAAAGAAAACGAATGTATATCTCGGCTGCAAACTTGTTTTAACATGTAAATGTCAGTTCGGTGTCAGTGGACGTTTGGTTTTGTATTCACTAATGGTCGACAGGGGACGTGTGAATCGCTAAGAAGTGAGGAATTTTGATGGCTTAGCATTGCCAGCATTGAAATATTTTTGATGTAGAACAATGTTGTTGGTAAATTATTATTCCGAACGCGTTTGGCTGCTTTCACACAGGAGACACTTTAAGCAAGATTCTATCAACGTGTTTGTGATTCCTTTCGCCTCACATCCATGCCAACAAGATTGAAAAGCCGGCAACGAAATGAGTGAGAGTACAAGTGGCCTTTAGTAAAAGTCATCATGCAAGAAAACCCCGTGTTTCCATACACCAACTCTGCTGAGCCACCAAGCTCATGTTTGGGCAACTTTTCTCCAAAATGGTATATCGTATGACAAAACACTGGCCCTGAGGCACAGCAAGTACAGTATTGTCATCAAGAAACATGTGAGAGTTGGAAATCATATCAAATGAAAGGGTATAGGTATGTATTATCAAATGTATGTATAGTATGTATTCGAATTAATTAGAAAAACATTTCTTTATTGTTTCTTTACATTTATACAATAGAAATCCGTTCGAACAGTACAAGAAGACAAACATTAAATACCATAACATATATCTATCCACTTATCACAATTTTCTAAAAAAGAAATCAATAAAATCTAATCATAACGAACGGGGAATAAAGTAGAACATTCAAAATTAAACAAATCAACACATATTCTTCGAATAACTGCCTTCAAAGTATGTACCTATTCGCATTATTGCTACGATAATCTTCTTTTTCCTGAATTGCTCCACAATTTGTTTCTAAAACGTTTCATCAGCTTATGTAAATGTTTTTTTTTTAATATTGAATATTGTGCTACAAGAAGTATAGTTCTATTTATCATATAAATTTACATTTCAATTTACAAGACGAACGATCCAATACAGAGTTTTATATACAAACATACATGTTACATGTTCTTTTTACACAACTAGATACTTTTGTTTATTTGTTTGTGCTAATAAATTATTGATATATGTAGAAAAATAATTAAATTGTTTTTCTGATTGAAGACTAGTATTTGATTTGATTTATTTGGTTAACATATGTTCTTCTGCGTTTCTGTTGTAAGTTGAAGTGTGTTCTCTTTCATTGATTACGCATCTGTTAATGATGATAAATGGAGCTAGCCAAGTGATTCCAAGGGCGAATCTACATGTTTGACTTGATTCGGTTTAATTGACAAAAATTAAGGTCTACGCTACAAGCTTCATCTACGGCATGTGATCGAATGAACAAATGGTTAACACTTCTCCAAGGAAAGCAAATGCTGCTGTAAATCATGACAAACGGAAAAACCAAAGAGAAGAGATACTGTTGCAAAAGTTGCTGTCTTCGCCATTGGAATGTTAGCTGATCCACTCTGATTAAAGTTTACAAACTAAGGAATATGTTTATCTAGGTTATTAGGTTGTTATCCTGATTGTTGCTTTTTCATTGTGAATTTATATCGTTTTTTCCTGTTGCTGTTTCGTCTCTACCACTGCTGATTCTCCATTTGTTGTTGTGCATAGGCGTTGAGTTTTGCTTGAATTGGTGGCGCCGGAGCTCTTGGTTTCCGTGGTGGATCCATGGGGGCCGCCGGTTTCACTGGAGGTGCTGTTTGAGAAAATGTTTGAGGAAGAATATGCGTGTTTGTTTTGTGTGTCAGACAAGGGTGTAATAATTTAAAAGAATTTGATATGCCAATTCGTAAGTCATATGTAAAATGGGGTGGGGAAAAAAGTGCGGAACAGTGCAAACATAAAGAAAAGAAAACAAGTTGAATTTGAATGAATCGATGATTTTGATATGAACATCAGGGAACAAGTAATTGATTTCTGATGAAGACACAACTGGAACTACATATGTAGGATGAGCGAAAAGGTGGGACTGTTACAGTCTCAATGTTTACTAAGCACGTGACGCACATCTGTTAGGACAGTTCAAAGAAGGGATCGATTTGAAGGGGAGCGCGTTAGCTAAAGAGGTGACTTGGTCGTTGAGTTGAGACCAAAATTCAAGTACTGAAGAAGGGGTTCGAAGAGAGATATTCTGTTTCTTGGAAGGTATGGATTGGAGTAGAAGTAGAGCTTCTGAACTCTTACTTACGTAGTGTCTATAACTCGAAGTCATTTATCCGATACATATTCGACTCCATGCCATTTACTTAAATATGGACTTATGTTATTATTGCGAAAGTTTCAAAGGGCCATACGGCTTTATGTCATCGCGCTCATTTGTAGCTTTGTTTGTCGCACTGAAGGCACAGGAAATAACTCAGAAATGTATACAGGATTAAACATGTGCGAGCCATTTATACGCGTAACCGTGTGCAACCAATTCCATGGAAGGCATATGGTCGGAGGCTTTACTAAGCAGACAAAATCTAACTTGGAACTGAATAACTTTGCGTGCTATGACGCCTCGCCTTATCTTTTTGTTCGTAACTCCCAGTCTCTAGTTAGCAGGCACAGTCTTACTTGAAACCAAAGAACTCGTCTTCTTTTTCGCATTCCACACAAGGAATTGAATGCAAGTAGAATTTCCTCGGACTCAAATCTGTGGACATGAAAATTGTGCTTGGAGACCACAGGGATCCTTCTTTTTCTTGGGGGGTTCTTGAGCGTCATCTACTACGTTGTCTCGGGATGGACCAGTGTGTTCCATGCACTCTACATGGCCTAGCCATCTTAGGCATTGAATCCGCAGACGAGCATGCCGCCTTGTGCCACTGTACTAAAGTTCGTAGTTCAATCTTCTTCTCTAAAAGCCATCAGGAATTCAGACTTTTCTAAATGGATGAGTCTGAGCGAATGCTACGATATTGCCTCTATCAGAACAGCTAGAGACATCCACCTCTTAAAATTATAACATTTTTGCAGACTAGACGGTCAAATAGAGAATCTCATTTTCTCAAATTCGTCGGTGGGCAATAGTTGTGAAGTCGGATATCTCCATTATGCTTAATTATGCCTCAACTTGATGCAACTCTTGAATCGCAGCAAATGACGCTTATGTCTTCGACTCCGCAACTCTCTTTGGGCGATTGGGAACTGTGATCTGTGAGCTTCATAAAAAAGACAGACATAACATTGGTGTATTTTATGAAACGTGTTATGTGTTCAACTGACAAGGCACGGCAAAGGAACATGTGCAGTCTTTAATCTAACAGAGAACAATCAGCCTTCAAGAAATGAGAATCTTGAAAACTTTCGTGTTTCTGTAAAGAGCGTCTGAACTACAGTAAACAATCCTACAACTTTCTCTCGTGGATCTGGTCATAGATTCTGCAAAAGCGACTCTAGTTGTGCGTGCTTTTATTCGTTCACGGTTGGAGGGGACCAATGGATTTCGACGCCAAAACTGCGAAGTTTGAGAAGTTTCTTCTTGACAGGTAGGTACAGCATTGTCAGTAACACAAGAAAGAAGGAAGTGAATCAGAAAGAGCAAAGAGATAACCAACTTCTACCCTTGTCTCTAACAGCCTTTTTCATACGATGAGTACCTATAGGCAACGTTCTCCAACCGAGAAATGTGGGTCCACGGATTTTGTAAAAGGATGTGTAACATACAAGAAAATTGTCTCATTTTTCGTTGCCGTGGACATGGCGTAATTCTGGCCGAAGTTGGATGTCCCCTTCATCTCCTACTTATGTCGTGAATTATAAAAGCAGTTCGTATCGAGAAGCGTAGGAGTGAATGTGCACACGCGACTGATGAAAGCCTTGACACGTCGAACATATTTTCACAACCATCAATGCTATTCAAACCTTTTACCGTCTGATGAAATGGATTCAAAAAAAAAGAAAACAACTGAAAATACAAGTGATTGAAACGGGAAATATGAAACAAAACAAACATACCGCTCCATGCCAACAAATTAAAAAAAAGAAGAAAAGAGCAATTACCACCAGCAACAATAATAAATGATATGCCGCCTCATTTAACAAGACAAACAAACAGAACAAAACAGAAAAAAAAAATTGTAACAAACAATCGAGGCTAAAACAAAATGCATTTCTTCAGATGAATATTTTATTGTTATGACATTTTTGATTCATTTAACTAATCCTTTTGTTTTTTCTCCTCCTCCTCCCCCTCTGCCTCTCTCTCTCTCTCTCTCTCTCTACTAAATCTATTCCTTCTATATAAAGCATGCTTTGTTAAATGTTAACAAGAAAATGAAATAAAAAATAAAGAAATGAACCAAAAAATCAAATTATTCACACACGTTCATAATGTATATATAAATTTAAATATTGTATATATAAGTATCAAAAAAAGAAAAAGAAAAAAAAACTAACTCATTCCTCCCTATTCTCATTTCAACTATAGAAAGTATACATTGGCAGAAAGAAAAAGAAATAATAATAATAAAGGACTCCTTAAAAATTAACCGTACAAATAGTTATATAAATTTCTTTTTTATACAAAACATTAATTCTCGGTGACTGAAGCTGAACTCGTTAGTCTCAGTATCGGTAATAATAAAAATAAATCATAAATTTTGTTCATCTTCTACTAACTCTATGCAAAGAAAAAAAATAAAAATAAATGATACATGTGTATAGTAAGTAAGTATATATATAAAACGTATTATTAAATAACAGGAGAATATAATAACGAATAACGATGAATAAAAGCGATAAGTATATATGCAGAAACTAGTGGTTAAAATCTAAGTGTGGTCTTCAATACAATTCATACACGTGTATAGACTTGAACTTCTTTGTTTCGTTATGGGGTTTTTCTTCGATTTCTTCCGAATTCAAAAATGTCTCATGGTGCATTTTTGTTGCTGTTGCTTTTACATACCGTTAGTTGCTTTAACTGCATTACGACTAGGATACATTTTTTGGATATTTAAGAATGGTGGCGGTGCCGGAAACTCGGTGACATTATGAAATCGTTTGCCGAACTTCGATTCCAAATCCGTCACTAGTCGACTGACAACAGAGTTGCCACCACCACCACTACTATTCTGACTGCTGTAGCTGTTGTTGTTGCTGTTGCTTGATGTATTGACTGCCGCTGGTCCCATCACTGGTGTTATCGATGGGGCACGCATTGATGAGTGCCTCTGTGGTGGCACTGGTGGTGCACCCGTCTGAAAAAATGAAAAAGAAAATAAATACGTTGCAATCACTGCACTGTCACTCACTCTAGCGTTCATGTTAATGTAATCTAAGCTAAGCTATGTTATACACCACACACAAAACCCTCCGGTGTGACACCTCCAAACAGCAATCAAAGACTGAGCTGAGTGTTGATACGGAATTAACGATGAAATCAAACATATCAGATGAGTCAGACACTAATGGAAGCATAACGATGTCCTCCTAACCACCACACTCCGTCTCCGGTCTTTCTCGCCCATTAGCTCATGTCTCAAAGTGAATCGGGAATCAGTGACTGAATCAGGCTCAACACATGTGCCAGACGCGTGACGTGATAGACCCGTTAAACATCACCATTCCAGGAATAAATTATGAAGTCCGTCTTGGCTCTCAATCAGTTATCAAACTGAAGCGTAAGCAAGAATCCCAAAGTCTGACTCATTCATTTTGACCGCATAATAGCTGCAGAGAGTCTGGTGACCTAATGTCTTGGGAGCTCTGCGATATACCGCCGCGCCGCCTCTCATTGCCAATTATATCACATTGATAAATGAGGTCACACTGTCACGAAGGTGTGCTTCACTTTTCTGCTTTTTCCTTTCCCTTGACACACTACATGATCTACAATGCTCATCGATTTCATCAGTATCAACACTCAAAACAGCCCACACACCATTTGTTCATTAATTTTCTAATCCTGCCATCAAACTCATCTCCAGACAAGTATTCGGTTCGATTATCATTAACATCCTCTGCCGGAGGATTGATTGCCCATAAAATCGCGCCATTTTTTCCCCTTCAATATTTGACTAACATCGCACTTCATTTCCCCCCTACAACCATCAGCAGCAGCAGCGGCATAGTAGAGGAAAAAAAGCTTTAAATTTGATATTTTCTGGTAGACCTTGAACCTATTAAGGGTTGTCCTTCCTTATACGAGAGAAGGCACTTTACATTATTCCGTGTATCCTTGTGCTACCCACGTTCCTACAACCTACTCGTCAGCCTCACTCTTCCCCTTGTCACTTTACAAACACAGGCACACGGATGATATGGGGGCATTCTCGAGTTACGTTGTTTACCTTTTTAGATCGCATTTTTGTTCTGCGTAGCGGTACCTTAATTTACACAGAACTTTTCAAGGCTACCCCTTCTTTTTGGGTAAATTAAATTTAAATTAAAAACTTAAGTGTACACCTTGCGGATGCTTTGCAGACGCATTATCACAAGACGAAAGCGAAATAAACACTGACGACCTGGTAATTGTCATCCCTTTAGGTAAACTTTAGGAGGAAACTCTTTCAACAAAATCAATATAGACCATCGTCTGAAGAGAGGCAGACCAGCGGCATGTGCCAGCAGAGAGGATAAGGGTAGTTTCTCGCAGTGCTGTGGTGTTGCCGATGGAATGGTTTACAAAGGTACATGTTTTAAATTCCTATCCTTGTTAGGTTACCTATCTCAACTCGCCCACTGGCACTTGGTGGCTTTCTAGCTGACGCACCAACGGCAACACCAGAAGTTCTCCCCCAAAAATGTGATTCTCTTCTGCAAGAATTCAGTGCAAACCTTTTTCTCTTTCACCCAAAATGTAGGTCGATGCATGAGGCCATCATTTGTCGACAACATTGTACTGCATTTTGGAACAGAACTTTTGGCAAGTTGTCTTGGCTGCTGTTGCCGCTGCTGTGTTCGCGTAAAAGTGATAAGAAAAGCTACTCACATAAGTTGATGATTGTCGCTGAGGCGGAGGTGGAGCTGGACACGTTCTATGCGGGGGCAGAGGTGGTGGCGGTGCTCCATTCATTTGGGTGACTGCTGTTGTTGTTCGACTGTTTGTTGGTGAGCTTGTTTTTGTTGTCGGTGCTGCTTGCGGCGGTGGTGGTGGCGGCGAATTATTTGGCGCCGTTCCGATTGTGGAGATATTACTCTGACTCGTTTTGAAGTGCTCCCGCAACGAGGACACGTTCGGTGTAAGACTTGAACTCGACGTTGAGTTACTCTGCGGTGTCGGTGTGCTCAGCGATAGATTGTTAAGGTTCGTATTCGATACACTTCGAGCTGGGGTGGGTGGTGGTGGTGGTTTAACAGCGGGTGGTTTTGGTGGAGCAACTGTTGGGCGGCCTATTAAAAGAGCAATTGATTAATGAAATGATAATGCCGCCTCATTGGATGACGTCTTTGAACTTACCTATTGGCGGATTAGGCGCTTGTCGAAGACTGATTGCCTCTTGAGACTGACACAGATTTAGGGGAGTGCGCATTGTTGCGAATGCTTGGTTGTTTGGGAACATTAGTCCACCTGGTGGAGCGATTGGTGGGGATCTGCAAATAGATTTAATAAATAATTACTCTAGGTGCCGAGACCGATGAGTTCAGAGAGGTCACAACAAAGGAGGCAAATTTATTCAGGGTTCTTTGCATAATGAACCTTCTCCGTGAATACAAATCGTCCTCCTTTCCTTTACCATGTCCCATGAGCACAGATTTGTGAATATTGTACCATGTGTCCAAATAGGAAAGCCAGAGTGACTTTGAAACACATTCACTACCCGAACTTGTACATACCTCGGCGACTTCATACTGTGATGCCGGGCCACTGTTGACTTTTGTCCATTGGAAGCTGCAACCAGTTGCTGAATGCCTGGAGGTTTGGGGGCAAAATTCGGTTTGCCGTGATTAGGGGCGAACTTATTTGCCGGTGGTGGAGGCGGTGGAGCTGCATTGACGATCTGAGCCGGTGAACTCGGTGTTGGGGATCTGCTTCCACTGACTGACGCAAACAGCGTTGACTTGTTTGGTGCCAATCCACTCAAGCGTGGCGGCACGGAGCCGACTGTTGATGCGGATGTGGTTGTTGATGATGACGACAGTGACGATGAGGATGATGTTTTCTGCTGACTACTCATTACAAAACTTGAATTACTTCCTAATGATAAACTGAAAAGAGAACACGGATTAGGACACACACACGGGCGTAAATTGAAAGAAAACATCTGCTTCGATGATGGCAGACGTTATGGCTTTCACCCTGTTTCAACACTCACTTTAAGTTGGCAGCGTTTTTTCTCACAGAAATGCCCGTGGTAATTTTATTACTTCCACTACTGCTGCTGCCTTCCGATAACGTGGGCGATGATGCTTTTGCATTACTGAACTGTCCTGTCCCGACTCCTCCTCCTCCTCCTCCTCCAACTACCACCGGACTTGATCGCTGTGAATTTAAATTGCTTTTCTCCAGCACCGAGTCGGAAGTGCTCTGGTTGAGGGTGAATATGAGGAAAATTGAAAAAAACGAAGATGAAAATAAACAGAAAAAACAAAAAGCGAAAATTATTTAATTGAAATCTATTGCTTGCAAGCTAAACAGTGGTTGGTGGGGTCTTGTGGTGTGTGGTTTCGTGGGTGTTCGTGTGCGGGTGGCTGCTGTGAATGAGGGTGTATCATTAATTGGCACGCATCTCTGGTTTCACTGACGTAACAGAGGGGGTGGTGCGCATCTCATCTGTCTGGATGCATACATATTTTTCAATCTCACGTCTGGCACTGTAGCTAATCTCATGAAAATGAGGCTGACTCATATTCCTACGGCTTCAAGTTTTTCCATCCAGTCGCTAATCTATGCCCTGGCCATTGGTCGTAAATCCACAACCCAGGGGTATTTCCCTAATTAGTAATTCTTATCATTCACGGCAAGTCCATCCCACTCCCGTGAACTTCCCGTGAGCGTCAAAATGAAGAATTCGCACCCCCGCACACATTTGCGCGTCTGAGCAGCACTCACTCTCCCCAGTTTTAAAATAACTCAGTCGAACATATTGCGCGTCCTTCCATTCAGACGATTCCATCCATAGCATCCGCAACAGCGTCACCCAAAAAGATGTTTATTTTTACATGACGTCACGGTGAATTTGAAAACCAAAAAGAAAACAACTTCTATAGCCCATGCACAGAGAACCGTTAAACAAAACGAAGATGAAAAGAGAGCTACACAATTCATTGCCTAAAGCCACCCCCTACCACACATACCCCACCCTACTGTCGACGACAGTGAATGACGAACAAAAATAGCTTTGCACCCGCTGAGCACGAGCACTCACACTGAGTGATTGGTGGGTACATCATCATTTCAGGGATAGCACGCTACTTACAGATGGAAGATTCTTCGGTGGCGCTGCTGGAGGTTGCGGCGGTGGACCGCGGTTGGTTCTCAAATTCGCTTCGGTCGCGTTTATCTGTTGTTTTTGTCTCTTCAATGTCAGATGCTTTGTAAGTTCGGCATTGAAATCAAGTGGACCGTTTGATGAGGGTGGACTATTCGTTGTCGCTGTTGTTGTTGTTGCTGTTGTATTGGCAGTTGGATCAGGCTGTTGCTGTTGTTTTTGTTGTGCTATGTTCGATCGAGCGGAAGACGGTGAGCTGCGAGCTCCATTGACCGGTTTTAATTTTGGCATCGAGGACATGCCCTCAAAAAGGCCGCTTAACTTTGGTCCACCATTTGCAATGACGCTGCTGTTGTTCCTCTTTGGTGAGGCAGTTCCTGTGTTTGGTGTTGATTTCGCAGTAGACGAATCATCACAAACCTGTGAATAACATAAATTACATCAAATTCAATGGCTCGAGGACGAGAATGCAAGAGTTTACCTTTCCAGATAAGGCCGGGACACTCTTGTCCACTGTGACTGCTTTCTTCAATTTGGTCCCCTTCTGTATGGACTGCAGAAGAGCTGATCTCATGTCTCCACCACCAGCAGCGCTGCCCAACTTCAAACCCCCCATCGCTGGTGGTGGCGGTGGACCAGGCGGTGGTGGTGGTCCCGGCGGTGGCGGGATTGCCATCTGAAATGAGGGAGAAATAAACGCTTGAATAAATTTTATTTTCACATTTTACTAGCTATCAATAAAAATTATGATCCACAGTCGTCGACGTCTAGTGTGTGATTCCAAAAATTCAGCCCACATGACATCGAAGCAATAAATGTGATCTAGCGTGTGCGTGGGCCTTCTAGATATTGCCTGCTCGTGCCCAAATATGCTACACGTCCGATCCGAGTTGGGAGAAACCGCGGGCATTAGAAGATTATTCTTATATCCGCCGCCCTCGTCGTTGGTAACCCATATCTCCTCAACCACTTGCTGGACACAATAAATGTCAATGTCCGATCTACACCAGCGCGCAGCTGGAGCGATGTGACCAAGTATCCTCATTTTGACCTTGATACACTCGACAGTGGGTGTGCAATGCGGATAAGCGGACGACGAAGAGGAGGAGAACGTTCAAGTTTATATTTATTCTGAGATTGTTAAATGCGGTCTCTGTCGTGTTCGTTGAGACTTTTTGTTTATTTATTCTGCGAGGAAGAGAATGGGTTTGTCGGTGTGTTGCCACCAGCGGCATTATCTGATCACAACGATGATGGTCGAAAGCTCATTGGGACAAGTACAATATCTTGGCGAAATCGAGTCGTTGCTAAGTGCAAAGATATTAAGCGAATCGTGACGATGAAATCGACACGCCATAAAATTCGAAACTTCTGAACAGCACTGCCAACAAATTCAAATCAGATAGGAGAACAGTCAAAGTTGAACAAACTGCAAGTCATTCAGTCGAAATCTACTTGTGAGATGGGAAGCGGCCATTGGGGGAGGTCAATGAGCCCCGATTGGCACCGACAAAGGCGTTGGTTCTGCATTTGGTTCTGAGATTTGATGACATCTTCGGCGATTCGAGGCGAGAGTGACATTAATTGATGGGACAACGGATGGGGCCTGATTTGTCCGACATTGGTTGAGGGGTCTTAACTGATGGATCTTTTCAGTGCCGTCCATTAAGACGAACTCAGTTAAGAACATTTTGAACACATTCTAGAGACAGTGTGTTTCACCAAGTTCTCTTTGATTTGGAGACTTTAGCAGAAAGAGCAAGTTAACCAGAAGACAGTGAAATCTATGCCGAACAGATCCTCGATGAGGCAGTTGAAAAAGAGAGCCCTCCATCGATAGTTCAAACTGAGTTTGGAGAAGGCATGGATCATCCCATTCCTGCTCTCCAGATCAGAGAAAGCCTTTTTCCCTTGAAGGGAATAGTTCAGTGTGCGATCTTTGACTCATAATGAGTTGATGAAGACTGTGACATTCCAGAGGATTTTTTTTTCATTTTTTCATTTTTTTTTCATTATAACTGTGTACACCTCTAGATTAGGTCTTTCTTTCAGTTATTGTAGAAGCTGCAGAGAGGAGGGGGAACGATTTTGCACCTTCTCTGCAATTTCAGAGCTTTCCGCTCCCAAAGAAAATTACATCTACAAGCGTTCTGCTTCCACAATCTGGCCGAACCATGTACAGAGTCATTCATCTCCCATGCCTTACATAAAGCACTGGCAACTGGGTTGCAGAGTGGGATCAAATAGATCCGCGTGGTAACAACAGGCTACCAGCAGTCAGCCAAAAAAACCTAACCTAACTTGGCATATGGAGGAGACTAGGAACTCTGCAGTTGTACAACATCTAGCCAGGCGTTTACGGATCCAACGACTAATGTGGCTGCTTCCCGATAATCTTCTCCTCCTAGCCTGTGGGATAGCACAATGGTGGACCGCCCGCTGAAGTTCTGAACAACGCATGGACGACTTGGCTTGGGGTGCCAAATTCTTCGAATTCGTGTCTGTTGAACAGCGGATCATAAGGCATCCGCATCTAGGGCGGCACACATAAGTGGAAAAGGACATCAACCAACGCGTTGTGCGCAACTGAAAGCACATTGCCAGAATTCGCCCTAGCTGGAGATGCGGATTGCAGCGCCACAGAAGAAGTCTAGTGTGCCGATTTACAGAGCTACTGAAGAACCCCAAAAAAAGGGGGAAACACGAGAAGCAGCTACCCACCTAGACTGTAGCGCCACAGAAAGAAGCTGATGTGTCACTCGCTGATTAGAGTAACAGGGGAAAGACACAATCCAACTATCCATTTCATCCCACATTTTAAGGCAATGATAATTTGTTTTGCAACTGAGCAGCATTGCAACACTCTACCAACACGGAGACTATCGCCCTTCCATCTCTTGATGTTAATTCAGTTCCACATTTGTCACACGTTCACGGATTCATTCTGAACCTTCACTCGAACACACATTCCACAACACAAAGGTCACATTTCTTCACTCAAAGCTAATTCCATTTATCACACCAGCTGTTGCCATTGAATGTCTTGAATGGTCAAAAGAAACAGCTCCAAAAAAAATTCACTTTCAAAGACCCCCAACAAAGCAAAACAAACATTTCGGTGTCAACACATTCCGAGCGTAATTTAATCGAAAATTGGGTACACAACCTTTTTCGTTTTCGGTGCTCCCATTTTGTCGAATGTTTGTTTCCTTTTTTTGTTTACATAAAACGTATAAATTAAACGCGTTCGCACACAATTAATTATTTTGAAGCGAAAAAGCAGCACAGAGCGCAAATTAACTGAAAACTAGATCACTATTCCACTTCCGATCGGATCGGTCTCGGATGTGTGTTATACAAGCCACTCTACCGTTCGACTGCTAAATCAAATCTGATCACGCCGGCGTGAACGCTTTGCGATCGCAAGGCCTAAAATAAAACAACGAAACAACATCGTCGTCGCTGTGGTTGTCGTCGTCATCCGTAGAATCCAAGCCAACCCAAGCCGACGACGACGAGGAGGAGATCACCACAATATCGCACACTCAGAGTACAAATACAAAACCCTGTGACAGCGTCAGAGGGGGGCACACACACACGCGCTCTGTGCGGTGAAACGTATGCTTCAAGCCAGCAGCGTTGTGTATGACTAAACTTTGCTTTCCCGAATTCGCGTTAAACTTGAATCTCCTGTTCTAAGCTCTTTACACGAATGACTCAATCTGCGGCTGACTTTAAGTGATTTGTCACTTGGTAAATATTTACAAGAAATTGCATGGTTCCTGTGGCCAGATTTTGGTTCCCATTTTGTTCACGTCAATCAGATTTGCAGCCGCACGTCATCGCTGCTGGAGTTTTAAGGAAAGAATCGATAGGATCTGGTTAGAGTGGGGGCACAATGGCAGCAATATCCGGCGGAAGTCAGTTTTAGCACGCAGCCAAATCAAATAAGGGCACACCGCGCCGCCGATGTACGGAAGCATTTTCGATTTCTTTGCGAACTCTCTCGTGCGACGCGCTATGACGCAACGAATGTCAAAATATCGCGTTTGGCTATCAAAGCATACTCGTTTAATTTGAATATCGCTTGCCGCAGCCTGCCACGCACCAATAATTCGCGGCCAAAACTCAAGTCTTTACATAATTTTCGTGCTTCAGCGGAGACGAGCTGTCGATGGGTACAAAGCAAAAAAAAAGCCCATTTCACCTGTTATCGATGTGACCGTTGATTAAAATTCATCATGGCCACTATCCGCCGTCACCCGCCCCACGCCAAGTTGTCGTTCCACGGCCTACCCTCCACATGCACGGCAACGGTATACCTGGGCCCCGAAGAAGCCTAAGTTTGTTTTCTAATTTAAAATTTGTTTTGTTGGTGGTTTTTTTCGCAATTTGCATTCAAACGACAAGCGAGAAGATGATCAGGATGATGGTCGACGACGACGACGTTGATGTTTGCTGCTTAGCATGCGAACGGAGCGACGAGGCACGCCACGGAACAGCACAGGCGAGAGGGAGAGAGGTAAACACATTTTTACTTTCGATTTCTTTTTTGATTTCGTGTTTCGAGTGTAAACACACGGCATGTGTGTGACATATGACTTAAGCTGCCACTGACCAGTGGTGGGTTTCTTTTGTCACAGCCATCAGTTGCCGTACTACCACCACCACCATCACCATCACCGGAACTGCTGCTGGATGCTGTTCGGTTACTGCAACATTGTGTCACCTTGAGACGCAGACGCGCTTCGGACCTGTTTTAATGCGTTTTCTTTGTCAATTCAACCGAGAGAGAGACAGAGAGAGAAGGAGATAGGAACAAGTTTGTGGCTTGGCATATGGCATAGACGATCAGTCGCGAAGATTTATTTGCTTTTCTGATAAATTTCGTTTGAGACTTTGAAAGCGTCATCTGTCAATATGAACTGACAGCTTTATCGGTTCAACGGACCAAGGGACGCACTGCAAAGATTGATCGGCGTTGCTAAGCTTTAGATGATAAATTACAGAAGTTTTGTTGGTTGTCATTAAGCGGAGAGTGAGTGGTCTGCAATAATAAGTCATATTCCTGACTGTCGTGGAAATTTGTCATTCAATTTCGAACGACTCATGTGCGCGTAAACTTCCAAATATTCTAAAAATATTAGGACTTTCCAGGCTGCTGGTGAATCACGGGATGAAACTGCATTTGGAACCAGAAATCAACTGCATATGATATATGGTCAACAATCTAGCTGAGGGTGACGAATATTAATGAGTACACATTGGCAGCCTTCGTTGACAAAGAAGGGAGCTATTAACAATGACGACGCATTGGGAATCGTGAATGGAGAATATTGAAGTTGAACTGATGGGATCTGCTAGGACCATGAATCTCAGGGACTTAACGAACTTGGTGGAGTGGTTCAATGGACCAATGCTCACCTGATACTCCCACTGGAGCGTGGTAACACAACAGGCCTACTCTGCCTAAGTGTAACTGCTCCTTGCCGGCAGCTCTAACCTAACATAAAACATCAATGCAAAGTCTTGATGTTGCAAAGTCATTCGCGCATGACATCGCTAAACAAAGGCCTTATTAAAATTTCACGAGAAACAGACCAGAAAACCACGGCGTTAGCTCCAAGCTCTCGGAAGCCCGGACTTCAGCCGAAAACCTCGAATTAGTTCTGCACAGGAAACTCACCGGGAAACCCAATCTAACTAATCGCATAAGAAATGCGACATTATCACGGTAAGACCACCGAAAAGTGGGGTTTCCAGCGCATACATGAATCACCGGTTGTATATCGCCGCATATTTTACATTTCTGCAGAGATGGACGATATTAGTTTTTGGTCAAGTTCCGAGAACAGCTGTTAAATGGGAAAATATAGATCCAATTGACTAGTATAACTTGGCAAATATGTGCAGCGTTATCAGGGGGTAATAAAGGGAGTATGCATATGGGTACGACGAGTTTCTCGTGTGTTGCCCATACTAGACTACGTAAGGGTCTACATAGAATTACAAATGTGCCTGATGTCACCTTCAATCCCTTTCTGCATCGACGACAAGGGGGCGCTAGTGTCACTATTCCACATCATTCCTCCTTGGGAGGGGACGTTTTCAAAGAGCACACGGAAATCTTGGAGGAATTTGTCAAGGCGGGGAAACACTGGCTGACATTCCAATTTCAACAATTTTCACTTAGTCCACAAAAAGAAGTCCGGAAAGGCAAATCTGGAGATCTTGTCAGCCAGTCAACGTCGCCCTTTTGTGACCGACACGTCCAGCGTTTGGTATTTTGCGCGTATTCGAACACGTCGTGGATGCTCTGTGGCCTACACTGTATTTTTTGCTTGTTGTGCTTATAGTCTCAACTCTGCCCCCGTGCCATCGCGTTCAATTTCTTACATTGTGCCTCAAATCTTCTCAACCGCCGCTCTTCAAGTTCCACCGCTCTAAGTCCCTTGTTAAGAGGTTCCATTGCATAGCATGGTAGCCACAGCTGTAGAGTGTAACCAATCCACTACCACTGGCTTACACAGGCCTTGATGTGACTGCTGTTGCTTGCTGTCAGTCAGACACTCTAATATAACCTTACCTTTGCAACATGCTCAGTAGTAAAGACGTGGCCCTGAGAAATTTGTGAGTTTCGAGGACTCCACATCTCGTTCTGGGACTCTGGTACATTTGCAAGCGGACTATTCGAAAATGGAGACAGGATAGAATAAAACACCCCTCCTTCATCTTTTCCCAGAGAATTTAAGCCTTTTTTCCAGCTTTTTCAGTCGAAGATCATGCGAAGCAAAGTCGTCACTTTAGTGGAATGTCAAGCCCATGCGCGATATAAATACCTTCACTCTCAGCCTGCCATTAGAACATCGGAATTGGTCTCTCTAAACTCAAAACTTTGAACAATTCGTCTTTAATCTCTAGAAGAGATCGCATGTCATGGATGCCAAACCACAGAGATATTGCAGGCAACTATGTGGACTGGGTAAGCTAGTCAAACACGCAACATCTTCAACAACCCATGCAAGACCAGAAGATGGAGATGAAGGACAGTAACCGAATTCAGCAACAATAGATGACCCAGGCTGGATCCCGATCACACTAATCAGCTGCCTCCTTTGAACGGATTGCGGTTGATGCCATAAGAGGACACTGTTTCTTGAGGGATCTTACTACCAGACTAGGTGTGATCACTGATGACTTCTGTAGAAGTTGCATGGATTAGACGAAAGCGTGCAATACCTCTCCTACTCCATCCTTCCTCTTGTTTATCCTAGTCCAGGGTGGAGCTGGGTTTCAACCAAGAAGTATCTTCAAAAATCGCAACCTCTAGCTAGCTCTCACCAGTTTCGCACGCCAAGTTGGTTGAGAACCTTCTCCACTTATATGTCCCACTCAATCTGGACGATGATAGACGATAATTTCGTCTACCGATTTAGACGGGATCAAAATAGTAACAGTCTGCCGGTGCTGTCCGCTGAAACCTTTAAGGCAGCTGGAGATGATCTGGTGGGCCGCATGCATCTGCTCATCTCCAGAATATGTTCGGAGAGCAGCCTGGCCGACGAGTGGGGCCTCAGTATCATTTTCCCAGTCCACAAAAGGGAGAAAGGAGACCCCTATTACTGTAATACTTTACTGTTAATACTTTACTTCTTAACCCTGCAGCCTCTCGACTAAATGCACTACGACAGAACCTGCCAAAGACACAAGAAGTTCAAATCGGAACCACCACTTATTCGTCGCATATGACAGAGTACTGCTCCTGCCTTGCTCTGACGAATTCCTGCATTTTTAAAGAATCATGTGGAATGCCCATTGCAATCCTCCATTTAAGACTTAATGGACGCAAGTCCATCCAAGACCATTCAGGGATAAGTGCATTCCATCAGCCATCTCAAACTGTCCACGTAATTGTGAACCAACGCACGCCCGTTTCAATTCATCATTGCACCCTGAATATGGCTCTCTGCGAAAATGTCATAACAAACCGATTACCGATTAAAATTCAATGAATCGAAACCCACAAAAAGACTGTATGAACGGAGTAACAAATTGTAAACAAATTCTTGACCGTATAAATAGCCTCTGGGAGAAGACAGAGCGCCTGATAATGTCACCCGAGTGACTCACAGTCTGTCGAAGATAAGATAACCGCTGCGCCTTCAACTACTTGAACGGTTGAAAGCTTAATCACATTTGCCCTTTGATGATAGCAGAAGTGTGAATTATTTTTGTTTAAAAATCACCGATAAAACCAAATTCAATAGGCGCACCAACAAGGTGCTTTGCAGCAACGCTACACCCGGTATCGCGTAATTCGGGTCGACATTTAAAGCCAGCCAGAGAATTGACCAACTGAACTAAATTCGTCGACTGTTTCTGTTTCTCTTGTTGGGTTTGACAAACCGAAAGTCAGTGGTAAAGTTCGAAATCAGTTGACACAATTCGACGCACAACGGTCACAGAGAGACAGAGAGAGAGGGAAATACATATACAGCACAGATCCCCACACAGTTCTGTTGTGTTGCACATTGTGTTCGATTATATAAAATTCAGTTCAGAATGGCATGCGAATCGCATGAAAAAACGAGAAAGGCAGAAAGAAATAGCCGCTTGCACACGGGGGACTGACTGAATTCTGAGAGAAGAAAGAAATTCGCATCTTTCTGCGGTTACACTTCCCCGTCGTCGTCATGGTAATTTAGGACCGAACGAAAGTGGTTTCAACATTCATTTCTGTTTTTTCTTCTTTTTTTTTTGGTTTCGTTTGTTTGTTCTCGTTTTGGAATAATTAACCAGTTTTCTGTCATTTTTGTGCCCGTTTACCCGTGTGGTACTTCTTTATGTAAATTTGAGATCTATGCGCAGGTTATGAATTCATTGACGAGTTGAACACAAAAAAATCCCACAGACAAATGTCGTATCTTTTCTTAGCGGTGACCATTCAGTCAGTCTCTCTTTGTCAAATGTCAACTTCCTTTCCAAAATGAGTCTCTTTGTGTTACCCCCTGTACGCCGTTAACTTTCAGTTTCTTCTAGTTTGCCGGTTTGAACTGTCACTTTCGGAAAATGTCAAATGCATCTGTCGCACATTCTAAAGGGGGCTTTGAATGAATCAGGCTGTCCCCGTCATGGATCATCAATTGACCGGAAATTAAAACAAATGTCTGAACCAGTTAATCCGGTCACCAATTCGACGTGTCTCTGTTAACACCACATGCCGGTAAATGATGAAATATGAAGATTTATTACTTTGTCGATTATTGATTTTATATCCGTCATAAGCCGATAAAGCGAATTTGACGATTGCACAATTTACTGCAGTGGCTTCGGCGTGTGATCCACATTTTGTAACTTTGATAAGAAATGGCCTTCGACGTCGACGAGGCAGTGGGACAACGTAACAGAAGATGCCCACGTTGAAGGACACCAGCGAACTCTGTGCCCGTACCTGGCAGCAGTCAGGAAGGTGAAAGAAGACACAACCGTGAGCTCTACGCGCTGAGTGTGTGCACTGGCTCAGCCGCATCGAGGACACGGACAACAGCGATCCAGCTAAGAGGGTCTTTGAATTGGAACCTCCTGGTTCTAGAAAGGGAGGGACACTGAACCTCCGGCAATAAGACCAAGTCATCACTGACCAAAGTAAGCTTGAATTCAAGCAGCGTGCCCAACTATTGCTCAGGCTCAGACCCCCCTGGGTTGAAGGCCTAAGAAGAATGTTAGTCTCTAGTGCGATCTCTGGGTAGCTGAGGTAATTGAGTCAGCTACTCAGAGATCTTACAGAAGATGTGGAGAAGCATGTTTTTTGAAGTTCAGGTCCACTCTAAAGCGCCACTCAAAGAGGAAAATAGGAACTGCTAACAAGAAGATCTCGTGCATAGAAGGCTTTGTTTCCGAGGTTATGGTACAAGTGGAAAACTATAAAAAAAAAATCAGCAAAATTCAGATGAGTGGATGTACAGTGTTAGCCAAAACTAAAGCAACTCAGAAAATAGGAGGAGGAAAGTGCATGGTTTTGGAATGCCTGTATTCGAGTCGGCCCGTTAAATCGAAGAGAGGGAATTATGGATTTTTTGTATATTCACTTCAGCATTTCCTATTTTTGGTTGCAATAAATAAGTTCTATAAGCATATAAATAAGAACCCTGCAAGATTCTAGAGAACCTTCTGCAAACTGTAGCTAGAGCTTGGTTCTAATTTGTATAGTCCTTAGAAGCAATTTATCATATCGGTGAGCTGTTATTCTTGTTATTCTACTCTTCCACCTGGGAGTAGAGTAGCGTTGGTTTAGTTTTGGTCAACACTGTATATGTGCCACAGGAGAGCTTTTACCGGCTTTGGAGTCGATTCTCCATCACAGATGGACGGAGCAAATCATGCGAATAATCCCGAAACAAGTGAACACACCCAACCTTTGGAAATTTTTGAAATTATCATAAGCGTCTAGGAATAACTCCACAGCAGGCAAATCACAAGCATCGCAGATTTGGATACACACGGATGGATTCAAAGCGCTGTAGAGAATGGCACTAAAGTGTTTGCGACTTCACGTACGTCCCTCGAATCCCTAACTGCTGCAATGTATTCCAAGGCAGATATCAGTTGCATTGCCTGCTGCCAAAGTGTCTGGAATGGAAAATCTAAAAAATTATAGACAATCATGCGGCCATAAGGTTTCTGACTTTACGCGGTTATCCCTCCCTATTCTGGCTTCTTATCGAATCAGGAGACCAACCAACACATGCTTCAAGCAATCAAAATCGGAATCTCCGATTATGGACAACATGTGATGACAATCACAACTATCAACTGTCAGATGGAAGCCATTGAAGACTGTCAAGACGACAATACCTTTACTTAGTCTGAGAAGAAAGAACATCCAAGGGATATATGCATAACTGCAATCACTCCAGAAGAATGGGAGACGCATCTAGCGACGAACCCTCATAATTCCCGAACTCAAGGAGGCTTTCCTGGCAATAATCTAGAGGATTTCTCGGGTGAAAAAATACATCACCTCCTCAAATATTTCAATTGAACGAAGAGGATGTGGATAGAGTACGGCCTTTCAGGAAATGATGAATTTTAGTGCCACATTGTCTAACCACTGCTTAGGGCTCTCAGTGTTTTGCTGCAGTTACCGTGACTATTCCTCCTAATTGGTCTAATCTGGACATAATAGAAAGCAAACAAACAAAGACACGTTCACACATACGCTCGGATCCAGTGCTTCTGAGCATAATTAATTGTAACAGTGGTCGTAATTTGTAACAGTGGTCGTATTTGTAACTAGAGATGAAGCTTGCTAAGTTGACTCTCATTAGAGAAACTCCTTTTGAAAGGAATAAGCACTTCTCTCGACATTACCAGGTTTCTGTCCTCACTAACGACAGTCGACAACTCCTGTCCAAAACATTGAGATATTCCTCCATGCCTTCGTCGCACTGTTCTCATACTCGATATCTATTGAGTGCTCTTCTCAGTGTATTTAAATTCTACACGCGCACCGGAAGTCTAGGCTAGGCTAGGCATTAGACTCGTCTCCGTCTCCACGCACAATCCATCAAATAACTGCAACGAGACAATGCCGCCGTCATTCATCGTCCAGACGAATTCAACAAACAATTGAATTCGAAAACGTGATCTAAAACTGAACAACATCTACGCTGAATATTACATATGTGATTCCTCTATTGCCAAGCATAGCGGCGGCTCCTTCCCGCAGTACGTGATGATATCAATGCCCGACCAGACACACTCGCACATACTTCCGGATAGTTTTCCGCCACCTCCAAGTCGAACCAATGGCCCCAATCAAACGCGCTCACCCCAATGCCATTACTGAAAACTGGGTGCAGACAAGTCAGATAAGCATCGGAGTCATACCACCATTCGGAGCCCCAGTTCTTACGTCAGTCTGAGGTTGATGTCACTGCTCCTCGGATCACATTGTGACAATCGAAGGTAATTCAACCCGAAAAGTCGGCACAGCGAGCAGCACTCCTTTTGCGAGTCGATCGCATTCACTTTCGCACGCAAAGGTACGTCCACACCGGGGATGGGGAGCGCTCCACTTTTGCTTCGAATTGATATGCACAGAGATAGTCGGCCGCTCTTAAGCATATGCAAATGTAAACAGCACTGCGCAATGTCAACACTGTCAATTACTCACACAAGAGTACACACGGCGCATATGGGCGTAGACGCGCGCACAACTGCGAGACGTTGCCCGCCGATCCCGCGTTCTTTGCCAATGTGATGTAACCAGAGTTGGTTCTCTGATTACTGATGATGCTCTGCCAATTCGGTCGCTGATCAGAAGAGAATCTTAATTCGAACTTAATTAGATTTCAGCGTACACAACACACAGAACCTTGGACTGACTGCGCGAGGGGAGGCAGTGAGTGCGAGATCTGCCCCCTCCCTTGGTGGCAATAAATTAATCGCCATTAGTCATGCCAGTTGTGCGATCACAGCCTTTGGACCGCGGGGAGCGTTCGAGTGACACCACAGCAATGCCAGAGGAAGGAAGTACTGCGTACTGCAACAGCTGAATGGGAAAACAATCTGCGAGCGATCAAACTGAACGCTTTTCAGTTTCAGTTTTTTTTTTTCTTTCCTTTTGTTGGCGCGATTTGCACGCCTAATCGTTTAATGGAGCAAGACTCTGTAAACTAGACCACTGGGGGAGGGGTTGGTTGTTTACTTACTTTGCTTTTCTGTTCCGTTCTTTCACCAGAGCGGAGTGGCGCTTCGGTTTAATTTTAGAACAGCCCGTAATAGGAAGAGGTTAAACGATGATATCACACGCAATGAAGAGGAGATTGGCGATTTTTTTTTTGTTTAGGTCGTCTCGAAAATGGGCCGATGAAAGATAACCTTCGCATGGATTGACACAAGTTAAACGAACTCAGCTCAAGCAGCAATAGTCAGGAAAACATACAAATCGGGCTGGACTGTGACTAATCGAAGACCTTGTTTGTTTTGATGTGATGCATACCTACGTGCTCCAACAGAAAGAGAATCGAGGGTATGCGTTGCAGTGAATTGACAATGCTTTGTGTGTAGCTTGTCAAAAGAGACCTTCGCGTTCCAGTGAATCATCGAATAGAGAGTCTGCCGCAACCAACTACTGAGCAGGGGAGAGACCATAATACGCAGCACTACGTGATATACCTGCAACGCAATCTGCGTCAGACTGGGTGCCAAACGCTTGGAACGAGAAACAACACTTGCAAACTAAGGCTACGCAGGACATCGATCCAACTATCGAACACTAGGCAAGTTTCTCTGCAAGTTGATCTGGTCATGATTTTAACACAAACTGGCCCAGGTTGCCTGTCAAGTTCTTCAAGCAACTGCTACTATTGTCACAGGCTTTGGGGAGGAACACGTCGGAAGGCTAGAAGAACAGAACAAGAGTGGCTTACAAACGTCGTTTACGAAGGATAGAAACCCACACTAAACTACACGTCAAACCCTGAAGATGGTATGATCCTAGGTCTTCAAACAGCTGCTATTATTGAACAGATTGTACATCAGAAACGTGGTTGGTG
Organism: Eristalis intricaria; assembly: GCA_964034865.1. Taxonomy (NCBI): domain Eukaryota; kingdom Metazoa; phylum Arthropoda; class Insecta; order Diptera; family Syrphidae; genus Eristalis; species Eristalis intricaria. The sequence goes on along the minus strand of OZ035874.1, from coordinate 2,558,408 downwards.
CCACCGCCTTTTGGACGGAAGGCGTCAGAAGACTAAACGTCATCACAAGTAACTTGTACAAACGCTGCATGGGAACGAAGAATCGGCCCTTCCAAACTAAAGCTATACAGAATTATTTTTCCATCAAAACGAGTCCAACAGAACCGAAGTGAGACGTGGTTTGGCAACTGACAAACATCGAATGGAAAACTACACATTGGACTAAAGGGCGGACGAGTGGCTAATACTTCCTTAAGCTGAAAGTGCCACCACACCCTAACCTAACCCCAGTACTGCCCTAGCACCAGCCCTGCTTCGACGTAGCCAAATTCCTGGATAGGTCTAGAACCCCGCCTTCAAGAAGACTTTAAGGCACAGCCCTCACTCGTATGCCAGTCACGTGCGTTGGAGATGAAGGCAAGCCGACGGAATATCGAATTGAGAAACCTTGCTTGGATCTTATCTAGCACACATCGCCATAAACCATATCACACAAGGCTCAGCATTCCGAGAAGTCTAAACAAGCCACAAGCTCAGCATTTGTATGTACGCTCCCCGAAAGCCAACTGTTGAGACTCCATATCAGATTGCTTCGGCCGGCTACCCAAACAGGGCTTCGTTTATGTTCCTCCAATTAATTCAATTGCCTTCGCTGAAACACCGACAGTACACAACGAACACATCCAAGTGAACGACCCCCAACCACTCGGTCTCTGAGTCATTCTCGCAGAATTTCCTGTGTGTGCCTCCACCTCCTCCCCACATGCACAAATGATAGCCGTTCCTAATCGACGAAAGATAATAACATTATGGCTCAAAAAATCAATAGGCACCAAAACAAAACTGAGCGACAGCGGCAGCAGCCACAGCACAGTACACCAAGGAAAAGTGTGTAGCGCGTGTATGTCACAGCTGACCAAAAAAATACTCCACTCCACGGCGGGACACCGCGGCGCTAAATTGAAATGCAGTGGCTTGTCTCGAGTTTCGTCATCCCATTGGTCAGCTCTTTGTACTCAACTTATCTCATGTGTTTGTGGTAATTTTCGAAAAAAATAAACTGTCACTTTGTGTGATTTATTGACAAAAGTTTGCACTTTGTCTCCTCTTGCTTGATGTGGCGCGTGAGTAAGGGCATGTAGGCGCGACAAGTTTTGCTTGCAAAATCCCTGCCAAGGCGTCGCATCTCGATGCGATCTCAAATCTCGGTCAGATTGTAGCGACTACGACGACGAGAATAGCTCGAATTCATTGCCATGAAGCGGTCTAATTTGAACAACTGCTATCTAATCAGGAATTAACTCCACAATCGAAGCGGATAAGATATGCTTTTGTTTGAGTTGTTGGCCCACCATCCAGCAAGGCGCAGATTCGCGGTTGCCTCTGACGTTCGATCGTGATGGGGATGGAGATAGCGCGCGTAATTGGATCACACACACACGTCGAAAACCGCAGTGCAACGTTTTATTTGGTTACGAAACAGGTGGGAACGGGAGAACGAATCGGAAGACATCCAATACTTGATGTGAGGTTAGAGTTAGACGACAATCGAGTATTAATTGAATTTATGGGCAAGTTCGTGGGGAGAGAGTGGCTTATTCAACGAATAATCATGAGTCATTGCATGTGAATTGATTCGCTGCGATGATATCACTTGCAATTGCTCATTCCTCATCAACGTGATTTGCATCTCGAGGAAACTTACATCAAATGAGGTGTTCCTCGTTTACTCGCGGACATCCCTGAAACTGACACAAGGCCCTCTACCCCACACACTCGCACTCGTTCTTCTGTGTGAACAACTGCAATTTTTTGCCATTTTCATGTCCTCCATTTTGTGGCACTTCTTGTTCCTGTTGGCTGTTCCTTGAGGAGGTTCCACAAGAACAAAACCGACACGAAACTCCACTTAATGCATTTATTGCAGTCCTTGCCCCCTCAGCCAACACGAGTCTATCCTCTTTTTTTTCTAATTACAAAACTCCTCGTAGTTTTCTCATCACGACTCGGCAGTATTTATTGAATTCGCCCGAGGTACATATCTCCTCGAGGAACTCTTGCCAAAATGTGGATGGAAACACGCTTCAAAGCGAAGCGACACTAAGTCTGCCGCGAAGAACTGGGGTAAAAGCGGAAATCATCCATTCTCTGCTCACTCAAACCCACGCGCAAAGAAGCCCACCACTCACCATTATACCCCCTTTTTGGGTTGCGCAGTTTGTTTTTCAGTGGCCTGTCGTTAGCGTCGACCCAGATAGAGGTTGTTTGCCCCTACTTGCGAGGGAGGAGGAATAACGTGTGCACTCTGTGCTCTGTGTGTGCACACACAGCTAGCTGCAGCGTCTAGGAAACGAGGAAAAGTTCAATGCCACCAAAGGACTGCCGCGTCCTCTGCAGCTGACAAAGTGTGTATGCATTTTCTAAATGCCCACAATTGATATTGGTCCGCTCTGATTCATCACAGAGTTTTCTTGGAAGAACTCCACTCACCGTCGTCGTCGACCGCAGAAGATCCGTCAATGAATCATTACTCCCCGCCCTCACCGATGCACAGCGAGACGAGAGAAGAGAGATAAACGTACGCCTGGCAATAATTAGTATTCCAGTGAAGTGCTGGTGAATGGTTATGAAGTTATTGCATGATCACTGGTGGCACATTGCTGCAGCTCAGCATCAGATATGCATCTCTCTTGGATGCAGTCTACTGATCCGAAATGATGCTACATGCACATCACACATCAGAGCGGAGCAGAAGTGGAAACGAGAAAGATTTCGAAATAGTGACAAAAAAGTGTATTCAGTGTATTCACCTACTGACCAGCTTTAAAGTGTGGCAGAGGTGGTGGCTTTAATCTGAATTGTGTGCATCAACTCGAGACAGAGGCAGACACAGAGATGGAGTGAGAGCGGGAGAGGGACAGTGTTTTTTGTAAATTAAAGGAAAAGCAAACAAGACAATGAACGCGTGGTCCAGTCCAGTCACCACAGCTGCGGCAGCGGTTGGCCAATCAATGATTTATTAGAGGAAACGGTAAATAATCATCAGACGTGGGATGGTTAGAAGTGTCCGTCGACCACCGCACGTCTGAGCGCAACCACTTGTAGAGGGTTGACTAAATACTTAACAGAACGATAACAAAACACACTCAGTGACTGATACCGTAAACAAAGTTATCTGGTGAGATACTCTCATAATATTGCACTTAATTGGAACAATCCGTAGGCTGTGCGCTGGCGTACATAAGTGAATAAGTTGACACTGTGCTTGACACACAGTCGAGTCGTCTAGTAAATACATTTGCTCTCATTTTTTTGTGAGGAAGAAGATTTGTGGCTGGGCATAAATTAGTATTTCCTTTTTGTTGCAAGTTGCACGGGTGCATGAGGATGGATTTATGAGGAAGATAAGACACTGTTGGGGTTTGACTTTTTGATTTGAGACACGGTCTTCTCGACTTTAACCTTCAAATATGAGCAGGGGGTCTTGCGAGGTTAAGTACACCCAATTTATTAGCGCCTCAACACGTCATACACGGCACAACCTCCATCAAAACGTTAACCCATGGTAGCCAATTAAGCTCGGCCTCCAGAGATCAAACAAATACACATCGTTGTTCTACACGAAATTACATACATTTGCTCTGTACTATTGCCCAAAGTTTAGATAAGCAATTTTCAAATATTTTCACGACCCGAGCGAGCAGATAAAACGCATGAGTAAAGAAATGTTGCTAATTTGTTATTTGCCATCATGTGATGCTTATCGAATCACGGACGTAGATTGGGTGTGGATTTTGATTAAGTTAAGAGCAAGTGGCATGATCAAAGAGAACAGAATGTGAGCCAAATCTGGAAAGCTTGATCTTTAGCACAATAAATCAAACCAGTTCAATCGGCACCTCAAAACATTTTGACGCAGTAATATGAAGCATTTACACAAAATCTGTATTCAGACCTTGTTGGACCACCTGCCAAATGCAAATTTCCTAACTTCTAAAATGATCAAGATGATTCGGACATTTTTCAACGCGCGTACTTCTTCAGAGGCCGCGACTGAACTACTTGAATATCACGAATGCTGTCATCATCTCTCCGACGACGAGATACGACGAATGATATCGTACCCTTCAGCGCGCGATTGTGTCATGTTGTTAATGATCAAAGAGGCTCCTCTGGAAATTGAGATTCCACTCACATCATTATTGCTGCGCCAAGGTTGTGGGCCTTAATTAGCCTAACATATGCAGTTTTATAGCTCAGCTCTACTGAAACAATATCTCATTTCTCGAGCGAAATCTCTAACAACGAGTTTAAGATGATTTCCATGTCTTTCAACGAATTTGGAGAAGTTTACGACCTGATGGCAGGTTTTGAGTCGACCTTGTGGTGCCTGACTCCTTAACAATTCCAAGGTACCTACTCCCCCATCAATCGCATGGGTACCTTTCAGACATGTATGGACTTTCAATTATGCCCGAGCAATCCTTAATCAGATGAATGTTTATGGTCAATAGGGAATGTGTTTATGAGCCCTCTAGTGACTCACGGAATCAAATATTGTACAACACAACTATGCAGAGATAGAGAGACTCACCTTGAGGGTCGTTTCTTTTAATTCTTATTTGTGCTGCTCCGCGGTTGCTGCTTGTCGCTCCGTCCTGATCTATTCAGCTTACGCGCACAACAAAAGGTGACACGAATATAAAATCAAGAACAAAAACAATCAAAAGATTATTATTACGAGAAGATGAAAAAAAATTCCCGATGGCTTTCGCGTTTATTTATTTTTTTTAGTGCCAAGCGTGCGGAATTAATTAATCTTTTCCTTCGTTCAACCGTTCGCCAATCAAATTGCAGCGGATTCTCTCGATCCCCCCAGACACACAATCGAATGTGAAACTAATAAAATTTTCGCAAAAAAAGAAAGAAAAAAAAAACCACACTGCTGCTGCGATTAACCAAATCTACATAAGACCGACTTGTACTGGCCGAAGACTAATTAGTTGCTTGAACTCAAATGTTGTAAAACAAAAAAGAAGCAAGGAATTTCACATAATTTCCTTCTTTGTCGAGTGCGCGACGAGGTTTTTTCTCATTTCTCTATCTTTATGCGTTGTGCAGTTTCACTGGAATTCTGTCCACTACTCTGGAGTTGATTTTCATGTTAAATTCATGGCTTTTCGGGGTTCTCCTTTTAGCGATTACAGTTTCGGAACGGAGACAAAAAATTCTTGTCGATTTGCGCAACTGGCTTTTATATGTCAACACGACGAGTGAGGGGCTTTGTGCAGAAATTTGCTAGAGCTAAATTTTTGCATTATCCACCTACACGCACGCACACACAGACTTTTTGGATCACGGCTAGGACAGCGAGAACCGCAGGAGATAGAAAAAACAAATATGGAATTTTTTTGACGTTCTTCGCGTTGACATTCGAAAGAAACTTCAACTGTTTCACTTTTTTTCTTTCTCGAGTGCTTTTTTTTCTTCTCTCCTTTCTGCACTGGGAAACCAGACGTTGCCTTGTCGAACGAAGGTGAAGTCTCGTCGATTGTCACTGGTCGCGTTGGGGTTGAATTTGGCAACGGTGGTGTAGGGCAGAGCGAGAGAACATGATTTGATTTGGCACGATTTGAACGAAGATTTTAAGCAGAAATGTCATGTCAGCTGTAGTTGTGTGAAGTTGACTGCGGTTGGAATTTGACTAAATGCAGGGATGTTATGCGAGGTACTGTGTAGACAATTTTTTAAATTTTATAAGAAGGAAAATTTGTACTTCTGAAAAAACTTTAAAGTACTGATTTCAAATGAGTTTGAAATGATATTTAAACTCCACTGATGGTAACGCACATCCCTTTCTTCTATTCCAACAAATCGAATAAGAAATCCACAACCATTCCCTCATTAGCGACCACTGAACAAACAAAAAACAGACTACCCTATATCCAAGCATAGCCGCCTTCACTCGATCTCAAAGAGGACTTGTCAACAATCGACTGACAACCAGCTGTCATCAAAATTTTAGTGCAAAGTTTTTGTTTTCAGAAAATTAATAAGAAATTTTTCTGTGATGGCTGGACGAGAAGCACTAAAAACAGCTATTCAGCAAGTTCGACCAATTCTGTCGGTCAACCAGGACGACGCCAGGAAACGTGCCATTAATCTATACAAAGCATGGTATCGTCAAATTCCCTATATCGGTAAGCAATGTCGTAGGTTATGTGCACCAAGGGGATACAACTTGTTATATAAACTCAATTTTGCTGAAGTTCTTATGTTGTTTCTTCGATTCTCATTCTAGTTATGGACTATGACATCCCAAAGTCAGTTGAGGAATGCCGAGCAAAGCTACGTGAACAGTTCGACAAGCATCGCAATGTTAACGATATTCGACTTATCGATATGTTGGTTATTAAGGTGAGTTAGTGGAGGAGATGCTGATCAGGGGATGTGTTGACATTCGTGATGTCTCTTTGTAGGGACAAATGGAGCTGAAAGAGTCTGTGAACATTTGGAAACAAAAGGGACACATTATGCGTTACTGGAAGGAGTCCGAAGAACCGAAACCAACTGATTTCCTATCGAAATTCATCCAGGGACAAAACTGAAGAGCAATGCTCTGTGGGTGGAGTCAAGAAGTAGGCAATGTTGGATCATTGCTTGTACAGCAAGCGAATGAACATGTATTGGGTATTATATGCCATTAAATGAAGCGTTTAACATCTAAGCTTTTGTGTATTGTTCTGATGGAACTGTTCGTGGGTGTGGAGATATGATAGGACGTGGGTGCATGCAGATTTGCACACAAATCGATGTGATCGTTCTGATAATGGTCTTGATGGGAGTTACATTCTGAAGTGAATCATAGTTTATGCAAAGTTTAGGTTTCCAATTGGAAAGCTTGCCAGTTTTTGAGATCCCGTGACTCAACGGCGGATAAGTATAGTTTGTTCTGTCATGCCTGAGGACAAGAACATCGAGGGTCCAAAGGCTCAAGAACAGAAGAGAGCATGACACAACCTTCTACAATTCCACCATTCTTTTGTTCGTTTGTAGAATCTCCAGCAGAAAAGTCTCAAAGCATCTCTTCAGTCCAGAATCCAATACAAATAAGAACAAAGTACACGACTACCTTCTAATCATTGAACAAGGAAGTTGAAGAGACAATTCAAAGGTGTCTCGTTATGAAAATAAGAAAAACAGTCACGTACATCAACAAAACAACCAGTCCTTCCAAATACCCTTATGTCAGCAGATCAATTGTAGACCCACATGGCACCATGGTCTAGTCTATTTGCTCTTATTTCCATTTCCAATAAACACTTCACCTGAAGTGGCTGTTCTAATGGGATTGTTTGGGAGTTTTGCAGTTGTAGACTTAACTACTGAACTGGTCTCGCATATATGTGTGTGTGTGTGTGTGTTTTGTGTGAGTTTTGTTTGATAAATTGCTCACTAAATGTTTTCGCAGCACAATGTGACAATGACGCTGAAAAGACTTTTAATTACCTGCACAATGGATAAACTGCGAGTAAGCGATTATGGTTATGAGGTAATTGACTAGCAATTAGGCACGGGGTGGGTATGTGATCTGGGTTTGTTTTGAAGTGGTTCAAATCATCATTGTATGCAAAGCAAATTAAGCTTGAGTTTCAAGGTGAAAGCTTGATAATTGATGGAGATCATCTTGGTGACATGTTTCGGGAACTAGAATGTGGTAAGGTTCTTTGGATTGAACTGGTTTCAGTTCATTCAATTGAATTCTACATGCTTACACTTTTGTACACAGACTGGGAGTTTGAGTAGGAAGTTTTTGTGACTATTCAAGACTAGAGGGAACTGTGAAATGTGAGGACCCCGACGCAGTTTTAGATGTGTTTAGGTAGGAAGTATATATGAAATCTTGGGAACTTAATTACTGGGCACTGTCTTAGGGGCATTCAGCCAAGAAGACTAGGAGCTGCAGATATGAAGAGACGAGGAGACGGTGAGGACCATACACTGACTTCTAGGAGCAAGAGACTGCACTTAACTATCACTGTACCTCCCCTGTTCTTGCAGTAACTAGGAAGGAAAAGCCTGGTATTCACTAATTTAACAAATGGCAATTTAAGCCATGCCCTGAAATTCTCAAGAGCCACGAAGTGGTCGCAATTAGAATTCCGCTCAAATATGACCTCTCAATCAATCACCATCTGTTGTCCCAGGAAGGGCTGTCGAGAGGCCAACGAGTACTCAAGGTCTTCACGCTGGTCAGTAACAACACAAAAACTGAGTAAAAAACAACCGTGATCCATTCTATCAAGAATCGGCGGTAAACAAGTTGATTAGGGTGTAGTTTTTTCACTTCCAGTCGTGCTCAATTAAATCGTTAAGCGGTGGAACTTTGTGCTTTGAATATATTATTGATCTTTGATCAGGTAACCACTTTCACTGAAAGAGCAGCCATTCCCACACGGACGCCCTCCACATTGTTAACAGAACTAAGACCACATTTGTTAACCTTCGATATGTATGGGACCACTCATAAGAAACGCATGTAGACCTTAGCGTCTTTGAATGCGCAGTGGAGTCAACAATGTGCTCACGGTTGAGTTAGTAAACGTACGTAGATTGAGCTAATGTCAAAATCGAACGAAAAATAGCTAAAAGTGCTCACTGTTCACTTCCAGTGTGATTGGGCCTGAATATGTCCGGGCTAGTCGGTAGGCTTTTAGGTTATGGTGACTTGGCTACTGCAATGCCCTCAGTTAGGCAACTGGTCCAATCTGATGTCAATAATAGTACAATACTTCGTCAACTTCAAAGAGACAAAGAGACAATTTTGTGCTTGTCATCAAGGCCGTGAAGACCTCTTCCTCAAGATTCCTCCTTATTGACGAGAACCTATCGTTCATCGTCTTCTCCAAACGCCATTTATTGAAATCGGATTCGAAATTCAACACAGTTCCTCAGGAAACCATCCAAGACGTACTGGTCTTTCTCAGAGCCCATGGGTCAAGCCAGAAAATGTCACGGAGTTAAGTTTTCTTCAGAACCCGAAGTTTCCTATTAGACGACACGATGTTACTGACTAAGTAAAGGAACTGGTCATCATGAGTACTAAGACGACAATGAAGATAGCAACAGCTCGAGTTGAGGTAGACACAGACAGAAGAAGATCAACCCACACCGGTCCTGTGTTTTTGAAGCATATACACTAGGACTTCAAAGATGTATGGTGCCTCCTCCTTTAATCTAGGACTTGATTGCTATTTTTAGAAAAGTTGTAATCTCTACTTCTCCTCCTCAATGGTTTGGAGACATGGACAAGCTCAAGAGGGGCTGAGGAAGCTCTCAGGCTTTGTCGAGAGAAAAGCTTTGAGTTCAATCTTTAGTCCTGATTGCGTTGATGGCACTAGGGGAAGAATATTTAAATTCGAACTGGACATCCAGGCCGCAGCCTAAGATGGTTAGGCCAGGTAGAGCCCACTGCTCGATCCCAACGAGTAGTCGACTTCGCGCCTGTAGTGCACTCCCACGAAATCAAACCAAGTGCAGAGAGACCTCAGCCAGCTAGGAGGGCGTAAGTGGCTGGCTAAAGATCGTGACTGCTCGAGAGGGTTTGTTGGTTATGGCCCACGTCCATCACGCACTCTAGAGCTGTCAGAAGAAAATGATACTGGATCTATCCCGTATAGGAGGAAATCCGTCACAGTTAAGGATGATCATTATAGTCCTCTGATTCTATATTGTTCTAGGCTTGGTTGTGTGGAGGTTCCACTGTTTCTTTAGGCTGTCCACAATTATCTGCACTTATTTGTCATATTTTGTGCTGTTGGCAATTGCATGAAGCGTGGTCAGTGAGTACTCCAAAGAATAATCTGTCTCTAAGAGGTCTAGTGCCCCAAGTCCTCCGCCGACTGTAGCGGGCTGGAAACAGCACATACCATTCAAGATAAGTTGGACGGACGACATAAAGACGTTCTGAAGACCTAACTCATCGTTGTCGTCGCTCACAAGTGGACATCCAGATTGGAGTTTGCAATGAACAATTTTCAATTCCCTGGTCACCTTTTGATTTCATGGCATTTGCTTGGGTAAACAAAACCTAATCTTGACGTTCTGTCCATAATTTGTTAAAGTATCTTTACTCGTTTAAGCCTTAATATCCCCCGATGACACATTGTCGCCATGCTGACTGCATCTGATTACATCAACGGCATAAGCAAATCGTGTGTAATTGAAGAGAGATTCTATAAGATCGAACATCAAGTTCTGTTCATGCCATGCCAGTGATCAAGTTAACAGCCTGTTCCTATCGAATACACAAACAAATCCCTTAAGCCACATGTACATTGAATTCAAGGTAACAACACACACACGCTTATCAGCGAACGATATAATAAATAAATGAATTGATAAACAATATAGGAAATTTCTTTCTTTTTTTTCAATCAACCTGTAATCAGTCAATCACGAGAATTATTCGTTTTTTTTCTTCTTTCGATTATTATTTGTTTGCGGATGCTAATCAAAAAGATACCATTTTATGGGACTTTACCTGGTTTGCTTATGGGCTTTCGAAGCTTGATTTATTTTTGTAATCGATCAGACGCTGGGTATTTGGATGACAAGTGTGCGTGTGTTTGGATAAGTGTGATGCAATAGTTAGCGATTAGGGTTTTCGGACGGTCAAGTGGTGACCTTTTTGATAGGCAATTGAAGCGAGTGGAAGAGGGTGAGAGTTAGAGTAAGGAATTTATGTCAATTTCACATAAGCGGCCTAGGTCAATGGTTTACTCTCTCCCTCTCTCGTCAGTCCATTTCAAGTTCAAAGTCAGCGCAGGGAAAACATGATGTTTTCTAATTTTCGAAGTGAAAACTTGTCGTGTGACCAATTTGTAATGGCAAACCAATCACGTTCCACGATACCAATTAGACACTCGGCTACGTGATCATATTTGCTTTTCCCATATTTACATGCGAGAAACGTTCATACGCAATAAACAAACGGCCGAGCCGATAAGAGAAGGAGGCGCATATCAGACAAGAAACAGAAGCTTTAAGGCAAGCCGTCTGTGTCTTGACTCAGCGTCTTAATGAAATTCAGCAGTGCCTTTGCTATGCTGTTTTGATGACCCTATGGCAGGTGACTAATCTCTCATCAATAACGATCGGTCTGTGGTGGGGTCAGGGCAGGTGCTTTACGATGAATCATATCCCAGTGGAAAAGCACAGCGCAGGAAACAAAAAAAAAAAAAACCCATAGACGACGACGAGCAAGCTTTCAGTCGCTGTACACTCTCAGCAGGTAGCATTGTGGGTGTCGATTGCGAGGCGAACTTTGTGTTGTTTCTCATTCCTAGTCCAACCGCGCCGCCAGCAGGTGGTTTATCGATATTCTTCTTCTTCGTCTCCTACAAATAAAAAAGCTCAAATCAATCCGTTTCAAAATTGTACTGAAGTTTGCATTTCGCGCTAAGACTTCCCGACATCCCTGATAAGATAGAGAGCATATTCCTTTGCCTTATCACACAGCACATACATACATACTTCGACGTCGTCGTCATTCACACAGAGGAATCAACCCCCGTCGTCGTTCCTGTTTCTGTTCTGTGTCGTTCTTTTGCTTTAGGGGTTCAAGATAAACAAATCGATTTGCTTTTGGATTTTCGTAACCTCTCGCAGTTATCAACGGCGTACGTTCCAGTCACGACGAGGGCAGCGCGCAGTTCTGTGGATACAAGAGAAAACATTCGTTATTTTGTTTCTACACTTCATTCACAACACAAGGTGAGTACCCCCTGGAAGCTATACATTTATTTTGTGATGTGATGTGTGGTGTGCAAGTGTGCCAGATTGAAGGAGACTCTCCCAGTGACCGCAAAAACATTGAAATCTATCTCTCCGCCCAGTCAGTCGGCGTCACCAGCTTGCATTTATGTAGTCATCTGCACTTTTGTGGTTAGAGAACTCGTGGTCTGTCGTCGCCTCCCATTGCGATATATCGTCTATTTTTTTTCTTTCTTGTTCATTCATTTGCGCAAATTGGTTTATCCATCGTCAGGTGATTGAATGGGAAACTGGAAAAAGTGAAAAAAAACTCGTTCTAATCATCAATTGATTGTGGGCTAATCTATGAGAAGGAAATGCGAACAGAACATGTTTTGCTTGTGAGTGGATCGTGAGTGAGTCGGGGGTGATATGTGTTTATAAATAAAATAAAGATATCCACGCGATGTGTTATCAAATATAGTTCGGGACCATAATTAACTTTTGTTGCGTCCCAAATTGAGAGCTGCGCCCATTTATTGCCGATGGCGATGGCGATGGAATGGGTGGCTCGATGGATATTAAGGCGAGGAATGATGAATATCCTGAGTTGGGGATTTTGTGTGCGATTTATGAGCTCATAACGTGAACACCCAATATTTGTGACTAATGTGAAGGTTATATTTTCGCAGACGCATTGGCCCCTGCATAGGGTGCGACACGGTGGCAGAGTCCAGCCATTGCGCGAAGTTTACACTCATTTTGCTTTTCTCAGTGCCTCGATTACAAAGTCCGTAGATAAGTTTATGGTGAGCTTATCTTTGCAAGTGCATGTGAAAAGTCTGGGGGCAGTTCCAAGGTCTTTTTCGCAGCAGAGTGTGATTCAAGACCTTTCTTACATGCGCCTGCACTTTTCGGTTTATTAACATACTTGCGGCCTGAGATGTGGTTCATGGCATAGAGCTGTCAGTCATTTTAGAGCTATTTGTCTTCATGCCAGCGGCTTTGTCATTGTCCCCTTCTTGAACTAGAAGTCAGAAAAAGAAGTTTTTCGACCCCTGAACCACACCGCTAAGCTCAAAGGCAGATAGGAAAAAAGCGTCTAACAAGGTGGGCTGAAAATTTCGTTTTGAAAAATCGCCCATACATATCTCGAAAACGTTGCTTTTGCACTAATTTTGCTTTTCACAGTGCCTCGGTTAGAAGATCCGTAGAGCCCGTACAAAATCGTTTTTCGGCGTTTTTTTCTTTGATTTCAGCTTTTTAAAAATTTATTCGCGACGCAAAGACGCTTATTTTGAGCCCAAAACCACGCCACTACGACCAGTAGAAGGTAAGAAAAAATGTTGGACAATGTGACCTTCATTTTTTGGAAATAGGCCATATCTCGAAAACGGTGAGTCTTCCGTGAGACTTTCCTTCTGAAAATCGATGGAAGATCCAATGATACCGCTTTTCATACCTCTGGATTTTTGCAGCTACCCTTGGAATAGTTGCCCATAAGATACATCGAAATCCAAAATCGCACTCATTTTGAGAAAACGCCGCCGGAGCTTGCTTCGGAGCATCGTTGACTTAGTCTTTAAGCCAAACGTTCGGTCTTTCAGTCCTTTTCGAACCTCGGATTCTAATACACTCATATGTTGTGTATGGGCTTGATGTGGCCGAGGCAGTTCTCATCCATGACTTTCCCTAGCACGCTGCTTGGTTTTAACAAGCTGAAAATGTTGAGTCTCAGCTGTGGTACATGGCAAGCTGCTTAAAGACCTTCTAGGCCTATTTTTGGGTCTGTGATCACTCAGTTCTCGTACTTGGCTAGCTGCTGAAAGACCTTCTAGGCCAAGTAGTCTTGGGTCTGTGTTCACTCTGTTCTCGTCCCCTTCTTGAACTAGAAGATTCGGACACCAAGATTCCATTAACCAGAGCACTGGTGGTTAATTTTCGCTGAATGTGGCTGAGTAACATTGTCTTAGCCTGAGCTGCGGTCCCTTGCAGTTTCGATTCAGTGCTGACTTGGCCTTAAACCAGAGGCTAGATCATCGTCTCCTTGTTGAACTAGGACAAGTCGTACTCGAGGACACCATTTGCCGCGGGCATTGGTGGGCATGTGCTCGATGTTTTTGAGGCATCATTTTCTGTTTCTGACACGCACCTATGATTCTAAGGCTTTCCTGGTGTGTGTGATCACTGGCGTGCATGTCCACAGAGTGTGCCTTCCGCACTGGATCCGCATCTGAGCTATAGCAGCTGCCTTCCGTTCAGACTCCTCAATGACAGGACCAAATACTGTTCCTATCAAAGCCACCAAGACTTGATTCAGATGTTCCACTTACCATTTAGCTTCCGGATCCAAGTAGGGGGACTGACGGATCGAGCGTCTTGCATTATTTTGGTCCTTCAAACCGAGTTGTTTCGACAAACTGAAGAAAGAAAGCTTGCCAAGTGCGATTCTGCGCTAAATTTCCACTGGGATGTCATATGTGGAACTCACGCTTGTCCTGAGGTAGACAAATCCCTGGAGTTAAAGCCCGAAGTGGACATGATTCTCAGCGCCTAGCTTCTGAACAAGGTAGACACATCCCTGGAGTTAAAGCCCGAAGTGGATATGATATGAACCATTAGTGACTCTCATCGTATGAGTTGACACATAGCACTGTGGGCACAAGATCCTTAACGGCTAATAAATTGTGTCTGTCGATTGTGACGTTTGCTGTCGTGCTCTTCTGCACTCATGCAAACCACTTATGAATGACATCGACAGCACGTATCGGGACTAGCTTGTTTCTATTCGACATGAAAGCTTCTTCCACGACCCGTAGAGACCGCGCGATGCTGTCGATGGCATCTGCGCCAAGAGTTGTACTGATTTGTAGATGCCAGCGATTACTAGGCGAGTTCCAGATTGAAGGAAACAGTGCCCTAGAGCTTGCTGTATTCCGGCGTAGGTCTCGAAAGGCTCAGGAGTTCTTAAATCGAATCCCCGAATAAGACAGCTTTCATTGGTAGGAACTCCTCGATGTGCTGGACGAACTTGCTCCATGCTTAAGCGATGGGACACGCTACATTGGCTATCGCATTGAATAGTTTGTGAATGAATGCCAAGCCAAGCCGTCTTCGTTCATTCAGCAACCTTATTCAGTTGTCGGTTTCTTGGCAGTCCCATTCGTTCCCATTTCTGATTTAGTCTCCTGCAAGGTCACTGGGAGGGAGGCGACATCTTCCCTTTGTTTATTTCAAGAAGTGATTGAAACTTCCTTCTGGTTACATCTCCCTCCGAGTCACTTTCTCCTCGAATGTGCTGTCACAAGTCTTTGTTGCAGACCACAGCTTCTGACCAGAGCCAGCTACTTCCACCTTCGCTCTCCAAGATCTCTCATCACCCCCATCGAAGAGGGGCATCAATAGTAAGCCGCCACAACGACCCCAAGACTGTCACAAGACAATCAAGTGATACAAGACCTTGACAATGAACTTCTTTGAAATTGGATTACTCCCGGCGAAGCCGGAAAACGATATTCATTCCCCATCAACTGGCTAATGCGATTAAGAAATTCCGACCGTAATTCAATTACAAACCAAATCGCAAGCGGAACACCAGCCACTCACTGTACACAGCGAACACACCCAATTCCACTGCTGGACCCACCGCTCCATCGTTGATCTGATTCCGAGACCTCACCCAGCCGAATTTGAGCCCTAGGCCTGAAAGCATTTTGTTCTCCATTTCCTTCTTTTGTTTGCATTTTTTGTTTCTATTTTCGCTTGCTGTCGTCGAGCACACACACACCGACGCAGCGCGGCAGCGGGTATAAACGCCCTTAAATCGAAGGTCAACGAATGGATGGATGGATGGATTATCGTTTTGCAGATTTTGAATCTTGGCGTTTATTTCCGTGATGATGACGATCCGCTTTTACTGACAAACGGTACCATGCTTCTTGCTCATTTGCCTTGCAAATGCGAGCAGCTTTGTTTTTATTTTTCTTCTCTGTTTTCGGAAAAAGTTCTTTACCGGTTTCACTGTGCTAGAAACACGTCCATTCGCAGGCCAAGCCGATTTAATTTAGATGCAAAATTAAAATTTGTGCTAAATACTTGATTAGATAACGAGATTCGAGCGTGTTCTGGTCACAAGCTTGGCCTTAATTTGCGTCCACAGTGCAGCTTTGACATTTTCACCTAGGTGGTGCTGCTGCTCTGGCCAATTTATCTACGGCATCGGAGAGCCCACCGAAAATGCGACTGGTTGGCTGGTTGGTTATTTATAATAGTTCGGTTGCATAAAATGAGAGCTAGACGTGTGAAGCCTTGAAACTGAGGAACGGGTTTTGGTTTTAATGAGCTGTGCTGACATGACACTCTTCTCTCGTTTTGCGATTTGAGCATAGATTGAAATAGTTAGTCAAATACAGTTTTAGAATCAGTTTGTAGATCCGCTTTGGAACACATTTTATTGCTTCGCCTGCTGGGGGGTGAAAGTTTGAAGGTTAGACGGCGTCGTTTGAAGAGGAGTTTCCGCATGTTTTTCCAATGTTTTGATGGGGAATTTGAAGGTTTTGGGAAGTTTTTGAAGATAAATAGATCGAAATCTAGAAACAGATTTGCATTTTTAGGAACTCTGCTTGGATGTCAAAGTTTCGCTAGTCCTGTTCCGAGTTGTCAGCTGAAACTTGGCACTTTCGAGACGCTGATTTCTATGGTTCGGTTGTTAGAATCGACTACGTTCCTCATTAGCTTTAGACTAAAGAGAGATACCCAGACCACTCAATCCTACGCCATCGAATCGAACCTCATCAGGAGTTATGCGCAAGCGGAACCAGTTTATATACTTGGCCTAACCCCAGTCTTTGGTCTGCAAAGAGATTGCCTACATGTTGGAAAAGCATTCAAGGTACGCCTCGGAAATCCTAATGATGGGAACATTCGATTGTTCCCGACACAGACCCTTTTTGAGACACGCACCTCTGGTTCTTTGTCTCCCTCATTAGATTTTAGTTCCTCCTAAGAATTTCATTCCGTCCTTTAAAGCATATGGAGGTGGGAATGGTTGAGATCAAAGTTCCTCCCAGACTGTGGCTGAACACGAAGAAGAAGAATCAGAATGTTTGCCACAAGCTTCTTCTTTGTGCCTGCCTACCCAGACTGCAGCTGTAGAACTTGGGCCTCAACCAACAAGCCTCACCTATTAGGACCATCTCTGGCAAGCTAGTGCGCGCCACGTTAGGTACGGGAAACCTCTGTTGTGTTTCCCCAAAGACTCTTAGTCGACGACTCCACAGGCAGGAGTCAATTTGCCAAGTTTCCACGTGGTCGAGGCACTAGACTCGTGTCGCTGTACATCCTATGCACACAGTTCAAACTTAATGCAAACATAAGCAAATGCTGTACCCCAAATCATCCACTCGAAATGATCAATGATAGATGACTTCCTCATCCTCTTTCGGATGTGTCCATGCCTCTGTGCCGCAGATCGAGACAGGGTTGAAGTCTCAACCTGTAGGCTCACTGGAGTAGAGATTGATGTCAGCATACTTTATGGCTGCTCTTTCCGAGAAGCCATCTTTGGCGCGGATCATTTCCTTGTTGCACCTACGAATTTCAAGAGGACATCAGCGAACTCCTATGAAAAAAGATTGGAAGCTTTGTCAAAGAGGTATTGACGGCAAGCTGCCATTGATGCACCATACGGAGAAGTGGACAGTGGATGGTAGATTCGCAGGGACTACAGACTGTTAAACGGACACGAGGGCCCAACTTCTACTGTCAGACAGACCGTTCCACTCAATTTGTCTGACAGATCCACATGCGAGGAATGCCAAAATATACCACTTTCACTCTACCGCAGATCATTGAAAAGACCCATGAAATGCACGTCGACGCTCACCACTTATTCGTCAATTCCGTAGCCACTTATGGCAGTGTGCACAGAGACGAGGTAAATGGGGAATTCTCTAGAACTCAACGAGACATTTGATTCCAAACAAGACGACTGTTCATATGACTGACTGTCATGTGACTTCTACCACGTCATTCTAAAGAAGGGTGTGCAAAACTTAGAGGCCAGCACAAGGCGTACAAACGTCCGTAAAACTGTTGGAACTTGCGGAGCACCGCCTTGTGACTTCTTCCATGACAATCTAAAGAAGGCTGTGAACAACTTAGAGGCCGACACAAGACGTACGATGTCCCAGATGCCCGTGCAAAAGTTGGCATTCGTGGATGACATTGACTTGATTGGTCGAATTCAGCGAGTCGTTAACGGCAGGGAATGAGAGCAAGACGAAGTATAGTTTGTCTTCCAAAAAAGGAACACACAACATAGACGTCTTAGACAAAGTGCCATTGACTAGTGACTTTGTCTACTCCGGCTCCACGGTGAATGGTATAAACCACAATCAGTTTCGAGACCAAAATAACTCACGGTCTCTACGGACTCAGAGGCAGCAATTGGTTAAAAGAGTCCTCTTTCTAAAGATAAATCCGATGACAGCTTCCATGCCGAAGAGTAGTCTGTGTTCAAAAGTGTGCCGAAGACTTGCAAGCAGACGTTTTCAAAATGAATTGAGGCTATGACTCTCGATCGCAAGAGATTTCAAACGAAAGTAAACGACGCAAAACAACATAAAAAAAACCTGAGTCAATCGCATGACTCGCTCTCGTCATAAGGTGTCTCATCATCACTTTCGTGCACAACAGAATTTCTTAACATTTCCCGTCAAAGACTATCTGCCTCGTTATGTCACATTATCGTCTGAAGATATCCAGTATTCAGTTCATTGCAAAGATAATTGTAATCGAGCCGAGCACCACTCTCACGTGCATATTTGATTGATGTCCAATGGATTCCAGGCGAATCGAGTGATTAGGTAACCCTCTGATCGGTCTCGTGGTTGCCATGACACTCACGGAATGACTAATGAGACCGTGTGTGTTCACCTAAGCCATCTGCTCGTCCAAACGGGCACAAGCTTGACTTCCAATTAGCTGGAAACATGCTCTGCAGTTGCAGTTGATAGCTCCTATCGGTTGCCAGGGGTAATTAAAGTGAGGCGGTGCAAAAACCATGAAATGCAATCACGACGACGCAACGGTTGCATTCGAATGCAAATCAGCTTGACGACCCACATTCACCGACTGTTTCTCTTCTTTTCATTGCAGAGTCCAGCATGTCAGAGATCAAGCCGAAACTCATCCTCCGGACGGGAATCAATATTTCCGACAAGTCCCCGTCGCCGTCGACGAAGCTGATGCTCAACCACGGCAAGCCGAACTTCACCATCAACCGGTCCAAGTCGAAGATTGACTCACAGACGCCGCCGCCGACGACACCCGAGGCCTCACAGATCGTCCTGAAGAGCACCACATTCAACGGCTTCATCAAGCCGGCCAACCTCAACCTGTCCACAGAGAACGAAGTCAACAAGGTGGTCCTCAGGCCGACAAAGCTCCCCGAGGCCAATGACAAGCCAGCACAAGAGGCCGAACCCGAATTCATGAAGGTCCTGAGGCGGACGAGGCAACCAGAGACAAATGGCAAGCCGGCGCAGGAGGACGAGCCGGAATTCATCAAGACCCAGCGAAAGATCGCCGAGCGCCTGGCCAAGGAGAACAACCTGGACTTTGAGTCTCGCAAGAGCGGCTACTTCACACACGTGATGATGTCGCCCACGTCGCCCAACAAGCCCATGGAGCTGCCGGTGGTCGAGAGTGCCAAGATTCAACAGGCCACCGTCATGGATGTCTCCGAGGTTGTCGCACCAGCGGAGGCGGTTGAGCCAGAGCCAGAGCTAGAGCCAGTCAGTGTGGTGGAGAATGGCAACGCAGAGGAGACGCTTCAAAATGGCCATCAAGATGAGGAGGAGCCGGTGGCTGTCCCAGAACCCGACGTCACGGAAGTGGCAAAGACTCTGGTCGAAGAGGTGGTTCAAAGTGTCCCCGAAGAGCTGTCAACACAAAACGGCGTCCTCCAAAACGGCGACAATCTGCCGGAGGAGACTGCACCAGAGGTGAAAGAAAATGGAATCGCGCCAGAACCGACAGAAAACGGAACAACACCAGCATCGAATGTGAACTTTGAACCAAAAACGGTGGTGTCCTTCTCGAAGGAACTCTCCAGCGAACCGAACAAGTACCCGGACACAGTCAAAGTCACGCAATCAGTCGATCCAAGCGAGAACCCCGATCAGGCGCTGCTCCAGGAGATGGCAAAGCTCAAGTTTGACATTACCGCTGACAGTGAAGACGTCACAGTGACACCTGTTCTACGAGTTGGCGAATAGAGCCGCACAGACACAGCAGAGACAGTGTTGTCAATTTGGGGACAACAACAATTATTCCTAATATGTTTTAAATGTATAACTGTTGATTGATTAATTTGTATTGTATTATTGTTGAAAGTATTGTATTGTATTCTCCATCTCCTCCTCCTTCTCTTCCTCCAATCGTTGTTGCACTTTTGCCAATGCCTTATTTGTTGTATCTATACCGTTGTAAATAAACTGTTTATTATATTTTAATTCGAAAGTGACATGGAAACACGTGCAGGCGTCGCGCAGTCGTCACAATTGCCGGGGTTAATGTGCAAAATGCAAGAGAAATGTATTCTCTTTCTGCTTAATGAGACAAATAAAAGAACTGTTATAACGAGATGAACGACGATAATTGGTGTGTTTTCCCTTTTCGCTGCTGCTGTCACTTTTGAAGTTTCGTTTTCAGTCGAGGCGGTTAATTGATGAGTGCGTCGATGATGGTGGCTGTGAACGTGGGACGGAGTGGCCAGGCGGAGCGAACAGAGAGAAGAGAAAAGAACTTTGACGACTGCTTTTGTCAATCTGTTTGGCATGTCAGACACGCGTGCGTTCGCCTTTAGAGAGGTGTTGTTGGGCACAAGGTGCAGTTGACACCACGGGAGCAATGACATATGATGTCGAAATGGACAAGATAAGCTGATAATTGATTTGTTTGTTATGCCATTCAACTCGAGGCGGGCAAATATCATAGATTTGGCGGAGTTTTATCAAACCAAACTTGTCGTGATTGCGAATCATTTCACGGTTTCCTGATTCATTTTGAGAACCCGTGTGAATTGATTAAGTGTTTTTATTTTATTCGGTTACCCATCAATCTGGCTTTTGAAAAATGATCGACTGGAATGTGGTGCAAATGTCGGTACCATTTCAGTCTCAGGAACGACTCTACCCTGCAGCAAGATTCTGACACATAGATCTGCAGAGTGGTTAATAGAGGGATCCCCCAAGGTTGCCATGTGTCTTCTCTTCTTTACACCATTGGTGTAAGTGAACTGCTGGTAGGATCAGACCACGCAGGGTGCAAAGTTATTGTATAAGCGGTCTGCTGAAAATATTGTCCTCAAGAGGACAGGGTGCTGCAACGACAGCCCGTCTAGAAGCTATTCAACGCCTAAGGACCCGCGACAACTTCCCGCGGTATAGAGAGTCTTTGACCTCGAGCCTGTCGAACAACGCAATTGAGGCCTTTCGCTCTCTCGTTATTTAGAACACATGGATAACTTGGTTCCTGCTGAAAGATTCTTCGACAGAGGACGTCCACGTCTACGTGAGGCACTCAAGTGGAGAATGTCTTCAACAAACTTGGTGTGCCGACGGATAACCGGATATCGCGTTAGCTAGAGTAGCTTATTGCTAGAGACTACACAAAGAAGAGAAAGGAGGAGATCCTGTCACCTAATTTTAGAAACTACTAATTTAACCGAGAGAGAAGAGTCCTTGTCCGACGGACCCACTCTCTCCCCCCTCTCTCGTCTGCAGCCGATCGCAACGACAGCCGATGGGGGTTCGATTCCCCAGCTTCTGTCGATGTGTATTCGGCTCCCAGATTTCACCACATGGAGGTGAGAGTAGGAGTTCGATGACAGAGGCTGAGTGCAAACAAATTCTGTCCGCATGATTCGCATGTCATCGCTTTAAAATCCATTTTGATAGTCTTAAGCTTAAATATTGAACGACCTGACAAAGAAAACTGCAATATACTACGAAAAAACAAGCGAAATTTGTTTTCCTGCTGGTTCTTCTAGAACTTTACACAGGCCATATCTCGAGAACGGTGCGTCCTACGACAAAATTACAGTACAATTTTTTGTAGCTTATGACTTCATGTAGGGGATGAAATTGGAAAATCCACAAATAGACCATTATTTGGGCAAATTTTGCACAAAAACCAGCGAAATTTGTTTTTCTGCTGGTTCTACTAGAACTTTACACAGCCCATATCTCGAGAACGGTGCGTCCTACGACAAAATTACAGTACAATTTTTTGTAGCTTATGACTTCATGTAGGGGATGAAATTGGAAAATCCACAAATAGACCATTATTTGGGCAAATTTTGCACAAAAACCAGCGAAATTTGTTTTTCTGCTGGTTCTACTAGAACTTTACACAGCCCATATCTCGAGAACGGTGCGTCCTACGACAAAATTACAGTACAATTTTTTGTAGCTTATGACTTCATCTAGAGGGTGCAAGTGGAAAATCCACAAATTGACCATTATTTGGGCAAATTTTGCACAAAAACCAGCGAAATTTGTTTTTCTGCTGGTCCTTCTAGAACTTTACACAGCCCATATCTCGAGAACGGTGCGTCCTACGACAAAATTACAGTACAATTTTTTGTAGCTTATGACTTCATCTAGAGGATGCAATTGGAAAATATACAAATAGACCATTATTTGGGCAAATTTTGCACAAAAACCAGCGAAATTTGTTTTTCTGCTGGTTCTACTAGAACTTTACACAGCCCATATCTCGAGAACGGTGCGTCCTACGACAAAATTACAGTACAATTTTTTGTAGCTTATGGCTTGATCTGGAGGATGCAATTGGAAAATCCACAAATTGACCATTATTTGGGCAAATTTTGCACAAAAACCAGCGAAATTTGTTTTTCTGCTGGTTCTACTAGAACTTTACACAGCCCATATCTCGAGAACGGTGCGTCCTACGACAAAATTACAGTACAATTTTTTGTAGCTTATGACTTCATGTAGGGGATGAAATTGGAAAATCCACAAATAGACCATTATTTGGGCAAATTTTGCACAAAAACCAGCGAAATTTGTTTTTCTGCTGGTTCTACTAGAACTTTACACAGCCCATATCTCGAGAACGGTGCGTCCTACGACAAAATTACAGTACAATTTTTTGTAGCTTATGACTTCATGTAGGGGATGAAATTGGAAAATCCACAAATAGACCATTATTTGGGCAAATTTTGCACAAAAACCAGCGAAATTTGTTTTTCTGCTGGTTCTACTAGAACTTTACACAGCCCATATCTCGAGAACGGTGCGTCCTACGACAAAATTACAGTACAATTTTTTGTAGCTTATGACTTCATGTAGGGGATGAAATTGGAAAATCCACAAATAGACCATTATTTGGGCAAATTTTGCACAAAAACCAGCGAAATTTGTTTTTCTGCTGGTTCTACTAGAACTTTACACAGCCCATATCTCGAGAACGGTGCGTCCTACGACAAAATTACAGTACAATTTTTTGTAGCTTATGACTTCATGTAGGGGATGAAATTGGAAAATCCACAAATAGACCATTATTTGGGCAAATTTTGCACAAAAACCAGCGAAATTTGTTTTTCTGCTGGTTCTACTAGAACTTTACACAGCCCATATCTCGAGAACGGTGCGTCCTACGACAAAATTACAGTACAATTTTTTGTAGCTTATGACTTCATCTAGAGGGTGCAAGTGGAAAATCCACAAATTGACCATTATTTGGGCAAATTTTGCACAAAAACCAGCGAAATTTGTTTTTCTGCTGGTCCTTCTAGAACTTTACACAGCCCATATCTCGAGAACGGTGCGTCCTACGACAAAATTACAGTACAATTTTTTGTAGCTTATGACTTCATCTAGAGGATGCAATTGGAAAATATACAAATAGACCATTATTTGGGCAAATTTTGCACAAAAACCAGCGAAATTTGTTTTTCTGCTGGTTCTACTAGAACTTTACACAGCCCATATCTCGAGAACGGTGCGTCCTACGACAAAATTACAGTACAATTTTTTGTAGCTTATGGCTTGATCTGGAGGATGCAATTGGAAAATCCACAAATTGACCATTATTTGGGCAAATTTTGCACAAAAACCAGCGAAATTTGTTTTTCTGCTGGTCCTTCTAGAACTTTACACAGCCCATATCTCGAGAACGGTGCGTCCTACGACAAAATTACAGTACAATTTTTTGTAGCTTATGGCTTGATCTGGAGGATGCAATTGGAAAATCCACAAATTGACCATTATTTGGGCAAATTTTGCACAAAAACCAGCGAAATTTGTTTTTCTGCTGGTCCTTCTAGAACTTTACACAGCCCATATCTCGAGAACGGTGCGTCCTACGACAAAATTACAGTACAATTTTTTGTAGCTTATGGCTTGATCTGGAGGATGCAATTGGAAAATCCACAAATTGACCATTATTTGGGCAAATTTTGCACAAAAACCAGCGAAATTTGTTTTTCTGCTGGTCCTTCTAGAACTTTACACAGCCCATATCTCGAGAACGGTGCGTCCTACGACAAAATTACAGTACAATTTTTTGTAGCTTATGACTTCATCTAGAGGATGCAATTGGAAAATATACAAATAGACCATTATTTGGGCAAATTTTGCACAAAAACCAGCGAAATTTGTTTTTCTGCTGGTTCTACTAGAACTTTACACAGCCCATATCTCGAGAACGGTGCGTCCTACGACAAAATTACAGTACAATTTTTTGTAGCTTATGGCTTGATCTGGAGGATGCAATTGGAAAATCCACAAATTGACCATTATTTGGGCAAATTTTGCACAAAAACCAGCGAAATTTGTTTTTCTGCTGGTCCTTCTAGAACTTTACACAGCCCATATCTCGAGAACGGTGCGTCCTACGACAAAATTACAGTACAATTTTTTGTAGCTTATGGCTTGATCTGGAGGATGCAATTGGAAAATCCACAAATTGACCATTATTTGGGCAAATTTTGCACAAAAACCAGCGAAATTTGTTTTTCTGCTGGTCCTTCTAGAACTTTACACAGCCCATATCTCGAGAACGGTGCGTCCTACGACAAAATTACAGTACAATTTTTTGTAGCTTATGACTTCATGTAGGGGATGAAATTGGAAAATCCACAAATAGACCATTATTTGGGCAAATTTTGCACAAAAACCAGCGAAATTTGTTTTTCTGCTGGTTCTACTAGAACTTTACACAGCCCATATCTCGAGAACGGTGCGTCCTACGACAAAATTACAGTACAATTTTTTGTAGCTTATGACTTCATGTAGGGGATGAAATTGGAAAATCCACAAATAGACCATTATTTGGGCAAATTTTGCACAAAACCAGCGAAATTTGTTTTTCTGCTGGTTCTACTAGAACTTTACACAGCCCATATCTCGAGAACGGTGCGTCCTACGACAAAATTACAGTACAATTTTTTGTAGCTTATGACTTCATCTAGAGGGTGCAAGTGGAAAATCCACAAATTGACCATTATTTGGGCAAATTTTGCACAAAAACCAGCGAAATTTGTTTTTCTGCTGGTCCTTCTAGAACTTTACACAGCCCATATCTCGAGAACGGTGCGTCCTACGACAAAATTACAGTACAATTTTTTGTAGCTTATGACTTCATCTAGAGGATGCAATTGGAAAATATACAAATAGACCATTATTTGGGCAAATTTTGCACAAAAACCAGCGAAATTTGTTTTTCTGCTGGTTCTACTAGAACTTTACACAGCCCATATCTCGAGAACGGTGCGTCCTACGACAAAATTACAGTACAATTTTTTGTAGCTTATGGCTTGATCTGGAGGATGCAATTGGAAAATCCACAAATTGACCATTATTTGGGCAAATTTTGCACAAAAACCAGCGAAATTTGTTTTTCTGCTGGTCCTTCTAGAACTTTACACAGCCCATATCTCGAGAACGGTGCGTCCTACGACAAAATTACAGTACAATTTTTTGTAGCTTATGGCTTGATCTGGAGGATGCAATTGGAAAATCCACAAATTGACCATTATTTGGGCAAATTTTGCACAAAAACCAGCGAAATTTGTTTTTCTGCTGGTCCTTCTAGAACTTTACACAGCCCATATCTCGAGAACGGTGCGTCCTACGACAAAATTACAGTACAATTTTTTGTAGCTTATGGCTTGATCTAGAGGATGCAATTGGAAAATCCACAAATTGACCATTATTTGGGCAAATTTTGCACAAAAACCAGCGAAATTTGTTTTTCTGCTGGTCCTTCTAGAACTTTACACAGCCCATATCTCGAGAACGGTGCGTCCTACGACAAAATTACAGTACAATTTTTTGTAGCTTATGACTTCATCTAGAGGATGCAATTGGAAAATATACAAATAGACCATTATTTGGGCAAATTTTGCACAAAAACCAGCGAAATTTGTTTTTCTGCTGGTTCTACTAGAACTTTACACAGCCCATATCTCGAGAACGGTGCGTCCTACGACAAAATTACAGTACAATTTTTTGTAGCTTATGGCTTGATCTGGAGGATGCAATTGGAAAATCCACAAATTGACCATTATTTGGGCAAATTTTGCACAAAAACCAGCGAAATTTGTTTTTCTGCTGGTCCTTCTAGAACTTTACACAGCCCATATCTCGAGAACGGTGCGTCCTACGACAAAATTACAGTACAATTTTTTGTAGCTTATGGCTTGATCTGGAGGATGCAATTGGAAAATCCACAAATTGACCATTATTTGGGCAAATTTTGCACAAAAACCAGCGAAATTTGTTTTTCTGCTGGTTCTACTAGAACTTTACACAGCCCATATCTCGAGAACGGTGCGTCCTACGACAAAATTACAGTACAATTTTTTGTAGCTTATGGCTTGATCTGGAGGATGCAATTGGAAAATCCACAAATTGACCATTATTTGGGCAAATTTTGCACAAAAACCAGCGAAATTTGTTTTTCTGCTGGTCCTTCTAGAACTTTACACAGCCCATATCTCGAGAACGGTGCGTCCTACGACAAAATTACAGTACAATTTTTTGTAGCTTATGGCTTGATCTGGAGGATGCAATTGGAAAATCCACAAATTGACCATTATTTGGGCAAATTTTGCACAAAAACCAGCGAAATTTGTTTTTCTGCTGGTCCTTCTAGAACTTTACACAGCCCATATCTCGAGAACGGTGCGTCCTACGACAAAATTACAGTACAATTTTTTGTAGCTTATGGCTTGATCTGGAGGATGCAATTGGAAAATCCACAAATTGACCATTATTTGGGCAAATTTTGCACAAAAACCAGCGAAATTTGTTTCTCTGCTGGTTCTTCTGGAACTTTACACAGCTCATATCTCGAGAACGGTGCGTCTTACGACAAAATTACAGTACAATTTTTTGTAGCTTATGGCTTGATCTAGAGGATGCAATTGGAAAATCCACATTTGGGCAAATTTTGCACAAAAACCAGCGAAATTTGTTTTTCTGCTGGTTCTACTAGAACTTTACACAGCCCATATCTCGAGAACGGTGCGTCCTACGACAAAATTACAGTACAATTTTTTGTAGCTTATGGCTTGATCTGGAGGATGCAATTGGAAAATCCACAAATTGACCATTATTTGGGCAAATTTTGCACAAAAACCAGCGAAATTTGTTTTTCTGCTGGTCCTTCTAGAACTTTACACAGCCCATATCTCGAGAACGGTGCGTCCTACGACAAAATTACAGTACAATTTTTTGTAGCTTATGGCTTGATCTGGAGGATGCAATTGGAAAATCCACAAATTGACCATTATTTGGGCAAATTTTGCACAAAAACCAGCGAAATTTGTTTTTCTGCTGGTCCTTCTAGAACTTTACACAGCCCATATCTCGAGAACGGTGCGTCCTACGACAAAATTACAGTACAATTTTTTGTAGCTTATGGCTTGATCTAGAGGATGCAATTGGAAAATCCACAAATTGACCATTATTTGGGCAAATTTTGCACAAAAACCAGCGAAATTTGTTTTTCTGCTGGTCCTTCTAGAACTTTACACAGCCCATATCTCGAGAACGGTGCGTCCTACGACAAAATTACAGTACAATTTTTTGTAGCTTATGACTTCATCTAGAGGATGCAATTGGAAAATATACAAATAGACCATTATTTGGGCAAATTTTGCACAAAAACCAGCGAAATTTGTTTTTCTGCTGGTTCTACTAGAACTTTACACAGCCCATATCTCGAGAACGGTGCGTCCTACGACAAAATTACAGTACAATTTTTTGTAGCTTATGGCTTGATCTGGAGGATGCAATTGGAAAATCCACAAATTCACCATTATTTGGGCAAATTTTGCACAAAAACCAGCGAAATTTGTTTTTCTGCTGGTCCTTCTAGAACTTTACACAGCCCATATCTCGAGAACGGTGCGTCCTACGACAAAATTACAGTACAATTTTTTGTAGCTTATGGCTTGATCTGGAGGATGCAATTGGAAAATCCACAAATTGACCATTATTTGGGCAAATTTTGCACAAAAACCAGCGAAATTTGTTTTTCTGCTGGTCCTTCTAGAACTTTACACAGCCCATATCTCGAGAACGGTGCGTCCTACGACAAAATTACAGTACAATTTTTTGTAGCTTATGGCTTGATCTAGAGGATGCAATTGGAAAATCCACAAATTGACCATTATTTGGGCAAAATTTGCACAAAAACCAGCGAAATTTGTTTTTCTGCTGGTCCTTCTAGAACTTTACACAGCCCATATCTCGAGAACGGTGCGTCCTACGACAAAATTACAGTACAATTTTTTGTAGCTTATGGCTTGATCTGGAGGATGCAATTGGAAAATCCACAAATTGACCATTATTTGGGCAAATTTTGCACAAAAACCAGCGAAATTTGTTTTTCTGCTGGTCCTTCTAGAACTTTACACAGCCCATATCTCGAGAACGGTGCGTCCTACGACAAAATTACAGTACAATTTTTTGTAGCTTATGGCTTGATCTAGAGGATGCAATTGGAAAATCCACATTTGGGCAAATTTTGCACAAAAACCAGCGAAATTTGTTTTTCTGCTGGTTCTACTAGAACTTTACACAGCCCATATCTCGAGAACGGTGCGTCCTACGACAAAATTACAGTACAATTCTTTGTAGCTTATGGCTTGATCTGGAGGATGCAATTGGAAAATCCACAAATTGACCATTATTTGGGCAAATTTTGCACAAAAACCAGCGAAATTTGTTTTTCTGCTGGTCCTTCTAGAACTTTACACAGCCCATATCTCGAGAACGGTGCGTCCTACGACAAAATTACAGTACAATTTTTTGTAGCTTATGGCTTGATCTGGAGGATGCAATTGGAAAATCCACAAATTGACCATTATTTGGGCAAATTTTGCACAAAAACCAGCGAAATTTGTTTCTCTGCTGGTTCTTCTGGAACTTTACACAGCTCATATCTCGAGAACGGTGCGTCTTACGACAAAATTACAGTACAATTTTTTGTAGCTTATGGCTTGATCTAGAGGATGCAATTGGAAAATCCACATTTGGGCAAATTTTGCACAAAAACCAGCGAAATTTGTTTTTCTGCTGGTCCTTCTAGAACCTTACACAGCCCATATCTCGAGAACGGTGCGTCCTACGACAAAATTACAGTACAATTTTTTGTAGCTTATGGCTTGATCTGGAGGATGCAATTGGAAAATCCACAAATTGACCATTATTTGGGCAAATTTTGCACAAAAACCAGCGAAATTTGTTTTTCTGCTGGTCCTTCTAGAACTTTACACAGCCCATATCTCGAGAACGGTGCGTCCTACGACAAAATTACAGTACAATTTTTTGTAGCTTATGGCTTGATCTAGAGGATGCAATTGGAAAATCCACATTTGGGCAAATTTTGCACAAAAACCAGCGAAATTTGTTTTTCTGCTGGTTCTACTAGAACTTTACACAGCCCATATCTCGAGAACGGTGCGTCCTACGACAAAATTACAGTACAATTTTTTGTAGCTTATGGCTTGATCTGGAGGATGCAATTGGAAAATCCACAAATTGACCATTATTTGGGCAAATTTTGCACAAAAACCAGCGAAATTTGTTTTTCTGCTGGTCCTTCTAGAACTTTACACAGCCCATATCTCGAGAACGGTGCGTCCTACGACAAAATTACATTACAATTTTTTGTAGCTTATGACTTCATCTAGAGGATGCAATTGGAAAATATACAAATAGACCATTATTTGGGCAAATTTTGCACAAAAACCAGCGAAATTTGTTTTTCTGCTGGTTCTACTAGAACTTTACACAGCCCATATCTCGAGAACGGTGCGTCCTACGACAAAATTACAGTACAATTTTTTGTAGCTTATGGCTTGATCTGGAGGATGCAATTGGAAAATCCACAAATTGACCATTATTTGGGCAAATTTTGCACAAAAACCAGCGAAATTTGTTTTTCTGCTGGTTCTACTAGAACTTTACACAGCCCATATCTCGAGAACGGTGCGTCCTACGACAAAATTACAGTACAATTTTTTGTAGCTTATGGCTTGATCTGGAGGATGCAATTGGAAAATCCACAAATTGACCATTATTTGGGCAAATTTTGCACAAAAACCAGCGAAATTTGTTTTTCTGCTGGTTCTACTAGAACTTTACACAGCCCATATCTCGAGAACGGTGCGTCCTACGACAAAATTACAGTACAATTTTTTGTAGCTTATGGCTTGATCTAGAGGATGCAATTGGAAAATCCACATTTGGGCAAATTTTGCACAAAAACCAGCGAAATTTGTTTTTCTGCTGGTTCTTCTAGAACTTTACATAGCCCATATCTCGAGACCGGTGCGTCCTACGACAAAATAGAAGCTACTAATTTAACCGCCCACTCTTAAAGAGAGAAGAGTCCTTGTCCGACGGACCCACTCTCCATTATTTGGGCAAATTTTGCACAAAAACCAGCGAAATTTGTTTTTCTGCTGGTCCTTCTAGAACTTTACACAGCCCATATCTCGAGAACGGTGCGTCCTACGACAAAATTACAGTACAATTTTTTGTAGCTTATGGCTTGATCTAGAGGATGCAATTGGAAAATCCACAAATTGACCATTATTTGGGCAAATTTTGCACAAAAACCAGCGAAATTTGTTTTTCTGCTGGTCCTTCTAGAACTTTACACAGCCCATATCTCGAGAACGGTGCGTCCTACGACAAAATTACAGTACAATTTTTTGTAGCTTATGGCTTGATCTAGAGGATGCAATTGGAAAATCCACAAATTGACCATTATTTGGGCAAATTTTGCACAAAAACCAGCGAAATTTGTTTTTCTGCTGGTCCTTCTAGAACTTTACACAGCCCATATCTCGAGAACGGTGCGTCCTACGACAAAATTACAGTACAAAATTACAGTCACTTTTCACGCAACTGTCAGTAGACTGTATACAAGGCGGATAGCCAGAGAAAGCCATAGAACATCTACTTTTTAAGTGTCCAAATCTAAGAGCATCAAGCAGACATAAAATAACGAACTGAAGCACCACGAACCGACCACCATCTTCAAGAAGAAAGGGGCTCATACATATATCTTTCTCGCAGTTCAGTGTGACTCCCCGTTTTATACACTTCATAGAGTCTCTAATTCAGAGTTTGCAAACCAAAACAGATGATTCCACATCCTCAATACAAAACAGCTGAATCGTGCGTCAAATAAAACAGACCCTCATTCGAAGCTCAGACGCCACCCTCGTCCACCCTGAGATTGGCTGAGTTGTTCTCTGTGCCTTAAGCCACCCCCTTTCATTTTATTCTATCAAAAAAACACCTGTCTTTCGGTTGTTTTGTTGTGGCCAACTGTCCGGAGTTGTTTACAATCGAAACCACCCCGGATCGATACAACGCTCCACTGCCCGTCCACACACACTGAACTCGGGCGTTCATCTAGTTGCCAGTCCACTCGCCAGTAGCCCTGCCAACACACGACACGACTGCAAGGACAGCCGCGATGAATTAAAAACGATACATTCACCAAGAAGAAAGCTAACGAGACTCTCAAGCGCAGACACTATTGCGGTTTTAGAGCTTTTTCGTTCACCACATCGGCGATGGATTTGAGTTTAAAGGGATCACAGGTAAGTGCCCGTGTGTGTGCGTGTGGTTGTGTCCAGTGGAGAGCTGTCCTCAATTGTCGACCCTTTGAACACTCGTAGATTAACTTAGTTACGAGACACAAGCCGAAATCGTTGAACGTCAAGTTTACGTCAGTCCTTCAGCGACCTGGTTCGGCCTCCGTGTGTAGACGAGGACGTGCATCACCGTTTCTTCGGCGACCACAGTCAGCCGATGCGAAGTTCTCACGCGGATACAACGGCGGAGGAGGACATTACCTGGAGGGTGAGTGCAGTGGAAAGTTGGTCAGGAACGTAAGTTTGCTCGCACGCAGTGGAAGCGATGTCGTAACGTGCGTTTTCCTCTGCAGAAGCGATACTTGTCGGTGTCGTCATCGAATTTGTTGAAAATATTATTGGACGAGCCGATCAAGCGCTCCTGGCTGTGTCGGGACCAGTCGGACGATCAGCAGTCGGTGGCGAGCACGTCCAGAAAGAGCGGCAGTTACAACAACCTCAACAGGACGCGCAAGGACTCGTTCGAGGCTAGCAGTCAAGACGGGGACTACACTCTATCCGCCAGGTAAGCCAATGGTGCCCACAAACTCACGCAAACTCCAAAGACCATCCCCCCACAGGTCCTCACAGAGAATGAACCCTTCGACGTCGCTGGCGAACGAGAAATCCCCCGACTTCTGGCACTCAAAGAAACCCGACCTGCCCGGGAGGGTGTCGTTCAGCAAGTCCCCGGACTCGCAGGACATAGACGTCCTTAGCGACTGCGACAACGACAAGCAGCTGTACTACACGTACGGCGGAAAAAAGTCCGTCCACTTCGGCGCCAGCAGCGAGGTGCAGGCGGAGACTTTCGAATACCCCAAGTGCCCGTCGGAGAACTGCTCCTGCAGCACGCGCAGCTCGTCCACTGCCAGTGTGCACGACTCGCCGAAGAAGTGCGAGTACACCAGCCAACCATCGTGCTCGTTCGAGAAGTCCAACAACTGCCAGACTCCGCCGCCCGAGAGCGATGTCATCCGTCAGTACAAGAACGCCATCGGCGACCAGTCCGCCGAGTGCTCGTCGATAGTGAAGAACATCCTGCAGGACCTCGAGCCCAAGAGCCACCAGCTGAACAACATGGAATCACTGCCAACCCCCCTTGGCCACTACGCGCGGCTGGAGAAGCAGAACAACTTCGCCGAAGTGAATGCCAAGAACTCGTCCATTGAGATGTACAAGCAGACCAAGCGCAACCTGGTCCTTCCGCCGCCCAATCCTTCCCCGGACGCTGCGACCAGCGAGTCCGTCATCAACAACTACCTGAAAGTCGCCGCCACGCCGATTGTGCCGACCAAGAAGCGAGCGAACACCCGACCGGCCTCCGCCAACAAGGAGCGCCGGTCCAAGTCGGCCTCGGCTGCCGACTGCCTGCAACAGAGACCGCCCAACCGTTTGGCGAAACTGAAGACGCGGCCTGTCTTCCGCGAGGAGGCGCACATCGGTGAGTTCCAGCTGGACAAGGTGGACAGCTGGATGTCGATGAAGATGCCCGGCGAGCGGGGCGTCCCCGACGACCTGGAGAAGTTCTCCAAGGACAGCATCGACGGAGACGAGGACTCGTCCGTGCAGGAGAGCTCGCAGTGCTCGAAGTCGGACGACAACTCCCAAGACGACTCGACCTACGACGAGATTGTGTCGGTAATCAAGGAGATTGAGGAGGACAAGCGCCAGGGTAAGTGGAACCCGGACCCGCCCAAGCATCTGACCACAGCCCGACTTTCCAGACAACCTCGCCGAGAAGACTGCTGAGACTGACCTAAAGCTGAGTGCGATTTCCCAGCCGGATCACGTGGACGTAGGGCCGGCAACTTCCAACAATCCAAAGTCACCCGACAAGTACAGGTACGCCTGAACACCTCCCTCCCGCAATGCCTTGACCGTCTCTTCCTAGGGACATCCTCACATACCTCGACGACGTGGAGAACAGCTGCGACAAGACGCTCCTCGAAACCCGCCGCTCGATTCCGGAGTCCAACCGCTCGGAAATCGAGTTCGTGGTCGAGCCGGACATCGCCGAGGACGTGCCTAAGTAATCCGCGGTCCAGCCACCCGAGAGAACCCACTCTAATTCCCTTGTCCCTACTTGTAGACTGTCAGATCTGCTGATGCTTCCCAACCACCAACTTGCCCGGCGCGTAATCGCACTCAGCCTGCGCGCCAACGAGTTGGCCAACGCGGTACTCCTGTCCAAGGAGCACCTCATGAAGATCCGGACCGAGAAGCAGAAGGGGATCCGCAACGAAAAGCAAAACACCACGAATCGCCTGAAGGAGCAGAAGAAGCACTTCGAGGGGATTGTCGCACGTCATCAGGGCTTCATTGAACAGGTGAGTGACGCACATCTCGGCTCCCGATGCACGGACTCACTCTCGTCGTCTACCCCCAGCTGCTGAAGGACAAGGCATCCCTGTGCGAGAAGGTTGCCGCACTCACGCGACGTCTGGAGAGTCAAAATCAAGCGTGGGAGCATAAACTGGAAACTGAAGTGGCGCGAGTCAAGGAGGCAACCCTCGCCGGGGAGAAAATCCGCCGCGAACGCTGGGTGCGCGAGAACACAAAGAAAATCAAGGTGAGACAGTGGGGGCGGGACGGGGGCCTCTTTGACTGTAATTGCATTTCCTTCCGTGCAGGAACTCACGGTGAAAGGACTCGAGTTGGAAATCAACAAGATGACGTGCAACCATCAGCGGGAGATCACCGAGCTGAAGCGGGCGCACCAGCAGGAGCTGCTGGATGCCGTGGAGGAGGCCAGGCAGAAGCACGAGCACGCGGAGAACACGATTCGGGACTCGTGCGCCCAGGACAGGGAGGCGATTATCGAGCGCGAACGGGCGGTGATCCGGGAGAGGTACGAGCGCCAGCTGGAGGACGAGCGCGCACAGTCCGACGAGCAGCGGGCCAAGTTGTGCGAGGACTTCGCCGCGGAACGAGAGCGCTACCAGGCGGAGCTGCGGGAGAAGGACGTCGCACTGCAACGGCGGAAGGACGAAATGCAGCGCGAGCGAGAGGCGGCTGTGGAGAGCGCCACCCTAGACCTAATGGAGAAGATGGCTAGGATGGAGGAGAAGTATCAAGTAAGGCGATGACAGATGGTTGCCAGCAATTCAATGTACTCTTTTAGAGCCGCGTGATGTCGGCGGAGAAGCAGCATGAGTCGGAGTTCCAGCTGTGGAAGAAGGACTTCGAGAACGAGTGCAAGATGCGCCAGGCGGAGAACGAGAACGCCATCCGGCAGCACTACCGCACCGAGAGGGACCGACAGATCGACGCCATCGTCACCAAAATGGACACCGAGGCTCTCAAGCAGCAGGAAGAGTTCGAAGCGAAGATCGAGTAAGAGTCCCCGAATGAAGGCGTCGCCTGGCTTCACATTGATTGTTCGATTTCAGGCGCCTGAAGGAGAAGTACGAGAAGGACATCCGAGACGTGGAGACCGTGGAGAAGTCCCTCCGCGAGAAGTACACCGAGACGAGGACCCGTCTGGCCGAGGCCGACGCTCAAGTCCGTAACTTCCAAGCCGAATTCAAGCAACTCCACATCGAGCTGGATCACAGCAAGAAGGTAAGTCCACCCCGCCACTCTCTCGGGCACCCACTCATCTCCCTTTTCAGATGTGCAACGAATACCTAGCGGAGCGAGAGCAACTGCGGGACAACGTGCGCACGGAAATCGCCACCGAAGTGGCCACGCTCAAGTCGGAGCGAGACAACGAGATCCAGCAGATCCACAAGAGGTACGGTATTCCAGACATTTCGCGCCCTAATTGCTGTTGAATTTCATTTAATCGCAAAAAAATAAAACAGGGTTCAGCAGGCCATCGAGAAAAAGGATACAACAATTGAATTGCTGCAGAAGGAGAACGGCGCCCTGCGCGAGAGATGTATCAAGCTGGAGGCAATTATCCGCCAACAAAGGAAGGACTATTGTGTTAAATGAATTTCCTCAATTCCCTTCCCCCCTGCCTCCCTCGCCTTCCCATGGTGTCATTAAGGACGAGGAATGCGCAGGGAAGCGATGATCAAATGGGTAGTTGAAGAGTTGGACGGATGCCTGGATGGATGGTTGGATGGATGGATGTCCTAATTGTTACTACGTACGGCGGAGGATTTCATTTTAATTCAAGTGGGTTTAGTGTTCTGTCTTGTTTTGTTCGTTTTGTGAAGTCATCCTTTGTGGCAAAAGATTGAGAATTTATATTAAAATGATAAAAAAGAGAAGGGGAAAGTTGATCCTTCGAGGGAGGGTGCGGGTACAGACAGGGATGTGGTTATTTTACTAATTTGATGAGTGTCTGCTTTTGGAGGCGGGGAGGACGTGGATGATGAGGATGACGAGGATAAAGAGAAGAATGAAATGGACGAGGAGGATGAGAAGGACAAGGAGGATGAGAAGCACGAGGAGTCAAGTGTTTTCCGATGAAAGTTGGTATCCTCCTTTGATGAATGACAAAGACCGTGACTGTGATCGCCGTGGCATTGTGGGTTGGTGGTGGTCCTACTACTCCCCCCAGGTTCAATCCCCGACAAGAGCAACTTTCATAATCCACGGCTCCATATCTTTCGAGTCACTGACAATGCCAGCTTCTCAAACTTCTCCGTTCGATTTCATAAGACTGTAGGTCCCCTCCACTTGTGAGCCCACACACGAGTAGTTCCGGTTGAGGCAGGTCCACCTCGGACAGTAGGTTCAACCAAGTACACCACCTAGAACACCACCTGCACTCGAAGGGTGTTTCATAACTAGTTGATGCTAAGAAGATAAGATTGCATCAGCCCCCGTGTACCGTCAAGTTAACGTAAGTTTCATTCTAGGCCATCTGGGGGATTTTGTCAATAAAATCGGGGAAATTCTTTCTTAAGATCCATTGCATAATTCTAGGCGAAAAGTGCCAGCTACATGGCCCTAATCAAGCATGTCATTGCATGCGGCTATCTAGTGCGGTTCAAAGTGAGTGCTTCCCATTATATAAGGCTGTTCTCAAGCAGTGTCCTTGGATCTGTCTTCGGATACATCGTACACCTGAATCTGACTGGGCATTCTGCAAGGATTGCATTCCTCTAATTGGACACATCATGTCTAGACCCGTAATGTCTTAAAAGCCATCCATGTTGCATGCCGCGGACAGCCATTGGCGACAAACTGTAAGCCGTTCGAAGTCCGGTTCATCAGAGCAATCACAGACAAGAGTAAAACTATGCACTAAATTCATGCATACTCTAGAGGTAAACTAAAAAATTAAGTCAAGTGGTCTTGCAGTGAGTTCAAGTTCTTGGCGGTCACTTATTGCTTAGGGCTCAAGGTAAAAGGGTAATCTTCTTGGAAAAGCTACCTAATTGATGCATCTAACCATTCTGTAGAGTAAACTCCTTGAAGGAAGCACTTGCACGACGACACTTTCTCTTATTCCCACTATCCTATACCCAAATGACATCATTTCCGGAAGATCGGAAAAATAGACATATTGCCGTACTGCCTAAGCAATCTAAAGCCGACGCAGAACTAAAAACGATGACTTAGCTATAGCTGGCTCTGGTTAACAGGCTTCGTTTCTTGGGGACTACATACACCCTTACCAAAATGTACAAATAAACCAGAAGCCTCCGGACAGTCTCTCCCGAGATCATCAGAATTCTTCTTAGTCAGGTTTGATTGCCTCTTAGTTTCGGACTCATTTGAGGGGAAACAATATAAGATATATTGAATCACCCCAAAATCATTGTCCTACTGAGCCTTCGCACCACGATAAGGTGGGCAATCATGCGAAGGGTTACAAAAGAGTCTTGACAATACTGAGGTACATCTTATTCGTGATCAGCATCGCTGACTCATCCAACAGCTGTCTCATAGCATTCAGTTTAGACTTCGGAGATCTGGAGAAAGGCAATCGAGGATTGATTTGCTTTAGGCCCGTTGCTTGGGCGTGGCAAAGGGTTGTCCAGTGTTCGATGGGGTTGATCGAGGGAGAGCTGTATTCGGTATCGTACGTACGTCAGTGGATCCTAAATTGAAGATGGATACATAATTTTCTTATTAAATTGAATAGCATGCTCTGTTCTTGGCATCCACCCAAAGGGACCTACCCAATTCAATGCACCATGAAAAATTGCGTTTAAACAGCTTAATTTTCCAAAAATATACCTCTGCATGAACACGATGTGATAGGCAGGACCCAAAAGGATGTGTAAACATTTGCTATGTCGTACGCCGCGCCACACATTGGACATGTGTCTCCGCTTCTTATGGGATGCGGCTGGAAGTCAGGAGGTCTTGATAAATAAACAGGCTTGATAAATAAATGAATAAACAACTTAAGTCGATAATGTTAAAAATACCGAGAATATGAAATGAATCAAGGGACTCCATGGTCCTCGCCTAAAGAACATTGGAATTCGTCAATACATGAGAGATCTCGCTCGTGAGGTTCTGTTCTATACGAGAGGAGAACCGTGGAAGGTTGAAGATGTCCAAGAATGCGACTATAGAAGGCTAACCCGCGGCAAGAGGAAGCGTGAGGACTATACCGTCTAAGAAGGCTAACCCGCGACAAGAAGAGAAGAAGCGTGAGAAACTTCCCAACATCCTCATTTAAGTGAAAAAGACCCCAGGTCATGGCTAAGTAAGTTTTAATATCTCATCTCATCTTCAGTGGCCCGCATGATCCACTAAAGGGGTCGTGAGGGTAAACCACACAAGAGAGATCTGCTGTCTACTCAATCCTCCGTCATCGACTCTAACTCGTTATGCTCAAACGCAACCAGCCGAGTTTTTGGACTTGGCCCAACCACCTGTCGATGCCAAACCATCGCAAAGCCCTTTCCGATCGAAGAGCTGCCTCTTGAACATTGAGTTTCTCACGAACTGTCGTGTCACTCACCCTATTACGGCGAATAACTCCCATAACAGCATGAGGAAATCTCATCTCGGGCCGGCAGCATAAACACGGAACTTTGGAGGCCTCTTGTGCACCTTTCGAGTGTCTAAGACCAGACTCCAGACATCAGAAGTTACTGATTATCACTCCCTTCTGCTCGACATTCTCGGCCATTGTTATGGAGCTTGACGTTTATTTCCCAAGGAGTTCGAAATTGTCTACAACTTGCTGCTAATTGCTAGCTCCTGAGTTTTGTTGCCAGAGATGCAAGTCCACCTCAGACCGTAGCACGAGACAACGAAGTATTACTGCCCCTTCAGTTGATTAGTGCCTCTCACAATCCAGTTACTCGACACAACTATGCAAAGAATTCCAAACTTCAATTTTCTAACGTGCGCCAAGAAGTATACAACATTTCACCGAAACCAAATGAAAGGACAGGAAAGTAGAAAAATTCCCTCTGTCTCGAGCACTCACTACTTCATACTGCTGGGATATTTGTTGTCTTCATTTTTAGTTCCCCAACCAATAAATTTAGTGCACGTGTACTTATTTATTTTTAGTTCCTCTCAAGCCACACGCATAGCTATCCACAGAGTGGGACTTTCTTTAACGACCACCGTCATCATCGTCGAAGGGAAAGGGACCGAGAACTGAATTTATTTCCAATTGTCGTTGCGCCTGATTCCTTTCTCTTTCTCGCTCGCTCGCTCTCTCTCTCTTGTCGATGGCAAGGCTATTGACCCTGCAACGCTAAAGCGGAGCCAAGCACACAAAAATGTGTGAATTTCACTGCTTCTTGCCGACGCCTACCTGCCTGCCCGGCTGCACTATTCAACGCACACGTTCATCGAGTGAAAATATAAATATAACAGCGATTTGATACTCGCCAATTTAGTTGGCGAACACAAAGTTTTCACATGATTTTCCTTTGGATTGGAAGATGGAGGATGGAGCATGGAGGATGCGATGAGATGAGGTGCATGTTTACCCTAGAGCGGCGCAGCACGCATGTGATGGA
The DNA here is from genome assembly GCA_964034865.1 of Eristalis intricaria. Classification (NCBI taxonomy): domain Eukaryota; kingdom Metazoa; phylum Arthropoda; class Insecta; order Diptera; family Syrphidae; genus Eristalis; species Eristalis intricaria. The sequence continues at coordinate 2,518,589 of OZ035874.1, read as the reverse complement.
AAGGCTGACTCAGAGAATGATTATTGGGAGTGTTTTTTTGTTCGTATGCCAATGAATTGTTTGGAATTGGGTCAAGTTGATCCGCACGGAGGGGAACTGCGGAGATATGCGGAATCAAGACAGACAGGTGTTTGTGTTGCTTGATGAATTAAGGTAATTGCTTGGTCCTTGGGAGCTCAAGAGATTGCTTTGTTTTTTGGTGTGGTGCACTACAATGTATTGATTGGTGTTCGTGCGAGATGAAGATGGACAACTCGGAGATAGTTGAGGAAAGGGAGACACTTGGGAGTGGAGAGTGGACTTTGGTTTCAGGTGTGGGAGAGGGATCCACTTTGTGGTTGAGAAAGCAAATTCAAATTGAAAACTGTCGTGTTCTAGATTTCGATGACATTTTTGTTTCAATGAATCCCTTGGATGATGTCATGAGTGGAACTTAAAATCGTTCAAATGTCCTTCACGGGAGATCTAGCAGAATTTCCTCATTTCCGATGACTTTTCGTCACATTTTGGCTAGTACCGTACTACCAATCCATGGGCAAACGCATCATCAATTTTGAAGCGGAAATCTGTGCCATAGACAGATGCGTTCAAATGAATCTGGATAGGAACCACATCTACCAACTGCGACGTAGCAATAATATCGGACAGTAAATTTGCTATTATGTCACTAGAGTCCTACATCGTCGTCCAACAGAAGTTTAAGAATGAGTAAACAAAGTAAAAATCTACTTTTCATAGAAGACAATGAAATGGCCGAAACTGCACAATCCTGAACCATTATGCGGTGTAGGAGAGACCATGCCCTTGGACAAGAATTCAGGGAACTAGAAAAAAAAGCCGGGAGAAACCTGACTCATGGCATGAAGCTAGCCAGAAAACAACTCTCGTGTCTAACAGAGCACTGAAGATTCATGGTGGAAATTCAGGAACCCAAGCAAACTAGTGTTACCAGAAGAAGGTCTGTACAGATCCTGTGGAGAATCTAATAGGATTCCAGAACACACACTGAGATTCTGTGAGGCACTAGCTCACAAAATACAAGCACCCACTATCCAGAGGAACTCCCGTAGCCTTCTCTCAACCTAAAGAAAAGTGTCTAAGGGAATATACTTTAGAATAGACTTCTTCCACCTAATTAACCACCAGGAGTACATAACCCTCAATAAAACACTGAAAGGAACTGAAAGAGGATTGGGAATTCGAAAGAGTGCAAATTTATCAAAAGGGGCACAATAGATCTATATGTCGCGGTGCAGTATACCCTCAACAGGAATAATAATCCAAAAGACTTTGGAAACTGTTCAGCACCCGAGGTGGAAGGCTCACTTGTCACATGTAAATGTGGGGATGATTGAGCGTGATCCAATCGAGGCGAGACCACATCTCGGATTTTCCTTGGTTTTAAAACCACCAGAACAGGATATCCCCTGAATGCTGGTCACTTTCACAGCTCCTGCTTCACCACTCAGTGCACGGATATTCCCTTTTGTGAACACGAGTTTCTCTTTAGTTGGGTTTGAGTACCAGGTTTAAGACGCATGCAAATTAAGTATCAAGTATAAACATGAACCCTTCCAAAAGCACAAGGGTAACTATAAAATAAAATAAACCAGTAACCTCCGGACAGTCTCTCCCGAGATCATAAGAATTCTTGTTAATCAGGTTTGATTGCCTCTTAGCTTCGGACTCATTTGAGGGGAAACAATATAAGATATATTTAATCATCCCCAAAATTATTGTCCTACTGAGCCTTCGCACCACGACAAGGTTGGCAATCATGCGAAGGGTTACAAAAGAGTCTCAACAAGACTGAGGTTCATCTTATTCGTGATCAGCATCGCTGACTCATTGAACAGGTCTCATTGCATTCAGTTTAGATCTCGGAGATCTGGATGATTAAGCGTGATCCAATCGTGCATTTTACTCTTGAATCCTTAGCTGGTATTCGTCTGCGCGTCGGGATCAAATGGAAACCTGGCTTATGTTCCTCTCAAGGAAAATCAAGAAGCGATCGTCCACTACCTCGCCACGAGCACTGTCTAGAACGAGAGAAACGTCTTGGCGCATACAACCTCGACAGTCTGAGAGATGCAGCAGAACTAGGCCGTCTAAGTAGATTTCTTAATGAAACGGCATGGCTTCAAGTTCAAGAAACATCGCACAATTGTCAAATGAATTCTGTCTAACTCCTGCAGACGCTCCAGAGTTCACCTCGACGAACTCAGTCGTATGCCTTTTGAAAATCTACAAGACACCTGCAGATCAGTTTGGCGCACTCCCTTTCTCGAGTGCCACTCTTGGAGTGAGAAGCTGGTACTTCTGCCGTTACGAAAGCCGGACTGTTCATCACAAATTTTCAAACCATAGAGCGAGCGCGTCTCGAACACCTTAGCGTACACTTTCCCCGGGGAGACTTGAAAGACATATGCCCCTGCAATTGGAGTAATCTCTTTTGTGTCCCTTTTTGAAAAGAAGGACAATCACCCCAGTCTGCCAATCGCCAAGTGGCTCATGGCGTCCCCAGGCCACTTTAATGACACGAGAGAGCCATAAAACTCCCTCGTTACCCATTGCCTCAAGCATTTCTGGCTGGATGTCATCCACACGCCAGCATTTAGTGATTCAATCATCAAAATGACTTCCCCACATCGATGGACTATTGTCCATCTCTCTTCACTCACGACTACTGAGTGCTTTGTTGGGGAGTAAGTAGCTCCGAAAGGAGCTCGCGCCGCTCTGCGCTGAGGCAAATCTGCGGGTTAATGAGGATAATGATGATTCTTTCACTTATGTGACAGGACCCCTCAAAGGTCTTTGTGGACCCAGTATCAAGTTGTAGCATCAGACCTACCTAACCTAACACAATTCTTGTTAAGTTTCTCAAACTTCCCTCTTGGGAGTCGGCATAAAACTCTAGATGTCCCCCACTCGTGTATGAGAACAAGTGGCTGCTGACAAAGCTAAGCTCAAGTTCACCTGGGAACCTTGTCAAGTTCCAAACAGGCCACCTCCTTTGGAAACCAAGCCAACCACCTTACAACAATCGACACAACACAAATCAAATGACTTTTCCGTTTCACCTTAATGAAACATTTCACATTTCACATTCACCCCTCGCCGGCGAGGACAAGGTCAATCCGCATGCACTCCCAGCAAAGAAATCAATCAACGCCTAGTCATCCGGAGTCCCTCCTTCGTCCTCCCGCCAAGTGGATTTTACTGCGCAAAACCCGTAGCTCTGCTGCAGTGCCGCCTGCAAATTGCACCACACGAGCGGCAACATGTTGCTACTCCAGGTTCATCGCTGCAACATACACACAACTGCAAACTCATCAGAACACTGACAATCATCTGCATTCGATCATCGCATATTACGTCATCAGTTTTCTCGTTTAAACTGAAAAAAAAAACAAAAAACCTTAGACAATAGACAAATCTAGCGCCTCCGTCCTTCTCTGGCCGTAGTCAGCTGGTGATGGTTCTTATTCGCGTCTATTACTCATCGTGGTTGACTTCCTTTCGAAACCCCTCCGCCCCTCCCTCCATAGCACCCACACAGAGACAGACACACACAATGCCACTCTAGGTGGGTTAACTGGTCTCCATCAAGTCGGCCACCGGCACAGAACTTCTGAAGCTCCACTACCGAGTGAAAGCATCCTCTGTACACACAATAAATTCCCCCACACACACACACATAGGCAGACATCCATCCATTGGTATTTGTTACTGGTTCCACAGGGCAAGCTGTTTGCTTGGATTTGTATTCTATGTTTTTTTCTGCGTTGTTCACACACAGTTCCCGTCGTAGTCCGCGACTAAAAACACCAAGTAAGCAGCCAGCAGCAAGCAGCAGCGTACATCGTACAGCGTACAGCAGCGTCGTCGTCGGTTGTGTTTAGTTTGAAGTGTATCTCGCGTTGTTCAAGACGTGTTCTTCTGCCTCTCTGTAATCGCGCATCCGTTCGTCCGTGTGTCGTCTCTCTCCGATTCGGTGGAAACAACGAAAAAAAATAATCCAAATCAAATCCAATTAAATCCCCCTCACATTCTCCAGCAGTACCAAGATGTTCAGCTCATTCACAGGTAAGTCCTGCCGATGCACCATTCCCGATTCGCCATTTCGTTATTTTTTTCCCGATTCGATAAAAAGAAACCGTCCCCCGCACAAGAACTATCTTTCTTCAGAATCATTGGAGTTGTCCTGCATTTTCAGTTATTCTTCGCCTTCATTTATTGATTTTCTGGCAAAACAAAAATTATGTCATTCCTCAGAGAAGTCCTCCTACTCCACCCTACATTTTTTTTCCCACATGTCACCCTACACCCAAATGACCCATTAATTCGTTTCGCATTGGTCTAGGCTCCACTCTCTCTCTTGGTGGATAGGCTAAGACGACTTCATTCCGTCAGACTGTCACAGCTTCACTTCACTTCACTTCCCTTCATTTCTTGTGGTTTTTAACAACAGATGTTTGCACTGGTTCTTGTTGCGCAGTTAAGGAGTTCGGAAAGCTCTTCCACGAAGCTCTTCCTCCAAGGATGTCCCCCTGGTTTGGGTTTGAAAAAGTGTTCCCTAATTAATTGAAAACCTCCCCTCCAGCGCACCAGCGCAGGACCTTGAGGGAATGTGAATCTACGCCTTATGTCGTCGCGTGAACATTCTCCACGTCTCTGTGTATCTACTGCAAGTCGCCGCAAAAGTATCTTTTTCTTTGTTTATTCAGCCACGGCCTGAGATCTCAATCGATTATCTCGCATTTTTCCTCTGACATTACGTCATTTTTATTTGTGTTTAGGATGGGCTAGTGCGAGCCACTTCGATATTATGAAACTCGTGTGTATAATTAGAGGCTTTCTACACACACACACTCATCTGATTGGTGGTTTATGCAGTTTTTTTTTTTCCTTCTTCTTCTTCTTCTTGTGTTGTTCTTTGGAATTTTGGGTGGACCCCTGGGCGATGATGTTGTTTTGGACAGCGCACAGAAGTGAGTCGAGAAACCTGATTAGTCGGGTTGACAATTTGACATTGTTATGCTCATGGAATGAGATAGTTCTGTTAATTGTTCTCAAGATTCTCGAATGACATCTTCTGCAGGGCAAAGTCTGCTGACTGAGAAAATGTGCGGTTGATGTCAGAATTTATGATGATTAGTTAATTGTTTAGCTATTCCTTTGACTGACGAAATTCCAGAGTTTAAGTGCGTTTGTCAGACATTTTGAATCCCAGATGTATCCTAGCGTTCGTCTGTCTTTTAGTTTCACAATTTTTATTGAGACTCATGCCTTTTGCCATCAATAACGTATCCTCTGGTCTGTCGAAACATGTTAAACGAATTCTAGGTGGGAAATACTTAGACATCCCAAACTTGAAAAACGGACGTCTCTAAAGGAGAAGGTGGTGAATTTGCCCACTCCTTGTGCGCGACAGTCATTGGTATTGACGAAAGATTTCCGATAGAGTGACACCTTCATAGTTCTCGCCAGAAATGAAGTATTTCAGAGATGCCCGACTTCTACCTCTCTTGTCCCTTAAAATTTTTTTAAAACGTGTTCTTAAACAATATTGGCCAATCAGAGGATGGCATTTACGTTATTTCGCCAAGAAATCACGATAATCTGTCAAAAAGGCACTCAAGTTCGTCGATGGACTAGGGAGCAATCAGCTGTGAAGTCGGCTATTTCTGTAATACTTCATTTCTGATCGAAATCTAAGTCTCCACGATTTCTTTTTCTACAAATTCTTGCGGGTGAATGTCAAAGTTTGACAGATTTTGACTTTTCGAACCCAGTCTTGAACATAGCCTCAATCTGATGGAAAGAAACAGCTTGGCATGCATTTCTTGAATTTTCACGCAAATATTCTGGACTGACAGCTGGCATTTACAATCTGAAGTTTGAAGGGGATCGCTTGAGGATGTCTGCAAAAGCAAAGGTCAAAGCTTGGCCCTGTTGTTAATTGAAAGGTGACATTGGCAGTCTTCATTCTGCCTCGCCTCAGAAATCTCTGACGCGTTTTCACTTGTCAAGACACTCATAAAAATTCCTACGACCAATGTCAACGTTTGACAGATGGCCCTTCTGGTTCTCGCGTTCAGGACTTCACAGAAATTCGTACTCATCTTGCTCCGATGTCGAACGCTGCTTCATAGAGTCTCAAGTTTGCAAAGCAAGAACTTACACCGCGAAGGAACTAAATTTGACTCTGGCAAACGAGGTTTGTCTTCAAAGCCAGAGCCATTATGCTGCCTTCCATAACCGATGGGCCTGGCCACACTGCTTCCAGTCATCAAGCTGTCTTGCGTCCACGATGACTAGGTGCATTTCCTCACCTGAAAAAGAAGAAAGTCTCTTGCGAACGTATTTGCCACTCTTCAATCTTAGAATTTGTTGAAATTTAGGCCTCATCGACAGAAGGAGCTAAATTTGGCATTCTCCGTAATACTATGTGTCACCTGATTGGTCAAAGGAAGTTCAAAGGAACGTGCTATACTCACATTTTTGCATTGGCATGATTTTTCTTGGTGACCTAGGAACCACTTGGACCCTCTAAACTAGAAAAAGGAATGCCTCTTGGGAGGAAGCTTGGACCATCTAAACTAGAAAAAGGAATGACTCTTGGGGGGGAAGCTTGGACCCTCTAAACTAGAAAAAGGGATGCCTCTCGGTTAGAAAGCTTGTGTGCTTCCAAATCCTTTCAAAGAGTGACTACTATTGTCTCCCACATCAGGAGTGGTTGGTGTAAGTACAAGGTAGGCCCATGTCCTCTTCAAACTATAACGCCACCCATTTTATTAAGGTTTCGTCTTCTAATTCGTTCATCCACCCGTCCATCTCTCCGTCCCTCCATCCAACAAGTTACTATCAAGTCCGAATACAGAGCTCTCCTTCCAATCAAACGGCATTTATAAGCTCGTTTCCGCGGTGACTAAGGAACATAGCGTCCTCGCATCGATTGGGCCGATAGCGAGGAGAACTTTGAGGTGACTTTCGTGTACATTTTCTACCCTCAATGTGACACCAAGCCTTATGAGAGAAGACTTGGCTTGCAACACATTTTTGGGTTCTGAAGGAAAGTTGAATGATTGAATTTCGAAAATCACAATCTCGAATGACACTATGTACAGGATGTTGAAAAAATATGTTATTTACAATAGCAAGTGCTGTTGGCAGAATACACCAGAGAATTGGTCAGACTCGCCTCTGACTGACTGATCACTTTCGGCAAAAATGTGCCGTGTAACTCAAGTTCACGCGAAAATTCAAAATCTAACAAAGACCTAAACTCGGTCCCCCTGGAATTGTCACCAAGAACGCTTGGCCAGTTCAAAGAGAGGTGTCAAAGAAACTTTGTAGTTTTTTTAGACCTTCACTTTAGGGAGATTTATGAGTTGTGTGTCAACATAAACACACGTCCATGTGTAAGAATACTCACGGTCATAGAGAAGGAACTCGTGAATCAACTTGATGATCGCGTTAGGTGCTGAGACTTGGTCGTTGGAGAAGAAAGCTAGGAGATGGTGTGTTGTGGATATGACAAGACCATTTATTGTTTCCTTCTCTTCTGATTCTGAAATTATAGCAACCCTAGGCTAACTAAGCTGTTAGTTGGGGCACAGGTTCATCCCTCAGCCAACTTGGCGTGCATAACTGGAAGCAGTTGTTGGTTGGGGTCCAGGTCCATCCTGGGGTGTAGGGCCATCAGAGGAGAAGAACAAGTGCCACCTTATTTTTGCAAGTGAAGGGTAGGGCATCCATTTACTACTCAGTGGCTATGCCTATATGCAAGGTGAACTGTAGAAGAAGGACTCAAATTCGACGACCGTCAATGTCATTTCTTATTTATTTGACGATCGGCTGTTATTTGGTTTGTCGAAAGATGTTGTTCATATGAAAGTCTGACACTTTCTGACTTGTTATCAAAACTCCTCGCGGATGGATTAAATCACGGCCATGACGTACATCAGAACCCACTTACTCGACTGAGAATATAGCCTCCGCTGAAGCTTCGTAACTGCAGAGGTTACAAGGAGTTGGGTTCCACAACACTTGGCCCACCACAGTCACTTCAGAGAACAGTTACGTCACACTTGAGTCAAGGCCAGGCAACCTTTCGAAGATTGAGGAAATGTTGGAACATGCGTACTGCATCATTCAATGAAGATAAGGTTAGGTTAGGTAAGAGGGCTGCTAGTGCATTCACCTGCACACTTAGACCATATTGGTCCATTACGATACCTCTAGTCAGACTACTACCACTGATTGACTACTCCAGTGACAGTGTCGTTAATTTGATCCCAACGGCAAATGGTGACTGGATCAAATTTAAAAAACTAGATAACCGCGTATTAACTTTGCTTTCACTTTGATTCGAACCGAAGACCCCGCTAACCAGGGGCAGACACTCTACCAACTGCGCCATCCAGTCGTCTGTCAATGGAGATCAACTTGAAATGTTATTTGAAAGAAACCGGGTAATTCTTGATCAGGTTATTGATGATAGGCTCCCGATCTTATCTCTAACGAACGGCTTACCTCTACTGGTCCCGGCTAGAGTCAAGAGACCAGTGGACTGGTCGATCATATTTGCGAAAGGAAGTTAGAGACCTACTCAGACAATGCTTTGCAGAAGGACCTGATAATCCAAAGAAAATTCTGTAATAAACCGCAGAAATAGGCCTAAACCCCCAAACAGCCATAAGATTCATGATCAATTGTACAGCATTCTCTTCGCTTTCAATTTTATTTCACACAATAAACCCCTCCACACACTCTTCTCCGCTGTAAATACATTTGTTGTTCGTCTATCTGCTCATGGGCTCACAAGTAAAATTATTTCAAGCACTAGACGAAGCGCACCCCACCTCCACCTCCACCACCATGACCACAACAACAGCAAGAGCATTTCACCCTCATGTTCGTCTCGTGCCCCACCCAAGCATTTATACTTGTTTTATCAAAATTTCTATTTTCACTTATTTCCTTTTTCTCAAAAAAAAGAAAAAGAATCAAAAAAAATCTTTCTATTTTTTTCTACAATCTTTTTATTTTTAATTACTACCCACACGCAGACAGTTCAAAATGTAAGTATGCGTATTTCATAGATACTCTCCTACTTATATATACATATATCAAAGGTAATAACATTTAGGATTTAGTCTGACGTAGAGAAAATTTTGTGTTTCTTTTTTTTTGTTCGGTTTTAGAGTAGTGTATCCTTATCCTTAGACTTTAGTGATTTGTTTCAAGATCAGATGACTACATTGTACTTTGGTATTCGAGAGAGAGATTCGACACATCTGTCCGTGGGGGATTAAACACAATTGATGGTCGGCTTGGTAACGCGAACGATTTGAATTAATATCGAACGTCTATTATTAGAGATCGGGGGGCTAACTAGTCTGCGAGAAGAGCAGATGCCGAGTGGGAGATGGGAGGGGACACCATCATAATTTGGAACGTCAAAGTGGGGGCAGAGAGAATGTATGATTAACGAGGGAAAACACTGTGATTTTGTAAAGAGCTGAGACAGCTGCTGGTGGGTTGGGGGATAAACAAGAATTTATTCGATTTTCTGGAGAGGAAATCTTTGGCAGTTGTCGGAAATTAACTGCATAATGGATGCTTTTAAGAATTGAGTCGAGTGGACTGGGCGCTTCAAAAATCCCATGCCTCTCCAGTGCGTAGATAGATCAGGATGACCTCAGTTTCATCAAGGTCTTGTAATGCCTGAAACACAAAGACAACGAGCAAAATACGGCGTCATGCTGCGATTGTTAAAAATTAAAGAAATAACAAGTACTCGAAGTCGCCTGTAACAACGCAGTATTTTGTGTTCGGCGTAACTCAAAAAGGAATACGAGAGAAGTTGACGTGAAATATTCAGCGTTTTGATCTCGCGCCGAGCTACACAGTCTCATGTCCCTCCTCGAAGAACTTGAACCCTGATCTTATCGTCAGTTTTTTTACTCTCGCTCGATCAAAACTTACCGAATATTCATTCTCATTTCCTCGAGGGAACATTCTAGGCATGCACTTCGTTTTCCCCTCGTTCATCGGCAGACCCATTTTAGCCGCAGTGAACGAGGGGGAAACGAAGTGCATGCAGCCGCCGACTTCTACCGCCCTTGCCCTCGTCGACAGGACTCTTTATTTTGTTTTCTCTGAACCAGCAGATTAAGCAGAAAAAACCAAGCATTCGTGAATAATTTTACGGGTAAACAAGACTACAATCAGCTGTGAAGTCGGCTATCTCTGTAGCACTTGACTTCTTGTATACGCCTCATTGACACCTCTCTGTGTTCGATAAGTGTTATTGTAAATGTTTGGCGTTCGCAGTTAATAACACCCGGCCTGTATTAGCATTTTTGAAGACTCGAATGTGCGAAACGTCGGCACAACGGAGAAGGCAAAAATAAATCTGCATGAAATGCGCAGCGCTGAACAGATGGCTGTTCGATGCCTGTTTGAATAGCAGACGTTTGTCTTCAAGTCAAAATATTTGAACATTCAACTGAGACTCGACTGCTTGGGCTGTACATAGTTGGTCATATTAATTGTCATAATTGTCAATGAGGCTTTTTTTCTATTTCGCCTTGTATTCCTGATTTCTGTGGTCTTGAGAGCTGCCATTCTTTCCCTTACCCATTTTCCTTTCTTGACACAAACGAATTGTGGTCTTGTTATAAGCCGAGAGGATCCCGAGTGCTTATGGTGCCCTTGCCTAGTGTCCACAGCTCACTTAGCCGCTTGTCAACTTGCTTAAATCGATTCTCCGTCAACCACTGCGGCGACGTTTTCGATAGAAACTCTTTCATCTGGAATCAGGTGGCTATCGTGACTTATAGTGGGTAGGTGTGCTGATTCTTACCGAGACAAACAACAAAGTGACCAATAGTGGGTAGGTGCGTTGATTCCTATCGAGACAACCACCGTTCCACAAAGTCTGATGGCGCGTCTCCCTCCTGTGACCGAACAAAAAGTAGAGGACCCACTTCTCAGCTGTTAGACTGGAGAACTGATGAGGCAAAGGCTAGCACTTACAATCTTAAGTCTAAAACTTTTAAAAAATGTCCCTAAAACGTTGGTAAGCCGTTCCCTGATGCGAACGGAAAGCTGCTTAGAGTGAGTCAATCCCATCGGATACCCGGTCCTGATCTTGTCTACATCATCAAAAATCAGGTTAAAATGGCTGACTACCTAAAAGGTAGCCGCACTCTCATCAAACCTTAGACCAACCTTCATTTCGCGAGGGGGCCATAAATACCAGAATGTACGATTCCAACTTACGTGTGAATGCCAATGGCAGACTAAGCTTAAGCACCAAAGGATTCGAAGTGATGTCCTTGAATTGAGGCGATGGGAATCACTTGAACGGACCAACTTAGTCTAAGTGTGCTGGTGAATTTACTACCATGTCATCTCGTGCTAGAAGCCACGAATGAAAAATTCGTGGGCTTTGTATTGTATACATGTGTAGCCACTTACTTATCAGACCACCGGCCTACCATGTGAGCCGGAGCAAAAGCTGCCTTCCATCGCTGACGGTCCTGGGCACACTGCTTCCTGTCGTCATGACCAAGCTGGCTTGAGTGATCGATTGGAGTCCTCTTTTCCTTCTCGAAGACCCTCTTAGCTGGAGCATTGGTGTCCATGCGCTCAATGTGGCCAAGCCAGTGCACACATTTGTGTAATTGAAAAATCGGATAAGCCACTTTCTATATAGAACGTCAGTAAGACTACGTCCTGTGTCCGTGATCACTTGGTCTCCAGACTGGAGATTCGCTGAGGTCTTCCTTGTCGAAAAAGCAGACTCGAATGGAGCTACCTCTTACCTGGAGCATAGAGGAAATGTCACACTTAAAGATTCAAGACATAGCCAAGTTTATTAGGAAAACTAATTGGCTGCATATCAGCACAGGAGTGGACTTGTCAAAGTAGGCCACTAGCATACCATTAGACAGTCTGTAGGCTTATTTCATGTTCGTTAGTGTAGTCCCTTTTAAAAGGAGCCGGTGGAATGCACCGGGTAGCGATAGCACAAACGGTCCAACCAGAATCTAAGTGGGCTGCAACTACTACAGTGGTGGCAATCTCCCAAACCGTCGTCACTAAACCAACAAGCTACCTGCTCCCTATTGTTAAATCCTTCATCTATGCTTAAGACGGGCCGAGGTTATGTTCCCTTGTGCCACAGGTTTCGAAAACCGGTCTAGCTAGAACCAACTTGTCCATCTGAAGACACCTGACTGTTGTCTCTGCTCATTTCGTGAAGCTCGTGGGTTAATCTTGGACTTGAGCTAAACTAAACGATCAAAAAGGGCATGGACAACGTTTCTCCCGAGGAGACCAAAGACTTCTTGATCCACTTTTTCTGGAGTGAGAGTGTCTGTGCTGTGGACAAAAACTGCAGATATGCCTAATCGAGGTCTTGCACAGAATCAGTTTTGATTTCGGCTTGACTCTAAGAAGCGATTGCAACGAAACAGCGATTGACAAGGGCTATTCCTGCCCGCAGAGCTGAGAGGTGGATGACTGAGAAATGCCTCTATCCACTTGCATTCTCCGCATTCCATCTCAATCAAAGTGCCCCCATTTATGAACAGCGGGCGTTCCTTCAACTCTTGATTCGATTAAAATTTCCAAAAGCACTTCAAAAACAGACACAGAATTCTTCTTCAACTTGACCTCCGCTATCTGCACAGATGATAATGCACACCACGCACACACACACACTCAGCCACACAGAACCCCTGCCTCGCATGGCTTGTCCCTGTGGCTTGAAGTGAACTGCCAACTCAATCAAAGTTTGGTCTCGAATTTCAGAAAAACCTAACCCAATTAAGCACCAGAGCAGCAGCACAGCAGCAGCATCAGCTTTGAACACTGAAGTTGTCCAGACTGTCTCTCTCTCTCTCTCTCTCTCTCTCTCTCTCTCTCTCTCTCTCCCTGCCTCGGCGTGTCCGTGTGTGTGTGCTGAAATTGCGACTGAAAATTCAGTCAGTCGCCGTGCACTTGAGTGAATTCGATGCTTCAGCAAAATATGAGCATGTTGCGTAATTCGATTTAAAAAATAAACGTCGTCGCCGCACCGCAGGTTTGTTTGTAAACACTGGGCGCAGGAGTCACAACATCCAGTCGAGAACTCTGATTCGGATTTTTGCACTCGTGATGGAATGTACGAGGCGTCGTCGTCAGTCGTCGCACAGGAGGAGAGACAGAGACAGAGGAGCGATAAACGCTGATAGAAAATGCGCGTTATTTAGCGAAGCGGAAAGATGAGTCTGCCAGAGGGGCACGGCGCAAATGGCTACTTTATTTTTTCCCCTCATTTCTGCTTAAACAGGTATCTGAAGGCGGTGCTGCTCTGTGCACAGCGAGTTAGTTGCGCAATTGCCGCATGAATTGAGACATTCTCTCGGTTGATTGACGCGTGGGTTTCACTGGGTGGACTTTGTTGCCTCTGTTCGATTGATTCACGGAAAAATTCGTTTCTTTGGAATGTCATTGAACTTCTTAAACTGGAGAGATGGGGCGCGAGAGAGGGGGACATCAGCAAAACACGATTTTGATTAACTTTCTCTTAATGTCACAATCAAGAGCAATTAATCTTGTGCCTAATGAACTCATCCCCACCACGATGTGTCATCGCGTTTGGCCCAATTCACATTCATGCACGAGTGTGCGCCCATCACCCAGCTTGATCCACAGGCAATAGGTCAGAGGGGTACAGCACAGCACACATACGCTGGCCGACAACTGAATTCGGCCGCCCAACTGTCTCCCATGACTCAGAGAGCGCGATGATAAGCTTGGCAACACACACGCCAGTCGTCCACCATGTTTTTTGGCACGTCAGTGGTCAAGGCCAAGGGAGCATGCGTCCAACCAAAACAAATGGAAAACAATTTCAACACAATCTCATCCAGTTCTCTGCGCAAAAACAAATTAAATGCCACTTCTTGGCAACGTGTAAAAATAGAACAACGACGACGACGCGACGCGAAGCCGCGGGGCAACCGCATGAATATCGAAACCCAATCCGCTACTGGTGCCGCAACCAGTAGAACGTATCAAACGAGTCGCAGGCCCCAACCCTTCGTCGTCGCCGAGCTGGTTTTACACTCACACAGTGCCGCGGTGTACACTACACACTAAGCCGCCCAAATAGGCGAGCAAATTACCACCAAAGCAGGTATGCATACATAGTTGCGTGCTGGTTCGTTCTTGCGATGATGTCATCCACCCGGCTCAAGGTTAGAGCTCGCTTAAACATGCAAACGGGGGAGAATTGTTTTGCTCATCAGCTCAGCTGATTCCAGTGAAAACACTGCGACGGATGGACTTCGGAACTGGGGAAGTTGCGGGATGAGTGCTTGTGAGTTTTGTGCAGAAACACGTTCCCAGATGTAATGCTCTGCGAGTGTAATTTAGTTCTGGGAGGATGCATCCCAGACACCTAGAGGGCACACTGCGAGATGGAGACTAGGTGCTTCGGAGTCCTCATCATTGTCGCGTTCCGGGATTATTAATGACCTGTAAACTGAGGTGGACGAGTGGAATCGTAAATCAGAAGTCATCCGAGTAGGAACTGGGAGTGTAGCGTATCATTTCCATTCTCTGAACAACAACTAGAAGACTTCTTCGTTGTCAAGGAACAACTGGGTTTCCTAGGTTGTTTATGGCCCTCTTCCTCGTCATCTTGAAGACGGACGTCCTCTGTTTGTCACGCAAGAAACGAGAGGAAGCCGAGTCTACTCGGTCTAGTCACATTAGAGAACATTAGAGAACACATTAGACACCTGGTTAGGCTCATGTTTCTGTGCAGCCTTTAAGGTTCGTGATCATTCTCTATTGCCTTGTCCCACTGGCTTCACTCGGTCTAGGCAATTTTGACACCTGCTTAGGCTCATGTTTCTGTGCAGCCTTTAAGATTCCTGATCTCTCTATTGCCCACAGGCTCGGGTTCGAAGAAACGAGCAGGAGCCGAGTTCTCTATGTTCGCTCCAGCCACCTTGCATAACTAGACGGCTGGCTAGACTCCTATCGCTGTCCTCTGTTGCGTAACCTCATAGACCACCACATAACTCGAGGGCTCGAGATCAAACGGAGTTTTCCACGGCTAGCCCCATGCCCTTGCATAGCCCTCCTCTTAACGTCTTCAACACAAACCAACGCAAAGCTGAGGTACTGAACCAAATTCTCCCAGTTTTTGATCGATTTCCTAAGACTTTGAGCAAGAGCAACTTATGACGCATGAATTCGAGTAAGGCCATCATCACTTCAACCGAAGAAGCTGGCGGAATTGTCAAAGAAACCCCATCGCGCGGTGGTACATATAGCCGTTCAATATGAACCATAAAGGGATGCCTTTTTTCGAGCATAACAGAGACAACATATATATCGTCATGGATATCGTCGAAATCTCATGCAAGCACCTCCACCCGTCTTGACGCAACCAACAGACACTGCTTAAGATCAAGATGTCCTAAGTTCGCTATAACTTAGACGCGACTACGGTTCCAATTCTATATTTGGAACCTCCTCGAACCAGAAGTCTGGGATTCAGAGAACCTCCCAGGCACATTGGTGACAGTGACTGTCAACCGAGAACAACGCTCGAACAAAAAGATCAATATTTTTAGCCCCCGAGAGGGAATCTGCTTGAAACTAGCTCCGATGACCTTGCTTGTGAATCACGCCGAAGTGTGAAATCATGTGAACGGGGGCTAATTGGTCGAAATTAACATCTTCTTTAGAAAAAGTGAAAAATAAGACAAAGTTCTGTTTCTGGGGCTAGAACAGGTGACTCTCAATCTCAGGGTTGTGCGGGTCTTCTTTGTGTGACATTCTAGAACTAAGCCAAGAAGGGACACTGGAAATAGATTGAACGAGCAGAGTCATGCCAACACATGGGTCCTGGTTGAGCATGAGACAACATTTTAAAGTTGAAGGTTTGGAGTAAGAACCGAGTTTAGTTATCCAATCGCATGAGTGTCGAGGGGTAGGAAATTCTTCATCACAGCTGCCTGTTGGACGATAGCTAGGTGCACTTGGGCAATCGGTTGCTACGCCAGTGAGTAAGCAAGAACCGAGCTCAGTAATGCCTCAAGAGTCTCTTTATTAAAAAAATACTCGATGCTCCATAAAAAGGCAACACGACACAGAGCGGTCTGTTCGCAGTTGGTGGCTGGAAATCACAACAGAACAGCGCGTGCTTCGTGATTACCTCGCCTGGCGCTCTAACCTGCTCTGGGTTCCAGTCGGGCCCTATGCATTTATCCGTCGATCTTTTTGGCCGATTTGCAGAACTTGTTGCCTATGCGGCTTTAAGCGGTGTGGATGGGAGCTCTGGAAGCATGCCAGAAAGGGCTCGTGATTGAAATCGTATGTCTCAATATTGCCAATATTGCAGTTATTAGAAAGTTCCATTGGGGCAATCAGGTGAGGATAGAATGAAGAACCGAACTGAGTCATATAACCATGCCTGCTTATAGAGCATGGCATACTTAAACTCAAACTCCCATTCGGAGCTCTGCGATGGGCCTCATTCTAGGCAGTTCCACTAGGACGACTAAGAGAATGAGAACCAAGCTGAGTCATACAAAGTGTTGACTAGGCACGAGGTACTTAAAATCAAGAGTGAAGGTGTAATAAAACTGAATTGAGTCATTGCTGACATTTGTTGTCGCCATTTTAGAGAACGCTTGGCAGGTCCAGTGGGACACACGAGTGGGGACGTGAGTCCAGCAAAGCTGAGCTGTGCTTGCTGGAGGTTTGGACTTTGACTGTGTTGCCATTCGATTACTAGAAGCGCCAGGCAGGTGGACTAGAACAATATTGTGCTTAACGACGGAATAAGAATCGAGCTGAGCTACAGACCTCCATGCCGGCGCCCAAGTTTGAGCTCAAAGCCGAGAGTTCGGGGCTCTTGCAAACAATAAGTAGAGCCACTGCTGTAAGACTTAAGAATCAAGCTGAGCCAGGAAATAATGTCCCTGGGCCTTCCATAAGTCTCGTTAGTCCTTACTCACATGGGGTGGCTGTTTCAGTGGCTTTGAGGTGATTTCCAGGTGAAGGCGATTCTACAAGTGCAACATGAAATTGTGTTCACTTATTGCTTCAGTTCCACAAGGGGAGACTTTTTGGTGGAACGTTTTCCCCCTGACTACATAGGTTCCCAAATGACCACAATCAATGACGCCACCGCGGAGCTAAAACGAAGGATCACCCTGTTGTGTTTTGTGAAGGATTTGATTGATGAAAAAGGTCCAAGATATCCCAAGTCCTGATGCTCGGACCAGAAGCATGGACCCTAACTAAAATGGACTTGTCTTGGTACGTGTTTCTAGTCGCTTGGAGAGGAAAGTCATTTGCATGATGTTTGGTCTCGTATGTGTGATGGCTGTACAACGACAAGGGTTTGTTCAAACGAAGCTAGATCGTGTAGAGCGAATGGACACTTATTCTCCGACCTAAAAAGTCTTCGACTCCAATCCGGACAACGCGGTAAAGCATGTTATCGTCTCTACAGAGCTGGAAAGGGAACTAAAATAGACATGTTGGCAAACGCCTACGTCCACCAACCCCGACTCTAGCGTCACAGGCAAAGCAGAAGTAGATTCACCTTGATGTCGACAGTGAGTTGAGAAATTTGATGTAAATCACTGTCGACGGCAAGTAAGACAAGAATCTTCTATTCGACGAAAAACTTAAGTTTGCGGCCAATATGGCACGTTCGGTGTCCAGTCGATTTGAACATCTCTTAGAAACAGTTAGAAGCACCACGACTTTCAGTGGGAAATACTGTAGAAGCAGTCTCAACAATCGTGGGTGACGCTTTTGTCCGATTTGGACCCGTCAGCGTGTCTAATTAGAAGGAATTCCAGCTAGTCGTTGCATGCGTTCACTGTTCAATTTCCTCGCCTAAAGCAATGACACCTCCCGCCTCTGCTTATGACATCAATCAAATCGGTGCGACGAAAACAGTGCTCCCCGCCAAAGTCACTGAAGGTCATCCGAAGTCGAATGACTCGCCGTGCGTAGTTAAAGTCAAAGCTGTCAATTTCCACCACGTAATAAAATCCGAAGCACCACTTCCTCTCACTCGCCCAACGGCAACATCCAATAAACCGCAAATAAAAACCAGAAAACGTTGCATTAGTTGATTCCAGAAATTCCTTAGAAATAGATCGTTGTATTAATAGAATTCATTGCTTCCCTCTGTCCATCATCACTGGTCCCCCCGCCAGCTTAACTCATCCACCCGCGCCATCGCCTAGCCGAGCGCCTATTCAGCAGCAAAGCCAACGAATGCCGCTACGACTCAGTAATAATTCATGTCAGGGGAGAGCTGCTGATGATGTCAGAGCATAAAAATGTTTCACATTCGCCGCCATGTACAGTGTGCCGTGGCGTGGCGTGGCTCGGCTCGGTTCGGTTTGGTGGGGCACACACAACTACTCGTACCCCACTCGGTCTCTCGTGCAATGGGTTGCATAGTCTTACACGATTACACGGGCGAGAAAACGTAGATGTGTTCCGCAGAGCTAATGGCCTCTCTAGAACCCGTTGTCGTGTCGTCGCGTCGTTCGTGACGCATCTGACGACGAAAGCGTCGTTTTATAGCGAGATTTTAATTCTGAAAGAATGTGCTGCTTTTCTCATGCGGAAATGAAGTCATTGCTTAAATTGTTGTGGATGTGTTGGCGCCCGATCAGTGATCATGCCAATCTTCCGTTGGAAACGAGTCCCCAAGCATTCCATTGCGTCCGCACCTCGAATTCATTGACTCATTGTCTAGAGAAACCTGTCGATCGCCCCTAGACCACGATCGGCTGTCATTAGCATTTGTCTAAGCCCCCGTCGTAATTTTTTGTTTGAATATTTGTTTTAAGAACGCAAATATCGTTCACACCGACACAAGGTCACACGTCGTCGGCCGCGAGAACGTGCGTCGTTATGTTAACGGCCCAGCTGTTGGACTTCGATCAGAGGCTGGGGCCGACCTTCCTGCGGCAAACTTCTTATGCGGACGATTGTCGCGTGTGATTAATGGCAAACGCGTTCTCTGCCTGGCATGTTAATAGCCAATAACCGGACATTTTTGACAACGCGCCTGCCCACCGAGCGAGCATAACACAACTGGTTGGCCGACGTGGGCGCAAATCGTAGTCGATCGTGTACGCATCAACCAAAGACTCGCCGGGAACATGGTGAGTGGGTTTTTGGTGTTGACACATTTGACGAGCCGGTGGGTGGTCAAAGGGACGGTGGAAAGGAGAGGGAATGAAATGAACGTGGGTTGAACTGGCCAAATGTCAGGCGGAGTACGTTGGGTGTCTGTGAAGGTATTTGGCATGGTACATCCTCTATCCAAGCACAGAAGCAGGCTCCGATGGTAGAATCACCGTTTTCGAGATATGGCCGATTTTCCGAAAGCACTTCTTTCGGGTCAGGGTTTTTTACACTTTTCCCTATCTTCTGCTTGCCCCAACGGCATGGTTTTCGACTCAAATGAAACATCATTTCATAGCGCAGAATTGAAAAAGGAATGTAATAAAAGCGAAATCTTCGAAAAACGCGACGTTTTCGAGATATGGCCGATTTTTCGAAAACGAGTCTTTTGGGACACCTTTTTTGCCACATTTTCCTGCTTTCTACTGGCCCCATCGGCATGTTTTTGGACTGAAACAAAGCGTCGTTTTATCGCGCACAATTTCAAAAAAGGTTGCAGAAAAGCAAAACTATCGAAAAACCAACCGTTATCGAGATATCTACGATTTTGCATTTCCATGTACCCCACTAGTCAAATTTCCCGAACCCCTATTAGAGGAATCGACCAAAGTTTGGCATGCCAAGATGCGCAATGCTCAGAAGCAAACTCCAACCACTTTTTGAAAACGAGGATGTCCCTTTAGCCTAGAATAGCCTTTAGATAGACCAACATTCTTATTACCACAGCTCTAACCAATCTCAAAGGAAACACGAACGAAAACTATGCCTTTGCACGCAGCTTGTTAGAGTTAGGCGTTCTCCCTAGACTAGACCTTACTGCCCCACCACAAGTCACTCAGTCACAAGCAATATATAATCGATGTCTCAATTTCATTTAGCTTCCCTCAAGAGCCTCGGCGACAAGACTGCCAACTTGTTCGGCAAAAAGAAGGACGAGGCCGCTCACATCGCCGAAGAGAAGGCAAAGAGCGCCCAGAAGCTCGCTGAGGAGCAGGCAGCCAAGGTTGGCCAGTCCATCTCATCGGCCAAATCCGAGGCTGAGAACTTTGCCGTGTCATCGGGTAAGTGCAGATCATCCTTGTAAATGAAGCCAACCTCTCATGCGACTGTCATTGCAGCTAACGAAGCCGGAAAAGCTGTCAACAACGGTGTGAACACCGCATCGTCTGCTGTCGACAACACCGTCAGTCATGTGAGCGCTGTTGCCCAGAACACGAAGCAGGCCGCTGCCAACATTGCTGATACTTCTTCAAAGGTAAGACCGCCACGATGGCCTCCCCGAGAAATCCCGCTGATTTGAGTCAATTTCCAGGCCGCAGCAGCTGCTGTCGACCAGACCAAGAAGGCCGCCAACGAGGCAATCAACAAGAGCGTCAAGGCTGGCGAACAGGTCATCGATGCTGCCGAGCACAAGATCGATGAAACCATGAAGACCACCAGCAACGCTGTTGACCAGAAGATGAACGAGGCCGGTCAGTATGTCGACCAGAAGCGCGAGGGACTCGAGAAGGTACGGTGTAGAAGAGCTGTCCTCTGAAACTCCTGAACTCATGTGATTCCCATTTCAGACCATTCAAGAGAAGACAGCCAAGGTTTCAGACCAAGCTGGCAACACCACCGCCAACCTGTTGGGCAAGCTCAACTTGGGAAAGTAAAGGCCTACCAATCTCCCAAGTCCACACCAAGCTGAGATTTAGAATTAATTTTGTCTAGCACTTAAGAAAAAACATCCCCCTCCCGAAAAGAAAAACAAACAAAATGAAATCTGCTTAAATTTAGAA
Organism: Eristalis intricaria; assembly: GCA_964034865.1. Taxonomy (NCBI): domain Eukaryota; kingdom Metazoa; phylum Arthropoda; class Insecta; order Diptera; family Syrphidae; genus Eristalis; species Eristalis intricaria. The sequence goes on along the minus strand of OZ035874.1, from coordinate 2,497,569 downwards.
CAAATTCACTGTCAATCTAACCAAGGCGTGCGCCACACTCTTTCTCTCTGGAAACCAGCTCCAGAGACAGAGTCCAAGAATCTGGCTTGTCCTTGTTTACCGGGAGGAAATGCACCTTATGAATATACAGTAGATATATGTATCTAAACCGAGTTGATATTTAGAGCTATACAATGTAGTTTTCGTTTACATACAAAAATAAAATGCGGTATATTTTGTTAGCGACAAGTAGATAGAGTAAAAAGGATTGTAGATTTTCTAAGCGACACACACACACACACACACACTTGAACACAAACATTGACGAAAGTTTCTAACAAGTTGCCTTCAACACACAGGTGGTCTGAACGGGATATAAATACTTTTTTTTATATAAATATATTTTTGTACATGAAAGATTTGCTAAACAAAACAACAAATGCCCTCCTACAATTATGTACTACGAGAGTCTCATCTGACGCGTTTCATTTTGATTTTCAGAGCTGTCAGCGCTTTCTTTTTTGCAGATTTATAAACATTTTTTTATTTTCCTTGTTTCTTTTTTGAGAAAAAAATACAAGCCAGGAGACGAAGGTTTTAAAAAGGAAAATTGGAGAAGAAAAAGTGAAATTCTAGTTTGTAACTTATTTGTAAAGAAAACAAAAAAAAAAAATACAGAAAAATGTTAAAGGAAGTTATTCTAAATGTATTTTAATGTAAAAAAAAAGAGAACGTTTAATTTAGATTAATTTTAAATAAAGTGGCATTCGTGCTATTAAAAAAATAAACAAACACTCACAAGATGTCGTTTCGTACTGTACGAGTGGGTATCTGAGACACAAACCAGTAATTGTGACAACTGGAGTGAAGGTTCTCATCTAGTCAGTGGGTGTGACTACAGGAGTGGATGTTGTCATGTGTTCAGGGATTAGCTATCACGGCCCTCTAGTCTGTCTTCAATGGACAGTCAAAATATCGATAATTATGCGTAGGCGCACACAACAACAACACCATTTGCCTTAAAACAGAGACTAAAGCAGACATGGTTAACCCTGAAACTCACTCTGTCACTCTGTCTTCTCTGCCTAGACAGACCTACATTTAGGACTTTCGGGGGTCACAACAGGGTACAACAAGGTTCATTTGGAGAGCCCGAAGAATAGGCATTCCCCATATAATGATTTCTGCCGAAGCTACATGGAGAAAGAGGAGGAAGAGACTGCACACAGCACCTTCTCTGCTCATGCACCGACTTGGCTCACGAGGGCCTACTTGAATGACTTGAGCGTAAGCTAGCTAAACAACCACCAACCATGTCACAAGCGTGAATTGGTTCCACAATGTCCATCCGAGTGATACCATAAAGATCCTGTGACTTCCACCGCCATCCAACCACCTTAAATCTAACCTACCTAGCAATACACAAGACGTCACGCTTCGGTCTCATCAAGCGTCTTGAGACTGATACCAGATAAAATCACAGAACTCCATTCACCCAGGAGTTAGTTCTGGCGTTCCCTCTTCTTCTCCTTAGTGTGTCGCTATAGTTGGTGTGGGACCTGGCCCTGAACTTGTGGCGTTTTCTCTGAACAACCCAAAAGACTTCTAGAATAATCAGTAGCGTTCTTTCAAGAGGAGATTGTAGAAATTCGTCAAATACTGACATGACTAAAATGGAACGTAATCTCCCCACGCCATTTTAGCTTCTTCACAGATAGTAAGGCAGGCACTAGAATCCCTTTCTCCAAACTCAAAACAGGTATCCAACTATCGTCGTATATTTCTAGAGGAGATAACTGAGCGGTACAACATTCGCTTATGCCAGGGACAACTCAGGAAATTTTGAAGTCTGCCCTCGCACCATGACAATACCTCCTGCGACTAAAATTCTCGGGCCACGAAGGAAAGTAACCGAATCAAAGAATGGAAGACGGCAAGCGGCATAACAAGATGATTTAGCCCAACCAAGATCCCAATCGGTCCAAGCAACTCCTCTCTGTCAACATGAGCCTGGGCTTGGCCTATGTGTGTCTGCTGTCCGTATGCTCGGCAGTCAGCCACTTCAACCTAACCTAACCTTGCTTATCGGCAAGTGAAGGCGTGAGGTTAAGAGATCTATCCTAGTTATGTACAGGGAATCGGATTCAATCGGATTCTCTGAGTCCTCAAAGGGAGGACTTTAAAGATCACAGCCCCACAGGGGAAGACTGCGACAGAGACAGGGGCTGTCTTCAAAATCTCTTTTCCAAATCAGATGAAGGCACAGTTCAAGACGTGTACGCTATCACGCCAGAGACTGTTCTTACCCTGGGCCAAGCGAACCATTCGAGTATATTCCAAGACAATGAAAGAGGCAGGTCTCCTAATATCAATGAGTCCGATAGACGGCCGTAAAGAGTCTGTAAGTCCCATCGATTAACTTCAAGATTGTAGACGAAGGGATAAAGCCTTACCCTGGCCACAAGGGCATTCCGAATAACGAAAGAGCCGACGAATGTCAGGAGACACCGGACGAAGTACTTCCAAAAGATTGAATTTTCCGAACAGTACCAAGCTTTGAACAGAAATCAAACTTAGTTACAGACGTGGTTCACAACTCTAACCAAAGATATGTGCAAATAGAAGTGTCCCCTGAGGGCATCAAAAACGCTGTGACCAGCATGTAGTCAAAATAGAATCAAAGCTTTCCTGGAGGTGAACAAGGAGTGCAAACAAGCCGCTTTCACACTCGCTAAAATTCGTCGGCGATTTTTTCAAAAAATCTTTCAGTCTATAAAAAGCAACTCAAAGAAAAAACGAGGAGAGATAAAAGAGAATAGAAAATTCAAAAGCAAACCCCGAGCACACGAGACGCGGGCTACCCCTATTACGTCTCACCTCCCTTGCCAATAAGATGGAAAAATCGCCGACAAAAGTTTCCTGTGTGTAAGCGGCCCTAGCAAACTTGTAGGCATTTTCACTAGTCACTGTCTGGATAGGCAATCGGACAACACGACAAGGAGCACTCTACAATGATTTCTGAAGAGATGATGAAGACGGCGAGCTTAAAGAAACCAGGAAAAGACTGAACTATTCACCAAACGACAATGAAGAACTGACAAATTTCTACATAAGTGGATGCTTAAGGACTAAAATTGTGGAAAAAAATATCTAAAGTCACTGCACTGCGTTAAGTTAAATGGAGGAAATGTAACCAACTAAAAACAACAACATCAAGAAGCCAAAGATGAGAGAGAAGTGATTAAATGTGACGCACGGAAATCACTGGAATCAAAAGACTGTGCTGCCTCGTATTATTGTCAAATGCCCGTCAAGGCAAATTCGACGTATTATAATCAAAACCTGTATCAAGCTATCGTCGTTTATTTCTGGAGGATCTCCTCCATAGCTGTAGTACATTCTGAGTTGTAGGACATTCGCTTATGTGAGAGACAACTCAGGAAACTGTGATGTCTGCCCTCGCACTAAATTGAACATTCATTACCCATTGCGACCTATAATCTCTGGTTCTAAGCACGCTGCATTCAACAACGAGGCTTCAAGGCTTCGGAGATTAGAAGGAGTTTAAAGTGCTCCATTCATAGGCTTCGCCACACAGACCTGGTTCTTACCGCCGTGGCAGGACTTCTTAGGTGTTGAAAATCCTGTCTGATTTGTACGAGGCGGCAATGAAATGCTCTATACTTAAGTAATGAAGCCCTTATCGAACACCAAAAATAGACAACTACTCAAAGACCCGTCCAAGACTTAAGTTCAGTAAATAAAGATGAATTGGAGTTCGTAGCAGTAAAACAAAGACCTCCCCTTCAACTCAAAAGCACAACAACTGAACCGATGATTAGAGAACAAAGAACAGTTGAGACAAGTATTTGTGACAAAGTGATAATGTGTGAAAAAGCGAATATGTAATTTCCAAATGTTGTTTAAAAATGTACACAAAAAAATGATAAATAAATTACCCGAATTTTACTTACCACCTGATGAGACATCAAAAACGTCCAAGATGATATATTCCCCCTCGCCAACGAAAAAACTCCGTCCTCTTAGCAGTACAGTACTTCTGCAAATGATGCGAAAAATCCCGCATGTGCATGTTCACTCTTGCACTTCTGTCGAAAATTCCCCCTGAGCAACATGTGAAATGTCCCAGACTCGAGTGCTCTCGTGCATGCACGATCAATGCATGTGGCGACGAATGTTTCTCTGAATGCTGTGTAATCTGAGAACCAGACCCCTTTGTATGCATTTGGGTTCTCTCAACATCTCAAATCTTGAGAGGATGTTTATGCTTGGTTGTTGATAACCATTAACTTGGGATATTTGCACGAGGGTTATTCTGATTCTGCCTTTCAACTTGGGATATTTTTTTCTTACGCCTAGATGTATGTCTTCAGAGGCTAGTTTTGTATGCAAATTTATGGAATTTCTTCAACTACGTAGCTGTTGACTCATGAAAATTATGGAAGACTAGGACAAAAGGACCATTACAAATGTGCGCGATGCGGTTTCAGACCTTCAAGCTTCATTTAAAGAATGAGTGTATTTTTAAGAGACTGACTGTTTTTTTTTCAATAAGGAGCGCTTCTGAACTGGCACCAGAGGACACCTTGCTTCATTTAATTTTATTTACGATTTTCAAAGGGGGGTTATGTTCATTGAGTTGTCGAGATTAACATTAATAGGGAGAACTATGTATCGTCAACTTTGCATTGCTTAACAAAGCACAGAAGAGTCATCAAAAAAATGCCCATCACGGGACCCCATTGTCTCCCATTGCTCCCCCCAATCATGTGCTGCTACACACAAAATTAATAAAATGAATTTCCACTCGAGACTAATTCAAAAAGTTTTCCCTTTCAACACATGAACACGCTCTCTGCCTCTCTCTCTGTTCGTTGATGGGTGGAAAAATTTCTCCAAACGAACTTTGTGTCACAAAAAGTAATCGTTTTCCCTGCATTCATTCACATTCGATTTGAATGGCCCTTGCACCTTCAAACCACCACCACCGCAGAGAACAGGATATACACTAAGTTTCTATCTAAAAACGCATTCACTTACATTTTCCTCTTGGTTCGGGGGTTTTATTCATTCAATTCCAAGTGATTTATGCCGATTGGATTTCTCCATGATTGCATCTTGAGTGCACGACTGTGTGTGGATGGTGAGTTTTTAAAGCCATTGCGCTGCCGTTAAACTTTACGCCATTCCTTTTCATTCGGTTTTGTTGGCCACTCTCGACAACTGTGTGTATGTACAACTATGTATGTGCAACAAAATCTAATTTACCACTTATTTTCCACTGTCGGGTGGTGGACCGCTTTTACCACATTGTGGAAGGTATCCTTGCCGTACGCCGAGAACGGGGAGTGCACAGCGTGTCGTTTTAATTCACAATAAAACCCGACATTTTCCACATTTTCCACATTTCCCACATTTCCACACAACAACAGTTTTTTAGATTATCTCCTGGCGGGGAGGGGGACGGGGGAGGGAACTCACACGAAAAAAAGGGATACACTCTTGCCCACAGGAGGACATGTGGGGTTTTTTTTTCTTCATTTTTACGACTTTGATCGTGAATCCTTTGATTTGGCAGACTTGCTTAAATCTTCATTGTCCGCCGGTATTGATCACAATGAATTTCAATTATGTCCTTTTAAGGGATTTGCATGGGGCACTCTAATGAGATCGCTTTCGGGTCGACGTTGCTGGCATGGAGGAGGAAATTTTGGGCACTTACATTTTATTGCCATCGATAAGAGGAAAGTCCTTTTAAATGAGATTTCCTTCCACGGTCGAGTCAGTCCTCAGAAATCTCGGCAAAGGAAAAGAAATAAAATTCAAGGCTACTGAAGGCACCCCCCCTCCCATATCGCTTCGGTCTAAGAGCGCTTTGTTGGCCAGCAACAATATCAACACCAGCCGGTGGTGTGCACACACTTGGCTAACCGTCGTAATGGCATTTTAAATGAATTCCTGTGCAGTGTGTCCACTGCACTGTGTCCACTTCCGCCACTTGGTCGTTCTTAAATTCAATTATCCTTCCGCCATTACATCGAAATCCTGACGGTGGGGAGTTTTTTTTCTCCGTCTTCTTTATTTTCTCACTTTGTCCGAGCAACAGTGTTGCGGATACGATGGACAATGGCGTTGGTCGTGGCCCTTGTATGCCCTGCACGGCTTACATCCTCGGAAGGATAACAAACACCTTATTCAGGTGGTAATTGAAATATCGAAAAAGCATTTCCCCCATAAATGGAATATTGAACACAAATGGCGGTGAATTCTTCATGAGGGAAATGAATAAATCTTAGCCATCTTAACTCCGCCCCCACCAACCGACCCGGCCACTGCCTTATCACCGATCAACGTCAACAGGACGTGATTAATGCATCATGTGTGGGTTCGAGTTCGTGCCAGGGGAAGGTTGTAATTAACTCTCCGCGACAGCATAACTCAATTTACATTCCGTTTAGGCCACCCTCAAGGAGGCGGGTGGTACTGTGTTGTTGTTTTTTTTTCGAACATGTGCCGTGGAGTAGTTTACGATTTATTTATGACCTTTCACAGTGATCCACCGGGGCGGGATGTGGTGTGGTGGAGAGTAACAATAAGTTTGACATGCAATTCGCATCGCAACATGGTGGACGCGCGATTAATTCGAACCGATAAGGGCTTTTAATTAATCGTTCAGTGTCCACTGAATGGTGGCAAATTTGAGCTTTGCTCTGAACGAATATGAATTCATCATGTTATCCGATTGAGCACACGCGCGCTCACCTGATTGCCGTGTGTTTCTGATGAGCAAAGGGGTGGATGTACACTTGTCAGGTTGACTGGGAGCAACCAAAATGGCATTCATCCTTGCCCCACCTGCCGATCGTTGGACACACTTGACAGGGCAAAGGGCACAGCAGTTCTTCAGGTCAAAGTAACCCCCAGCAACGATGTTAATCAATTTCGGAATTTTGCAGAAAACACTTTGTGAAATGGATTCAGTCGCTCGTGCAGGTGTGAAGTGCCACCATGCCCGGTCCGAGTGACCCTTGAAAACTCTTGGCTCTCAATCTGACTCCTGTTTGCGGTGCGAGCTAATTTGGACGTTGCAGTAATGCCAGCACAACATTGCTTCCAGATATCAATCAACGTCCTCGTTCGTTAATCGATTGAATCGCTGCTGCTGCTGCTGGAATTTTGGTTCGTTGTGTTGCACTCTTTTTTCAGTTGGTAAGTGATTGCTCCTTCTGTTTATCTCCATCTGTGTTGGTTGGAGTGCTGGCATGCCAACGTGCATTGACATTCAGAAGGTATTCGATTGAAAGGGCACTGTAATTGGTTTTTCAATGAGTTTTGTTTGGCAGCTAAGCAAAGGCAAACAAAGAATGGGTCCCAAGTGGTTCTCTTGAGGCGATCCAAGCTGAATTCGGGGAGGGTGGGTGAAGTGCATGGACATTCAAGTGAGAGAGACGGATAGGCGGAAGAACAAAGTTCGAGTTCGTAAAGAGATTGGGCCTGAAGGGGATCACCTGAGGGACCCCGCACAAGTTCACCGAGTTAAGGTAAAACGAATGAAAAAGCGAGTCAGAAAGGCACTTATATGCCGCCCTAAGAGGAGGAAGAACAGAATTCAACTTCGAAAACAGAATGGGCACGATGTTGATCACCTGAGGTAACTCACACAACTTCACGGAATGTGGATAAAATGCAAGAAAAATCAAGTGAGGGAGACAATCTAAGCCACACTGAGAGTTGCAACAATAATGATTAACTTCGAGAATAAATTGGGCCCGAAGGGGATCACCTGAGGGATCCCAAGCAAATTCACCGAATGAAGGTAAAACTATTGAAAAACCTAGTGAGGAAGGCAATTTGAGGATACTCTTGGATACCCGATCCGAGTGACCCTCGAGGAGGAACAGCAAAATTCGACTTTGAAAACAGAATGCGCCCGATGTTGATCACCTGAGGTAACCCACACAACTTCACGGAATGTGTATGAAAAATCGAATGAGGGAAACAATTTAAGACAAGTTAAGAGTGCTAAAAATAAAGTTCAACTTCGCAAACATAATAGGTCCGAAGTAGTTCCTTTGTGGCACTACAGCAAAATTCGGGGAAAATGGGAGAAATGCGTATAAAATCAAGTGTAGAGTACTCAGTGATCCGTGTATGGTTGGAAGGACACAATTTAACTTCGTTAATAGAATGGGTCCAAAGTGGTTCTCTTGAGGAACTGCACACAAATTGACAGAAATTTTGTAAACTGCATCAAGTGGGATGCTAGAGGCAGTTTTATGTTAAGTCACCACTCTTGAGCAACACTATCTGGCACAATACGAGGGGTTCGGCGATGGCTGGCTGGAAGCCCCATACAATCCAAACGGTTCCAATAAGAAAGTCCAACTTCACAGTGAACCCCCTATCATTTGCATCGCGTTCCTCATTCCTGTAACAAAAAAAAAAAAAAACAGCATCACGTTACATTTAAGCAAGCAATTGCAATGAACCGAACACTTACAGCTCAGAGTTGCGTGTTCAAAACGTCAGAGCACATTTCACACGCAACAGTGGCATTTGCAAAAGGCGTTTGAGAAAACATTTCAAAGGCACATTTCCACGACTCTATTCGCGTCGACACCACCATCGCAGCCGCGACGAGCCATTGTCGCAACAATGTTAAGCCTTGTCGTTCTTGCAACCGCCGCCGCAATGACAGCACTGGCCACGGGCATGCTTCATCATGACCCGCATTTCAAGCCAAATCGCACCGTCATCGTTCAGCTATTTGAGTGGAAATTCAGCGACATCGCCAGGGAGTGTGAGGAATTTCTGGGACCTCGCGGTTTCGGAGGCGTTCAGGTGAGTGGCGTGAAATCGTTCGCTTTTGTGAAGTTTCATCACATCCGCGCACGTTAAAGGTGTCGCCGGTCAGCGAGAATGTGGTACGGAAGGATTTTGCGCGACCGTGGTGGGAACGGTATCACCCGATTTCGTATGAAATCATATCACGTTCCGGAGACAAGGAGGGATTCGAGGCAATGAGCCGGGCGTGCAACGATGCTGGTGTGCGGATTTACGTGGACGTTGTGTTCAATCACATGGCAGCGCCGCGGCCAGACGGGAACGCTGACCAAGGTGAGGAGGGAGAAGCCGGTGAGGAGGTCGCGTACAGTGAAGTGATGGAGGGAACTGGAGGATCAACGGCGAACGCCACTGGCCGCGACTACCCAGCGGTGGCTTACAGTGACGAGCACTTTCACAGGCGCTGCGCCATCGAGGACTACACGGACGGCCATCAGATCCGGAACTGCGAGCTGAAGCAGCTCCCGGACCTGGATCAGTCCAAGGAGTATGTGAGGGAGAAGATTATTGGCTTCCTCGATGAGCTGGTGGACATGGGCGCCGCTGGCTTTCGGGTGGACGCAGCCAAGTACATGTGGCCGATGGATGTCAAGGTTTGTGACACCTACTCGCAAAGTTCTCCTCAGCATCTCATAGTCTCCCCCTCCTCCAACAGGCCATAGCACTTCGCATCAAGGACCTAAATCCGGAGTACGACTTCCCTCCTGGGAGTCGTCCGTTCCTAATCCAAGAAGTCATCGATTTGGGGGAACACGCTATTTCCAAGTGAGTGACACGAACCTCCTCCTCCTCAAACCATTGATTTCATCCATTTCAGGACGGAGTACACGGGGAACGGCGTCGTCACGGACTCCCTGCACGCTGTCCAAATGGCGTCCTTCTTCAACAACCGACAACCGCTGAGTTCTTTAATAAACTGGGGACCCGCCATGGGATTTCTGCTGCCCTTTGACTCGGTGGTCTTCATCGACACCCACTACACGCAGCGCGGGCAGTGGGACCAGGGACCGCCGGCAGGCGAAGACGAGGAGATTACATCGCCCGCTTTCAACGAGGACGATGGTCAGTGCACCGATGAATCGCAATGGATTTGCGAGCATCGCTGGCCAGCCGTCGCGGGGATGGTGGCGTTCTCGAACCATGTCGCTGCGGAGGGAATCAATGGATTCCAGAACGCTGGACCGAACCAAGTGGCCTTTTGTCGTGGCAGAAAGGGCTTCGTGGCCATCAACAATGACCCGGACGCTGATCTGGAGACGACTATGTACGCCTGTGTGCAATCCGGCGTGTACTGTGACGTCGTGACTGGCAATTTGGTGGACGGCGAGTGCACCGGCAAGCGAGTTAAGGTGGATGAGCGACGAATGGCACTGGTCTCGTTGGCGGCAAGCGACCCCCACGGGGTGCTGGCCATTTCTGATGAATCCAGGCTCGGTACAGATGAATAAAGTCTCGGTGTGGCTGTGGCAACAAATTCTCTCCTTTGTTTATCTAAAATTGAAATCGACCGCGTGGTTCACAAATCAACACGATACTTACGCACCGACCGACGCGGGGATTACGAATTGCTTGCGGAAGCCTTTTGCCAGGCGAAGGGATATTTATTTTCCACACCAACCGCGGCGACATCCAACGGCAGAGGAAGTGGACGACGAAGATTGTGATGGAATGGGAATTGAGCCGACAAATGCCTGATGGAAGCGGTCAATTGAGCTGCTGGAGAGGTGGCGTGTGCCCAAGGAGTGAGATGGTTGAGCGATGGATTGGTAAAGGGCGGGGGTTCATGCGAATGCTGGTATTTGGTCGAAGGATGTCTTCCAAATTAAAGCAAAAAAAAACCACCCACCCCTCAAACGGCAAACTAAAGGACAACAACGAAAGCAGTCTGAGAGCCCTCTTGGAACGACCGCCAACCTCAACCTGTCCCCTAAATGGAATGGAAAAGCACAAAAAAAAAACACACAAAAACCGAAAGAAACAACCCCCTCCCCTCGATTCTGACCATGAACCAGATTTGAATGAAAGGACTCAATACCAGAGCTCAGCTCTTCACTGAAAAATATGTCCTTCTGTCGACAAGGATGAAGACGACAACGACGATGATGATGATGATGATGAAGAAAGGGTTGTTTTTGTGTTTTTTTTTTTTTTTGAGAAAGAGGATGACGGACGTGATTACAGGCAAGTAGATCAAAAGGTAGGCAATCGCTGGGACACCCGGAGGAAGGTGGAAAGGTCAGAAGACTGATACAAAATAAAAGGATGGCCTCCACTATCATCTCTCGCTCTCACACCATCTCCCTTCCTCTCTGATAATGAGTTTCTGTGTTTGAAATTGATTTAACGGTAAGTAGGTCATTAAAAAGTGCTCAACAGAAAGAAAGACAGAGAGAGAGAGATAATGAGATGACAAAAAAAGAAAAACAGAGCAATCTTCCATTACTTGGCGTCCTTCAGTCACTTTTTTCCTTCGATTCACCCTTTTGTGATTTAATTTCTAATTTTGTTACGAATTGGTGTTTGCTCCATCCGTTGAGACAGAGAGAGAGAGAGGGAGAGAGATTGGATCTTTCATTCGGAGGGACACACAAATTTGTGGTGACTCTTAATGGAGGTGACTACGTGGCAGGTAGTGGCTGAGAAGGGGACAAAAGAAAGGTGTTTGATGGAAATTTAAGATGACATCAAGGGGAAAACGAGGTTTGGTGTGAATTGTTGGTGGAGTGGCGGCGGAACTAACGATGGGACGAAATGGGAAATCATTGATTGGGGGATGGTGAGTGGATTTAAGTCAAAATTGGAAACGGAGCGTGCGGTGGGAGGGAGGGGGTGGACGATGCTCTACGGTGGTCTTGTTGTCTGGAGTTTATTTCATTTCTGTCTTGGTGCAAGGGTTGATCTGGAGACGAGGTGGTATGCCACCGATCTGGCGAGTGCTGCTACGGAATAAGGGTGAGTTTGGTGGAAATCTCGAACTCAGTGAATTACAATGCATTCAGGAACTGCTGTGGTGGCTGATACGAGGCATAGAGATTGAAGGACTTTTTGAATATTTTCTCAGGACTCCGCCTTTTACGTGAAAACCACTTTGCCAACTTTGATCAGCAGATTGGAAAACCGTCTTCAGCTTGTTCGTCCAAACGGCAAGGAATACTGAAATCAGCGAAGGTCAGAAGTGGCAGACCAGACAAAATGTATAGAAATGCGAAAGAGCGCCGGACAAACAACACAGCCTTGAGGAACACCAACGAAAACACAAGTCTTCATTTATATCAGTAAGGGAAAAAGTTGAGAAGGCAGAAGAGAGCATTGGGGAACACTACTGTCATATAGTGGACTGTCGTATAGTAGGCAATGTTGTTCCCCAAAGCTCCCTTCTGCCTTTTCACCTTTTTCCCCATACTTATAGCACTTAGACTAGTGCCCATCCAAATCAACCTAAAGGTTCGATAGGTCCAGTGTAGAAGACATTCATCGATTCCATAGAAGAAAGGCCTTGTTCCCTGTAAAGTTCTATTATATCAAGCGCGTCGAACTTGCTTTCCTGCAAAGATTGGTTCCACTCTTCGCTGAGATATCCCATCAAATCGACAGTGTGTTGCCACTGAAACTCTACTGCCAGTCATTTAGATTTCAGGTATTCCACGAGCTTGGAGCTTTGCCGGGTTTCCTTGACCTGAGGGTAATGTGCTGGTGTGAGGAGGGTCGTTCTTTTAAGGGAAGAGCTGGACAAATACTGTCCTTAATCCATCCAAAAATACAAGCAAGAAGAGGAGGATGTATGGAAAACTTGCTTGTGAAAGAAGAACACGTCATTTGAAGCATCCCGGTCGGCTAAAAATGTACGTCTTGTGACCTTGAAGTCCTCCTGGAGCTCTGTGAGAATGAATTTGTTGCAAATCAACCAGAGGTGACGCCTATGTAAAATCTGGCTGCCTTGAGTTTGATGTGAATCGAGCAGCAAGCTGATTGGCTACATCTAAAGAGCTTTCCACTGGGTCCTCAAATGCAAAGAAGGGAGATTGAAGGCGAGACTGGATTCTTTGACAAATTGGTTTGAAGTATTTTTCGTCTTTTCCATGATCTCTACACGAACACCTACATGCACTAAAACATCTCTCGTAAAATAATCATGCAGTCACCCTACCAAACACCCTCTAGCACCCTTTCATTGTCCTTGTCAAGTACACAAGATGATTCAAGTCTTTCTCCTTTTGAATACCCGCCTTTCTCCGTCTCAGTCGTCCACAGAATGCCGAGCAGATTCGAATGCGAAGGGTGCTTGGACAAAACGCATGTGTGGACAGAGCATGTTTAATAGGCACAGAGCCCGACTCTTAAGACTCAAGCCGTCGGATGATGATTTCTTCTTGTTTGTTGCCCTACCCATTAAGCCATCTTCAGATTCCAAGCCGATCATTCATTATGACCACATTTTCCTCAGTGTCGCCCCTACGAATCCTCCCGTTGAATCACTTCAGGTATTAAAGCCCCATTCGCACTCTTTTCATGTGCTTGCCGGGGACACCTACGATACATACTCTTTCCCCATCTCGACACCAAGCGATACATTCTCTGCACCCCATCTCAGTCGTCCACTTCCCCTCCGGTACATGTCAACGAATCACCGCGAGGGATGCAGCTTCCAGGGAAAGCAACATTACTTCGCCTGCTGAACATCTGAAATTTTGCCAAAAGATTTGAGAAATCGATTCAAATTGCCTGCAACCGGCCGAAGACAAGACCAAGACGAGAAATTCAATTCCAAGCATTGAATGGTCATCTCGTTATTTGATCAAGCAATCAAATTTCTTTCTGCTGGTCATAAATAGCCACTCAAGCGATTGCATGTCGTCCTCATTCGAAAATCAGTTCATCCAACAATCATTGAATGGATATCCCCATCACACACACACAGTCACACACTGTAGGCATTCGCGTGCTTTCTTCAATTCCATTCAAGTCATTATTTCAAATTTAGATCACGCGCGCCGAAATCCGCCCCCAGAAATGGGATACAAATTAAATGGCATCCCAACATGACAAGCCAGTTTTTCAAAAGACGGCTCAATTCGACAGGACACCACCAACCCGCCGGGGGATGGGGGAGTCTAGTGTACAGAAGACAAAAGAAGGGATAAGCTCTGCGCTCAGAGCAAACCCACTTTCTTAGCCGTAAATACGTATGTATATCCTAGCATCGCCTCGTATCCTCTACACATCCCTTAGACATGGGTGACTTGTGTGCCTATGAGACGGCCGACGGGCGACGGGCGAAGGCGGACGGAAATGAAAGAAGTGTCGAAAGGAATCCCGAGATAATGCCCCTAAAATGTTTCCCCGAAATTTCTTCGAAATTAAAACATAAAAACAATGCTAGACGAAGACGGCGAGGAGAGGAGAATGTAGGGTTTAACACCACCATCGCCCACCACCCCCCCCTCTCGGGGTGTCACATTGTGTGTGATGAAGGATTCATTAGAGTGCCGCCACCGATTGGATTCAGAGATGGCCCGTTCGGTTTCAGCCTCCCGGCTCATTGACGAGGGGATGATCATAAAATTCGCTGTAATGCCGCGCGAAAGCGGATTCCCAACAATGACGGGCAGTTATGGAATTTTTCACAACTCGCCGGAAGAATGCCGCGGCGGAAGTTGCGGCCCAAATTGAAATTTAATTCGAAAAAAATCCTGTCACGTTAGGTGCTCGTATTAATGGACAACGAATGAACCAACCGAGATGATGATGGGGCCAAAACGAAGGAGCACTTCGGGTGGATTTGGGGGGATTTGAAGGACTGTGAGTTGACCAAGCTGGGGGATTGGAAGGAAGCACCTTTTTTTTTTTCTTGAGGTGATTCGAAGTTCTGTCAATAAAGGCGGAACGTTCGTGATTTGAGTATGTCTCTTTTCATTTGACGGTCTTAAGGGAACGCGAATTCTTCCTCCTTTGAAGAATCTGGTAGGAAATGGGCACAGTTAGGCGAAGAGTCACATCAGAAGCATCAGAAAATAGCTGGGCAGCGCCACGTCCGTACTACAAGGGGTGGGAATCATCGGAGCCGTGTTAAAACACCGACTTTGTGCTTTCAGAAGTCTGACTGTTCCCAATGAGATGGTTCGCAGAAGTCACTGATCATCAAAACGATCTTCACACCAAGTTAAAGTCTACAGCTGGATGAAGGTAGAGGCGCCTTTCCCTTCCTTTCATCCAGAGTCATTGTTAAACTTGGACTCAGAATGGGAACGAAAGAGACTCCAGAAGAAAAGCCTTTCTAGCATTCAAGTTAAAACTAAGACCGACTGAAACAGAGACTGGCTTTAAGTGCTGGCACGAGTGTTTCATAACTTTGAACCGAGAATTCGCACGGTCTCCATGCCAACACGTAACGTAAGTGACCATTTGATGGGGTGGATATTCGAAAGGTGGTGACATGAATTTGAAGGAAGATTGGCAGCAATGAGTTGAGACTACATGGCATTAAGTGCCGGAGAAGAGGATAAGGAATAAGAGTTATCCTGCTGATGGAAGGATGTTTTGGCAAAAAAAAAAGAAAGGAATATATTCATAAGCTCCACGAAGGACTTCCCTTTTCGATCATATTTTAATCTTCCAGTTCCATGGCATGCTCGTCCTCATTCAACCTTGGCGCTGCTACACACCTTGAAGCGAACTTTATTCCCTGTGAGAAGAGATGAAGATGTAGCCGACTGTATGAGCCTTTGAATATTCACCTCAAGTGAACGAGGTGAATATGTATATCTTCATTCCGCCTTAGGTACCATATCTCCATATGTCTCCCGCTACAGCAAACCAGCTTCATAAAACTAAGGCTCACGCAACAGGTATGTCCGACCAAGAATAACCCACTGGTTGAAGACTGCAATAGTACAGGCAATACACCTAGTCTGTTGGAAGACACTGCAAGTCAGACAAAGCAGAATACAGAAATTAGCAGGGGCAGTCAGATCAACGTCCACAGCTGCTCTAAAATGGGTATGAATCTACGGGTTTTAATTTTCGAGGCTAAGAGAATGCATCCACTGGAATAAGATCCACAACAAAATGCCACATGGAGGCACTCCAAAACTCGAAGATTCCAAAGCAGTACGATTTCCTGGTGCCCTTGAGGACTTCAAAACTAAAGCTCTCCTAGAGTTGGACTGGGTAATAAGAGGGGACAAGTCCGAAGACTCGGAGCCCCTCCACTCCCTCCCCCCGGCATGGAGTTCTGTAGCACCTGCAGGGGTAAGAAAAAGGATGAAACTATACTGCACTGCCTAGGTACCAGTCCCGATCACAAAATGTAAACGACGTCCCACAACAGGTCAAGACTACCAAATGGTTATACACAGGTCAAAACAGACGTCCTAAACTAAAATGCAATAAGTTCAACGCGGGAAATGGTACGAACAACATCAGTACCGAGATCAAACGCAGAGTAACTCTTGCTAACCGCTGTTTCTATGAGCTCAAGAGGCAATTGAATTGTAGAAGGACCAAGCTGACTTTATACGAGACCTTGATCAACCCAGTCCTGCTGTATGGCGCGGAGGCAAGGACAATCTCAACAGCAGATGAGGAGGTCCTTGGTCAAAGCTCTACTCTACGGGCTGTACAGCGACATGTACAGCGACAACGCCTAAGATGACCAGGCCATGCAGAGCGTATGGACAACTCATCTCCGGCCCGAATGGTCTTCGACTCCGAACCCGTGGGACAACGCAACAAAGGATGCCCGCGTCCAAGGTGGCGCACCCAGGTGGAGAAGGATCTCAACCAGCTTGGCGTGCAACACAGGATGCAGCTAGCCAGAGACCGTGCTAGTTGGAGAGGCTTGTTGGTTGAGGCCCAGGTCCACCCCGGACTGTTGCGCCAAATAAAGAAGAACAAGGTCAACGAGGGGCCAGGTTAAAGACTAAGTTGAGCATAGGGTTATCCAAAAACTGTGGAGGATGCCTCGGAAAAAGGAGTTCTGGAACGTGGCTAAGGGGGGATGTTTAGGTCCTAATGCCGATTAAGGGATGTGGCGTTTGAATGGAAGGACCACCACAGACTTGGAAGTGCAGAGTGGAAAGAGGCACATTCTTGGTTGGCAATGAGCGCGACAATAGTACCCATTGACTCTGACTGAAAAGGCCATAAGACCAACGGGTTCAAGGCAACTTCAACCATGCCACCTTTGGCTCCCCTCCAGATGTGTCTCTCGCTACAGCAAAACTACTGCTCTAGTGCATGAAGTACTCCAACCGGCCTACACTTGGTCTGTTTTTTAATGTGAGCGTCCTCAAGGGATTATGAATACCCTTAAGTGTCCGAGTCAAGACACAGCACGGGGCGAAAGTGTGGCTGCTCGTCGTAGACAGCGTCTTGATTGGCTTAAGATTTTATTTCTTGTTTGTCTCTGTCACTCTCTGGCACTGTGCAGGATGCTAAGGCGGAATGTGTCAATAACGCAGTGCCCACCATCATGTGCTCATCAAGGCGATTAGAACGGACCATTGATTCCTTCTTGCCCCTTGTCCTAGCCTTTGATCCTAAGCCGAGCACTGATGATCCCCTCTTTTTAGTCAGCTTCCACTCTCCCCCTTAGTATTTAAGGCCCCCTTCCCTTCTTTCTTTTATGAAAAGCTTGGCAGTGTACACAATTACGCCGAAGAGATGCGCTGTTATGTGATTTTTTGAACCTAGTGAAAACAGTGGAGCGGGCAACTGTGAACATTTTAGCCACTCTTTCAGAAATCAGTACAACTCTTCTGCGGCCCAGATGACAGCGAAATTGTGGCATTTTGCCACCACGCCGAGCAAAGTCACACAGCCGGAAGTGGTCATTTGAGTCAATCCCTAAGGGATTTAAATTTTTCGTTATGGCAGTCTCCGTACCATAAATAATCCATCTCCCAAGTTCGAACAAAAATTCGCAGCTAAACCTCCATAAACATCTAAACGGCCAAACGCAACGGATCTCTAAATCAAATCTAGGCTGTCTTTGACCTTATCAGTCAATCTATCAAGTTCCATTCGAATTCGAACAGCTTTCCAGGAGGTACACAACACCCCAAACATCCAAACTTCATCAATCATAAATAAGTTGAATTGTTTACCAACGCAACGGAGCCCGGCATTAATTCCATTCAATGGCGTAGGCCTACAACTTGCGTGCCAACTACTCCCCTCTCAGTTGAGTCATTAAGTCATCACTCAGCGCAATTGATTGCCGTATTCAAATGACGACCATCCAAGCACAACTGATTCAACGCCAACGTGCATTGCATTGCTCTCCATTCCACACACACACCATCCACACACTCTTACGATCCACAGCAACGGCACAAGCGCACTTCGCAGAAAATCTCACCACCTGGTGAGCTGTGGTGAGTT
This sequence comes from Eristalis intricaria, assembly GCA_964034865.1. Classification (NCBI taxonomy): domain Eukaryota; kingdom Metazoa; phylum Arthropoda; class Insecta; order Diptera; family Syrphidae; genus Eristalis; species Eristalis intricaria. Next base: position 2,479,344 of record OZ035874.1, on the reverse strand, counting down.
GCTTCAAACATCCTTTCCAGCCCTACAGTAGCATCCCTGCATCCGATAAACACGAAACTCTTCGAATCCCAACCGTCAGTTAGTTGATGGTAACCGCACCGGTTGCATCGTGAAGACTTGTGCGCCCCAGCCACATCCGGATCGCATCGGAAATCTCATTTTCGTGAATTTTTGCCCCCGACCAGTTTAATTTGTGTCCCTCTCTCACCCTGCCGACGAAGACCGACGATGGAAATCGAATTTTAGTGCGTCCGGTCCGCGAATTGGTCGTAATTGTATCGCAAGTGCTTCTGCGGTCTTTTGTGGTTAATAGCCGTCATCTTCTCGTCGTCAACGTTCGTGGGTAATGCGAATTTAATATCGCGCCGCGCAGTGAATTCTGTGGTGGTGGTGGTTGTTCGGTGGTTGGCGGTGCGGCCCGTGCGCCAGTGAGTGAGTGTAAAAGGTATACAAATCAAAATTTAACCGCAGAATGATTCCACTTGGCTATAAAGTGGATTGCCCCCAACTGCCGTGAAATATCCCCCAGCAGCAGAAGCAGCATCATCAGGATACGCACGCTAAAACGGGGTGAGTGAGAACGCGAACAAGCGATATCCTGAAATTTAATTTTCTCCTAATTAACTGGAAGAGCGTCTTCATAATTTTTGCGTTTAACTACTGGTTTTGTGTTGTAACAAGACTCACTCAATTGATGGAGATTGGGTGGTGTTCTCGCAAGGATCTACACCTCTTGATGGGGCGGGGGGAAGGGCACTTCAACGGTTGATTGCCCCAATTCGACGCGTTCAAGTGGGCGGTGAAATGTGGTGTGCGGAGAAGAGGTTGGATTTTCTGCAATCAAAGCGAGATTCTAATTGGAACCCGGCCAATGTGATGAATTTATTACACATCGAGACCGGGGTGAGTGCGGACACCCGATGGTCCTTCAAATCAAAGTAAATGGCCTGTTTGTGTGTTCCTTGTTCCTTAACTATGTCTTTTGTGTGTGCCTTGGGACCACCACAGAGTGTGTGTGTCCCTGGTCTCTCTCTCTCTCTCCTTGTCGTGACATTTCCCACCGAGTGAACACACCGAGTAATAACATTAAGAACAAGTTAATCGGGGATTACGGAGGTCAGCGTTTTGCTTTTATCCTTTTCTTCGGCACACATTAGAGGTTAAGTCAACTAAATTCGCTTGCTTAAGGGAGATACGATGAATGGATCAGTGGACATCGCAGTGGACAGTGTGTATGTGGAGATAATGGCGTAGGGACAAGGTTTTCTCTGCCCTTCATGGTGGACGGAAGATTTCAATTATAAATTGTGTCAGCAGCAGTGACAGACCGAGGAACACGAGCGAGAAATGGGCGGATTCCGCAGAATGAATGGAAACCAATTTGATGGCTTCATCTGAGGTCTTCAGCGCGATGCATTTTACTTACGAAAGTCAAAGTCTCCTTCTTCGTCGTCTATTCGGCTGTCCTAGTGTCTTCGGCTCAACTAGTACCTTTTTTCTTCGTCTTCTATTCATGGACTTTCCTGACAACCCCACTGAATTGAAAGACTCTCTCTGCAAGCCTATTGAACAAGATCACTCATTCTCGAATGTGATGATTAAGTCCTTAGTCTTGAAGACCGCCAACGACTGCCGACTGGAGTCTAAGGAAAACTAGATCTGAAATTCGCTCCAATATGAAGTCCACTGATGAAACTAACTGACACGATGGCGCTTACATTCCACCTCTAGAACATTTCTGAGCAATAGTATTTTTTCTTCAATATTTCAAGTGATACTAGCCAAGGCATTGACAGATGTCCTAAGATAATTCTTGGCGTTGGGGGTTGATCTTGAATGCCACTTTAATGGCTGAAGGTGTACAAGCTGTCTGTCGGAAGAATATAGAAACTTCTCTCTCGTCTGTGGTCTCTCGTGGAAGTCTTCAGATTCCCTTTGAGTTGAACAATCAATACAGTTTCGAGCCCTTTTTCATACTAACATGCCCACAGTTGATAAATTTTTTGGCAACTGAGGAAAAGGGAGGAAAGTGGAAGAAGATATGTATATGCCTTGTTATAAAAGATCTCAACGTCGGAATAGAAATGTCTAGACAGACAGCCTTAGCTGACCTCAATGAGGGGTACCACAGGGATGTGTGCTTAGTCTACTTTTGTTTGTCCTATAGGTCGACTATGAGGAGAATATTTTTGCGGCAGTTGTGATGGTTGGTCGGGTGGAAGGTTAAGGTTCTACCTAAGTCCACATTTTTCTTGTATTTTTAACCGCTCGTAGAAGCTGTCTCTGGAGTGTATCTGTGTAGTATCTGTTGAGTATCTAGAAGTTCTAAATGTAACTCCCTGATTTGTCAAATCCCGACATGTACACAGTGAATTTGGACAACGTTTGACGTTGGACAACCATAGATTGGTGAGTGCTTCAAAGTTTCAAAAGACTTTTGCTGCAGTGTCCGGCAGTCTTAATGAAGACCGTGATTTGTTTTGATTAGTCGGTTGCTCTTAAGCCGTAGAAGAAATATACACGCTTGATCCAATAAAGGGGTCTTGTTGCTGAGCACGCACGACAGATCTCCAGGCCACTGGATCCTCCGTCATCAACTATAATCAATCCGAACTTATGCCCAAGCGGCGCCAGGCGAGTTTTAGGACCATCCTATATTCCCTAAGAAGTGGCTTAACATTGAACTCTCCGCTAGGACTAATTAAAACCTACTCGTGAAATAATCTTTAAAGAGCCAATGACAGGCATTCCTCTGCAATTTTCTTGTGTTCTTTCTGCCAATAAATTCGATAGGATCTCCCTTCTTCTTGCCATTAAGCCTATGTTTTTCTATCAGATTCACGCTCAAGACTCACAAAAACTCCCAATTTCTGAGCGCCTTAAAGCCAGTGACTCATCAATTCAGTCATTTCAGCCCCCGAGTTTATTCCTACATCGTGGACTAAGATTATGGTTCTGAATCTGTTCTGAAATTTGGTCCTACTCCGTATGCATTAGAAAGGCTGGCATCCCAATTGTTTTAATGATTCCTTTCTTTTTTTGCTCATTGCATTTGTTTTCGTTTCGATTATTTTAAAAACAAACACTGGATTTTAGTCGCCTCTTACGACAGGCATGCCTTACCTCGGGTATATTCTAACTCCTACCCGAAGGGGGGTGCTCCCTATCTGCCTCTATCAGTTCCACTGGAGACATGAAAGTGAAGATGTACCATATGACCATCAATGCAAGGAGATTGAAGTTCTGTTTACACTACGCAGTAAAAAGAGTCTCCAAACTGAAATGTTTCAAGCTCAGATCTCTGAAACTGAAACCCCTAGGCGAATTCAAATTCGCCAGTTAAACATATTCATTGTGCAGTCTTCAATTGATTCTGGCTGACGTGGCTCGTCACGACTTGTCGTAAGTAAGGGCATCGAACCCATACGATACATCGACTGTAGAAATTGCCAAAGCAACCTTTGCGAGATACTAAACATTTTCAGACGTTCCTCCCATGTCCCTAGCTACAGGAGCACGAAGGTGTGAAAACAGAATTCTGCCAATTTCAAACCATCCTGAATTTCTCGAAGTTTCCCTTGACCGAAAACGTAGTTAGAAGCCGAACGTCGTCGAACCGTTTAACAAGTCCCAAAATACCGTCTAAACAAATATTCGACTGAAATTGGGAACTACAGTCAAAAGTGACCCACTTAATCTGTACCAAATTAGTGAAACCAATTTTTCTTGACGGTCGGCACTTAAAATATGAGGTTCTACAGTCCCTCAGAAGATGGTCCATGGCTCATCTACCTCCACGGAAGACGGAGAAAGAACTGATCCACTTGATAGGCCAAACTGGGGCAAATGCCCTAAGGCCAGTGCCATATTCATAAGCAAGTGGTTGTGTATTTTAAGACTATAGAGCAGGAATCACTTGCAATTTTATTCCAACTGAGTACACGACGAAATTAATTCCCCATCAGTCTTTACTGCAATTGTGAGGACTTTAAAAGACCTTTGCACTCATTTCATTCACAGTCTTGCTCTGAAAGAGGAGGCAACCCTTAGGTAGGCGGGGTGCTAGTGCATTCACCAGCACACTTAGACTATATTGGTCCATTGTGATAAAGAGGCAACTCTTAAGAACTGCACCGTGGAACTGTCTCAGTTAAAGCGACATTCCAATTCGAATCGGGATTAGATTCGTTGGCGAACCACAGAGGAACCTCCAACTCGAAAACCCGAAGTTCCCTTAAGTAGAGGTTTGGATGATTGCCACCACTGTAGCAGTTGTGGCCCACTTAGATCCTTGTTGGATCCCTTAAGTAAAGGGTTAGAAAGAAAAGTCAACACCAGGACGGCGGCAGCGGACGAGACCTAGGCTTTTCGGAGCAACCGACGCACTCAGAGCTTCAGCGAGGTTACTGGCATCGGATGCATCGGGGAGAGAAAGGGTCCTGGCTCCCCCAGTCTGAACTAACTCACTGATCACGTTTCAGAGACAGCCAAAAGGGCTCGAATTTTCCATACACGATGCCAGTAAATGGGTTAAGTGGACAACGATTTTCGTTGTTTGCATATTGACCTGTGAAGTTCTTCAACAGAACAAGGAACTCGCAAAGTTCCTAGCAAGTTTCCTTTTGAAGCCCGTTCTGATTCCTCGATACAAGAAGTATGAAAAAAAATCGTTAGTGTCAACTAGACGCTCCAGAGGGACGTCTTCCTCCATCTGACTAAAATTGCGGACCATGAGTTGGACACCCTCTTCTTGCTTGAAGAATTCTTGCTCCAGAGCTGAATTACACATGTTCTCTGAGTTCTCTTTGACAACTGCCTTAACACAAGTCGGTCGACTCCTCTCCTACTCCCTCTCCTCCTTTCGCCTTCAATGCAAGCAGGATCAAGCGACTTCGACATCCCTCTCGATGACGCGACCCCACCTCCTTGGATCAAAATGGATTGTCATTAATCCAAAAATCGACCGGATACATGTCTACAGACAACACGGATCGGTGAAAGGCAATTAAGCACCTCAAGTGTGTTCTCCTGTTCTCGCCCGATCGATTATAAATTATCTTTCCGAATCCTTAATAACCCTAATGCATGTCATTAGTCCGGAAAATACATATGAGCCCACACACAAGCACAGCGCGTGTCGTCGTCACGTACATAATTATTTTCATATTAGGATGGCGTTTCTTTTCGGGGATGGAACACAATTTGGTTGATGTGATACAAGGTCAAGGTCCGGGCCGAGATTTGCTGGCCAGATTGATTGTGATGAACAACTGTTGCCCCCAACTCAGGCGGTTGGTGACAGTCCACACCAATCACAATCTTTCCGCTCATCTCTAATTCAGAGACTCATTCAAAATGCACCATCCAATGCAAGATTCCAGGTCCGACTTGTGTGCACCCATGTTCGATAGCTTCACAACCCCTTCGACTGATGAATTAAAAATCAGCACAAAAAAAAGAGGCGGACATAAAAGAAATAAATAAATAAATGGGAGTGTAAAAAGCAAACTCCTGGCATAAAGAACACAAAGTAACGACATGGTGGTGGCATAAGCCAGCCCACGTTCCACAGGACGTATACGTAACCTAACGTGCTCGGTTCGGTTTAATGTTAATCCCTCCGTTCCTCGTCGAAAAAAAAACCCCCAGCAACACAAAGCTGACGCGGTGTATACGAGGACCTCCGTGTGCACTACTTGCGATGATCGTAAAAATGTAGGCAAATAGAGACACCACTTGGATTTGGCCGGTATCGTTGCCTAAGCCCCGGTGCTGTCGATGAGGGACGGTGTATGCACACGGACGGAGGAAGGAAGTTGTCGTCGGTTCCTGGAACCAACTATCACCAACAGTGTCAACGCCAGAGTGAGACGTGAGACGTCTGTCTCTCTCTCTCTCTCCCTCACACAGTTTGTCAATAATTCAGGGATTCAGTTATTGTGGGGAGAGCACACTTTCGTATCCTTGAATATCCTTGTAATATTCATTTTTATTTCTGTGGTTGAGCAGCTCGAGCTCGAAATGTCTTCGAATTTGGGCGCGGGAGCCATGTTGCGTGTCGATTTCTGATTTATGCAGGACCTCCTCACACACACAAACACGACGCTCTCCATTCCCGCCCACTTGCACATGGCCAGGCCAGTGGAGCATGGAACACGGGGTATGGAGCATGGAGCATGAAACATTGAATTACGATTACAAACCACAAGATATTGAAGAAGATTGAGATTTCATCCTGCAGTCGGCGTTTAACTTCTCGCCGATGGAGTTCTGGAAGTGCACTCAAACGTGTGTCTCATCCGATGATACCAAGCGTAATGAGATAAGATACTTTCGCCGACTTTTGAGCAAAATCCATTGATTGGTGTGAATTCCCGGAAAAGTTTTCGCGTTAAAAACGAGCCAAAATGTGCGGTGGGGGATACTGGGGAAAAAAGGAAACTTCCCCAAAGGAGAATCATTTTTCTCCATCAGACATAATTAACTTTGCTTCTTGTTGTGAGTTCGAATATCTCTCGTGCTTTGTGTGTTTCGATCCGATAGCGGTGGCAGGCAGGCGATGGTGTGTTACGTCTCCTCCCTCCGTTGGTGCCGCCTCCCTTCGAAGGGGGTTCGCGTTTCAGTGTTCGAAAGTTCGAGGCGTGATGTTTGAGAATCGAAAGTTTTCAGTTTAAACAGTTTTTTTTTTGCTCTTGTTGTTTTCCATTGTTTCGAATTGAGATGAAATGATGGCGTTAAGGCGAGAAGGCTTAGAGGTGAAGATTTGTAGATTGTCTCGATTTTTGAAAAGTTCACCGAAGGCTGAGGGGGACGTGTGTAATTTGAACTGACTTGTGAAACAGGTCGTTGGGTCTTGTTTTCTTGCAACCTTCCGGGAGATTGTTTTCTCTTACTAGTTATTGGAGTATGATTTCAGGCGCAAGTTGAGAATGACTTCCAAGAATTTGGGGTGAAGCGAATTTGAAGCAGTGTTGGGCGCCATTTACGGTGGAATGTAGTAGAAAACTGAGTCTCTGAAGTCGACTTAACCATGAGTCTCTATGTAAGCTAATCAGAAGATCGGGACAACTCAGGTGACACCATTAAAGCGACTTAGCATCGTCTCGACAAGGACTGACGTGCCATTCTCTTATTGCATCCTTCCGCTTCCTTATTTGCAACCAAGTTTATGTAAAAGCCTAGTACCCAACTGGAATCTCTGCGGAAGCTAGACGTGAAAAATCGAATCAGCGTTGGGCGCCATTTCCCACCCAATCCCTGCGCAAGCTAAGGACACTTGAATTCTTATCTAGAAACAAGTAAAGAGAAAGCATTTCAGAGATCAAATGGTGAAAGGCGCACATGAAGCCCGGCGTTGGGCGCCATCAAGAAGCAAATCTCTCCTCTGGCTTAGGAGTTAAAATATTTCTGTCAATGTCACCTACATTCATCTATAAGCATGTTAATTAACATTTGCAAACATTTTTTTGACCAAATGTGGCGAAACGCTCATGTCGTCAAAAACAATTCAAACCTCGGATTCCCTCTAAGACCTCAATCCAATCAGAGCTACTTAAGTGACACCACGAAGGCGATTATCACTGTCGTCTTTCCCTCGACTGGGCAAGAACAAACGTGACATTCCCTTGCATCATCCCTTCGCTCCAATTCCAACTTGTGTCAGCATCAGAATTTCCTTGAAGCCCCTCTCTCTCTCTCTCTCTGTCGCACACCCAGAATGATGTGCAAATAACTCATCCGTCCGTTTGCCCCCACCCAGCATCCAACAACCTGTCATGGAATTCAACTCCTTGCATTGGCCATGATCAAGTACCCTCATCCAGAGTCGGATTTATTTGATCACATCTACAAGTTAATTACCCTCTGAGGCGAACCGCAAAAGTTATTTATATTTACTTTTACTCATCTGCCTCCACGGCACTCCTCCGCCATCCGCTGTCACGTCTGCAGAACATGCCAACCCCACAGAGCACAGAGGCAGTCTCGGCATTTTGTCATTTCAGGAACGTCGTCATTGTCGTCGTGGCAGTTGATTGTTGGGAGAGGTTACCCTCTCCTTGTTGTTGACTGCATGAACATTTCCCGCCGCCGCCGACGCCGCCCGCACTTCACAAAAAACCCACAAAGTTGAGACAAAGCACGTTCCACTGAGACGGTGGCTTGAGCTTGAGCTGCAGAAGCACCAGTTGTTCCCGATGACTATGGGATTGTGTGTATGTGTGTGTGAGTTGCAAAGCACTGCAACTGGTGCAAAAGTTTAGTTCGAAACGTACATCTAATCTATGCGACACGAGTAATTAACTGACTCACAGGGTTCCGAAAAACCAAGTCTATTCGAAAGCCATCACAAAACGGATGACAGAATGGAAAAACAACAAGTTTTGTTGTCAAACTTCACCGTAATAGTGTCAACAAAATTAAAAGTCGCCACAAATTCGTGTCGAAATGCAAGGTAGGTCCTTCGGTATGGCAGCTGCAGCACGAAAACGACAGAACGACTCACCTCTCTTTGCTCAAGCGATGGGCGCTCAATGAGACGGAGGCGGAGGCGGAGGTCGTTGGTGTTAGTGGATTTTTCGTGTGCGGAGGATTTAATTAGAGCCGGGGTGACACACAGCCAGCGACGGAAGGAAGGAAGCGGTTGAGCATTAAGAAAGTTTTGCGTGTGTCTGATGGAAAGTTAAAAATTCTTCACCGAAACATGGCAAAAGTTCTAATCGGCTTCCTAATGTCATTTGGGACATCCCGATGGTTTGACGTACCATTGCGGGGTTCCTTGCAGCTACGATGTGACACCAGGGATAAATTGTGAGTTGGTGCGTGCTCGGTTTGGGTGGGGACAGTGAAAATATGTGCTCTGTTGACTTTGGAAGGCGACGTGGGTTTGGTCAGATGAAACGTGGAAATTGGAAAGTGCCTGTGCCTGTGTGAGGCGGATAAGGCTAAAGTGATTTTGAAAATTTCATTAATTTTTCTTTTGAGTGACGCTACTGGCTGAGGAGTAATTGGGCATGTGTCTTAAATATGTGGGTGAAATTTAATCCTTCGTGGGGGTGGATTGTGGATCCCAAACATCAAGGCTCTCTAGTCTTCTCGATCTGTGGCAGGCTCCCACTGGTTGGACACATGGATGAGGTCCTTCTCCAATTAAGCGTACCACTTAAAGCCGTTTTCTGTTGCAATGATCCCGGAGTCTATGGCTCTCCATGGCTTAAGGCGCAGGATGTTTAGGCCCCTAGCTAGACTCAGCGGTGTTTGTTGCCGGGTGTACAGATTTCGTGGTTAAGTCGACTTCAACAGCCATATGATGAAAGATCGCACGCTAAAGTGAATATTTAACACACCGAAGACGGTTTTAGAAATTTTGCATGCCCCGAAGAGCAGGACTGATGACCAAACTAGGACAACTAGTTTCTTTTTTAGAGAAGGCTTAACTATTGAATTGCCTAAGCCCACTAGTCTCTCCTCGTCAATTTCGGTAGTGTTTGCTAGCACTGTTTATCGCGGAGACGAGTTGGATGAAGTCCATAAGCCCAGACTGAAATCTGATGGTATTCCACAAGGTTCCATTTCGTGTCCCTTACTCTTTCTCATTTTTTAAATGCTTTCCGCATCTTCCCTGACTACCCCAAGCCAAGACCAGCCCCGGAATGAGTTCCAATCTGATATCTGATGGTGTGCCACAAGGTTCCATTTTGTCTCCCATGCTCTTTCTCATTTCTATAAACACTCTCCGCCTCTTCCCTGACTACCTCAAGCCAAGACCTGCCCCGGGATGAGTTCCAATCTGATATCTCATGGTGTGCCACAAGGTTCCAGTCCGTGTCTAATACTCTTTCTCAATTTTTTTTAAGGCCCTTCTGTCCAGCTCCTTATACAAATTTTGCATCATGACTGATTTAAGACGCATTTCCTCAGCCAATTAAATTCTGTTGGTGTACAAAGCTAGCATCCGTTTCAATTTCACATTTCTTTCTACTCACTTGCACACCCCCCAGGGTGACTTCCCCCACAGCACTTCTCGCAGCCCCTAACCCGCACACACCACGACCCCCACAAAGTACACATTTCATCAATCTCTCCTCTGCGGCCTACTTCCATCAGACTATTTATAATTGAAACTCTCACAGTTCACACACCACAAGTTGAACTGGTAGTCGATTCCCTTATGTCCCTACGGCTGGCATGTGCATTCGATTATCGCACAAATCCCCTATCACTCTCTATCAAGCCAAAATCAGTACACTGAAGGAAAACATCAACAACAGCATCTTGTCTGTCTGTTGTGTCGTGTCGTGTCGGTTGGCCGGGCACTTATGAAGAACCTTCGATTCGAATTCCCCAAAGATGTGTTCACAGCAAGATTTTTCGTCCTTCGAAGATTGAAGAGTTGCCAGAAAGAAAATTGATTACTTCCTGACCCTTCCCACTCGTAATCTCTTGAGATAGAACGAGAACGAGACCGAGACCTACTCACTCACTTCAAAAACAAGCAAAACAAGCAAACTGGGACCTAAACGACCGCCCTATGGTGCTCTAGCGAATCCATTAGAATGGCCTAATTGATATTGTGTATCAGGGATATTTGAGTTTGAGTAAATCTCTGGGATGAACAATTAATTGAATGTAAAGTGTATCGTTCCATCTTGTGCAAATATCACGACACAAGGATACACACAAACACCCACTCGTTCACACACACGTGGAGAAGGCTGAGAGGAGAATTTATTCGCAATATATTCCGTGTAATGTTGCTGCTTATGACAGGCACTTGAAAATATTGTCCCTTAGCCGGAGCTAGCGACGCGAAAAAGAAATTATGTTATTTGCCACTATCATTGTCCTAGGACTCATCGTGTCGCCATCGCTGGTGTGTGTGTGTGTCTGACATTAAAGCGTGTCAGAAGTAGGTGGAAAAGTCAAATATTTCATGACACCTTAATAATTCATGACGCTGACGACGGTGACGACCCAAAAAAGAAACTGAAACGGAAGGAGCAAAACAAAAGGAAACGCTGACGACAACGACGACGATGAGCTGGAAAAGCAGAGAGAGAGAGAGAGAGAGAGAGAGAGAGAGAGAAAAAAATACAAGACAACTGAACGCGGGCCTCTAAAATGTTTGGCATCATGCTTCCATTTATTATCCGGAACAGGCCAAGCATTGTTCCAGTCGTTGTTGTCATTCACAGAGTGGGTGGGAAGAGCTCTAATTCTTGCACTTCAACTAATGACTGACATTTATGGGGGCGCGTCTGTGAGCAAAGATGGTAACTAACTAGTTACGAATGCTGAGTGAGATGCTTGAGAGGCTGACATTTAAGAGATGTGCTTAGATGTGAGTACGCTCTAGAACTTCCTTTGGCGTGATAAATGCTCTTAGGTTACAGTTGTGTAGAAACGAAATACTTGTTCAATCATAAGCAAATTCTTTGGAATCTCAAGTGCATCCTTGCGCGCATTTCCAACATCTGACACAGCTCCATGCACCTCTTCATTATCTAAAGTAAGCATCACATGAATCATCAACGCCATTTAAAGTCGTCTTTCCATGCTGCTGCTTCAAAGCCTCTAGATGCTCATTATTATCGTCTTAATGACACTCTCTCAAAACCCGCGCATCCTTTCATTTGAACCACAAAGCCCGTTCCGGCAAGGAAACGACATGAGGTCATGGAGGAGGGAATGAAGGAATTTCTAGAAAAAAGGATTCAAATTGAAATCCAGTCGAGTGTCTAGCCCCAAGCAGTTACAGGAGTTCTCGCGAATTGAAGTGCTCGGTTTCCTGGGGTTTTATTCAATGTGCACAAAAAACGCACACACCCACCCTTGCATCCCTTTTTGACGCCCCTTAAGAGTGTTCCTTAATTGAAATCAATTTATTTTGAAGTTGTACCCTTTGAATTCGAAAGCAAACTTTTCTCCTGCCTGAAAGTATGCGATTTTGTGAACACGACAAATCCCCCAAGAAACCGATTTAATTGATTAAAATCTCTCACATTAATCGTCCAGTGATCTGTGTTTGAGGCCATCGTCCTTTCGATGATGATTGATTGCATTATTCTTCCCGAGCAGAGGATGGGGGTGTTTTTTTTTTTGGTAATTGGTGGAATGTGAAGCATACTCTTGGGCTGGCGGTCATTCATATAAATTTGAATGAATTACTCTTGTGTCAGTCCTGGGGCGAGGGTACAAGAAACATCTCAATCTTCCACTTGCCAAAGGCTGCAGAGCGGGATTCCATGGGTTTCGAAAAACAGAAATCGACACCATCTGCCCAAGGCCCCGAAACTTCAATTTTCATCATTACTGTGGTAGTCATAAATCATTTCATTGCTGGGTCGGTTGGTCGCCGAAGACGACGACGACGACGCCCGATTTGCGATGTGGGCGGAGATTGTTTGCATCTCTGAAGCGTCCGCCTCCAGACGTTCTTTTTTTTTTTTGTTCTCTTCATAATAAATCTTTGGGATGAATGCAAATAGTCGTGGCAGATAAATGAACAGCTGACGGGTCGGATTCGAAGGGCTTACGAATGAAGCTTCTGCTGGGTAATTGGGAATTCAATAGAAAGGAAGTAAAGTGTCTTTAGCAGCTTTGACATCTACCCAATGATGGGTAAATTAACTTAAACGAATTTGTGGGTCGATTTAGCGCAACGATTAAGGAATGCTTTTCGGTGAAAAATTACATTGTCTAAGAAGAGATCAACTCCAATTAAATAGAGTCAAATTCAACAGGGTCTCCTTTCCTGGCTAATTACTTCAAGTCCGCCCCAATTGCTGGCATCATCATCATCATGTCCTTATCCCCTTATGAGCCCTAGCACCTCTACAACGCCTACGCGCTGTCGTGTTCCTCACTTCTCCCCAACTCTTGCTCAATTGCCGTGCTTTGTTCTCTACTCGACCCGACTCTTCCATCCTGCGTAAGCGGGTTCCATTGGATCGCGTGGTTTACTATGGAGTTGTCACCTTTTCGGAGAGCGGGACCAATCCACAGCCATTGTCGACGTTGTATCGTTGTGCTGCCTGTTCTCTCATAATGTTCGTCGCTCGAGATCCCTGTGCGCAAGATATGGACAGGCTAGTTAATAGAATAGCTGATCTCTTGCCATTAAGCTTATGTATCCATGACTCAGTTCGCTGGACCATCCCCTTGTGGGCTGAATTTTAAATACAAATTTGAGTCCAATTCCCATGGGAACTTCCCTCCAACTTGGTCAAGTGTGGGGCCAGCCTAAATACCTCTGCTGGTCTTGAGGTTGCCCGTGGCATCAGACTAGAGCCTCTGGAGAAGCTTTCGCAACCACACACCGAGTGGAGCTTTGTCCGTCACAATAACTGAGCATTAATGTAGGGACACAGCCGAAGCCAATGGCCCTAGCTTATTTTTAATGGATTGTAGTCGCCTCTTACGACAGGCATGCTTTACCTCGGGTATATTCTACTCCCTACCCGAAGGGGGAGGAGGTATGAACCAAAACTCTCATGCACTGCTTAGGTTTCTGTCTGGAAGGCGCTGTTGTGGCAAGGATGAAGCAATGTTGAGGCCTTTGGAAACCTCATGACACAATGGGACAGAAGGCCATATGGCCAGGCTTTAAGAGACGCTCATCATCAGCCCTGGAAATGATGGGCCTGAAGTCAGTGCTCATCCTTGACTGCGAAGCCTCTTCCTTTCGACTGAAAATTATCATTGACACAGCTCCTGAAAAGGTCGCCTGAAATCGATTTCCAAACCCTGTTCATCTCCACTGAAAGTTAGTTTCCACTCTCTCTCAGAACACATCGCCTTGTCGGCCATGTTTCAGTGTTCATCCACTCAATCGATGTCAGTCAATGCCTCGCTAAATCCCCTTCATTAACTTAACAGTCAAAGCGTGTATATTGAATTTATGGCAAATACCAGCGCTTGTCGCTTTTAACAGCTCCCAACACAGATCAACCATTCAATTAACACTCGTTTTCAGAGAAATTCGTGAAATGGAAAAAGTTTGTCATTTTTTTGTTCCAAACAACTCCCATCAAACAATAAGTAATCACATCAATCCATGGATGGATTCATTGATTTGCACTCGAGGTCGACGATGCTATTCGCATCGGAGGACATAGACCGCCGCGCCGTGGGCATCGGCAACAGATCACCACCACAGACGACGCCGCTCCGCTCCACACCACCACTGAAAAGATCACAACCGCACCGCACTATGGATATGTGTCCTTTTAAAAAATTAATACTCAAACATTTGTTCGTTTAATTAAATTTACGCATGCATCCCGCTACGGGCAGCAAATTAAAATCGAATTTGCCATGACGCCCGGCGACGACGTCGCTCGATGGATGCATCTGCTGCTGAGGCAAGGAGTTCCCAATGCATGTCCACTGCCCCAGGCGATGGCAGTGGTGGCGGTCGTGGTGGTGGCCCGGCAATCAATCAGATTCACAATATAACTACAGCCTGAAGTGATGTTGTTCAATACTGAATCAACTTGCGTACATACACCACAGAGTCGGAGCGTGAGAGTCCTGTGTGGTGTTCAACGTTGTTGGGGCGTCATGCATGTTTACACAGATTCCAGATGAATTCGATTTTTGAATGCACCCCCAAGGGGGTCGAAGAAAATCAATAATTCAAGAGGAGCGAAAACATCCTCTCGAGCCCCGGCGGCGACCAACGGAACGAGAGCTGAGCCTCTGCCTCGGAGGCAGGCCCGCAGTCTCTGAAGATTAAATTTTGACTTTTGAAAGGGTTCAAGAAGGGGGACCACCTCCGACGACGAATGAAACATAGAATCCCGTCGCCCCGCCGTGACATGACAACAATGAGGACACGTATCCAGCAGCGAGTATGTGTATGTGCTCTGAATATAAAGATAAGCCGTGGCAAAGTTTATCTTTTGCTCCAGGAGCTAAATGAATTAATTTGCCGGGGAAAAAAACAAATTGAATTGCGTCAAAACTCTCATTGGTCGTGACAGTTTGATGTGCCTTCTGGCAGACGCCATGTGAGGTTGGCAGAATGTTTGTTCGTTGTCCCCGAGAGCGTTTATTGATTTTCGTTTCCTCTTCTTTTTTTTCCCGTCTGATGGAAGCACGAGGCCAACGAATATAGCGTAGGCGCTACTAAATCCCTAATGGATTTAATTAATTCTAAGAGTTTGGGAACTATCTCAGATCCGGGGATGGGAAGGGTGGACACTGTGAAAGGAAATGAATTCGTTTAAGGGTCCGAATGTGGGAGCCTGATGTTGATGGCAAGACTTAAAGTCACAGCGGACGTCTTGAGGTGGACTACTAGTTCGCAAATGACTTCCGGAGGAGAATCACCTTCACTTGTGCTCCACATATGATAGCCGACGTCCATGGCAACTGTTCGTACTTAGGATTCGGCTCGAAGGATCAAAATCATGATCTTTTAAGTACTTGCTCTGGCAGTCCTCCAGTGTCGATTCGACAGGTGGATGGTGGGACGAACGGCAGAGCTGAGTCTTGGTGTTGGCTTAGAAACAAAAAATAATATTTGGTCCTGCGAGGATCATGAATAAAAGATAAGACACAATCACGACCTGTACCAAGATGTGCATGCCGACCGTCAAGTTTACTGTCTCGGCTACATCGAGAGCTGGAACACCAAAGTTCCAACTAAAAGGGGATTTCAATCCGTTCGCCGGTCTCACGAACGAGATGAGACCGAACCTCTGGCATAAAGGCCAAAATATCGCAGAGGTAAGGCAACTTCGTCTTAGGGACTGGGAGCAGCATGCACGGCACCGAAGGAAGATGTCCTTACACTAGCCCAGATGGTTCAAGATTCGCTGACCTTAGAAGTAAGTTGACGCCACAGCTCGCCCACATTGTAAAATCTTCAAATCCATGCCGCATGGGTTGAGATGAAAGCGAAGACAAAACTCAACCTCTGGTATTGGTCTCATTGATTGAAAAGAGAGTACCGGCGACCGTCATGATGGCAGCTAAGGCTTGGACTTCCCATGAGAACTGAGGAGCGAGCACAAATTTAAGAAGGAATCAGGCAAAAACAGCTACGTGTGCATGAATGTTTGGAACGTCAGCTTTAGAAGTATGAAAACCATTTTCCTTGTAACCTAGTCCCCTGAACATAGTCAGAGACAAGTCGAGAGCTGTTGTGGTGAATCTGAAAGTTGGTATGCCCCGATTCGAACCCGGACCTTCATGTACTAGCTATGCCAGTGGGGTTCTTCTATTATCCTCGTTCCAAACTACATTCGACTTAACAGCTGTGTCACTGAGTATTGTCGAAGTCCGTCAAGAGCTGTTGTGGTGAATCTGAAAGTTAGTATGCCCGGATTCGACCCGGAGCTTCATGTACTAGCTATGCCACTTCGGTTCTTCTATTAGCCTCATAACAAACTACTTTGTCTTAACATCTATGTGCTCTGATCATTATCCGCAACTCCCGTGAGGTAGTCCCGTGATTGTGAAAGTTGGTGTGCCTGGATTCGAACTCGGATCTTCATCTACTACTTTTGCCACTGCGGTTCTACTAGCCGCGTCCCAAACAACATTCGAATTAACAACTGTGCCACTGAGCATTGTTGAAGTCCCTCAAGAGCTGGTGTCGTGAATGTGAAAGTTGGCGTGCCCGGATTCGAACCCGAACCTTAATTTTCTAGTTTCGCCACTGAGGCTCTTTTCTTAGTCTCCTCCCTACATTTCACTTAATAGCCACCAGAGCCATGTCATCGGAGTCTCTCCAGAGGTTGTGCCGTGAATATGAAAGCTATCGAGCCCGGATTTGAACCCGTTTCTTCTCCTGTCAAAACCCTCTGAACAACAATATCAGGGACTCCCTAGAGAGGCCATAAATATGAAAGTTGGCAAAACTTACTCCACCCTACCCCGAATCGTCCATTAGCCTCTTCCCAACCTACCTTTGACTTCAAAGAATTCAATCAGTTTGTGTACCTAATTAATATTTGAACTGATTCCCATTCTCGCTTTCAAAGTATCTTCATCCGCACTCCTCACCCATCTCCACCCATGTCCTTTAGAGTGTCAAAGCTCGTGTATCTCATTAAAATTGCTCCCCTAAATAAACATGAATAGGCATCGCGAAACAAATGTTCAACCTCCTTCCTTTTCAAAAACAATCCCTTTTCATTGCGATAAGCGGCGGTGAGCGCGTTACAAATGATGCTCTCCTAATTGGAACGTCAATTTCAACTCCAACTCCAACTCCTGCCATCAGCACAATACACTGAAACCCCCCAACAGTTTATATCTTATTACGCAAAATCATCTAACTGACAGTGCTGGCACTCGTTTGCATTTCACCATCAAATATAATCCTCTGAGTACATTTCACTTTCATCCTTTTACGCGCCACAGATACCATGGACAGGCCATCAATGGCACCATCATCGCGAACATCACCACCAGCAGCACCGCGATCCTTCGTCCTTCGTGTTTCAGTGGCAATGGCAAGACCACAAATGAGCATCTATTCCGGAAAAGCGCATCTGCTCGACAAAAACAGCGAAACAACATTTCAAAGAGCCGCCCAGCGCCAGTCATTGTTGGTGGTTTTTGTGCGAGTTTGCAATTTTAATTGAATCCTGGCGTCGAATTAAATAATTGCCTTACACGGCCACCACCAGCGATTCCACAAGGCCAGAGGCCTTGTTTTTCAAGGCGTGCACATTGCATTCACTAGCAGTAATTATCGCAGGACACGCAGAATAATTAACGCTTAAATGTGCCCAAAACAGCAGATCCAATGTGTGGAGAGAGAGAGAGAGAGAGAGAGAGAGATATATAGAGACAAGACCCGTCCGCCCTTATCCTTGTTACGGTCAACGCACAGGATGCAGTTAATGAGAAAATAATGACCAAACACCGAGTACGTGGGGCCATGGCAAATAGTTCAATAGACTATAAAATCCACTTATGGATTCAACTTGTCAATGTATTCAAAGGACATCCTTCAGCAGTGGCAGGCGGATAACTGCTAGTCCTGTCAACGAGGTTTCGACAACTCCCGCTGGCGATGATTCATGTGGCTGCTGGCCAGCAGAACCAGATGAAGGCGCGGGAGTAATGGCAAGTGGCAACACTCTTTCGGAATGTCCTTATTGTGTATCCTTTTTTTTATTTCTCACTTTATCGAAAGGAAACAACTCCATCTTCGATGGGGCGGGTGTGCATTCGGAATTTAGGAGGGCGTAAGTTTGTCTCGTTTCTGAATGCGAAAGCATCTTGTTTTTACGACGCCGAGGGAGGCGGTCCTTTTGATCCTTCGAGGACATAAATCCGCCAAAGGGCCAGCAGTGTGTGGAGGCTTTTTTCGGATATTTTTGTTTGCAAAACAGCGTCCTGGGTTATAAATTGAAAGGATGATTAGAAATCATATAACGGATGACGCGTCCGATATGTTTCGTTGTTGTAGTTGGTATGCGAGAGGACGAAGAAGGACATTAATGGAAAGTAAAAAGTTTGCCGGAGCGGGGGCTGAGATATGAGAAAAGTCAGCTCAGCATAACACAGAGCCCACGTTTGGCCGGGATAATGGCGAGTGAAGAAGAATGAAATATGAGGAAAATGGGGCTCCGGCAGGAAAAGGGTCCTGTCGTGTATCCTTTTCTGGGCCAACGGCTATGGAGGGGGAGGATGAGGAGAGTGATGAGTCCAATTTGCAGGTACATTTGAGTTACATTGGGGTTGGACTTTCGGGTTCAGTGCCGGTGGCAGGGAACAAATGGCAGAACAATCGTTCGGATTAGGTGTTGCGGCGGGGGAGGCCATGATGTGAGGGCGTCTTTAAGAAGGTTTGCCTTCGATTTGTCTTAATTGAGCGGCTTACATGGATGGCCGTCTGTGGATGTGACAACTTCGAGCAGGTTAGGCTGGGATTATGAGAAGCAGATGGTTTGCGGGCTTTGGGAAATGCAAACAGATCTCTGCCGCAAGCCAGATTTGCATGAATATCGAAATGGGTTGGATGGGGCGAAGGTCAGGACATTTGCCATCTAGCCAGTGACAATGTATCGAGTGTTCACGGATGAACTGGACTCCCACCCGGTTCCCAAAACGAGGGGCATCAAGAAAGTCAAGAGCCTTCAAAGATTTTGCCGTCTAGCCAGCGAGTGTGACAGATTGAACTCCACGTCGACTCGGCTGCCAAGAAGAGGAACATCAGGAACAAGAAGTCTGTGCTTATTCCGCGCCTGGTCATGACACAATCGCAGGAGAAGTTCTGAAGGAGAAAGCGGTTCTCAAGTTTCTTTACCTTATTAGCACCACCTTCAGATTAGATCATATCCGTACTCAGTGGACAATGTCGGAAAAATAATACTGGTACCGAAACCGGGTAAGCCCACAACAGAAAAAAAATCGAAATGTTCGAAAGAATGTAACTAAGTTTAAGCCCGGTTGTGGAAGCATAACGCCTTATTCCTAATCACCAATTCGGTTTTACAAGCTTTTGCGCAACTAGCGACACCTGGTGGCCCCAAAAGACCTCAAGCTGGGAGAACCAAGAACCAAGAACCAGAAAACCCCTCGACCATTCCACCAAATACATCGATTAGCTGATGTTATAGACAAATCGGTCGAACAAAAGCACGTTTGCCCAGCAGTACATCTCTATGTTTCGCGGACCTTTGACAAGGCTTGACACGAAGGCTTGAAAGGCAATCTTCCGTGTGAAACTTCTATTTAAATCCATACAAGTGGGAGTACCCCAAGGGAGTGTTCTTGGTCCTGTACTTTAGTTACATTTTAGCAGCGATATACCACAAAGCCTCGGGATCGTGCTAGGCAAATTTGCTAACGGTGCCGTCTTGAGCACATTAGCTATAAAGGTTTCTCCCTAATTTCAAAGTAGAATATTTGGCCATTTCTGTTTAGTGTGTAGTAGGAGACTTAATGTTACGCCATAGTCTTGATCCGTCTGATGCCAATAATGTTCGAAGATCTCTGGTTCTATCGCTAGTTCGGATCGTAGGTCTTATGGTACTTCTTTTTCTCCTTTTTCTTCGGGAGATTCCAATTTCCTCCAGTTAATGATGGCCATGGCCTTGAAGTAAATTGTGAATTAGAGGCCTTGCAGATAGCAATACAGCCAACCGACTATGGGTCTAGACGCCATAATCTGACGTGGTGAATGAAACTTGCTATCTCGGTAAAAGAAGAAGAAGTAGAGCAGTGATCGTTTTTCTTACGACAGGGAACCCATCTAGGGTGTAAAATGAGTTACGAAAGGTTTGAAGGAAGGAAAAGGATTATCGTCTGCTGGGCAAACAATGTGTGTTTACTTTCGGCGTACGTTGATTCGAGGCCTTCCCAGAGGAACATTCTCAAGACAGGAGAAGACTAAACATTTGACAAATACAGTGCAAACAGTGCACACAGGCACCGAGCTCGCAGAACAAGTGTGCCCCTTAGAAAGAAAACCTGACACCACAGCAAGAACCTGCAGAAATCCATCCAAGCCACTATCGCCACTAGAGAGACTCTGAGACAGACCACTGTCAACAAGGATTCCACAGAGAATGAAAAATCAGAACAATCGATGAAGCATAGAACACGACCATGTCCTTCCCCCCAGGCTCTTCATGACCTCTTCATTGGCACTCAATCGAGCTCGGATCATCGAAACCTATTTATACTCCCTCTCGAATAGTGTCACGTCACGAGCAATAGGCTACACCTACCAACTTAAGGCGACGACGACGAAGACGACGGCACTCGGCAGAAATTCATTCAACGATGAAGAGCAAATGACAGCCACTTACGACGAATTAAACATCATTTCGTCATTTCCACCGAATAACACTCAACAAACTCATCCGAGGCGTCCCTCGTTCTCCCCATCGTCTTCCATATCCGTCTATTTTTGTGTGAGGGTGTTTTTGCTCCTTCCCTCGTCTTCGTCCTTCTTTTTTTTTTTTGTGATTTAGTGTGATTTTACGAATCGTAAAATCTCGGATTACTCTTACTTTCGTTATCGGTGCAAAGGAAGACAAAGGAATTGCACATTATCCTTGATTAAATGTCTTCGAGGGTCCCCCTGCACACACACACGCTCGGGCAACGTATGTCTATGTGCTCGCCTATGCGAAAGGACCAATGTCAATAGCAGTCATCTCATTGAAACGTATCGCTTGTCTCCGAGGAGAGACTTTATGCGAAAAACCAAATGACATCGATAGGTGCTTTCACATCGTCAACCCGGCATAACGACGACCAAAAGCGGACGATGCTACGAGCGACGAGCAAAGAACGACTTGAACGACAAACGTCGACATCGCCATCGCCATCGACATCGACAACGACAATGGACTAAGGATCTATGAAATGGAAGATTGATATCTAGCGAATGAAAGAGAGTACGATGCGGCGTACGACACAATCATTTGCAACACGAACCATCACAAGCGGTATCGATTATCGGAATTATATCTGTCAGAGGCAAAACGTGAAAGAGGATGGAGTCATCCTTGTGGGAGGGTGGGTGGCTGGGTGGAGAGAATGCGTTGGGCGTGAATGCGACGGCTGAAAATAGAACAAATTAATCGAAGCGGTTGATGGATGAGTTGTGAGAGCAAATGTTTCATTTAATACTCACTGTTGGGCGAACGTTGCTTCAATGATCGAATTGGGATTAATCTGGTTCTGGACAATCGGTCACGTGGGGATGGGAGGGATTTTGAATTTTGGTTGCCAGTCTATGCTCTTTCTCTCGAAGGGCTTCTTCATCAGCTTTGGCTGCGCAAACTCATGGAACCCCAAGCGACGGTTCTGGTAGTTTGCAACCATTCATCAGAGCTGTGCTACTCATCGAGTTATAAAGCCGTCACTTAACAGGGCCCGACGCTTCTCAAAAACTCCCCCCGTAGCGCCACATGGCCACTTATTCATTTCGGCCAAAAGTTGGTCAAACCCCCTCGAACCAGACTCACAAAAACAAAAGTCGGTCCTTCTGCTCCCAGGAATCCGCTGAATGTGTCCAATTTAATCCTCAACTCCAGACGACACCCCGACCATCAACCGCGGCGAACGCGCCATCAGCGACACCACCAAACACACACACAGTCAACCGTAATCGC
This sequence comes from Eristalis intricaria, assembly GCA_964034865.1. Taxonomy (NCBI): domain Eukaryota; kingdom Metazoa; phylum Arthropoda; class Insecta; order Diptera; family Syrphidae; genus Eristalis; species Eristalis intricaria. The sequence continues at coordinate 2,457,256 of OZ035874.1, read as the reverse complement.
TTCCCCATTAATGAGGCCCACGAAATTAGTTTAACCTCAATTTTTCTTCGCTTCCCCGAGACGTCGCACAGAGATAGTCTTTCTCCCGGGCTGTAGCCACTCCATGCACCATGCCATTGTCATCAGATGGCCACCACAGTCAGCCCGGCGGAGGACTTTCGTCTGCCGAGAGTCCTTTCTGAATTATTAACCGATTCCGGTGAGTTATTCGTGTGCAGAGAGTGAGAGAGAGAGAGAGACGGGGTAGCAAATCATATTCCACGTGGAATTTTTTAATATTTTATCAAGCCAGCCAGGACATCCCAAAAATTTGCTACTCATGGTGACAGATGCTCGCCACTTGCTCAAAGGACACACACACACACCCTCACAGAGAGTCAGCTAAACAATGACAGAACGAAAAAACCAAAAGCAGCAGCGATAGCAAAGCGAAAAATAATATTTTTCTTGTGAATAACGACCAGAAGCGACATCTGACAAACAGAAAAGGATATTTCATTATCCTGTTGACTCTGCTTTTGCTGCTGCCGCTCCTACTGTTGCTGATGTTCTTCTGCTTCTCCTTCGCCGATCTAACTAGATTAGCTTATGTTCCCCCTCGCCGAGGAGATAAGCCAAAAGCGAAAGAGACAAGCACGGCGACAAGAAACGAAGCACAATTGAGTTGTTATTTTTATTATCTTTCTTTCTCCTTCGGATGTGTGGGGGGGAGTTCATGACGCGCACCTGAAAAGGATATCCTTATGAAAGCGCTCCGGTTCGAGTGTCCTTTGTTGTATTCACAGGCACACAAGCGTGTGTACTTCGGAATCGCCTGTCTTTGCAGCGAAACGAAGGGAAAACTCGAAATGAAATGAAGATGCTGCCTCGATTATGAGATGATTGACAAAACGAGCGCCGACTACGGGGGCGTTCCTGGACTTCGTGCAGGACATTAATTAATCGAATTGAATGCAAAGCCCTGTCCGCACCGGAGTCCTTCTCAGTTAGCGTTGGGGGGGATTTAAACGTCTCGTCGTCTGGGTGAATTTCAAATTTGCCAATGAATTATGATTCAAACAATGGGAAGCGCCTCTAGGAGGAGCACTTTGTCAAAGGGTTTGTCAAGTGCAGAGATCATTCGAATGAGTGGGGTTGTTGGGGCGGTGCACAGGAAGTGGGCAAGTGAACACAAAACCTGTCGATTGTTTGCTGGAGACTTAAAAAACAGACATCACTCTTTCTGCCACAAAAGTCTGACCAAACTGTCATTCGAGACTGAAGGTTTTTGTTTTGGACCTGAATTTAGGTAGGGAATGCTTAAAATAGTTGTACAAGTCAGTCCAACTGTTGGGGATATGCAGACGACATCGACAGCGTCGCGCGTTCCATGGAAGCTCCCCATGGAAACATTTACGGCAATTGAAGAAGAGGCGAATCGAGCTGGTCATAAGGTCAACGAGGATAAAACTAAGTATATGCTGTCGACCAAAAACCGATCCGTCGCACACCTCTTTTTCTTCTGGTGGCGCTACACTCCGGGGTGGACCTGGGCCTCAACCAGTAAGTCTCTCCAGCCGACAAGATCTTTGGCCAGCTGTCTCCAACTGCGCACACCAAGTCGATTGAGGTGCTTCTCCAGCTGGGTGCGCCATCGGTTCCGTGGGCGTCCTCTATTGCGTTATCCCACTAGTTCGGAGTCGAAGACTCTTCGGGCTGGAGCATTGTTGTCCATGCGCTCTACATGGCCCAGCCATCTTAGTCGTTGAATCCGTAGACGCCTAACTAGGCTTATGCCGCTGTACAGCCCGTACAGTTCGTAGTTGAATCTTCTTCTACAATAGCCATCAACGCAGACAGGACCAAAGATTGAACGCAGAACTTTTCTCTCGAAAATACCAAGTTACACACCACCTAGGACAAAATATCCTAGGACAAATAAAACCCCTGACTCAAAGGACTAAGGTCATGCTCTACAAAACCCTTATTTTGCTAGTCCTGCTATATCGAGCCGAAAGCTGGACGATAAGCAAAACTACGGAACTGATTCTTGGTGCCTTCGAAAGAAAAATTCTACGTCGGATATATGGTCCCGTCTGAGAGGAAGAGGAATGGAGGAGAAGACACAACTCTACGAGCTCGACCAGTATGTAGATGTAGTCCGGAAGGCAAAGATCCGTCGACTTTCTAAGACATCGCTAAGAGGGTATTCGAATTCAAGCCTCCCGGTTCGAGAAGGAGAGAAAGACCTAAGTTTGTCTTGCACCCGCGACCAAGTCCAAGATGACTGGAAAGAGTGTGCCCAGGACCTTCAGGATTGGAAAGCAGCTATGGCTCAGGCTCGGACCCTGCATGGGTCGTCAGCCTGATAAGTAAGTTAAAATTGTGAGAAAACCTATAACAAAGTATACTTCCGACGTTATGATCGGCATTATCACGTCCATCAGCGCCCTCTATAGACAAAGCCCACGTCGCCATCGGGATCAGGAAGTCAAAGAAGGGCTTTGACTCTCTAATTCTCGAAAGAACTGATTGGCACAGTGGGCAGGTGTGCAGGGATCTTAACACTGTGTGTAGTGTAAACCCCACTAAGAATTCCTGAACATTTCTAAAGCCTACGGACTCCCTGTCAATTGTAGTGTGTTCCAAGCGGAACTATTTGCGATCTGGAAAGCATGTCGTCAAGTCAAAAAAAAAACCGAATACAAAAGGTGGCCAATCAGCCATCAAAGCTATTGCCTCCTGACACTCTACGCTTGTACAGGTTTGCCGAGCTGAGCTAACGTCATTAGAAGACAAGCTCGAAATCTCCCTCAACCGGGTGTCAGGTAACAGTGGCATCCCACGAAATGAGAAGACCGAGGAAATGAGAAGACCAATTGGAGGTCATGTCGTTAACATGGGCATCCCACACAACTCACAGGGAGAGGGAGACCCTATCACATTTCTTTTGCGTCTATCCAGCTCTCGCTAGAGCCAGACAGCGAGCTCTTGGTAGACCCTTCTTTAAATCAACTGAAGAGATGTCTGCGAAGGAAATGAAGGAACTAATGTCCTTCCTAAATGGCCATGTTGTTCTCCACACAATTGACGAGAATTCCGTGTCTCCGAGGTCAAATAAATCTGCTGGTGCAGATAGACTGTTTGGCGGCTGGAGATGAGATGGTAAGGTACATGCACCAACTCATCTGTAAGATGCATGCCCTCAGTATCGTTTGCCCGATCCACAAGAAAGGAGACCCCTTCAACTGCGCCAAAATCTTCACATTACGGTAGATCCTAGGAAAAGCCCAAGAGGTGCAGATCGACACCCACCACCTATTCGTCGATTTCAAGGCCGCATATGACAGCGTGCATAGAGACGAGCTATACAATGCCATGTCTAGTTGTGACATTCCTTCTTTGAGGCTTGTTGGTTGGACTTGAAGAAGAAGAAGAAGCAGAATGTCCTTCTTAAATACCTCAGGTTGGAGAAAGAGATATGTCAAATACGCCTACACCTCCCTTAGGTTTGGTTAGGTTAACCTCCCTTATTTTATAGGTAACAGAGCTATGGCATTAAAACGGCACAAAGTGCTAATTAGGTTCTCATCGAACCACCCTTTCTACCTGCCCACCATAGGCAAAGCTTGGTTACGTGGTTGGTGATATTATAGGCCGAGAAGAGCTTAGATAGCCAGCCCACACATTCTTCCCTCTTGTCGAGGAGCTCGCTTTTGCCACGACTTGAAGTGAGATGTCCATCGGAACTCAAGATGTTTTAGTCGAAAATGGTGTCATCACAAAGTACATCCCTTCAGATACCCCCCCCCCCCCCACTCCACCTCCCCCAACCCACCCCCTGACAACCATTCTCAAAGAGCCAAATGCATCAACTGAAGTTAAGAAAAATCCCTCCCAATTCTCATTCACTGAATACGCCGGTTCATTGCTCTAGCACAAGGCCCTCCCATCGTCGCTGCGTCCAGCACATCTCGTTCGACAGACAGAACTGCTGTCATGCATCATTTGCTGAGGTTAACTGACATGACACATGTCAAGTGCCAAATGCCTTCTTCGTTTACACTCTAATTGACATGTGCTATCAGCCGTTAAGATTTGTCAACAATTCCCAGTTCCTTGTGCTGGCCTGCGTGTCAATTGCATTTGTTACTCTTGATTAATTATTCAGAAATATCCCATAATTGCTGACGTGCATAGCTGGTGCTGCATTTGTTGTGGTTGAGACCCAGGTTCGGGGTCCGAGAGCGGTAGCCACAACAAAAAAAGGGAGAAAGGGCTATTCTCTGAACGAACGCTGACTCCCCACTCTTCCATCTCGTGACACTCTCTCGGTCATTAAGCAGGCTGCCATCTTTCAAAGCTCCTAACTCAAGAGGAGTCACTTAAAGCACCCGCCTGGCGACTATATTAACATCATTTTCAGTCGCAAATCCCAGTCATGCTCAGGTCCCATTTATAAATCCAAACACCATCCACCTTCGGCGTCTTATCCGAAGACGCACGACAATAGTGCCATTTCACAAGGGCACTCTTACCTTCAGCGGGTAACATTTTAACGTCAGACCTGAGACACGGCAACCCGTTCCCACAAATCCCCTCCGCCCACCTCTGACGCAAACTTTCGAGTGCGAGCAGCTGCCACCGGCAGTCGCCTCACATGAGGCTTACGTCAAACGCATACGCCAGCGAGCACGCCAAGTGGGGATGAGGAAGAGGACATTCGCTATTTATCACGTGATAAGATTTATACGAGTTAAGGGAATTAGATATTCATCGCGCATAGAAGGTGGTAAGCTCTCCACAGCCGCGCCACCCCCACAGACAGTCTTCAAATATGGGAATGTGAGGTGAGGAACTTTACAGAAGTGCCGAGGATAATGTTAATTAGCTGGTTGCAGGAGTATCCTTTCGCTGAAAGGAAAATATTTTCCCTCGGATTTATTAGCCACAGATCGTCGACTCGAGTCGAGTCGACTCGAGAATCGGCATCATCGTCGGCGTCTGATGAGAGAGCCGTCGTCGTCGACGTCGTGTTGATTTTTCTTCCGACATCATCTGCTGAGCAAATGTTTGCGAGATAATTTACCAGCAGAGCAACACACACACGCACACCGTGGCCGACGACGGTGTGACAGAGAAGGCACTGGTCCTGAAATGATTGAGTTTCCTGCGGGAACAACAGCTGCAAGTGCAGACGTCGACGGATCGTGGTTGTACAAAATTAATGACTGCCGCCCACCTTAAGCGAGGGAGCCGTGTGCTTGTTGGTGATTCGCTTTTCATTGAGAGAAATCGTGATTCCTTCTCTGGCTCTGGCTCTGGCCTCTCGCCCATCATCCATCTGCGAGAAAACATTTTCGCCCATTTCACTATCAGACTTGTTTAACCCTATCTCCCATCGACGACGCCCTCCGCATGAACTCTCGGACGACTAATTTGCATGACAATACACAAGCAGCACCAGACGAACGAGGACGAGGACGAGCGTAGGGAAGAGGTCCTTGTGCGGAAATGAATAGAGGTGCCAGACAAATCGTTTATGTTTATTTTAGTGCTTTAAGTGGCCATTAAGATTGTTGGTGGAAGATCCACAAATTGGAATGTTATCACCTGCTGTGGAGATGGGTGGCTTGGGCGCCGCCGATAGTGTGCTTGGTCGGGTGGAGCAAATTAATTAATTCAATGGAAGGTAATTGATGTGAATTCGTTGTAGACTACGCGGGAGAGTTTTATTCGAGAGGATTATGCGATGCGATGCGATGCTATTGCGAGTGGGAACCGAGTGCTGCGTGTGATGGATGAATTGGTTGTCAATTGATGGGAGCTTCTGTGAGCATCGATGTCGTGTCGTGTTTCATTTGGATACGGAAATAGTGGTGGGGAGAGCACAGTTTGAAGCCAAATGGAGGCGGGAAGGTCCTTAGTCAGTAGCTTCATGGAAAAAGAGGTGCGCCCGTTGAGTAAGGATGGATGGAGGGTAGATGGGGAATAGAAGGAGGATGATTTTTTTCTACATAGAAAAAAATTACCTTTTGCAAAAAATGTTGGTGTTCCACAAGGCAGCACTCTTGGACCAGGACTTTATCTTTAATATTTTCTGCTCTTTCCATTCAATTCCAGACGTAATTATTTTCGCATTGAAAATGGAGGTCTTTTGGAAAAAAAAATTTGGAGTTCCGCAAGACAGCACTCTGGGCCAGTATTTTTTCTTGAACATTTACCATATTTTCTGTTCTTTCCATTTAATGATATTCGCTCTTGCTGTTGCATTGAGTATACAGGCCTTTTCAAGAAAATCCTTTGAAAATAAGGAGTTACACAAGGCAGCACTCTTAGGCCAGTGCTTTTTCTTTAATTTTTTTCCCATAGTTTCTGCGTTTTACATTCAATTCCACACGTATTCAATCCTCTTCCATGTAAAAGAAACAAATCCTCAGAAATTGACGAAGTTCCACAATGGAGAATTCTTGGGCCAGTGCTTTTTGTTTTATCTTTTCTTATCTATTTTTATCTTTTCTCTCTCTTTACCCCATTCCCTCCTCTTCAATTCATAGTTCCCTATTATTTGCACATTGGCTCCCCCTCGCAAAATGGAGTTCCACAAGGAAGCCTTTATGGGCCAGTGCTTTGCTCTTTCGGTTCAGCCGACAAATACCCTTCCTAATTCACTAACTGGAGTACAATGGTAAGCCTTACAGTCGAAATAATTGCCCATCCATTGTAACAATGGCAAATCCTTCCTCGACATCCCCCGTTCCCGCCCGGACTCATCCATTTCGCAAATTTGAGAAGCAAAAAAATACCCGAAACAAATCTCAAAACATTTCCAAATTAATCTAAAAGCATCCAGTTACCTAATCGCCATCACTGGTCGACCGTCTAGTTCATTCCACATCGATGTTTTCCATTTTGTGATCCGTCAAAAAAAAGGATACGAATGTCCTTTTATGCTCGTGAGTAAATGGAGTTCAAACAGAAATGTCCCCAAACACAAACTGATGCATTCCCTTCGCTATTTGCGAATCCTTTTCCGTTGAAATATGAAAATTTAATTAAACACCAACGTTATTGAATGTTTGCCTGGTTGGGTGTGTGTGTGTGAGAGAGAGTGAGGATTCCACGGTGAACGAATGGTTGCGAATTGAAATTGTATCTTTTTTTCATTCATTCACCGGAATCGAATCCCCAACTGGAATCCGATACGGGGATCCATCGATGATGAAAGGATTTCCACTTTTTCATCGTGCCCCCGCCCAAGACAGTTGTCCGAAGCAACAAGCAGAGCACGTCAAAACCCATTCTCGGGCTTATTTGATAAACGTGAAGCGGCGACCCTGCTGAAGGTCGCTGCGTGCCCATCCGGTGCTGTTGGTGGTTAAGGCGAGAGCCCTTTTGCAAGCAGTTAGCCGCCGAAAATTTATCGCCACACGGAACATGATTAATGAGGAGTCATTTGAGAGTTGTTCATCGATCGGGGGAGGGGGGAGGTAAACTTTAAACGCCTCGACTTAAAGAGCGAACAACAGAGGCGAGGACACCTTTCGCTTTGATGGATTTACACTTGTGCCATCTGGCCGAGGTGATTTATTGAACTTTGAGGCTTCCACAGGCCCCAACAACTGATGGCATCTATACCCGGTGCTGCGCGTCGTATCGCCAAATAAAATCTTAATGAGAGAAGCTGTCTCTCTCTAAGGACGAGGATGGGGACTTACAGATTGGCAGGCAGTTTTATGACGAACAGAGGCCCACCGCTCCCGATTTGCATAGATTTCATTTCAGCAGCAGCATCGAGACGTTGAATTATGCTCGTCAGGCAATAAAGGTGTGTTGCTGCTCCTGCTGCTGCGGGCAGACATAAAGTCAGCACAGCCTGGTGCGGCCCCATCTGTCATTTGCTATGCGTACCTGCCCTGGTGCTGTGGAATCGGATCAAAATGAAAATAGCCCAGAGCTGTAGTGGCACGGCAAGGATAATGTCATGCATTTAGAATGTTGTCGCAGAGCGTGTACTACACCTAATGTTTGCAATTGAGGATGTCTGTGAGGAACAACAGACTACACTGAGTGGCGCATTAATTTAAGATAAAACGTGAAACATTTGCCCTTTTGAAGGGATAAGGGGAATTTTTGATGAGCCTCAGCGCACAGCCCCTGTCTGTGTTGAGGTCCTTGTTCAGAGAGAGAGATTGATTTTCATTTGAGAATTCCCCAGTGGAATTTATTGTCAGATAAAACATTTATGCTGACGTTTAAAGACAAACAAACGCACAACAACAAATCTTCAAAGAGTAGGTTGGGGAAAAAGATTTAATTTGGTTCACCTTCATCGGGTGAAGACCTTAAAAGATGGCAGTCGGTGTTCCATTTGAAAGAGAAGGCGTCTTTTTTGAGATCTTTCATCTTTCTTGAGATCTAAGGCTTTCTGAAGCGATTCCTTTCTGAGACAAAGTTCAGCGGCAGGGGGGTTTGTGAGGATGTTCTCGGCCTCTCGGACACGCGAGTCAGGACGCTTAGTCCTAGTAAAGAAAAAAAGAGAGTTCCTAGGAAAGCTCAAAGACCTGGAGGACTTGGTGGATCTCGTAGGTCTTACAGTAGTTAAGCATCCCTTAGCAGAGCACAATGGGCACAAAAGGTTGGTCTAAGAGAGCTACGGCCATTTGACACACATTTACCTACCTTTTAGTGCCCACTTCGAATAGCGAGGTTTGAGAAGACAAGTGCAACACTGCCAGGGGGACTGAAGCTAGAGCTAGATTTTTGAAGCTAGATTTTTTCGTAAGAGCGGAGTCTAAGCTCGGAAACCCCATATTTTCTGCTTACTTTTCTAGCCCAGGATACCTGTCTAGCCCATGTTTACTGTACAGTCTATATAGTTCTCGATGGGATCTACACAAATCTCCATCTCCTAACGCCATCAACGAAAAAAGGACGATCGATGGATTGGCTTAAGATCGCCAGCTGGAGATGCTTGTTGGTTGAGGAAGAAGAAGACGTAAATTCTCATCACAATTTTGACAGAGTTTCAAACACTCTTAGAAGTCTCTGAATGGTGTCAACAGCAAAAGGTAGCTCCCCAGTCCTTCCTTCTCCCTCACCAAAACACACTCGTCCCATTTATCCATATCGCCCCCCACTCAACAAACGTCTCATTCGCATTACTTTAGCTGGCCATTAACTTAAGCTAAATCACCATAATCCACTGTCATGAGCAGAGCAGCTAAAGGGAAAACCTGACAAACTCCCCGAGAATGTAACACGAGCTGCGAAAGAGTAAAGAAGATAAATGCGACAGAAAAAAAAGGGAACTAACATCAGATACAGTACACACTCCAAAGGCGTCCTCACGTGAAGATGCATAACCACTATCCGGTTGGGAAATTTCATATATTTCCTCCGTCTCCTCGAGAGACAATTTAGAAGAAGAAGAAAACAAAAAAACTGCCAAAGGACCCCCGTCCTTCTCATCCTCTGATGGACGGACAAGAGTATAAACCACCGTTACCGTCACCATTACCGGCGCCAGGACCACCATCACCACATTCCACACGCTCTTATGCAAATGAGAAATGCATTAAGAGTCAACTGGAATATGTGTGTCACGGACGGTTTGTTCTATCCCAACCCCCGCCCCCCTCACCTGGCCCTCATAAATAACAACAACAACGACACGATGGGCAGGGAAAAAAAAGGATAACGTTCTGCATATGTGCGACGTGTACTGACTGCACTCACTTAAGGTAATTCCACAGCGAGCGAGCGCTTGAATAAAGGACGACACGAAGGACAACAGCCAGCGAGAGAGAGAGAGAGAGAGAGAGAGAGAGAGAGAGAGAGAAGAGAAAGAACAAACACACGACAAAAGAAAAAAAAATGCAAATCACCAACTCATTTCCGGCTGTGCTTCACTGCAGGACTTCCTCTTCTCACCTTTTAGTGAGAAAATTGAATTTTTTGACAACCAAGCGAGCGATGAGGGTGTGGGTTTCCCCTTCGCGAACTGAATGAATGGCGACAACGTGATCCGATTGAGTCGCACGATAAGACTCAGACTGCAGAGGCCCCCTCCGACTGCTGTTAAAATGGTTTGAATCCCGGATGTGAACAGCAGCGCGGGTGGGGGTGGCAGAGAAGGAGGAGTGGGCAAGGATACATTTCAAGTGCAAATTTATTTGTTTGTCAGTAGCGCGGCTGAGAGTGAGTCAATATGGATCTTTTGACTGGAATTAATTTGTTTAAGGCTCACAATTTATATACACTTCATATCTTGCAGCTTCCACTTCCTCCTTCAGTGCTCTCTCCCTCCCTCCCTCCCTCTCTCGCCCACGCAGACGAAACCAAGGAGACCGAGGCGAGGGAGAGAATGAGATTTATGGTTGTTTGAATTTTGGGCAACTGGAAAGTCCTCGGGGATGAGAGATGAACGGCTGGCAACAAGTCGTTCCTCCTTAGTGGGAAGGAGAACAGTATTGGTTGCCGATTAATTGGAATAACCCGACAGGCATACGCAGCTGTGCACACAAATCGGTGGGTGGCTACGGGAGATGGTGCTTGAATCGTATTTAAGGGGATATCATTGACTTTGGTTGTTTAATCCTTGATTTCGGGTTTTTGCTATTCTTAGTGCAAGTCTGTCTGTGCGGGGGATATTCTCTTTAACTGAAGTGCCTTGTAAGCTTGTGGATAAACAAACACGTCCTCAGGCAATACAATTTAATTTTGGAATGCATGGAGGGAGTAAGTAGAATGTGCCATGACTGACACGAACAGAGGACGACACGGAAGACAATCTCCTCTGAATGGGACTGAGATTGATAGATGTACATCTTGAATAATTTCCCAGATCGATCAGATTGACGAATGACAGACTATTTCATTGGGATGTTGGTTAATATCTCAAGGAACGCAAACTGCAAACGCTTTGCCAGACAATTTGATGTTTGTCTTCTTAAATATTTCATAAACCCACAGAAACAGCTCACTCCCTCCCCCACCCTGTCCCAAGGAAAAGGACACAATTTTAATCTTCCATTTATCTGCTTAAGATCTTCTCCTGTGTATTCCCTCGCCGCACAAATCACAGCCCAGGCCGGGCGCTGAACATCCCTTTGGGGCGGAGGAGGTGTCTGTTGTGTGGTGCAGGGCGACGACGAGAAGGACGACAAGGACGACATGGAGGAGGATTAAATTCAAATGTACCACAACATGTCCAAAGGGATGCTTGCCATGCTTACGCTTCGCAATGTTCAGTTCCTGGAGATTCATAATTTCTCAGAGCTCCTAAATGCGGCTCGCTCATCGTCGTCGTCTTCGAGAGATTTTCATTTTCATAGCCTTCGGCATGTAGCTTCCTTTTCTTATCTTCCTCTTCCCCCTCCTCACGCCATCCACTTCTTCACCCGGCATCATCATGTGAAACCACTTTGTGCCGTGAAGAGGAAAATGTTAAGTTCTTCCCTTCCATTCGCATCCGTTGTTGGGTGACGGCTGAAGAATGCCAGAATGCCCTCATGTGGAACTTATGTGTCACATCCTTTATTGCACTTTCATTACTCTCCCTCTCTCTCTCTCTCTGTGTCAAAGAATTCTTAACGAATTTCCCACAAATGAGAGGAATTAAGACTAAAAACTTCAAACTGGCAACAACAGCGACAAAAAATCACAACATCCTCATCTTTCTCATCTTCATCTCCATCTCCATCCTCATCTCCAGCCCCATCGTCATCGTCAGGCGAAAACAACGCAAACTTGTTTATCACTTGTACCCCATCGCTGGCTTAATGCGATAAACTTCGTGCGCCTTCTGTCGGTGCTGCGAACTTGGAATGCAAGCCTTCTTTTATCCACGCACACGCCCTTACATCCACATACACGATGACGACGTTGCCGCCGCACCGCACCTCGCCGCCACGAGGTGTGTTTTTATGGAGCTCCTCTAATTAGGGAAATCTCTTTAGGAACGAGAAGCGAATCAAATGGCATCCGCAGGGAATTCAAGCCCACCGGAGCGGAATGGTGAGTTTATTACAATTCGCCGGCGTGTGTTGAGAGGGAGTTGCTGCTGTGTGTGTTGTTTAAAGGGAATGAATGATAAGGGGATTTATGTGCGTAGTTTTTGACGAGTGCCGGGTGAGAGACAATGAGTTCCTGATTTATTGTGCATAGTATAACTTTTAATTGGCGCTCAAGCAATCATAAATATTTGCAAAACATTTCGGTTGTTGTTACAAGAAACCGCTTGCTCTTGCTCGTGCACTAAAAAGTAGGCGACCGAGTGTGAGGGAGTCGAAAAGTTATTAAAAACTATTTGTTTACAAAGAATGAAAGGAGTTTATGAATGCAGAGAAATGGGAGATGACAGTTCGCAATTTGAAAGTGATGAAGTGTGTTTGTGAACGGACCCAAGGTTTATTGCCACATTTTTGAAGTCCTCGTGGATTTATTAAAAATTCTATGCTGAATCTGCATTCCTTTAAAAAGCTTAATATTCTTAAAAGCTCCAGTTTGCAAATTGTTTATGAACACACCCGACTGAAAAATGGGTCCTCATTTAATTAAGGGCTTTTCAAATTCGATGAAAACTATTTCTTCTTCCTCCATTCTTAAACTGAACCGACCCCATCGCAACATTCCATTAAATTTAACCCGTTTCTTGATTTTATTAGTTTCTGAACACTCCCACGTTTTAATTCTACTGGCACTCAACATCCCAAAAGAGGGTCCCTATACAGATTGAGCATTCTTCATTTCAATAGAGCCTTTGTCTTGGCTCTCAATTTCGAGCGGCCCTATCTCAGGATCTTTTTTACGAATCTTTAAATTTTCTGAACACACCCGCTGAAGAATTCTTCAAACCAATAGAGCCTCCTCCAGCAGTATCAGCTAACTTTCTTAACAAAAATGGTTGTTTTTATATTTCTTGTAAGGAAGATTACACTTCCTGAACACACTCGCACTCTAACTCCATTGAAACTGAACTCCCCCCCTCCCCGTGTCCAATTCAAGCCTTGTTTAATTTAGTAGAGCCCCTGTCTTGACTCTCAATTTCAAAAGTCCTTGTCTCAGATTTTTTATGGATCTTTACACTTTCTGAACACACCCTCTGAACTCTTTTTAAATGGAATGCCGTTTTTCACAAGGTCGTCCAATAGAAACTTCTCATCAATCTTAGAAAATAATCTTGTTCTCTGGCTCTCTGGAAGAAATTCTAAGAAACATTCTAGTTTATGACACACGCGCATAATAATTCCCTTGTAATTAAATGTATCCTCGTCCAATTCAAGCCTTCTGCAATTCAATTGAAAAACTTTCTCGGCCGTCCCTGTCTCAGGTTTTTTTCATGGAGTTTTATCTACGCTTTCTGAACACAACCGCTGAACTCTCCCTTAATTCAATCCACCTGCCAGCCAGATACGCCAATTCCAAATATCCCATGCTAGTCAAGCAAAAATCCTGTTCTCCTGTTTCTCCACTGTACTTTCTGAACACACCCGCCTGCTAATTCTTCCAGTTGAAACCTTCTCCAACTCACTAGAACCCTTGTCTCTTGTTCCTTAAAACAATCCCATCTCCTTAAATTGCTTTAACGCAACGTAACACTTTCCGAACACACCCGCATTGTAATTACATTGTAACTCTTAATTACCGCTCCAACTTTAATCAGAAAAGAATTAAAAACGAATAAATTTGAGCGCACTCGTAAACACTCTGAAAGGATAAACAAAAACCTACAAAAAGCCAAAAACCCATTCAAGGATATCGCCTCCGGTCGGTCGGTTGGTCGTCGTCGTCGTCTCTCATCCGCACCAAGTCTTGTAACCAAAATGCAATTTCCTTCGTTTCTCCCTCTCCCTCCCATCACCGTCGTGTTTGCTGCTGCTTCTGCCGCAGTTGCTAGTGTTGTTGCCGGTGTCATTGCCGTTGTTGCTTAATGTTTATTCCTGGACGATCCTTTTGGCCAAGGATAATCACGAAAAAGTATACATTAATGAAAACCCCGTTACTGGCAAGACAACCATCCCCAGCAGGAGAATGCACCACCCCACCACGCTCCACCTCCGGGCAAGCTGCATCTTAAGAAGAATGCACACCGAGGGGACGCGCTATGCGATGATCAAAAGTTTGCAACCCCCTCACGCCTTGGGCGATGCACCCTGGAATGCACACTGTACAGTGTACATCGCGAAGGATAATAGCGTCGTTAATGAAGCCGCTAGATAAAGGGCATTCAAGCACAAGCACACAACGGAGGAGAGACAAAAAGAAAAAAATAAGCGGGAGATAGAAATTATTGCAGAGGAGTGCTGTCTTAAGTGGACACAACGCGCGTTAATGATGCAGTAAGTCTGGTCCCACCCCCAACCACAATGCGGCACAAGCAGTGCCTTACAATGCTTAATGAGGAGATTCCTCAAGCGGGATTCACTTGACTGTGAATGACACTCTTCCCGGGTCACCTTTGAGAAGGTTGCAAACCCTGTAGATTCTCCCCGCCGTCTCCCAGTCTAAGGGGTGTTAGGGGATCGACTTAATTGAATCTCCCTAAACAGGACTTTTAAACTTTAATTAACTTGCTTGGCGCTGCAAGTGAAGCCATTAATAACTACTTTCGTTAAGTTTGTCCACTCTGATGGCCGATGTCTGTCGCCTGGTGTCGTCACTCTTTGCATTCTCTGTGCTGCTCCGAGATTAGCTGGACGCTTCAATGCGTGATTGTCTCTTCCTCGTCGGGCATTGAATCACAGGAACAGATTCTGAAGGAACAAATCTAATTAAGGTCACTTTGGACGGTGCAGAGGCAAGTGCAGGGCGCCGAGTGAGAATATCGGATGACACTCAATGGGATTATCGGATTGTCTTCGTCTCCCGGTGGAGGGGAGTGCTGTGAAAAGTTTTGTCAAAGACTAATTGTGAGGAGGGACTCAGAGGGCAAGGCAGTTACGTCTGAACTGAACAGATTCTGAAATCACCGAAGAAGGATCGATTACGTCTGCTTCTGCTGCCGTGAGGTTCTTCGGTTTCGATGACCCTTTGCAAAGCTGATTAATTAGTTGTGGGCGATCTGAGGAGTGTCACTGAGGTGAGGATGACTTGAGGTTGTCACTGAGGTTTCCCTGAACCCAGCTGTGCATGATTGACTTCGCAGAAGTTTTCGAATTTGCTGCAGCAGACGGCGAGGATGTGGACTGTGTCCTGGGGTGAGGTAAGGGCGTGATGGTCTGACGGAGACAAAGGATTTCTGAGAAAACTCTGAAACACTTTCAGAATGGATTTGGCTTTCAAGTGACGCCAAGAGCCTTGAAATTAAGCGGGCATGCCAACTCACACGTTCCGTCTCATTTCGTGGAGCACAACATTGAGACTGGCCAATCAGAGTGCCTTTTCTGAACAAACGCTTCGATTTCACATCAGAATCGAAGCGAATTCGTGGTTCAGTTGAATTCCACGGTCCTCGGATTCCATTTACCTCGGCGTTCCACAACAACAGACCCCCAAGGAGGTGGCACTCCTGTTGCCACCCTTTCACTCAACATTTAATGGTTTCACAAGTCACTCCTCTCTCGCGCTCTCTGTGTGTGTGTGTGTGTGTGTGGTATAAAACCTTCAAACGCATTCCAACTTTAATCAAATGCCAGAACAAAGAGGAATAAACAAACAAACAATTATTTCCCGTCAGAGTCAGAATGTCAGGTCATGAATTCGTGCAACACACACCCACACCCACTCATCCTCCCTCTTCCACTCAGTGACTCTTCGAGAATCCTTGGAAATTCCAATTGCCATTGACCAAGGGGAAACAAGTAATTAAAATAAACATTTAATCCTGGCCCCACTCTCTCTCGCCTTCAACAACTCTCTCCGGGTGGAGGATTATTCACTCAACATAAAGCACAGGCAAACATCACACCAAACAAATCACTAAGCCTACAGTTACAGCTATTTAACTTCCGGTCGATTATTTCCGCAAGATCCTCTCGGGGAATCATCACAGGCACCAAGGCACCAAGGCACCAATCCATTAACTCCCTCCCGTCTGAAAGTCCGTCCGTCCGTCCGTCCGTCTAATTATGGCGCAGTCCTTGTGCCGACGGCGACGGTGGTGCGAATGTGGATGTGCCACCGGTTAACGAGATTCTCCTTTTATTGACAACTTCCCAGCAGCTGAGAGATAATCACATTTCCATCTGATTTAACGATGAAACTGCTAATTGGATGCAGGAGCAGTTCGGGGGCGTCAGTCGCTCAATAATTATGACACCATGCCTGACTCGCCCCGACAGGCACGCCCACCACTGCATTGACGTGTCACGTAGTCGGGGCCGTCTTGAGAAAAATGTCTTCTTTTCAAGTCTGCATGTCCTTTGTTTTGAGACCTGAACTAATTCTCGTCATTTTTCTCTCTCTTCTTTCAGGAATAATGGAGATCTGAGACGTCGGCTCCAGTCATCAGACGAACGTTCAAACTGACTGTGTGGATGACAACGTCAAGTCGGAGCTTAGCCCGGGCTTTTGTTAAACCAGCGCAGAGTGCGCGAGTGCAGTGTGTAGTGAGTGTGTGACAGAGTGTGTCCTGTTTTTTTGCTGGCCAAGCAAACGACATCTAAATGAGTGAACGGCACTCGAGCTTAAAATGTCGGACGTTGAACAGGTTTCCGGCGAAAACGAAATTGAAATCGCGACCGGCGGCGTTACAAAAACCTGTGTCACACCTGTGAAGCAGCATCCGTTGCATCAGCACCACCACCACCATCATCATCATCATCAGAAGCAGCAGCAGCAACCACATCAGCATCCACAATATCGTCCACAGACGCAGCCGCATCCACAGCAACAGCGCCTCCCGTCAACACTGACAATAGAAGAAGGAGTAGTGGATCGCACAGACCTCATCGAAACCAGACACTCACCGGGACACTCGACGGCCGGTCTCCTCAGTCGGGTGCTAAAGGTGCTCTTCTCGACACCCGGTCTAGTGGTCCTGGTCGTTGTGTACTCGGTGATGGGTGCGTTAATTTTCCCAATGCTCGAGGCGCCACAGGATATTCGGAAGAATGTGGCAATTGCGAAGAGTCGAGAGGATTGTTTGAAAGAGCTCTGGATAATAACAGGTAAGAATGGGTGGGGCACACTCGAGCAGAGACATGGAACGCCATGTACTCGTGTACAGCCAGCCACCGCCATGGCGCGCCATCCTGTGGATGGCTGAGGTAATCGGAGGCTTATTAACTGTCTGAAGAGGGAAATCTCTTCTCGTTGTTGTTGTTAATGGGATTAGGGGGTTTAATAAAATCTGAGCTCTGTACTCTGATGGTCGAAGGGGGTGGGGAGGGGGAGTCATCTAATCCTTGGATGACATGGATTTGGGACAGGGATTCGTTGAGAGAGAGAGAGAGAGTAAAGTGACTGCTGGGACGACAAGTGAATCGAATAACTGGGGATCAGGTAGAGGGAATGGTGAGTGTTTCTTTCGTCTGATATGGCACCCAATGCGAAGATTTTTTGCACTAGGGACTGGTCTCCTGCCACTGCTGGCAAGCCCAGACGTATTGAGGGATACAGAGGTACGAGGTCAGGGGAATTGGAAAACTCAGATGTACTAGCGTGCTTAGAGGTGCTGGGATATCCCAGATTTGCATTCAATTGTTTAACCAGTGCGCAAAGCTTTTCATCTTGACGGTGCTTTAAACAACGTCTACCCATCGTTAATCTCGATAGCACTAAAAGGAACTCGAGTTCCAAGTCGGCAATCATAGCTGGACAGTGTTTAAAGAACCTCCTAAACCCATGAGGGCAGCCCGTGTGCACTCCTTAAAGTGTATTGAGCGAGTGCCGAGCAATTTCTACCGAGTTTCACTTCCAATTCGCGTGTTTAGACGCTGTTAGCTTTGGTTGAACAGAGAAAGTGGATATCAATTAGCCCTTCGAAAGACAATTGGATTTCATGCAAGATTGGTTGCATATTCTTAGGATGAACTGCCGCCCGCCTTGGACAAACAGGGATTTATAAACATGCGAAAAGATTAGACATTAGAGGAGATTCGAGTTGTTGTCTATAGTTCATCAGTTCATCACCCTTTAGTGGCCCGCATGATGCACTAAAGAGGTCACTCATGAGAGCTCTCCAAGTCAGCTATAAACAAGTGGAAACAGACGAGTTGTTGGACTTATTCTGTCAAGCGGTCGCTTACTTGATGTAGGCAAGCCTCGAAAGACGTGATGAAGAGAATATTCATGGCACGTGACCAATCTATAGTAGCAGACCTTTCAGTTCGAAGAAGCAGCTGTTCAACGTTGAGTTCCTCCCGCACTTCCGAGTTTGTTACCCTATCTCGGCGAGGAACACCGACAACAGGACGAAGACCTCTCGGCGGCTTGTGATTGAGTAGGTATCTTCGCTTTAACACCAAGTCAAGCTCAGTCCTTCCAAGCCTTACTTACAAATTGTTCCAGCCTGGCCAACCCCCCAGGGAAGCACACAGCATCCTTTCGTGAAAATCATTCAATTCTGCACCTGCTTCAATGGGACTCGAACAGGCGCTCTGAAAATAACATCAACCTTGTACTGTGTAAATGAAAATAGGTCCCTCCACTCTTTCCACCCTCTCATCAACAAATCACTTTGCTGAGCAGCGAGGTGGTGGTTAACGATTCGTTTTGCAAACTCATTAGCAAATCATTCACCCGCTTGCCTCTAAAAGAGCCCTTTTAACTTCAATTCCAGTTCAATTGGCATTCAAGCTAGTCAACTAGCTAGCACGCTCAAGCACTAAACTCAGTGTTTCCTGCCACAAGAGGAGCGAACAAAAAAACACCTAGAATTGGTTACAAAATATGACTCTCTAACCCAAGTGAGTCATTAATGCATGGCTTGGCACGGATGAGTGGGGGCGCGTTCGCATGGAGGCGCTGCTCCTAACACAACGAACGCTGATGTTAATCACTTTTAATTAAGACCAGTCGAGCCGCACCGAGTGTTAACCGACGCGCATAACAATGTAACGCGCGAGCAGGAAAAAAATGTGAACCTTAACCCACCCGATTTACATTTGGTAAATAATGGAAAGAACAAACATCGGCCAACGAAAGGGGTTTGTGGACATGCCCCGCAAAGTGGGAGCAATTTTGTGAAAGCTCCGCAATTTGCATATACCGCTGTGTTGGCCATTGGCCGTTGGTCGTCACAATTGCCGCCAGATGAGCACTGTCAGGACATACTGATTGAGATATTAATTAATATATTTTCGTTGTATGGCTTGGTTTTATGGGAATCCAGGGATTGAGGCTTGGGCAGCGGCAGCTTACACACGCAGGCACGCAATAAATATGAATTAGTTTCGTGGCCTGGTCCGTGTGCCGATCCCGAGCGCACAACTGGACGCAGTTTTATGGTTAATCCTAGTGAAGTGGGTTTTTTGGCTGACCTGCATTTGATAATTTATCCCGTGGCTAATGAATTTTAATAGAAATCGCCGCGTGTGTCTGCATGCACCTAATTAAACTATTTCATTTTGGTGTGGCTTCTCTAGCGCTCTCTCTCTCTCTCTCTCTCTCTCTGCAGAGTAATGTCACATGAATTCGGATCGATAGATTCCAGTCGTTGGCTTTTGTAAATTGAGGTTCAAACACTTTGGAGGTGATGGACATCAGACGCGTGCTTTGAAGTGCGGCTGTTCTTGGAATAATTATAGCAACCGCATAACACGCTGGACGAGGTGGATATACAGCTCGTGTCTAGAACGTCGGATATATGCTTCTGCGAGGAATGAGGGCGCAATCGAAATTTACGAGCCGTATCAAGGTGAATCCGTCAACCGCTCTGGCCCGGCCACCTCACACTATGATAAAGGGGAGAGTGTCGAAAAGGAGCATGTGTCCAATCTATATCCCATTCGGCGACCCCCAACACTGCCCTTGGCAACAAATTACTAGAACCAACAGTTTACGCGAAATGCAACAAACCAAACCCGAACATCATGAAATCGCAAATGAAATACCGGGCTAACAGCAATTGTAGAGGTATTCCCTCCCATGAAAGTTCAATCGCCAATATCTCGAAAACGGTAGGTCTGACAAGAAAAGTGCCCAAGTCAATATTCGAGATCTAAGCATGGGCTATCTAATGGACATGATCCCTTTTCCGCCACTATCATCTTTGTCCTACTTTATTTAAGGTTAAGTGAACTTTTCTCAAATTTAGCTCGAATAACAGTAAATTTAGTGTTTTTGTAAATGTCATCATGTAGTCCAGACTTCAATCTACAAAATCAGCCTTGACACCTTGGTCTTCAAACGTATCGTTTTCGAGATATTGCATACCTCCTGAGATCTGGTGGCCTGGTATTTCATTTTGGATTTTCGATTTTTGTCGCCTCATTTTTCGCAATGTCCCTAAAAACATTTGTTTCAGTTGCCAGGGCCAATCTCAAGGGTTGAAGGATTGGCTATGCGACGGACATGATGTCCTTCCTCCCCTAACTACACCTTGTACATATTTTTTAGGTTATGTGCTAATCCTTTGGGCCAACCTTTCACTTGGCGGGACTAGATTAATTAGACGGAGGGGACTAACTGTGACTGCTGACACCCAGAAGTCAGACACTACAACCTACAGAACAGCATATGGTTGAAAAGACAAAAGCAGATTGAGAGAGAAAAAGCGCGATGAAAAGGGATGTGACCAACAATTTCTCATTCATGGATGCTTTTGTTTGAGCAGGGTTCAAAGACAAAGCCCTGTTTTAATAGAGAAATAGTCTCCGATGATTCGACTAAGAGACTAATCAATGAATGGAATATTAGGATATGTTCAACAACTCCGGCTCATAGTTGAGACTTTTTCAGACCATGCGTCGTTGGAAAGACGACGGTTAAGCCTTGTTTTTTTTCAGAAAACTTATCTACGGTGTGAGGTGACGATTCGAGGAAGCAATGAATTGCTCATTGAATGGAATAAAGGGGTGTGTTCAACAACTACGTTTCATTTTTGTCAATTTCTCGGAGCATCGTTGAGAAGACGAAATTGAAGCCCTGTTTTAATAGAAAATAGTCTACGATGAGAGATTTGGTGATCCAATGAAGCTCATTGAATGGCATAAAGGAGATGTGTTCAACAACTTCGTCTCATTTTTGACAATTTTTACGAGCATCGTTTAAGATCGTCCTGGGCCCGAGAATTGAGGTTATTTTTTAATTGAGACTATTATTGCCTTGGATTTACGCTTGAATTGAATAAAGGGATACGTTCAACAATTTCTGCTAATTATTAACATTTCGAAAAAAAACGAAATCAATGCCATGGAAAACTGGCGTCTAAACAATAATGCTCTCCCCTAATTCCCCATCGCATAAACCTCTTTTATAAAACACTGAACACACCCCAAACATCCCCTGAAAATAAAGAAAATAAGAACGTTAATCAAATGCGTCTAAAAGTGGATATAAATAAAAGAAAAGGAGAAGAATTTAACCATAATTTGAATCAAAATCACCCGATTGATGTCGTTCCACACACATAACCCCACAACACAGGGTTATTGAACACATCCCGATCACATCACCTCAAGGGAAGAAAATTCTTTCCTTTTACACCCAATTTCCCTTCTTAATTTTTTTTTCTTCCCCTTAGTGCCACTTAATTTATTTTTCCTTGCCTATCCACCCCCCCTCCACTTAGTCAACTAGCTTGCCTCATCAAACTTCAATTAAACGCAAAAAGCCTCTTCCACACAGAGGCACCTCTTCTCGACGAGCACGTCTCAGCCTGAAAGCCTCAGAGTTTCTTGCATCGGCAGCAGCACTACTTTGACGGCTCTACAATGACTCAAGATGCAGTTGAAGAGGAGCACAACAGCTTGTCTCTATAGCACACCCACCTCCTATCCTTGGCACGCCACACCCGGTCCACCTGCAATTAAAATCCACTCAGCACAATCTTTTATGCAAGAATCTGCTGAGACTGCAAGCGTGCAAGGGTACTTTACTGTTTTTTTTTTTTCCTCTTCTCTCCCACATCAACCCTCTGGTAGTAATGAAAAGGAATGTGGGCACAGGCAGTGCCAAGGGAGTGGGGGCAATCGTGTGAATTGAATTTCATAACCCCCCTGTCACTTGTATTTTTGGCAAAAAAGAAAAAACACCGTCACCTCTCGTTCAATTTAAATTAAATTGAATCGGAAGCCATGCTACAAATTGCACGTAAATCGAGGTGAATGTGGGCTTGTGAAAGTGTGAATGCCACCCCGAGTGGGATGGTGGCGGTGGTTAAAGAGTTCGGTAATTTCCCGCGGGATCGTTTGTTTAGTATCAATTTTTTTTTCCATTCACGCCTCGTTCGTGTGAGAAAAGGGATTAAAATGCGCTCAAGTGTGATGGGATGGAAAATATCCCCGACACGGAAATGATTTGTTTTATACACGGCAAAAAGGGGGCCTTTCACGGATGGGATTCATAAAGCAGTGATCCCTCAGAGTATTTATATAGCAATTTCTTAAGTCTCATTGTATCTGCGCTTCGGTTATGCTCTTGTGGATTCTATTCCTCGTCGGGGGTTGAATTTGGTTTTGGGGCGAAGATTTGCAAGGAATCATTTGAGATTAAGTGAGGCAGTGTGTGACGCGGCAGGCTTGTCAAATGAAGGGGAAGGCGGCAGGCAGGCAGGCACTCCTTTTTCTTTATCCACACCCCTTCGGTAAATCTACTTAACACCGTCTTTATGGGGCTCTTCACACCTTCCTCTTTCAGACCATAGCTCATCCGCAGCAACTATCGTACCCCTTGAGGCGGCTTAGAAGATTCTATTAAAATCTCATTCTCTCTCTCTCTCCCTCTCTCCGTCCCGCCCACTAGTCATCTTTAATCGCCTCTGAGCTCAACTCGGCAAAATAATAAATGAAAAAGTTTATAATCCATTTGTCGGAATCCCGAGCCCGACAAAGGATACTTTCTCAACCAACCTCCTCCTCTCATAATACACCGTTGCACTGAGAGCACACACAGGCTCAAACGTTGGCGGATAGAATTATGATGTTCCTTTGTTGTTAACAGACAAAGTGCATCCTATCTGCTGCTGCTGCTTTGGTCACTTGAGCCATCCTCCTTCACATGGAGTACACACTTTTAATTGCAGGTTCTCTCTCCTCTCTCTCTCTCTGCATCCCTCGTGTATTTTTTACGATAAATAAATATGAGAACATTGTCCTTGAAGGTTTCGTAATTCAAATGCAAAAGCAACTATGGATGTACGTGTATTTTTTTCAGGTCACGTTCTTGCCACGTCCTTTTTGGCATCCTTTTGCCCCCGCCTCAACCCCGGGGTTTCTCTTAATTTCCATTCTCAAACTTTTTCCACAAAAAATTGAATTCCTGTTTTTGTGTGTGTGTTTTTTTTTTTTGCAGAAAAGTTGAACGTTTTGTATGAAAGGAATTGGACAATGTTGGTGCACGAGCAGTTACGGCGCTTCGAGGGATCAATTGTGGCGGCCACACGTAATGGCGGCGGTGGTAGCGGCGGCAGCAATCCGGCAGCATTGACCGGATTTGAAACGGACAAAGGACGATGGTCTTTCAGTGAAGCTCTTCTCTATTCGGTGACTGTGATCACAACAATAGGTGAGTGCGCTAAAGGGTACCCCCTCTTACTCGTCTTCTTCTTTTTTTTTTGTTTTCCATTCCCTCGCCCCCCCTTTCGTATAATGAAATGAAAATTGGGGTTAATTGGGAGGTAGGCACCGAAATCTGTGCGTGCGTGGGTGACAGAGTTTAAATTTGAATATATATTAACTTTTTCGACGGGGATTTGGAACAAGCTAACCGGATTGGGAAAACCAAAAAAAAAAACTCCACCAATGGACATTTCGGACAGAAGTTGAAATGAGGAGAACCGAAAAAAAGAACTTTGGAGCAATTTATTTTGATAACTTGTTCAGCGCGCTTCTGCCGGCAAGACAATGCTGTGGGGTTTGAAGGATTAAACTCGGAAGTGCTCTTGAATTTTTCATCCTGTCATGAAATATTTAAAGGGCTTCAGCTGGCTGGGGGAGCTTTCATTTTGTTTGTTTCTTCGTTTGTGGGTGGATTCTGCTTGTGGATTGTTTTCGAGTTAATCTTCTTTGTATGACTTGGACATCGACCACCAGGGAACTACTGCGGAAGACTCTTATCCAGAATGAATGCTATTCGATCGACTGGAGGAAATTTAAAGTGCGTTTTAATAATTGATTCCTATCAGATTTCGACCGCAACGAGTATTCCCACGTTCGCGACGGGACACTGTGTGTAGAGATGAGGAAAGGTCTGCCATGAAACTTTAGTGTTATCGGACCCCTTCCGGAGCCTAAGGGTGAACTTGTATTCGGGGTGAATACGTGGAAATCGCAAATATTTAACTGATAGATTCAAGAGACATCCCGCAAGGTGGAGTGATTTGGCCGCTACTGGGTGGTGAAAGAGCCCAAATTCTGGGGAGATGGAGCAATCTTCTTCTGTCGATGTGTGAGCTTATTGAGAGTAGTTAGAAAAACCTGAGTTAGATGGCCTAGCAGTCATCCCCAATGGGCCGAGGTGAGCCTATTCTTCAACAATGTCATTCCACAGTTCAAAGTAACACGTTAAGAGGACCTTTCCTCGCCTCTATGAAGTCCCTAGGGAATGAATACTAGACAAGGACCGCAGTAAGCAGTGCAAAAAACGGGGACCAAACTCTAAGACACACGTGGATGATATTGACGTGACAGGCAGAACACAGCGAGCCGCCAATAAGGAGCTTGCTGGCAGTGAGACGGAAACGGTTAGACGAAATATATGCTGTCCTTAAGAAAGGACACATACCAACGACGACTAGACCCCAACGTTAGTAGATAATTCTGTGGTCACTGTTTCTATGGGCTCATGAGACAAATGTGTAATAGAGCCGTCTCTCGAAGGACAAAGGTGCCTGTGAATAAGACACTGATCATCCCAGTCCCACTCTATAGCGGGGAGGTAAGGACAATTTCAAAAGCGGATGAAGAAGGCCTCGGTCTCTTTAAGACAAAAACTCTGCTTGGAGTTTTTAGTCCAGTTTGAGTTGACGGCGTATGAAGGAGGAGATACAACCACGAACTATCAGCGACATAAATCTAGCCGGTCGCCTAAATATCCCACGCCTAAGGCGGCTGGACCATGTAAAGCGTATGGACAACTCAACTCCGAACAGTCATGTGGTTGAACACAGCGATTTTCAGACCTGATTTGTTGCAGAGGACGCACTGAACACCTCTCATTTAAGGGCAATGAAGAAGCAACAAAGACTGATGAGACCGGAGATATCGATTGACCTCTACATGCAAGCGTCCCTTGCAATGACCGTCTTCAAGATAAGTCAATCTTGTGTTCCGATTACTAGCACCTCCTTGCTTTCAAGTAAAAAAGTGAATACAGGTGGCTTCCTTGATTTTCAAAACTCCTAAGCTCCTCAACTAGGGCTGAGACACTAACATAACTTCACCTTATCTTCACACCAATTTTGTTGAATTTTCCTTCACCTATGACTTCTGCCTAAAGGATTGTCGTGTTTGTACAGAGTTTAAGGTGCTTTTAACGAATCCCTGTGGTTGTACACCTAAATGTTCTTTCCAATTGAGACGAATCCTAGGGGCTTCAAACAAACTATTGACAAATCTGACAGAGAGGGACTATAAACTTCCTCCTTCCTCGCTTTTGAAAGACCTTTCAACTGACATTTCTCAACCTGGACTGAGTGGAAGTGTCCGAGGGTTGTGTAACTAACAAATGAAGCCATCAATAATTCGACGCGGCTTAAGCCCGTCTACCCACTCCGAATACCACCACGATTCAAGTCTTTTCACTACTGTCCTCCGCTGGCTTTCCCCTGGGCTGATCTAAGGCTGCCTTAAGGCCTTAAATCCCTTCTTCCGGTTCAAGAAAAGCCGCTGTGGCGAATGACCCAAATGTTACACAACCTTTCAAAAAAAAAATGTATTTTCTGTCGATTCCATCACCCCTCGAGATTTCTCTTGCGCCCGGTGCCAAGTCCTTAATATGTGCTCATTAAAGTGAAAGCAGTTTCTCCTTTCAGTCTTCTTTTAGAACAAAAAGGGGACAAAGGCAAAAGGTTATGCAAAGGAATGCTATTTTACTTTATCACCGCCGCAGAAAACAAAAGCCCTAAGGCTGAACAGCGCAAAAACCCACAATCCTCCTCTCTATCCCGCACGCTCACTCTCACTCTCACTCTCACTCTCATTAATGCGCTCTTTTCAAGTTCCATTCATTTCCGTTCTTGTTTTTTTGTTTTCTTTTCATTCTTCTCCCATTCCCTCATCCGCCATGTGTGATATTCTCTCGTTTCGTAGGCCATGGCAACCTTACACCGAAATCTTCCGCCGGAAAAATCGCCACCATCCTGTATGCCTTAATTGGAGTTCCTTTGATGTTGATGTGTTTATCGAGTCTCGGCGGTTTGTTAGCCGAGGCACTGCAATGTACATACACACGGATATGTTGCCGCCTACAAAGGGTACAACGGCAGCAGCAGCAGCAGCAACACCACCAGCACCGCAAGCCAACACATGAATCAGGAGTCGGAAGTGCTGCTGTGGGTGAATGCGAATCGGGTGGTGTAGGAGCGTTAGGAGCGGCGACCAGAGAAGGCAACGACGACGGTGGCGGCGGCGGGGGAACGACAAGAAGGAAAAGTATAGATTCCACTGGATCCAGTTCCTGTCATGGGCAATCGCACGAGGTAAGCCAAACGGTAAATTATAATTGATTGTTAACTGAGGCTCTTCATTCTCTCTCTCTCTCCTCCCTTCACGTGTATGCGTAAGCACAACTGACTCGCATTTAATTGATATGCCTACAAGCACGGGTGGCAAGGGCGTGGGCGGGGGGGCACAAGGGCGCCTACACTTAAGATTCATATTCCGAAGCGAAACATCACAAAATTAGACTTATGGCGGAAACTTCTCCTCTCGATGAGCAAAGTAATTTGCTTGTAGCCAAACCGGAAAAGTTGAGAATAACAATGAGGGTTACTGCCCCGCTCTTTCTCATAATGGCATCCCCAGGGGCATGAGATAATCATAAAGTTTTTGTCTCGTTGGGTTGAGATACAGAGCAGAACTAGAGCTTTCGACAAGGTTATGCGGTCAAATGGGATGCAATTTCATTAAATTGCCAGTGTCGGGCGCCAGATATTTATTTCCTTAAATCACATGAGTAAACACACACACACACACCACACGGGAATTTCATACTGCAGCCTCGCACGAGTTTACAAACCACAGAGGAGTTACCTATTCGAGGCGAGGAACTGTTCGTTCCCAGGAGGCAGTCAGACGTTAATTCGTTGTTGAGTCCCACGTTGGGCGCCAGTTTAAGCTGAGAATTAAAGATGAGGACACGTGCAAAAGAATAACAGAAAAATAAACGATTCGCAAGTAAATCACATTTTACGGTTATAAACAATAATAATACTCGTCGTGCTGGTGCCAGCGTCCTCCCATCGAGTCCGCGTTGCTGAGATGAGAATTTTTATTTTCATTTTTATTTTTATGTGTTTTTTTCTTTACTTCTGTTGCTCTTTCGTAAAGTTTACTCGAGCACCAAATTGAGGGTTAGGGCAGCAGAAGATCGGTGGATAACGAGAAGGAACGCTGGTGGATGACAGGGGACGGACCACCATCCCGGTATGCACTTTCCTGGGCGATTATTGTTATGAGAAGTTAGGAACTTTTGCTGCTGCTACTGCCGCCACTGCGTGTAAGTGAAACTCTTACACCGAAGTAGTTGCACTTGAGTGCGGGGCAGAAATGAAAAAAAAATAAAACGAGAAGAGTTTTACGGATTCGGACAATCGCATAATGTTCCGGCGGAACGGGCAACGAACTTTTGTGCCCTGTTGTGTTCTTTGTCAACAAAACTTATTCGAGGCTTTTTGTGCTTGGCGTGCTTGGCGGTCGCTTGGGAAGAATGCTGGGACCGTTTAAGGTTAAGTTATCTACATTTAAGGAAGATGGCCATTTTGACGGGGATAAGATGGACAGTTGTTCTGCGGGAGATGGGAAGTTTAATTTAAGTTATCTTTCGGTACACAATGGCTGTCATTTCCGGCACATTCCAAGCTCTCTCTTTTTGCCACTCAACATCCAACACCTTCAACTGTCACGAACACGCAATTCGCAGGACATTCTCAAGTGTCTCCATCACTTAACCCTTTTCACCCATCACACACATGGATCACACACAAGCTGTGACAATTCCAGTTGTCATGCTCCAAGAAACGAAACGAACTCCCTAACAAGACAACTTGCGTCTGTCCACTCTTAAAGAAATTAAGAAACATGGAAACTCTTTCTCCATGGACAATGAAGTTCCACAAACTTTTAACAGTCAACCTAGAAATAGATGAAAAACAAAAGTCCATTCCATTTCGAAAAACACTTCAACGGCACGCTCGAAGCCGTCAGTCGGACGAGAGATGTCCTCACCCTCCCGGCGCCCAACTCAATGTCACATCCCATCACTTCGTTAAACTTTTGATTCAATTAAAGTTTTTCTTGTTCAATGGCCGAATTTAGTCCTTTTTTATGCTCTCCCCGATTCAGTGCGGATGTGTGTGTGCGTGACAAACAAAGTTTCTTTAAAAAAAATTTCAACTTTTCACTCGCACAAGGATAATTGGTGTAATCTGAAGCCGACAGGCTGTTTGCATATCATTAGAACAACAAACTCGTGCTTTTTTCCATGTCGACCATGTTGTTGTGGTAAACAAGATGAATTTTGCATATTTGCGAGGGAGAGACAACTTGCAGGAGCACAGCTCAGGGAGGAGAGTTCAATTAAAATTGAGTTAGCAATGCAACAATGAGTGCACTGGGACTAATCGTGCATTTTTCTCTTTTTCTTCTTTTTTGTGTCTCGTTTCAGATGGATTGTAAATCTTGTAAATATGACGCGGTTATGGGGGAGACAAGCCTGCACAATGGCTTCAAATTTGGTTCGCTAACCGAACGTGAAGGTAAGCATTTAAGAGTGATGCTGGAGGGGGTACAGTGGGGGTGAATTTGATGGTGGGGGAATTTTTGTTTACGATCAACTATTTGCTGAAAAATGTTAAAAGTTCAAAATAGTCAAAAGTCTGGAAGAAAAAAGAGGTTCAAAAAGCCAAGTTTTACCAAATGTCAAAAATTGAGTCAAAAATTCGATATATTGATCGTGGTCTCTGAAGCGAGAGTTTGATACTCCCACAAAATGACTACTTAAATAACGGCAAGAGTTTGGAACTCATCAAGAATGATTGAAATTCTGACCTAATTTTTAGGCCTTTGAAACTGGTTAACATTTGGTTCCAATTGAGATATTTTTTTTGCAGTATGAGAGATTTCAAGAGTTTCATAAACAGAGAGCCTGGAAGTTACACACATTGACTAAAACTCTGAACTGTTTCAAAATGTTGAACTTTTCAAGCTGGTAAAAAAGACTTCTTTCGGTCCAGAATTTGAAACCGCGTGGAATGAACAAAATTCTTAACTGATCAAAATTTGATTCCAAAATCAGATTCAGAACCTTGGTCTCAGTTCATAATTTGGTTTCAAAATATAAAAGTTGGTTTCCCAAAACTAGGATTCTGTCGCAATCTCTGAAGGCATTCAATAGGACTCCAAACTGTATGGCCAGAATTCTGAGCATTTGATCAAAATTTAGTTCTAAAATTCGACAAAATTTTTCGTTGCCTTCGGATATCCATACAATATCCCTCATAGAACTGAAGTGAGAGTCTGAAAAGTCCTCAAAATAAATAAAATACTGACCTGACCAAAATTTGGTTCCAAAATTTGAAAAAATTTGCCTAAGACTTCGGAAATCTAACCTACTTTATTTCTCAAGCCCTGAAGCAAGAGTATGAAACTCCTACAGAATGCTTAAAATTCAAATCTGATCAAAATTGGTCCCAAAAAGCCGAATATATGAAAAATTTGGTCCCAAAATTTGGAGCACCCTTCGGAAATCCAAATAATTCTGAAGCAAGAATTCAGAGCCTCTGCAGAATGTCTAAGATGCGGATCTTAACAAAATTTGTTCATAAAACTTGAATACTGCCGAAGGTGAAAATTTGGGTCGAAAAATTGGAATTCTGTCGCAAGTCAGATAAGGTTTAAGGAAAGCCACTCGTAAGCTCTAATCCGGGAGTCCCAGCGAATGACCAGTATTCTGAGCTTTGAAAGCGGGTTTAAGTTTGGTCTAAAGGAGTCTGAAAAGGTCTAACATCTCAACTCAGAGTTTGAAACGTTCCCAGCATGACCAAAACTGACGACTTTTTGACTATGATCAAAAATTGGTTCAACAATTAGGAATTTTTCGCATTCTAAAACGGTCAGACCTCTAAACAGAGAATTTGAAACGTCTCCAGAATGACCAAAAATACTGAACTTTTGAATATGGTCGAAAATTGGTTCCAAAATTCTGAACTTTTTTCCTAGAGTGCGAAGATTTGAAGGCTGAGCTCAGTCCAATATCATAAACCTCGACAAATTTTATTCCAAAATTGCCCACTTTTCAAGATCCAAAAAATGTCTTCAAATCTCGCATCAAAACCTGTTCGCAAATCGGAAACTTTTCAGGTCTACTGTTGCTTCGACCGTGGGAATTCACCCATCCCTCATGTAGAACATGACGCTTACAACCCGATTATCCGACATCAATAAACCATTGGCATTGTTCCCACATACACACCACGTAGACCCGATGAAAGGGACTAAAAATGAATAAACTACCTTACCGCAAACAAGCCGTAGCCAACGCAAATTAAAACATACATTTTTTGTTTCCCCTTTTACACAGACTCATGCCAGCTCCTGCACGCCAGCTCGCCAAACAAAATGCATCACAACTCGCCGTGCATTCAGTTGAAGTCACAGCCCGTGCCACCGCCCAACCTAAAGCAATATCACCATCACCATCTGGCCATGGCACAGCAGCAGCATCAGCAGATGTCCCCACAGCATCAAACCTATCAGATGTCTCCTTCAAACCCCGCCGCTAACACAATCAACACCTACCACCAGCAGCAGGTCATGGTGCCAAACAATGTCCACGCTCAGCAACATTACCACCAGCAGCAGCAACAGCAGCAGCAGCATCTTGTCCAACAAAACGGTTGCACGGAAATCACTGGCACAGCGACCATATATTTCCCCATCGCAACGGCGACACCCGGGAACCCCCTCAATCTGCCGGCATCGGCGGCAGCAGTTCATTACAACCACCAGCCGCTTGTCAAATATCACACGATTCAATTACAGCACAAGAAGGCGATGCCAATGTCGATGCCGATGCCGATGACGATGACGACGCCCCTCACCACGACGTCAGCCGTATCGGGAGCGACAATTTTTGAGCAACAACTGCCAGGACACACGGTCACCGTGGGGACGGGAATGACTACTTTGACACTGCCACCGCCGCCGCCGCACTATCAGACGGCAACAGTGCATGGTGAGTGAGAGTGAGGAAGTGTTGTATGTTTACTTGCGTTTAAGTTTTCCTCTTTGCTTGTCATGGCGAGATTCAATGTTTGCACTCGACCTGCGTTGCAAGCAGCCAAAGCGATTCGATGTGACTTTGATCGAACAGGAGGAGGAGGAGATTTTGTGTACTGAACTAGAGTAGCTGCTGCTTTGAATGTGACGCATGTTCTCCGATGTCCTTTGAATTTCCCTAAACACGAGTTAATTTCGATCAGAGCGCAACAAAGGCGAAACTCTTTAAATTCCACGTTCACACCTTAAAGTCTCTTCACTGGATTAGGAGCAAAACAATCGGAAGACGAAAAAAATCCTCCTCCTCCTCCTCGACAGGATGGAGGTGGATTGGCAGTGAATGGTCCCGTAATGGCGGTGTGGTAGCAAACTTTCAATTCCATTTTGCTCGTGTAATTAATTGAATTTCTTTCGCGCTGTTGGTGCCTTTCTTCTCGGTTCGGCTTGATTTTATTTTCGTGTTTTTCTACAACAGAATTAGTGTTCTCTCTATCTCGCTCTCGCTTTGCCTCCCTCATTTTCGTGTTGTCCTGGCTTAGTGAAAAACAAATATTTGCTCTTCTCCTGCAATATTGAGGCCGCTAATGGACTGCCCACAACTAAAGCTTATCCCCGACCACCATCCGACGCCCGCTAACAAAACACTGGAGTCCTTTTCGCTCTCTCACCCTCTCTCGGGTGTTCCTAATTTAGTTGGGACCTACAAATTAACACACACCCACACTCGGAGACTAACATCGTCTCCTCCCAGCATTAACGATAATGCTCTCAACCTAGTTTGGCAGGTAGTTGAATTTTATCCTATAACGGTAATACTTTGGAACAAAGTAACGAATTGTTTGGGAAACACACAGAGAGTGAGAGAGAGAGTGAACAAAAACAAAAACCCGCCGATTTCAGTTAAGCCTTTTACTGGCTTTCGTTTCGTTTTCTTTTTCTTTTTTTTTTTTGATAGATTTCGCCGACTTTTTGAAGAGGTTTTTCAACTTCCCTCCTCTCTCTCCCCCCAATTGTGGCTCACTCTTTTTATTCCTCTGACTGAACATCCGCCTCGCCGGCACTTCATGAAGGGATTCCGCGCTTGCTTTTTTTTTCGCGAGGATTCCACGGATTTTATGGGCGAAAGTGGGAAAATTGGTTTGATGGTGAGGATTTTTTTTTCTTGTGGCGGCCATTTTTCGCGTAAAGTGGTCCACAAACACTAATGGAGCAATCCAGATAATTCTGGCTCTTCGCTCTTGGGTTCATTATTACCACTAAAAGGCTAGTTTTCAGCCGGGGTCGAGTTGAGTTGAGTTGAGTTGAGTGGAGTGGAGTATGACTTTCCAAAGTGGCAAATGCTTTTTGAATGGTTTTCTAATTGGGTTAAATCAAGCTCATGTCAAGGACGACGGTGCAGGGGGAACGGAATCGATATGAAATGTACTGAGGCGCGTATTGATTTGGACGAGGGAGTTGTGGTGGACAGCGCATTGGTTGTCGAGGAGTATTGCTGATCTGTCTGAGTCCATGGAGGATTGATTTGAATGAGAAAATGTACAGCGGACAAGCCTCTAATGGATACCGACAAGGCTGCATGCTGTCACCACTATATTTTCTGCTGATTATCCGAGAAGACTTGGGTCCAATATGGGATCCGTCAAGGGTACAGATTGTCACCGCTATTGTTTCTGCTGCTCATCCGTGAGAGAGACTTGGGTCCAATATGGGGTCCGTCAAGGGTACAGATTGTCACCGCTATTGTTTCTGCTGCTCATCCGTGAGAGAGACTTGGGTTCAATATGGGGTCGGCAAAGGGTACCGACTGTCAACGCTATTCTTTCGGGTGGGTAGAGTGAGTGAGGCACTGCGTGCAGACTTGAAGGCCAAGGTGGATTTCGGAATATGGACCGTTTTCGAGATATGTGCGTTCAAAATGAACTGCCTCATTTTTCTTCCGCCCTCCTATTAGGGGCAGCGGCAGAAATTTGGAATTCAAAGTTTAGCCATTGGATCCTTTATCGATGCCCAAAATGGAGGTTCGACGGCTAACCCACCGTTTTTGAAGTATGGGCGATTTTTCAAGGTGCAATCATAGGTCACTTTGGTCGATACTTTTTCCTTTTTTGGGGGAAGTGGCATGGCCTGGGACTCAAAAGAAGCGGCTTTCCATTCTGAGTAAAGCAGTTGCCTTAAAGGAAGCAAGATCTTCGAAAAACGCACCGTTTTCGAAGTATGAGCAATTTTTCAAAGTGACCCTACAAGACCCAAATAACCAACCAATTAGCTAAAGACGTACCCTGACCAATGGCTCTAGCTAATTTTTAATTGATTCTAGTCGCCCTTTTACGACAGGCGAGCCTTACGTCGGTTACATCATAGCCACTACCGAAAAGAGGCCGCTAACAATTCGTACAGACTTGTCTGCAGCTCAAAATCCTTACAGAACGAGTCGCCCCAGGTGCTAAAGAGCACCTGCATTGGAAATCTATTCAAAAACCCATCCATCGTCTAATCTCTTCCCCCTCTGAACTGAACTTGCTACCACATCACTTCTCAACCAACAACTCCTATGAACCACAAGAAAACCTTATCAATCGCAGTCAGGTTTTGGCCATTTGTTAAGGTTCCCGATCAGCCCTTCTTTCAATTTGTCTCTTTCCTTCTCTCTTTGCTCGCGTTCGTGTCCCCAAGCGAGAGTCCTTTTTCAATCCCGGCGACCCACTTTCGGTTTGACAAACAAACACTCGAAGTGACTCCAGTCGCGTTCCCTTCAAATGATTGATTAGACTCATACGTCATCCTTAAATGTCAATTTTACTGTTTCTCTTCTCATAAACGTCGCCCTTTTTCCTGCCTTTCATCCTTCAATTGTCACATTTGCTTGCATGAAGACCGATCTCCTTTTTTTTGATTGACTTCGTGCGCGAAATAGATTCTCCAAAACCACACACCCACGCGCTTGAGTTCAGTGACAGTCCAACATGTGCGCGTTGCGGTGAAAGTGCCGCCGCTGCCGCCGCTGCCGCACACTCCATCACACGCGCCACCACGGACGTGATGTCGTGACGCTTCCTCTTCCCCTTTTTCGCACCTAAACCTTTGTGGAATGTGAAGAAGAAATAAAATCCCATTTACATGGTTTCTCTTGCAGGCATCCGACGTGCGAAATTCCTGGCGAAACCGATGCCCCAGGAGATCAATACACTGTTGGCGGAAAGTGATATCTCGTGCCGGCATGATGTGCCGGGAGGCAGTCCCGTCAACCAGCCGAGGACGGGCAGCAGCGAGAGTGGAAACTCTTCTTCAACACCCGGAAGTGTCGACATCATGGAGGACGAGGAGGAGAACGAGCAAAATCGAATGGGGTAAGTAGTACTGGAGGAACCTCTCTACCACTCTTTCCCTCTCGGGGTCTCTCGTGGAATGGCTCTTCAGCCGGATGCATTGATTTATGGAGGGCTATTTGCAAATGTGTCTTTTCATTCTCCTGGCGTGTATCCTTACAAATCACTACCCGACCGAACGAAGAATAATGCGCGCGCTCGCGTGTGGTGGGTGCTGAGAAGTGTTTGCTTCTGACGCTGCAGAAAAAAACAGCCGAAGGAGCAGACAGCCTTTTAGTTGGCAGGTCCTTCCTAAGCACATTAAGTCGTTTTTCCCTTGGCATCGGGATCACGTTGTCGTCCTCGAGGTCGTCTTCCCCGGAGGAAGCAGGAAACGAATTGCCACCTCGATAAATTCTATTCCCCCCTGCCTCTTTGGCGTTGGCTCAGTGTTGACATATTTTTTTTCTGCCGGACTCGATGGCAAATTGCATGCGACGGAGAAAAAAAGAGGAACAATCGAGGAATGCCATTTCCAAGGAATGTCCTTGGTCGACGGCGGCAAGGCGACGGCCGCCTGTTTTGGCGAGAACAATGTGTAAGGCTCTGGACAGTGAGAGATTTATGCGCTCAGAGGTTGTTAATTGGTGTGAAACAGCAGAGAGGAAGGTTAGCGGATGGGAGCGGGCATGACCTCGGGAGCATGATGTTGTTTCGGATGAAGACGTCGTTAATTAAAACCGAACCGAGATGTGTCTATGGGTGGAGAGCTTGTGGTAGAATAACGAGAATCAGGGGTCACGCGTCTGTTGGTGAAGGAAAGGAAATTCGCGGTGGGAATGGGATCGAAGGGGGGGAGGAAACTTGAACAAATGCGATTTTAAGGTCAAGATGATCTTCACTCCCATTCGTGAGAGAATAATAGCACGCACAATACGAGCGGTTGCTGAGAAGATCGGCCCAGTTCCTCATCGGACTGTCGCGCCACCCATATTTTTTTTGTTATGGTCTCCACCCCCAAGTCAGGTAAGGCAACCCACACAACTTCCAAAGGTTTCAAACCTATCTGCCCCCCTTCTCTGTAACGTCTCAGAGACATCTACTTCAAGGATCAGATAGGCGGCAGCTTTTTCTCAAACTCGCATCATGCCTACATGAAGGGTAGATTGAAAAAACAACGCACGGTCGCACCATTTTTGTCTGACTAAGGGAGATGTCCGTCCATGGGATTGACGGAAGTCTTAATTTAGCCCCAATGTCTTCAGGAGGGTGGTAAGTACGGTGTCCATTATGGACTTTGTGGACTTTTGTCCCTGCACCGGTAAGTACAGTGGACTCTCCTTAAATCGAACTCTCCCTAATTCGAAACTTTCCACACTTTCCCTCAAGTTTCCATAAAAATCTTCTCTCGAAGTCAAACTCCCTCTAACTTGAACAAATTATCGTATTCCGTGACAATTCGACTTCGGAGGAGTCCACTATATATACCCTTGAGTAGACAATTTCTCACAACCGTGGATCTTCAATTAAAGTTCCATACATTCCCATGGCCGGACAAAAGTGCTGCGACTGTCGCTGTCCGCTTATGGGAGCTTGCACTGTAATGACTGACTACGAGTAGAAATCGATCCGGTCCGGCGGATGGTCAAGTTCAGCGGATGGAAGGTAAGAAATTGCAAGAGCAAGCATACAGGGAAGAAATCTTGTGGGACTTGGTGTTGATGGGTTATCACTTTACTGGCAAGGCAACCCATCTCACGTCCCTTCCTTCCAAGCGCTGAAATATGACAAAATTTGTGACCAACCATCGTACCCTAATCGTGGAAAAAAATGTTGAACCCTCCACTGATTGCCAATCATAGCAAACGTAGAGGATCCTTGACAACTCTCCCCTAATCGTCACGCTATCGCTGACAGGCTATGGCTATCTGTAAGTAGTCAACGATAAGCGCAAGTTGTAACGGCAGTTGAAGGAAGGAGAAGAAATCGTATGCAATGCAATACCTCCTACCAGCTGAGAGCGAATGCTTCACCTAGTAGTTGGCAGATCAAAGGCGTGATTGAAACTCAGTTCGAAGAAACATTGCAACGACCCTTTCTACCCACAAGTCAACAGAATAACAACAAGAGCGTGCATAACCAGAGATAGGAGAGGAAAGAGTTATCCAGCTTATGGGATGTCCCTTGCCCCTTGATTTCATCTGTGACTACATGTGAGCCGGGAATCTTGGAAAAGTGTGTGAATACCACACCACTCTCATATTTTACGACTCAATGCTGGCATGGACTACAAGGAAAACATGGTCGAAGTTGGATACATCTTTCCTCTCTTATATCTTTGCATAACCATGCTGGCATGGACTACAAGGAAAACATGGTCGAAGTTGGATACATCTTTCCTCTCTTATATCTTTGCATAACCATGGCTTTTGAGGCAAAAACACCGTCCTTAGAGCAGACAGTGTCATTGGAACAAAGCCCCTAGCTCAAAGACTTTGCCTTCAACCATGGACACTCAAGCAAACGTCGACTTGTGACCACATTGTAGATGGTGTACGAATACGAATTTATGCACAAACAAGTAGAAAGACGAAACCCCACAAAGAGATTTATTCAATTCCCTTTCACTCGAACCTATTAAGAGGTCTTGCACACCATGTTCCCTCAGTGCGAGCAGGTCGCATTACAAGAAAGCTATAGACACTGCGTTAAGCATCATCATCGGGATCAACCTCGTTACTACTCCTACTACAACTTGTACTACAATCACTGCTACATCTACGGACTACGGCAAATAAATAAATAAACGCAAACATTTATAAACAATTAAAGAAAGAACAAAATTAATTAGTTGAATTATGCAAATAACAAGTAGTCTGGACCATGATCTCGAAACTAGATCGCATGGAGAAAATGGAGAAAAATATGAAAATGTGGCCAGTTTTTGGTCCGCGGGTGGTATTTGATATTTCCACCAACCCTGTGTAGGTATCGGGGAATGCCCTATCCATACACAGGGGCCCCCTATCCGCCACATGGGGACGCGCCCGATGGGAGAACTGGCTAAAACTCCACACGGGACCCCAGACCCCAGACCCAGGCCTCAGACCCCGGACCCACCCCAGACCCCCAACCCCGGACCCAAGACCAGACCCCGGACCCCAGACCCACCCCGGGCCCCGAACCCCAGACTCAAGACCAGCCACAGACCCCGGACCCCAAACTCCAAACCCCAGACCCAAGACCA
Organism: Eristalis intricaria; assembly: GCA_964034865.1. Taxonomy (NCBI): domain Eukaryota; kingdom Metazoa; phylum Arthropoda; class Insecta; order Diptera; family Syrphidae; genus Eristalis; species Eristalis intricaria. The sequence goes on along the minus strand of OZ035874.1, from coordinate 2,419,184 downwards.
GCCCCAGACCCCGGACCCCGAACCCCAGACCCAAGACCAGCCAAGACCCCGGACCCCAAACCCCAGACCCAAGACCAGCCCCTCGACCCCAGAACCCAGAACCCGGACCCCAGACCCAAGACTAGTTCCAGACCTCGGAGCCCAAACCCCAGACCCAAGACCAGCCCCAGACCCCAAACCCCAGACCCAAGACCAGCCCCTCGACCCCAGAACCCGGACCCCAGACCCCGAACCCCAGACCCAAGACTAGTTCCAGACCTCGGAGCCCAAACCCCAGACCCAAGGCCAGACCAAGACCCCAAACCCCAAACCCCAGACCCAAGACCAGCCCCTCGACCCCAGAACCCAGAACCCGGACCCCAGACCCCAGACCCCAGACCCCAGACCCCGAACCCCAGACCCAAGACCAGTTCCAGACACCGGACACCAAACCCCAGACCCACCCCGGACCGCGAACCCCAGACCCAAGACCAGCCCCTCGACCCCAGAACCCAGAACCCGAACCCCAGACCCAAGACCAGTTCCAGACCTCGGACCCCAAACCCAAGACCAGCCCCAGACCCTGGACCCCAAACCCCAGGCCCCAGACCCAGGATCAGCCCCAGACCCCAGACCCCAAACCTCGGACCCAAGACCAGTCCCAGATCCCGGACCCCCGACTTCAGACCACAGACCCCAGACCCCAGCCCCTAGACCCCAGTCGCAGTTCCCAGTCTTCAGACCCCGGATCACGGACACCAGTCACCATACCTCAGACCACCCCATTTACGATATTCCAGAATCCATACCTCAGACCAGATCCCAGCCCCAAGGCCACAGTCAACAATCAGCAGCCCAATCCAGTCAATCTTACCAAAGAGACTCCTGTCACTAGCCCTAGCTCGTTCTCAGAAACACAGAGTCAGTCATATGAAATGGAAAGCGTCAACTAACAACGTTACCACAATTCTACCACACGACCAAACCAATCAATACATGTTACGACAAAAAACAAAAACAAATTGCCAATTCTCGAGCCTTACCACCAGACTGCCAGACGTCACTCACCTGTAAAGAAAAAAAGAAACGAAAAGAAGAACAGAAACAGAAGACAAATGATGAACAGTAAGACGCTCTAAAGATGATCAAGGGATCGAAGGAATGAAGGATACATTGGTAGCTTTCGTCCTTGCCAGCATCTCTTTCGTCTGTAAGCTGTAACCTGAAAGGAAAAAGAAAAAGACTGCACGTGTGTCCACCATTCCAGTGCGCCACACCTGAAAGTAGAAGAGCAGAAAGAAAACTGGTTCCACATGCCAGTCCTCAAGACCAAACATGTGAAACCAGTTTCCTTGGACATTGATTAGTAAAAGGTGCAAAAACAAAAGACTGAAAGGCTGCCACACGGGCAACCTCGCAGCCTGAATTCTGAAAAGCAGAGAAGAGAGAAGCCTTTTCAAGCTTTGTTCGGAGAGAATGATATGCGTGAGAGTGCCTAGGGAACAGAGGAACAACCGTCGAACCTGCTGAAGGCAAGCGAAACACACGACAGAAAACCAATCGTCCTTCGATCGGTTGAGCCGATGAACCTGTAAACCAAGAAAGTTTTAAATAATCTAGCCCTACGCCCTTCAACAATCCCACAGGGTAGCCTACATTCGAAGGAGAACCCCCAGAAGCGCCCTAATTCGCCAACCAAGCCCCTGAACTCACAACGAAGTGGTATAAAACCAGTTCGAGAGGACTTACAGGATGCGACCTGAAATAGAAGGTTTTATATATTGTCTGTGTAAAAAAATAAGGCGTCCCTATGAAACCCTCCCCGAGTGCTAACCAAACGGACCCCCCTCTCTTAGCTTACCGATGACACTGACGACCACTGATGCGATGGTGCGATGACCTAATTGCTTCCCGATGGCAAGAGACAAACGATAATCAAAAGGCTACTCACTTTGATGAACGCTGATGAGGAATAGAGGTGCTCCCACGCGGGCTGGCTAGACGTCAATCAGACTGAAGACCTACCTGCTTCGCTTTGTCCATCGGTGGGTGTCCTGAGATGCAGCACACACATCATTTGTAGGTATCCTGAAAAGCACTCGCGACACTCCCGGGGAAAAAGCGCGAATAACCGAGCAAAGCACTGGAGCCCCTCCCGCACTGGGGATGCTAAGACCTCGAACGAAAAGGATTTCAAAAAGAAGCGCGACAAACCGAGCAAAGCACTGGAGCCCCTCCCGCACTGGGGATGCTAAGACCTCGAACGAAAACGATTTCAAAAAGAAGCGCGACAAACCGAGAAAAGCACTGGAGCCCCTCCCGCACTGGGGATGCTGAGATCTCGAACGAAAATGACTTCAAAAAGAGGCGCGGCCAACCGAGCAAAGCACTGGAGCCCCTCCCGCACTGGGGATGCTAAGACCTCGAACGAAAATGATTTCAAAAAGAGGCGCGGCAAACCGAGCAAAGCACTGGAGCCCCTCCCGCACTGGGGATGCTAAGACCTCGAACGAAAACGATTTCAAAAAGAAGCCCAACAAACCGAGAAAAGCACTGGAGCCCCTCCCGCACTGGGGATGCTAAGACCTAGAACGAAAACGATTTAAAAAAGAAGCGCGACAAACCGAGAAAAGCACTGGAGCCCCTCCCGCACTGGGGATGCTAAGATCTCGAACGAAAATTACTTCAAAAAGAGGCGCGGCACACCGAGCAAAGCACTGGAGCCCCTCCCGCACTGGGGATGCTAAGATCTCGAACGAAAATTACTTCAAAAAGAGGCGCGGCACACCGAGCAAAGCACTGGAGCCCCTCCCGCACTGGGGATGCTAAGATCTCGAACGAAAATTACTTCAAAAAGAGGCGCGGCACACCGAGCAAAGCACTGGAGCCCCTCCCGCACTGGGGATGCTAAGATCTCGAACGAAAATTACTTCAAAAAGAGGCGCGGCAAACCGAGCAAAGCACTGGAGCCCCTCCCGCACTAGGGATGCTAAGACCTCGAACGAAAACGATTTCAAAAAGAATCCCAACAAACCGAGCAAAGCACTAAAGCCCCTTCTCAAACCGCACTGGGGATGCTAAACTTGAGATCGAAATGCAAAAACCGAGAAAAAACACTGAAACCCATTCTTAAACCGCACTAGGGATGCTAAAACACACTCAAACACAAAGAAAATCATCGAAGCTTCTCTTAAAACCGCACTGCACTTGTAAGAGGGAATCAAAAAGTCCCCGATACCGCACTCAAACCCCACTCGGAACAAAAAAAAATCCGTCAAAAACCAGCAAAAATGGGAAAATAATAATCGAATTCACACACTTGATACATTTCCGCACATTTGAGAACTAATTTGCAAAATTTTCACGTAAAATCCACGAACAAAAAATATTTCCGAATTAATTTTTGGCGCCACTGGTTTTTTTCCCGTCTGCAACGTTCAAGTCCAAACACGTTAATGAGACATATACACGTTTCTTTCTCGCGCAACATGTGCAATGAGCAACATGTTTCTCGATCACAGGCTGAGATGACAGATCTCCGCCACCCACGGCCACACATGCTCCCGTGCAACAAGTGCATAGGGAGAGTTGGGTGACATGTTCTTGCATGCATGCCATGACAGGCGAAGGTGCTGAGAGCTCGCACGCTGATTGACTGGAAGCTGAGAAAGTTTTGTCTAATCATGTTTCGGTGATGTTGATGCTGGCTCGGGTGTCGGCATGTGGGTATTGAAATGTTTCTTAGGAGATTTTTGTTTGAGGGGCATACGTATATGTATGTACGTGTGTATATCGATTAAATGATGTGTTGTTGAGCTTCTGGAATATGAATGTGATGAGCTCGTGTGGAATTTATATCAAAACGTTGTGTATTCACAATTAGGGGACCTTTTTCTTTGATCTTGGAAGGGGATTGTTTTGACCAAATGTCGGTTAAGATCTTTTCTGCTCCACAAACCCTGACTTTCTATGAAATGGGAAACGAGCAGAGGAAAGGTCAATGTGATTAGTTTATGGAATCTACCACGGTGACGACTGCGACCAGGGCAGACAACGTCGTCTTGCCATGGATGTCAAGCTGCTGTTGCATGCTTCTGGTTGGTAGGACACAGGGGAGAATACATAGACACGCCATGGTTGGATGTGGATGCCCTTCGGATTCAAGTGCGAGTCGAGAACATTAAAGAAGAACATCAGTACCAGATTCCTCCCGATGCACAGATCACGGAGCAATTGGGAGGAATGTTTCCACATGGCTATTTATGATTTCCTTGACCAAAGACGAGAGAAGAAGTTGGTTGAACGGTGCAGATTTGACTGTGGAAGGAAAGATAAAATGCCTTAAAGATGGTATTATACAAGAGGAGAATGATTACAACCTTCTTGAACTATAGCACCACACGAAGAAGAGTGAGAACCTAGGTTAGGTTAGGTAGGAGTGGTTGACTGCGACGCAGACTTAGGGCAAATTGGATCATTGTAATATCACGCGGATTGACTTCTCTTAACACTTCGTGCTCTTTACGTGCTCTAGCTATGGCTGACGATATTTATATTGTTGAGATTATAGACATAGTCGAATAAATACCTACGACTTTCCAGGGCGCAACATGGTCCGAGGAGGTGATTGTTGGTTTCTCGCTTCTCTTCATTCAAGTTGCTTCTGTTAAAGCCATTGTATGTGACCTTCACCCGGCGGGCATGAATGCAAATTGTACGTTCTCCGGTTATGACATCAATGAGCGTTCTAAGTGTAGATGTATAGTCCAAGCAGACAGAGTGGTGGTTTCAGATTATGTGCTGACCATATTCACTTTGTTTTAAGGCAGACAGTACCTTCTAGCCATTTAATGAGATGGGTATGGATCTCCTGCTCCTCCTAGAGAGGAGGCTGTAGCACACCTCGTGAATTCATCGTCTTTTCAACTGCCCAGTATGTCATAGTGTCCAGGCACTCACATGACGTGTACATTCAAATGCTCGGCCATCTTGTGAAGAGGAAACCTGCAATTAAACGATGTATATAAATTGAACATGACATTGGGTAAACACTTAACTGCGGCCTGATTATCCGAACAGATGGTGATGTCCCTTATGGTTTGTGCATTGTTCTCGAGCCGGGACATTGCCTCTTTTTTCGCAAGGGAGAACCTAGCTAGTGCTAGACCAAGGCGCACTCGAGTGACGTTGTGGTTGAGACTGTGAAGAAGGACCTCGACCATTCAGTGGCTCAAAGTAGATGAGATTGGACACGCTAGACTCAGCAATGAAGAAAAACGTGTGTCTGGGAACACATTTGATCGTCCGATGGCCTATCAAAGCTCTTGAAGTCCCAGCAGTTCACAGCAAAGAATGAATTCGAACTTTTGTTGTGTGCAATTTTAGTAAACTCTGGCAAGGCACGTCTCACATAGCTCCTGATGAACACATTGTGGTTCCCATAGGAGGAATTGTTTCCTCTTCACACACTCTTTATACCCGTCATATCCGTATGATGTCCAGCCATCCCGAAATCCTAATAAACCTGGAAATAGAGGATTGAGGGATTTAAGTTGGATTCTGGAGGTTCTGGAAGGAGTGTTCTCGCAGAGTTCTGTATCTCAACCAGCAGAGACTGGTGCAGTGACAGAGAAGTGAGGAATGTCCTCTTTCTTCATCATCGTCTCAGTCTCTGCCTACAAAGTCCCATTTTGTTTTTATGGTACTCAAGGTAGTATGGGGAGTTAGACCAGAAGCGGTTTGTCGGAGCAGGGCTTATTTAAAAATTCTGAGAAAATGCCCACTTTATATAAGACAATTCCCAGTCAGTCAGAGTGGTTGAATGGCTCTTTTTTATTCCAGCCCTCCCTCCGAAAGGTTATTTCGAAGTCAAGGAAGGAGAATGGTGACTTTACACAAGACACATCCAAGTCACTCTGGCGGCATGCGCAATCTCAAGAGCAGATCAAAAAGCCTTTGCGTTTATAGTACTGCGAAATTAGCCTAGCCATACCGAAGAGTCTTCGGTCATTACTTAGAATTTTGTTTGTTTTTATAATTGGTTCAATAAATAGATTTCGAGGAGGTGTTGGTAGAGGAAAGGAACAAAACCACTTAAACTGGTCAATTATTGCATACAAAAGGTAGTTTTAGTCGTCTCTTAAGACAGGCATGCCTAAGCTCGGTATATTCTAACTCCTAACCCAAACCTTCACGTCGAAAGCTTCTTCATTTGGCCTCATTAAGACCAATGCATCTTCAAGGCAGCCCTGATACAACAAAGGAGACATTTTCTCGTCGATTTTGATGAAGACATTAGGTTACTGTTCACACAATTGGAAGGGGATCTTGTTGACACCTTATCAGTGCTTGTTCAAATGCTGATTGAGGGTCATTTTTTCACCTCTTCTACAACCCAAGCCGTGAAGGGAATGACACCGCGACGAGCTAGGCCAAAAGACGCACTACTTTATTCAGACAATAGTAAGATCTTTGTAGTGGAACTCTTTAATTCCATTGAAGTAAGTATCTCCCTATGGACGAAACGTTTCCTTAACCAGATTAGTGCCGGGCATTCACACAGAATGTATCCAGAAGTCACATCTAAGGTGGCAAACTTTGTCTTGAAACGCTCTCTTACTGGCCACTGTGGCCTGAATTGACACCCGGCCTGAGTTGACACCTGAACAAATTGAAAAGGTGTCAATTCAGGCCGCAGTGGCCAGTAAGAGAGCACGCCCTCTCAAGACAAGGTTTGCCGCCTTAGCCTCCACGAGGACGAGTCTTCTAGACACATTCTGTGTGAAATGTCAGTAAGTTGGTACTGACAAAACCTTGTCAGTTGTCATGGAGACTTCGACTCCGAACCCGTGAGACAACGCAACAGAGGACGCCCGCGGGTAAGGTGGCGCACCCAGGTGGAGAAGAACTTCAACCAACTTGGCGTGCGACACTGGAGACAGCTAGCCAGAGACCGTGCTAGTTGGAGAGGCTTGTTGATTGAGGCCCAGGTCCACCCGGACTGTAGCGCCAAGTAAAGATGAAGAAGAATTTCCTTGTTGGAATAAGGCCTGATTAATCGCTCGGATTGCCTAAGACCTTGACCGTCCATTTTTCTAGGCGAATTTTGTCTGTGTTTTAGCAGCTATCTACGGTATGGTTCGGGACCTAGAAACGCGGATTCTGAGCCAGCTCTCGCCAGCTCATCTCCGTATTCGTTGCCTGCAATTCTCCTGTGTCCAGGGACCTTGATAAGATTCATTCGGTTGTGTTTAGCAAAGGAATGGAAGAGCGTCATAGCAACATTTGACTGTCTTGGAGTCCATTAGATTGGACGATAGAGTTTTAAATGCTGCTTGACTGTCTGAAAAAATTTCTATCATTCTAGCGCCCTTAATACCAGAGATTTTGTTTGGCGCAGATCTCGATGGCGTGGATTTCGGCTTGGAACACGACAGGACTCTTGAGGATCATTAATCATCCATTGTGCTCCCACACATCGATTGTTATTTTCTAGATGTCCATGTCCACTTTGCGACAAGTACATTTTGATCTAGGCCGCATTCCAGAAGCAAAAGCTCACGGGAAACCGATTGAATGAATTGTATGCAAATGAGTTCAGTCACTCTTGGGTTTGTTGAATCGGAACAAGCCTTTTTACACGTAGATTATCGTAGGCCTAGTGAGCCTCCAAGAAACCGAGTCAATAGACCAGAGGATAGGATAGGCATGGCTGGGTTTAATCTGAGGAAGGGAGGGAAAATGGAAGGGAGGGAAGATGGAAGGGAGGGAGGATGGCGGGGAGGGAGGATGGAAAGGAGGAAGGATGGAAGGGAGGGAGGATGGAAGGGAGGGAGGATGGAAGGGAGGATGGAATTGTAGTTTGGTGAATTCGGCTCCTATTTTCGAACGGATTAAAGCACGAATGCAGGGACTTTCAAGACGAAGTGGAAGCGGTCAGAGACCAAAACACAACTGCCAAATCGAACGCTATTTTTTCTGATAGCCAAGCGGCAACAAAGGGCATCAGGCATCAGACATTCCGTCATCAAAGGTGGTTAGTTTACACAGACATACCATCAATCAGATTGTCTTGGTGAATTGGCTTGGATACCGGGACAATAAAAACGAAGAAGGGAAGGGTTCGGAGCTAGTAATCCCGACTGTCCATACGCTTCCAAGCTACACGAGGAAACAAATTTAAAACGAAGCTCGGGCTGGAGACCGTACTCAATGGTAAGGTCTAAGTATTGGAGCACAAGCAAGGGCTCTATAGCCGACGCTGAGCAAAATGAGATCTAGAAGACTGATCAGGTTTAGCCGCAAAAAAGTGCGACCACTATTAGGAGCCCTTTCCTCGGGCAGAGGCACAACCCATTGACTTCTGCAAAAGCTGCATAGTCGAGGAACAAAAAAAATCTATCCAAGATCTGCTTTGCGAATGCTCATCCCTAGCAAAGAAGAGAAAACAGTTTCCGGGAAAGCCCTTCTTTGAAGAACTGAATGACTTGTGTCGTCTTCAAAGTTTCTAAACGAAAGCGGATGCTTTAAGAAGCTGAACAAGGTCTCATGGTAGCAAAGAGAACTTCCATTAAGGGCACAATGGGCCACGGTCTTATTGAGCCGGGCCGTAAGGTCGAGGGTCTTTTACAATAAGAACGCCTCCTTCTTCGAAAAAGACGCAGGAAAGAAAGTGACGTTTGCCAAGTGAGGTAAATGAAGGGCCTCACTTGACAAACGTCACATTCTTCGAAAAAGAAGCACCTGCCTCCCTCTCCGTTTTCGAAAACTTTCAAAGCAGAGCACTGAACTGGAAAACTGTGTCCTTTCCCACTCCCAAGCCTAGCAATCAACGAAATGGGAAAGCAACCCTTTAAAGGACATTCCCCGCTTCTAGCTTGTACTCTTTCAACATCTCAAACAGATTGCATACACCTCCCTCTCATCACCTATCATCACTTGATTATCTCAGAATCTCCCTCGAGACACAATGAAAGAGGAAGCTTATTCCCTTTCCTGCGGGCAATAACTACTCATTCACTATATGCCAAAGGATTATCCTTAAAAGCCACTCAGCATCTTCATTATCCTCTTTGCTCCCGGGGACGAGAATTTTTCAGAAGGAGAGACTGAAAACTTTTACCCTCGCATGAGATGTCCATCATTAGCCCCAGATCGTTTGCTGATGGTGAACGAGACGGTTGTCATGTCAAGTGACAATAATCATAAACTACAGGCAGGCAACTCCCCCGACCCCCGACGCACTGCCATCATCATTATTCCATCTCCTCTTCGGGCATGGTCATAACTTTTTCGGGAGTGGGGGAGCATTCATGATGAAATGAGGATAATAATTGTAATTGCCACCAACTGACACACAGTTGGGCGGGTTTTTAAATTGAGAAGACAGGAGGCCTGAGTACACACGGCCTGGGGTGCGGGAGGGAGGACTTAATGCGGTGTAACCCACGTGTAGCACGAAAGTCAATACTAATCCTGTCATGCTTCGGTCAACAGAAATCAAATCACACACGATTTCTAGGTCAACAATCCCAATTACCTTGGAAAAACACAAACCGGAATCCAAACCAGGTCCCAAACCAGAACCCCAAGCCAGCAACCCAGCAACCCTCATGTGACAACTCTCACACTGGACCACAAGAGCAGCGACGCACACACGGAGCGGAGCGTATCCATAATTTAAACAGTAACTAAAGTTTGCACACGTCGCCCAGAGGACCTCCGAGACAGGAGTCGAGTAGGCCATTCAGCCGCTTCGGTGCACACGCCTTCATTCACTTAATTTGCCGAGCGAGTCCACAAAAAACAAACAAAACCACAGAGATACCCCAAAATATCCTCCCATCCTCAAAGACCCACACACACACGCAAATTGATGTTTTTCCCATTTTTTTTTCTGTCAATTCATTCATTTGGAATTTTTTCTTTTTTTCCTTGCAGCAGCTGTCCACATGGCACACCGTCACGTGTGCCGCTGATTTCCTCATCGACGGGCGGTCGAAAGAATCCCAGTAATGACAGCAAAACACTCGACTCGAGAAAGCTGCCACCCTCGGGCTCGGGCTCCGGCCCTGGGTCGACAATTGGAGCCAGCCAACGGAGGCGAGTGCGGCTAATGACCAAAAACAACTCAAAGAGTGGCCACAAGAGGAATTGCTGTTTGGACAGCGCCTGTAATCTGCATACGGATCACACAGAGGACGAAGACGACGATGACGATGACGACGAGGATGAGGACGACGACGAGGATAACTACGGCGAGGATAACGATGGAGCTCCACAAGTGCCAATCACTATTGTCCTGTTGATTCTGGTGGCGTACATCTGCCTGGGCACAGTGATCTTTGCCTTCTGGGAAAACTGGAGCCTCATCGACGGGGCGTACTTTTGCTTTGTCACCCTGTCCACCATCGGATATGCGGACTTCATGCCACAGCACACGTTCCAGGGTCCAGATGTCCAATTGTTTGCTTGCTGTGCGTACTTGCTGCTCGGCCTGGTCCTCGTCGCCATGTCCTTCAGCATACTGGAGACGCAGCTGATGTGGAAATGCAAACGCATCGCTGTCAGATTGAAGTTGGCTCGCGACTGATGGTTGCAAGTGGCTCAATATTTATAAAACAAAAATCAAACTCTCCCCTCACACATGAATGTACATAGACCCTCACAAACCTAGGCTAGGACTTGAGCATACTTCTACTCTAAGCGATTTTCAACACAATTTCCTTTTCTTTTTTTTTTGTTTTGCTTTATATTTGTAAAAAAGAAAAAGCACAGACACAGGCACACACAGGAAAGAGGTTAAGAAACAGATATCAGACACATATGTAAAGGTTTTTTTTTGTGTAGACCTGTAGGCCGGGGGTGGCTGCTTTCGATGGCAGCCCGCCCGCCATTCGAGTGTGTGCACACTGTAATCCATAGGCTACATGGCAGTTTTGTAAAAAAGACGAGAGAAACAAAAGAAACCAAATCAAGTATTAACTGCTAAGGTAATGCGATAATAAATCAAAAACCAATTTTTCATTGAAATTATAAGCGCTCCTGTGTTTTATTTCGAGCTCGAGGAGATTCGAGGTGGGTGAGGTTTGTTGTGGGCTCGGGAATTGAAGAAGGGGTGAAACGAGCTGGTCTTAAAGTTGATGAGGAAGTGACGAATTACGTGCTCGATTCGTCGCACACCATCTAGGACAACGCGTCACGATCCGAGGAGTGTGTCTACCTAGGGCCAGACGCAGACCTCCACAAATCGCCTAAGGCAACGGGTGCTACTTCGGTTTGCTATAACAACAGAGGTCACAGCTCTTGACTAGAAGGCTCAAAATGATGTCCCAAGTCCTTCTAAGTTAAAGCTACAGCTGGACGATAAGCAACAGAGGAGAGCAGATTCCTGGTGTTTTGGAATGAAAAGTTCTACATCACATAGATGGTCCTGTTACGAGTGAACGTAAGAGAAGACACAACCGAACGTAGCCCGTCGACACATTAGATTGGCCCCATTGCGCGATTGGAAAACAATGCCCTAGCAAAGAGGCTCGAGCCTCCAGGTTCGGGATGAAGAAGACGGAACGTCCAGTATAAAGACCAATTTATCGCGGACGCAAGACAGCTTGATCTTGATGGCTGGAAGTAGCGCCAACGATGGAAAGCAGCTACTGCTCAGACACAATCCCTCCAATGCTCGTTAACCTGATAAGTAAGTAAATTAGGTGGTCAAGAAGGTAAAGGTAAGAACGGGGAACTTTCAACAGACAACTAGTTCTGTTCCCCTTTTTTTTTGGAGCTCAAACGAGCACTGCAAAATCCTCCAGAATCATCGCAGTTCATCTAGATCTCAATCCACTAGTTCACAAAGATAATTGAAAATCCTTTAGAAGAAAGTCTTTTAGGGAAATGAGGTGTAGGACATTCTTTCATGGCTGTACTTGGAACAATCATTCTTCAAATACACCGGACAGCGTGCCGAAAAGAGAACCCAATGAGAATACAAACTTGAAGCCCGTCATGATCGTTGCTCGTTCCCTGCCAATATGAAATTCTGTATTAGATCAACTGACTCCTATGCGGCCTCCTGTAGAGCAACCCAAATTCGACATAATTCACGACAGGAGCCCTATTCAAATGTCCCTTCAGTTGTTCACAAGATAGGGTAAACAACCACGAAATATCAACCAACAGCCTCTCCAGCATGAAAGCTGTCGAGAACCGAAGCAACTAGTCAAACCTTAACAGCAAGATTCACAGTGTCCTAAGCGAAATATACAAAATTGAAATGGACTACTAGTCACGCTAGTTTCAGAGGCAACGAGATCAAAGATAATGTCACCAAAGAAATGCCAGTGTACCTATAGGTAGACAGCATGCTTAATCACTCATCAAAAAAGACAAAATCTGAAGAAAGAATAATGTGCCAGTTTTATGGCAGCCTGTGCTAGACAACTGTAAAACATTTAAGACAAAGGAGACAGTTTCACATACGATTTGGGCCCCATACAAACTCCGGAACTAAAAAGGCAGTACCACAAAAACCCATTCTACTCAGACGCTTTCTACAGGATGCACCAATGTCACGCTGACAAGGGAGAAGTGTGAATACGACAGGTAAGACACATAAGCACGTCTCACAAGTCTCTAACCAAACAGTTCCCTAGGCGCCGCAACTATGGTGCATCATGAAGAAGGAGAATTTCTCTATAAACATAGAGATGCACATGGTAGCACAATTTGTTAGACTCAAGTTATCTTAAGTAAATCTCAGTTGGTCTCAAAATCGTTCGACACTTCGCCGGCACACTCTAAAACGACACCACTCCGAAACTCAGTGTTCCACTAAATGTTGCCTCAATGTTCAGGGCAGGTTACTGAAAAGCTTGCCTCAGGTCCGTCTCGAACTACAAAAGCACATTTATTGAAGCCATCGCCATTCTAATTGGCCTTTAAATGTCGGCAAAATCAGTTTCTTCACCACAAAGCCGTCAATGCCTGCAACAACTCCTCAAACCTGACCAAGAACATTCGCAATCAATACTCACAACAGACATACAAACGAAAAGACGTAGACTCTGATCGCATTGGTTGCAGAGGCAACAGGATCGCAGGCGGAAATGGCAAATACATCAACAGCAGCCCAGATGTGTATGTGCGACAAGAGTTACCTTGCTATACACGATCTGTCAACACCACAACTTCAAATCGAACACCACAAAAGCACAGCCAACTCCTAGGATCTCACTAAACGACACAACAAGCTCGCGGCGACAAGTTAAATGTGTGAACAAGAGCACGTCTCACCTCCATTGTATGGTTCCAAAACCGGGCAAACCGTTAAGCAACAAAAAAAAATCTTTGAATTGAGTTCAATGCCGAGTTGTTCATTGAATAATGTTTGTCAGAATATGTTTAATTGTTGTCGGCCTTCGGGCGAGACGTAAGGAAATGCAAAATCACCCTTGGTTTGACTCGCACTTGGCCACATTTCAACCAATCAGCTCTACCATCCTAACCCTTAACCACAGTGACGGGTGCAATGAACCATATTTGATTAAACGCCTATACAAACAACATTGCGACTGCCGCAGCACTTTCAAGTGCATTCCTGCAGCAAGCCAAAGATTTCAAGCACAAAAAGACGCAAATTGCACTTCTTCTTGGACGAGTAACAGTGTGCACATGGGTACCACCCTGAACCTGGAAATTTGTATTGCGTCCGGTTTACACAGTCGCAGAGAAAGCGTACACAAATTTGACTAGATTAGTCAAGGATTAAAAGATCAAGACCTCAACTGACTTGTACTACTTTCCATGCTGCTCACAATTCAACGTAAACCTCGTATTAGACTGATTTTCACTCTGCTACACAATTTAACCCAGCAGACCTTTCATCATAATATAAGTACATATAATAATCAACAATAGAATACTCTGAAAATACAGCAGCTTCCTATCAAATACGTCGACAAATACAGCAAATTTGAAACAAAATCCGACATCAGTCTTCTGTAGTCAATCTGCAGCTAGTGGCTCTGTAAATTAGAACCTTTTGCCTTGCATGCTATCATCATACACCAGCAAGAGCTTCCCTTACAAACTCCTTTAATTCGCTGCTCTAATTTACATCTACAATGACAAGAAACTTTGCAAACGCACAAGCAGTTTAGCGGTGAAAAGCTTTTCAAATAAACCACGCCAAAGAATGAACACAAAAAGTAAACAATTACAATTCAAATAAGAACTCCTCAATAACGCAAAATCATTGGAGACAAAGGAAAGCAAACACCAATAAGCAGACATCAATCGTATCTACTCAAAAAATTCGTTCAAATTACCTGTAACCAAGTACACCACTCGTAGAACACAGTATTCGGTGATACCGAAAGAATTCCCATTGCATCCACCTGCAACAAGTAAAAATAACATTTTCTTCAAAAGATTTCACGATCTCCAACTAAAAAAATTCATTATTTTACCTTTAAGAATGCAATTTTCTTGCAATACTCCACAAAGCCAGTGCAAATCAAAATCCAATAAGAACATGTTCAAACATGTTACAGCATGCAAACAGTCTGCAAACCGACAAACCTGTAAATCCTGCAAATCAAAGATGGAACTTTGTCAAAGACGCTGCGAATGAGAAAAAAACACATCTTCTTGCTCACCATTCTCTTGAAAGTCTGCAAAGTGCATCCACCCTTCCTCTCACACTTGAGGAACTTTGACATTGCGTCTCACTCTTGCTTTGCAGCAGATAGAGAATGCACACACTTTAAATATTTTACTGATTCTTTTCCACTTTTCACTTTGAACTTCACTGCACAAGAAACAAAACACTACTGACCTACTGCTCTTGCGCTGATGGCTATCGATGGTGTCAATTTCAATGTCAGAATGCAATTCAGCTCGAAGTTTTTCGTTGATTCAGATGGTTTACATATGTACGAGCTTAAGGGGGTTGATGGACTTTTTGTTGGGGGTTTCTTATATGCAGTGGAGTGCAGTGGGATAGGGGGTTAAATTGCTCTGGGGGAAATGGAAAATTAATTGGTGATCGTTTATTTAAAGTGATTGACTTTTTTTAAGCTTTAGTGTTATTGAGAGTTTTATTTATTGTAAAACACACGTGGGGACTATGTTGTTGTTTTGCTGCTATCGAAAAATAGGTAATGGCGGCTGTTGATTGACAGGTAAAGGAATCCTGACCAATTATGTGTGTTCTTTTAAGTGTGTGACGTGGAAGAGTGCCTGCAATTGGGTGGACTTGAAGAGAAGGACAACAATTGATGAATGACAGAAACAGAGTGATTATCAAATTTAGAGCTGATCTTACCAAGGAGAGACAAGCTAGGTGTCAGTCAGAGCGAATGCTTCGTCTTGTGAGCACTTGTTGAGACCCGAATGTCGTAAGAGAATGGGATTTCAATGGGGCTCGAATGTCGATCATTATGGAAGAGCGATCTTTAGGCAAAAGTGTCGACGAAATTTGCCACATTGGAGAACTCGGGGATTGTTAAGATTTCAGAAAGAGCGACGATACCCCACAATGGAATTACGGAATGCGTTGGCATTCGATTTTTCCACACATTTCTATGAATGAGCAATAACGAGGCACCCTGAGGATTTGGGAATGGTAAACCGAAGACACTCAGTAAAAGAATAAATCTGAGAATCGAGATCACACAAGTTGTGTTCGGTTGGTGTCAAATAACAGGCAAAAGCACCTGTTGATTGAAGAAAGCTGTTGCTCATCAAAAGTGACTCGAAGCATGACCAAGAATGAAGTGAGAAGATCGTATCTTCACTGTCCTTGCTTCAGAATTGATTTATATAAAAATATAAATTCGATTAAGCCCTTGCAGGAGCTGAATAGGGTATATTTAGAGTAGAAATAGATGTTTCTCGGGATAAAACACCCTCCTTGTCAAGCAAATCATCCATTTTTTGGCCTTTCCCTTTGGCCAACTGGTTTCCTAAGGCCTTCCACTGTTTTCTTGCGTTTAAAACCCTCCTCCCTTGCTAATCCATTCAATTCTGATTAAAACAACATCCTCGACACCTGCCCCCACCATTTCCATCAAAAGAAATTCCCACAAACCCTTTTTAAGACGATTTTTCAAGAAACCGAAAATGTGTTAAAATTTCCCAAACAAAGTCGACGTCGAAGTGCACGAAAGCAGGTCGATCTTTTCTGCGAAAAACACACTTTTCCCCTCTCTTATAGATTTCAGGCGATTCCTTCAAAAATCCTTATGGAATTTCTTGGATTTGCTGAAAAATCACCCAAGAAGTTGACATCCGATCAAAATTTGGTCCAAAAATTAAATAAATTCGAAAATAAACATCATCACAAGTCAAAATTCAAAAATTCCCACCCTTCTTACTGGGTTTGCACCACCGATGACTTGCTGAATCGTGCTGAACTCGTTGCTTAATTAGCTGCATACGGCTGTCATTTGGTTTTGATGGATCAGTTGTGATTTGTATTTTGTGCAGTGAAGTGTTAAATAGTGAAGTGCTCCTCTTAAGAAACAAAAGGGGTTAAGCCCAAGTCAATTCTCTCTCTCTCTCTGTGTCCCCGCCAGAAGTGTGAGAGTGGAATTCATTCTCTGTCCCATTTTATCTTGTGTGGTTTTGCTCTCAAAGTGTGTAAAAAGCAAAGAATAATTTTTCTTGTGTGGTGTGAGGAGAGCGATGCAACGAAGCAACGATGCAGCTGTGTGTCGAACAACGGTTATTTTTTCCCCTTCAAAGCTGAAATTCCTATTGGAATTTTGTGTGTTTGAATCTGAATTCTCTTCTTGTGGTTGAACATGTTTGAACATGAATATTTGCAAACGTCTTTTGAATTTACTTGATGTGATCGTTTGGTAATTGTAAAATCACACTTCTTGTAGAAATGAATACTCCCAAGACAGTTTCTTAAGGGAGTCTGTAGCTTTATGGTTTTTTGTTGTTTCCTCTGTCGTCGTCGTAACCTTATTAAAACCCTTAAAACGTGAATAAATTATTCAATTTTGATAATCATAGAATTGATCTTATGAATTTTTCACAAAAGACATTTCATTTCAAAGAGCACCTGTTGCATTATAGAACGAGCAAACACTTGATAAACATGAAATTTGAAATTCAAATGCGAAAAGTAATTAACTTCCCCCCACAAGCACACGCAGCTTCTAGAATCCCATTCGTTTCTTTGTCGCTTATATGCAAGCACACACTCGGCACTCAGTACTCTGCTTGTGGTTAGGATAAGGTTGCATCCTTTTCACTTAAATTAAAGGAAGGAATAAAACGCCAAAGAAGAATGTTCTTCACAAGTGAAACATCCCACATGAACCAACAGCAAATAAATTGATTTAAACATTCGATAAACATGGTAATCCAAATCAGGACCAATGTCGCCATGCCCCTGCCCCTCCAAGGACTCGATGGAGCATTATTCTCAAATAACCGAGGTAAATAATTCCAGGAAATTAGGCCCTTCATTCGATTTTTCATTTTGATTATTTTTTCTTTTCCGTTTGTTGAAATTCCTCGTCGATGTTGTCTTCAGTGGTGGTAGTCGTCGTCGTTGTCGTTGTCGTCATCTTCGTCGGTTTGGTAGGACTCGTGTACAAGCCCCTTGGGTCAAATTGAATTATCCTTGCAAACGATATACAAATACCATCCTAATGTACTCAAAAATCGAATCGTGGAATGAGCGCAGTGGCCTGCAGATGAGAAAAAATTACAAATTCAATTCTCATATCAATTGCTCGGTGAAAGAGGAGGGTGCCTCTTGGTTTTATTTTGCGTTAGCGTCTCGCGCTAAATCACAGGAGGATATCCCTCGTGCATTTATCAAATTTAAAATCTTTTTCTCGGCGGAACGAGCATTCAATTGGAAGCCGGGCCAAATGAAAAGATGAATTTAGCCGATGAATAATAAATAATGTCAAGCCTCCGCCGTCGGTCGGGTGGGTGTTTGGAGAATCGAAGTGAAATCAGTAATCCGTCAAAAGATGTCGTCGTCGTTGTTGCCATGCTCACCGCCGCCATCGTCTGGGTCTGAGACAAGAGATTGATAGATAGATGTGGTTTCACATCGTCAGGGGTGAGTTAAGTCAAATGGGTCATTTAGTCTCGTGTTTCTTTCAATTGAAATGCTGGACGAACGATGAATAGGCGGCGAGAGTGGAGTTGGTAGGAGCATTTGTCATGTTCTGAGGTGTCTTTTGTGTGATCCTTAATGTGCGATAGGTATTTGGAAGTTGAATGCCTTCTCAGAGGCACTCGGCATGAATTTGAGATGTGGTTTGATGCGATTCAAGGATTCTTTTGTCAACTTGAGCTGTTGGCTTTTGTAGGAGCTGTTTGCAGTCATTTTTGGGGTGGGTTTTAGGTGAGGTATTGTTTTCGCAATTTGAAGGTGTTTATTGAAGATAGATATCAGGTGCTGATAGGGGTGTGGTTTTCTTGCCTGGGGGTTCGTTTAGGCGTGGAGATGATTTGTGTCTTCTGTTGTAGATTGCGTTCCCGTGAAGACCACTCAATTGTTAGACTTTTGTGGAAGCTTCGTTGTGTAACTTCTTTGAACTTTCAACTGTGAGAACAGGTATCCATTCTCAGTCTACTGGGAGGCCAGACATTAAGTGCAGATTGGGGCAGAAGATTTGTTCTCATTCTTCTTCATTTAGCTTCGGACTTGTTCTATCCTCTTTTGAACCATAGGTCCTCAACTACATCCGCTTGCCAACTTCTTCGATTGGAAGCAAGCTGCTTCAGTTCTCCTCCACTGCCATGCTTCAGTTTTGATTGGACTGCCGAGTCTTCTCCATTTCATTACATGTTTAACTTGTGCTTCTGTCGTAACGAATGACCTGTTCCCTGTCATTTCAGATCTGATACAGAGCCAGAAGTGTACGATTCGTTGCGCAGACCCCAATCCCGGACCCGGTATACAGTCATGCCGTCTGAAATAGATCGCAGAAGAGTAAGAAAGATGATGAACTTGATTCCTTGTTTGTGGCCTGCATCCTCTTATGAGCCATATGTGTTCAACATACATAATTGCATTGCTGCGACAATTCGATTAAGCTGTGGCCATTCCTTAGCCAGTCTTCCAGTTCCGCCATCTGTTTTATTTCTGGAATTTTCCCAGACACAAGCGATGGCAATAACTGCGGCTCAGCACGCCAAGAACATTGTCGACAGCGACGAGGGCGAGAAGTATGGCCTCCGTTTGTCACTTTCACAATGAGACATAAGGACATATTCGACCATAATACCTTATGTTTCATTGTTTGCATTTCTCGGGTCGTTGAGTTGGTCTTCGTCTGAGCAAAGCAAGAATTATGAGCTATCGAAAACCTAGATAATTCTTGCTTTGCTCAGATGCCGACCAAGTCAACGAGTGGCAATGCTTAAAAAATTTCTCAAATCTAGCCCTCCGTAGACGGCAATAAACTGCAGGTTCTCTCCACTTGCAATTGTACATTACCATGTAGAATACGAGTGAGTACTGTAGGAGTTGCGGCCAGGTTCATCTCAGCTACGAAGATCACCTGTGATTCTGTAGAGGGCTTTGCTGCTGCACCTTCAGACAGGGTTCCTCTGTCCCTGTTGTTACGTTGTCAGGTGCGTTGTATTGTTGCTCGTTGCGTTGTTCTTCCCTCTTGTCCCTCTTGTCTTCCCATTTCCCACTTGTCATGTCCAGATGTAAAACCCTGCAGCTATCTGTTTAGCCCGACTCTAGGCTACTTCAGTTCCCTGCCATGAATAATCGGACAGCCACCTCTTTTGTTGACCAACAAGATGCCACCATCTTCTCATTAGAATGCCTTACAGTGTGTGTTTCAAAAAGTGATCAAAAGTCCAAACAGCAAGAAGTGCAGTGTCTCCGGCGGAGAGAAGTGTTCAAAGAAGAATGCGTCAAAAGTGGTTTTTTTGTCCTAAAGAAAGCCAACATTGCTGTTAATGAAGCCATCCCTGGCATCCTAAGGATCCAAAGAAGTGTTCAGAAAAATGTCTCACAAAGCTGTGCCGAGTAAAATCCCACAAAAGTGGTTCAGTGTTCAATGCTTGAAGTGAATCAAAATTGTTCTTATTCCCAGATGGTTCCCATGTGCTTGAATTGAAGTGGACGAGCTGGACATCTTTAAACCGAGATCAAGACATATCAAGAATGTGGCACATCAACTTTACGCAGTAAGTCTGATCTTCTTTTATCATTGGAAGAAATGTATCTCCGCTTCATTGTCACAAGAGCATAACTCTTAATTTGTAATTCTGTTGCACTGATGTTGACCTTACTCATCGTTGATGCATATATCCTCTGCTGTTTATTATTACTGCAGATCTACTGTGCCCCCTATTCATACCTTTGTGATCTGTAGAGGTCCCTCCCATGCAGCGCCTAACAAGATCTCAGTATATGTTCTAGAATTTCATTAGATTCTCCACGGAATCTGCAGAGACCTTCTTCTGATACTCCTAGTTGCTTTAGGTGGCTCCCTGAGTTAACATTGCCCTGTTAGGATACAGAGGTTGTTCTTGCTCATTCTGATACATGCCAAAACTCAAGAGTTTCTTGGCCAGCTTGCGCCTTCTTGCCTAAGTCATCCTCGGGCAACAAACCCGCATCCGAACAAGCGCTGCCTTCGCTCTTTGTAGTAATCACCGAAGTGTATATCGCAGTTTTTCATCCTCTTTTTGCCCGGCCCATCGCACCGCACCTCCTGAATGGCGGTGATATCTGCCTTATAAGCTTCGAGGGCTTCCGCAAGTTCATCGGCTGCACGTGGTCTGTTCAGGGACCTCATATTCCACTTGTAGAACCGCAAATCGCTGTCCTTATTTCGTTGTCCAAGGTCGTCAGCAGTAGGGTCATCCGTAGTTAATCCCACGCGCATCCCCCGAACCTGGAGGACCAGGTCCTGGTTTAAGCCCCAAGACAAGGGGGCCGCTGCATACATTGGTTCACCTCTAAGCGGTTGCTGTAAAGGCTATCAAGAGGGCGCAGCGAGGAGGCTGTATGCCAACTTGTCCTGTGCATTTAACAGGGATCGTTGCTGGCATCTCGCCAAGTTGAGAGCAGTCAACAACTTTGCCCTGGATGCACAGGCCCATGCCCCCTTGTCCTTACATTCACAATACGTATTATATCGTTATTATCCATAAAAGCCTTAAGAACACGTTTAATCGAAGCCCCTTGCTTGTCAATCCTTGGATAATTTATAGTCATTCTTGCCAGAAATTGGGTTGCGCGGTGATTATTGGGCTCAATCCCGTCGCGATCATCTTTCAGAATTCACGACTCCAACCTTTTGGAGTCACTGATAGTGCTCAAGGACTACCCCTGTCTAGAAAAGAACTTTTAAAGTCCGGAAAAGACTGTTTGTTCCTTTTAAACCTGCAATGGTGGATTTTAGCTTTTTTAAAAGTTCCCTCCAGTCATTAGTAGCACTAAAATAAAATAAGCACAGTCTACATTGCGTACATCCCTCAATGTACTCACTCAAATCATTTCCTCTAACCTGCTCTCCTCTCAAAACACCTGAGAGTCTTCTCAAAACGTACATCCCAAAAACTTTCCCAGCACCCTCTGCACTGAAACTGAATCCAAATTCCAACAACAGCCTTTTGTCGCTCGTCGATAACACGCAAAAACTAAATTCCCGCTCCAGCTTCAACCTGAAGATACGAACCAACATCCAGCCAAGTCCCCCCGCCCCTCTCACTGGTAATCGAATTCCAGCAACGATCACATCCGGAATCCCGGTCCGGCTCACTAGCATTTATCACAACAACACCAGCAGCAGAAGGCAATGATGATAGGCGAATGGGACAATAAATTTCATATATAACAACACAATTCAATTTCTGGATGACTTGGCAAACGAGCCGAACCGAGTTATCCTCGGTCTCGTGGACGCCTATGCAGTGGCCGATAGGATGTCACGCCAATTAACACGAACTCGAATCCAGCAAATCCAGGCGAGGGCGACAATTTCGTCTGCAGCCAATGCACTGAAACGACACACTCCACCACGAGCGCGAGACCCGCGAAGCATTAAAGTTGATTGCACCGTGTTCGCTGCTAATTAAATCTTCCCTCCACCAGTGTCAAGGAATCAGCCACCAGCAGCCGCAACGCCACGACGTTTAACCAAAAAAGAAAGGACACAGCGCCGTGCCGCGTTGATCTCATAGCTCCCGTGTCGTGTAAAGTTGTCTTTTCGCCCTCCTCCTCCTCCTCCTCCACTCGTGGTGTTTTGTGTATTTTTTTTTTATTTTGTATTAAACGGTTAAATGAACTATCATCCTGTGATGGCACATTTAACACTTCATCCTCCACTGCCCCCCCACTGCCTCGGATCTCAAGGAGGAGGTATTCGCACTCTCTCTCTCTCTCGGCACCCCACACAGGATGTTTAATCAAATTTTATGTCCTTCTCTCCGTCGCCGCTGCCGCCGCCGCCGCCGGAGTTGGCTTGTAATAATTTGCAATTTTCATTTAATTTTGATTAAATTTTAAGAGAGCTCCAACGATTTGCTTTCTTTGCGCTTTTTCCGCCGCCTCCCGAGCGCCGTGCGCCGTGCGCCGTTTGTCGTCTGTCGCCGTTCGCCTTTTTTTCCTAAACGAAATTTAATAAGAGTACGAGTATTTGACAGAGGAAGAGCAAGTCCTTTGCCATTTCCTCCGATTGGAGAGGGGAGGGAGCTACCGAGGCGCTTCTGTGCCGAAATGGAATGAAATGTATCAGGACGTGTCGTGTGCGATATGGCTCTTCCTAGGTGGCGAGCAACTACAACACAGCACAGCACAGCACAGCACACCGGCTTATATCGATGCTAATTGGAAGGGAATGTGGGTGGGGGAGTGGGAGAGTGGGCGACCACCTTCACATACGGTGATGGCATGCGAGTGGATTAGTAGTGGCTCAGATTTGAATTGCAGATGGGTTTAAGCAGTTTCCGTGTGTACTGGGTTGTTTTTGCCCTCCTTCCCCCTTTAGCTGCGGCTGTGCGGATTGTGTTATCTTTGTGGTCTTGGGTGTGGGAGTGGAATTTCTTTTGCGGGCTCTTTTCCTTCTTCCTTGAAGATCCCTTTGTACTGGGGGTCGGTGGGGGGCTTGTTATATATCGGTGCTGTCTTAAAGGTGGTTCTTAAATTGAGGCAATGGATTCATCTTGGGGGTCTAAGACGAAATGCAGGCCACAGGGAGATTATGTCAAAGACCCTCTTGCAGCTGGTGTATTTTTTAGTTGGCACAAGGGCTGAATGGACCAAGTTCGAGGGCGTAGGCCCAGATAACCGGGGCTTTCTGTACCACTGTGCAGAAAGTCAGACAGCCATCCAGGCATTCCACTCAGTCTTCTTCAGCTTTAAATGAGTAGCAAGCCGTCCTTCATCTCTGAAGGCTCGGTTAGTGGTTAGACGCACAAGCCACGTCTCACTTAGGTTCTGATAAGCTAGGTCAGGCCCTGGAGACACTCCATGAAACTTTTGAGTGAATGGTTGGTTTAAGTAGCTTCGCGATTGGGCTCAATCTGGGTAGAAGTAGCGCATTGTGCCCCATTTTGATACGACACCTCGTAGACATGGTTTGTTTTGGATTGCTCTCTCTTAGCTATCTCGGAGAGGTCTCTAAGGAAAAGCTTGCAGAACTTTGTTAGCTATTTCGTAGCGATTTCCTTTGAGGACGTCATCAGTTCTGTTCATCAGTTCTATTCATGTAGGAGGGCCAAGTTTTCCTAGAGAATTTATACTTGGACGTCCTAGTCCACTACTAGCTTTCTACTAGCTATGGACTCGTGGTTAATTGGAGGCCTCGGTCTCTTCGAGAGAAAAGCTCTGAGTGCGAACAGGACGTTCGCGTTGACGACTTTTGGAGGAGAGTATTCAACCACGAATGGTACAGCGACATGAGTCTAGTCATTCGTCTTGGGATCCATGATTTCAGTAGGGGCTCTCTGAATGGAAACCAGCATTGTGCCGAATTGTCGAACTAGTAGGGGTAATGTAGTAGTCCGTGGGAGCTGGGTTTATGTACTCAGGCAGGAGTTGTCTAAGAGCTCATCCGAACATCCCGCTTCTCTGAGTCTGATGGCTCTGGACGCGACTACAAGATTGATGTTAAAGTCCTTGGGGGTGTAGGAGCACGTTCACGTTCAGTGCTTCTGATGAGATCGAACCGGTAGTTCCAACTCCTGCCGATCTCTCGCATTTTGTTACAGCGGGGCACCATGCAAGTTACAGAACGGACATCAGCTGTGTACATCCCAAGGGGAATTTTGGGTTTAAGAGCCCACCTTCTACCTAAAGTTTTACTGCAGGCATCTCGGGCTTAATGCCTCCAGTTGGTTGAGGTCATTCTCGACTCGTGTATGCCATCCGAATCGTGTGCACCCTCTTTGCGTGAAGTCGAATACTCTTCGGGCTTAGTTGTGACAGCCTAGCCATCTTAGGCGTTCAATCTGTAGACGCCTTGCTAATCTCATGTTCTTGGTTGAATCTTCCCCTCCAACGCAACCATTAGACGCAGAACTTTTCTCTCCAAGGTCTCCTTCATCCGCTTTTAAGATTACCCATGCCTCCGCGCCGCCGAATAACAGAGCTGGCGATCAGCTTGCTTTTGCGACTACTAAATTGCCCTGAGAGTCCAAAGAAACGGGGATTAGCAAGAGTAATCTGCGTTTAATCTCGGCACTGCTGGTTTTCGTGCAGGTTACTTGAGAGGCGATGTAGATGAAGCACTCTCAAGCTTGGCGTGACTTTGTCATGGATGGTGTGTGTCCTCTCTTCAGGATAGCATATACTTTATTTAGCCGCCTCAGTGCCAGCAAACGCATCCTTGACGGCTCGCTATGTTCAGCTAATCACCTCATCCACGTATGCTGGCAGTGCACGTACTTCTGGAAGTGCGCTCTTGTGTTGGCGAGTGACTTCTTCACAATCTTCTCCAGGATGCTGTTGAAAAAGTCACATGATTACGCGCCGCCTAGTCTAGATCCTTTCGTTTGCCACTAAAGATCTCGGGAGATCGTTGTGTAGCTCGTCTTCAGAAGATCTCGGGAGATCGTTGTGTAGCTCGTCTTCCAGCACGCTATAGTGGAGGGTGTCGATTTGAACTTCTTGGGGTTTTTTTTCTAGTATCTGATGTAGTGTTGAAAACTTAGTGGATGGTGGACTTCCTGGGCCTTAAACCACGCAGAGAGAGTCATGTAGGCGATGTTAATTAGACTTATCCCTTCTTAATTGGCGCATTTGAATGCGTCTCCCTTTTTGTGAATATCCTTCTCTGTTGCGCTTTGTATTTCGGAGCTTTGCCATCCATTCAGATGCTTTGATCCATTTGTTTCTTTTTTAACATCTTAGAGCTCCCAGTATTCTCTGTCTCACTTGAAAGTAGAGTCCTCTCTTTCCTCTTTATCACCACAGTCTCAGCATGTGTAAACGTTGGCTACTCACATATTTGTACCATGATACTTTGGGGAATAGTAGCTGGCGACACCCGCCATATCTAGCAACTTGACGTCGCACTAAAGGACTCTGATCCTGGGCCTAAATACCGTCTTGGGTCGTAGGCCTCACAAGTAAGAAAACAAGTAAGAATAAGTCTATCGGCTTTAGCTCAGTCAAACATGAGTAGCCTCACAGGTGGTTGAAGAGCATCACCTCGTTTTCGTTGGCTCTAGAATCGCTTCATCGATAGTCCGTTGCGAAAGTTGTTCAATGGCCATGGACGAGTCTAAACTTGGGCCTCAACAATCAAGCTGGCACGATATTAAGCCAGTTGCTCAATAGTCATTTGTCTGTCTTCTTCTTCTTCTTCTTCGTCTTCGACTTCTTCTTCTTTTTCTTCTTCTTCTTCGTCTTCTTCTTCGTCTTCTTCTTCTTCTTTTTCTTCTTCCTCTTCTTCTTCTTTTGGTGGCGCTGCAGTCCGAGACGAGTCTAGACCACGGACTCGATCAGCAAGCTGACACGATCTTAAGCCACCATTCTCTCCAATTGCGCACGCCAAGTTGGTTGAGGTCCGTCTCCACCTGGGTGCGCCATCAGTTCCCTGGGCATCTTCTATTGCGCCCCCATTTGTCTGTCAATGATGCCAATACCATCTAGTGACATTTTGACTTTGATTAGAGTGCTGCTCGCTGGCGTACTTAGTCTGAGCGGATAGGGTGAACGATCGAGGAAATGATACTCAGTTTCCACTCGTTGGCAAAGCTTTCCCCCGACTATGTCTTACGGAGGAACAGATAGAGTTATTAGATGATACATCGTAGGCTGTAGCGCTAAGCACAGAGGATGGTTAGAGTACAGTTACTGTACCGAGCCTATAGACTTCATCGGTTTTGCAATCAAACGTAAAGAGAAGATTATGTAGCATTCCTAGCGACTATATCGGCTTTGCAAGTACCCGGTATGTCCTAGTGTCATGGTGTGATTTGAAACGCGCATCCACTGGCATTTATAGAAAACTACTGTGTCCACGTACGTAGATAGACTCAAAAACGCACCTGGAGTGAAGCTTAACAAATCCTTCTGTCCCCTCAAGCCCGTTTCCCTGGCTATGACTTCTCTAGACAGTAGATAGGGACAGAACAAATCTCGGCTCAGCCAAGACAGTGCTTCTTCAATCGGTACGTTGTCTGGGAAGTGCCAAGGACGAGGCCTTTAATGAGCCGACACCTAGGCAAACCCCTCCATCCGACTTCCGTGCATCTGTGTAAACTCGCAGAGGATCGCCATCCAGTATCTGATTGCCAGGTTTTCAAGGCAAAATCATCACGAGTGGTGCCTGTGTTGCGACCACAGTCTTGAGCGTGTCTTGAGCTGCACTGGCTGGTACCTGTCTTCCAAATATGCCCAGTGGATGAAGGTGGAGAACTATGTGAAGTCCAGCAGATGGAGAGCTTCTTAAGGCTCCCCTGATACACATATAGGCCAATCGCACTCGGTTAAGTGTTCTACAATTGACAGCTTTATCCTCTCCACCAAACTGGAGCCCCATACATTAGCGTCGGTCTGTCGAGGTCCCGTGCCCTCTAGACAATCACCCCTCAGCGCCTTCAAACTTAAAGACCACCCCCCCTTCAACTTCAACTGAAAGCACTGATTCAGTAAACATCTCGATCCCCCTTCCAGCATTCCTCTTCCTAGTCATCCTCCAGTGCACCACTCGTTCTTGTGAAAATTCATTAGATTCACCGCCACGCATCTGATCCCTTTGAAGCTCCAATATCAGCATCACAGTGTCCCCAATGACGAGCAACATCCTCTGGCTGGTCGAAATTCAAAATCGAAACCAATTGCCAATCGAACGTCCGTGATTTTCATTCAAAATCAATAAATTGTCGGCATATCCATGATACGCCACAGCGAGTGTCTGCCATCCCTCCCTCCCTCGGCGGCATTTAAATATTCCCATACATGGCCGCCCATGCAGCGAGTCGTCGTCTATTGATCCCCATGACTCCATAATGAACGTTGACTCCCAGACTTATCCATCGGAATCCTTTTATTCTCTTTCGAATTCAAAGAGCGAAAGCAGGCGAGAGTGAGTGTGCGGCATCCCGACACGCTGTTTTTCTGTTTTTCACAACCAAGCGAAAAAAACCATGTTTATCGGCAAACAAATTCACTTGGGTGTCATTATTCATCGCAATGAATTGATAAACACAACATCCTGCGTCCTGGTCCCGTGCCTTTTCAAATTGAATCCAAAAAAAAAAAAGCAGGAGGGAACCCACGAAGCTCCTAGTGGGACTGGGACCAGTGCACTTTTTGGTATCGTAACAGCACGCACTCACACATGTCTGCTGATTGGGACTGCGACTGGGACGTTGCGTCGCGTCGCAACGGGAAAGGACGATGACTGCCAAGTGAGCATGCATACAACATTGTTGTAGGAGCGGTGACAGCAACTGCAGTGCGCGGGGCGGTTGTAAATCAATCAATTTTGCATTGGTGCACACGTTCTGCCGATGGATCGAATGCATTTATTAATGTCCTTGCAAAAACGCGGCGCTTTCCCCTCTCTTCGCCTCTGAATGGGAGTACGTGGCTTTTAGGCTGAGTTGAGTTAAGTGTGAGGCTAATTAAATGTTACAATTCACGGAGAGTCAGCTCGATGAGAGGCAATTTTAACAAGCCGCCCTATGATCCACAAGGAGTTCTCTAAGGTCTCTAAGTAATTTGAGTGAGGGGAGGTGGGTTAGGGGGGGCTGCTTGGCTGCTTTGCCGAAGAGTAGGTCAAGCTTTTCCCAACAGACTAAGTCATGACTGCATTTTGTTCAAGCAGTGGACCAGACAAGGTGTTTCACACTTTCTGTCTCTTCTTCGTCCAAAGTCGCTTCGTCGTTTGTGACCGACGACTCCTAGTTTTTTGGCGTGTGTCCTCTAATGACCATCAAACCATTCTTGATTCGAGATCTAGATTGGGTCCGACAATCGATGCTTTCCAGATGGCTTGTGTTGACCCAGTCGGGCACTAGCCCCCGTTACCAGACATTCCACCTCACAAGGGGTATTCCCACTGCTTCTTCTTATTTCTTCTTGTGGCTCTACAGTCCAGGGTGGACCTGGGCCTCAACCAGTAAGCCTCTCCAGCCGGCGCGATCTGTAGCCAGCTGTCTCCAACTGCGCACACCAAGTCGATTGAAGTCCTTCTCCACCTGGGTGCGCCGTCGGTTCCGTGGGAGTCGTCTATTGCGTTGTCCCATTGGTTCGGAGTCGAAGAGTAGGGTATTCCCATTGACTCTAATTCATTATCAACTTCTTAATCTCATGGATTCCCTCTAGACCCGGGGCTCAGAATAAACGAAAATTCTTCCCCTCAGCCATCTAGAGTTGGGAGGCCAGTCTCAAGCTGAGGATAATTGCTTACAGTGCCTTGATGGCTTCCTAGCTTACATACCTTAACCTTCACAGTCTGCCACAATACCTGAATGAAAAAAAATCCCACACACAATATTCTGACTCTGCCCAGTAAATTAAAAGCACATTCGCCCATGATTTTTTAGACCCATCAGCGATGAAATTGCGTACATTTCCATTAAAAACCACCCAAAAATCCACACCCAGGTACACATTCACCAAATATCCCAAGTTGAAAGACAGAAAAACCCCACCACGATGCAGAAACACACTCTAACAAAATATCCCATCAGCATAAACATCCTCTCAACTCATTTGACAAGTTAAGAAACTCGCATGTTGAGAGACCTCAAATGTATACACGCCCATGTTGCTAGGGTACAGTGTGAGAGCGCTCTCACGGCAACATTCATAGCTGGAGACATGATCGTGCACGCACGAGAGCGCTGGAGTCTGGGACATTTCACGTGTTGCTCAGGGGGAATTTCCGACAGAGGTGCGAGATTGAACATGCACATGTGGGATATTTTGCATCAAGTGCAAAAGTGCTGTGCTGCTGTGCGGACGGGTTTTTTTTTCGTTGGC
This sequence comes from Eristalis intricaria, assembly GCA_964034865.1. NCBI lineage: Eukaryota > Metazoa > Arthropoda > Insecta > Diptera > Syrphidae > Eristalis > Eristalis intricaria. The sequence goes on along the minus strand of OZ035874.1, from coordinate 2,389,768 downwards.
GATGGGGAATCAATTTTTTTTTCGACGTTTTTGATGTGTTGCGGTGTTGTGTAGTGGTAAGTAAGATTCAGGTAATTTATTAACAATTTCTTTTGCATATATTTTTTCACACACATTTTTGAAATTACATATTCGCCTTTTCATAAATTCTTTTTCACAAACAAGTGTCTTAAATGTTTTCGGCTCATCTGTTGTTGTGTTTTTTTGAATTGTTTTCTTGGGTTCTGGGTCGAACTGGGTATTTTGTTTCTTTGCTGCGGAATTTATTTAACAATTTAGGAAATATTTCAATGCCTGTGGAGAAGGATAGGTCTCCACTCCTCAGTGAAATTGAGGCCAATGTGAAGTGGTTTCTTCCAAGTCACTTGTACACATAGAAGGTACTCACAAAAAATATTCTTTGAAATAGTGTTTGATAAGGGCTTCGTTGCACTGAGTGCGTTTTATTGCCTTGTCATAGAGAGCTGATTTGCAAAGCCGTATGTAACTCGAAAACCCCTCCAGAGTGGCATTCCGAGCTCATTTGCACCGCTTTTGTAATTCTCGCGCGGCCATTAAAAAAACCCGCTCTATGTGGCGAAGCCTTTGAAGAGGACACGGTTGCCGTATACTAAACTTCAAAGCATCCACGCCCTGTTGTTGATCAATCCTAAGAACTGAGTTTGCTTCTCACAACATGTTAAAGAATTGTATAAGCTCTTCCAATGTGTAGCCTCGTGACTTCCTATCGTTGTGACGTCGACAGCATTATAATTCACACAGTTTTCTCTGACTTGACTGGAAATGCTACGCATTTGCTATGCCGGCGTACGGAAAACAACACAAGGCGTTTGCATTTGTTCCCAGAATCAGAAGTCCATCTGTGTAGTCTCGCGCTGAGAACTGTTGATTGTGGAAACAAATGTACAACCCTCGTGTTGTTTTCAGTACCAAGCTCGATCATTCAGAAAACATTTTGTCTTCACGTACTCTTTCATGTCCGGGCTTGAATTGAATTGATTTGAAGAACTTGGGGTGTGTCTATTGTTCCCTTTTCTTTTGGTCTAGGATTTAAGTGCTGCCTTCAAAGATTTGACGACCTTCGTTGATGAGATGTCTTCAAGGTGAAGGTCTCTCTCTGTTAAGGATGTTCTGTCTCTTCTTTCTCGGGCAAGGCTTGGACATCTCCGGGCTTAGTTCCAAAAGACTCCTTCTTACCGTCTTCTTTTGGTGCAATCATGTCTCACGCTGTTTTCGACGGTTCCACTTCAGTTGTTTGCATTCAAGTTTGTTAATGCCTTGCACTACTCGACTTGATCTCTCCAATATGCGGTTGAACAAGACTAGAATTTATACTTGTCTCGGCTTGCTGAACAGCAGATTCGGAAACCCAAGTCGAGCAATGCAATGCAGGGCCTTCCGATTTCTTTCTTCTTCTTTATTTGGCCCTACAGTTCGGGGTTGAACTTGAGCCTACTACCACGGTCTCTGGCTATCTGCCTCCAGTGCCTCTCGCCGAGTTGGTTGAAGTCCTTCTCCACCTTGGTGTGCCAACCTAAACGCAGGCGTCCTCTGTTGCCTGGCCACACAGGTTCGGAATTGAAGACTCTTCTCATTTCTTAACCTTCTTAGAGTATGTCTTATCTGTTCTTGCATTTCCCTTATTTGGTGATCCAGCTGTTTATCTTTTCTGTTTCTTCACTGTCAGACCCATTCTAGCCACGAAGCCTAGGCCAAGCCGTGCCGAAACCAACACTTATTTGTCCACACACCTTGCTTACCCGAGTTTTAGAAACCTTGACTTCTCGTCGACCATTCTATAGGCGTTCACGCAGCAATAAGTGATGTGTGCTGGAGTACACTATGCTGTCGTGGTATGTGCGCACTCTGAAGCGTCACAACGGCGCGGTTTGGTGGTTCCACTCCATCTAGGTGCTCAGATTTCCTCAGCATCGTTTAAACATTGTTCTACACTGCTCCAAGACTTCTGTAGCTATGATCTTAAGGGTTCGTCCCAAGAGACCTGGGCTTTCGATAAGTCTTGCATTAATAGTTTCACTATTTCGGCCAATGTTGCACGTTTTGACTTGTTGATTTGGCAGATTTTCATTCATCTTAAACTGAAAAGTGCCTCCCAATGTAATCCAGTGTATTCTTCGTTGGACCAGTTGACAGCTGGTGGGTTTAAATGTGGGTTAAAATAGAAATAGACCGAGTTGTAACCCGAGTTGAGGAACTCGGTTCGATGTTCATCATCCGAGAGCAAAACATATGGATTATAGAATGGTACATCTTTTCTGTGTCTGCAGTGTCAAGCTTTGGGCACACCGACATGAGCCCACCATTAAGACTGTCACCTGATGTGGTTCTAGCTGATGCATCGACCACAACCCGCAATTTTGTGGTTGAACTATCGAGTTTGTGAGGTTCAGCGTGTGTCATGGTGTGTCATGGTGAGGTTATCGGGGGCTACATCAACCCTGTGTTTAAGCTCTAGGTTAGGTTAGGTTCGTGGATCGACGCGGTGCGGCCGGGACTTACTGAGGTCCTATTGGACCCATTGTGATGCCCATGGGGTAAACCCTCCTTTCTTCTCACTCGTCGGTGTAATGCTGAAAACTCAAGACCACAAGGTGTTATTTGGTTATTGTCCTCCTTCTAGCCATCAAGATATCTTTATAAACCTGCAAAGAGATTTTAGTGGGATATCTGCTATCGTGGGTCGCCGTGGAGTTGTGGGTAAGTGCGTTGACTCCTCCGCAGAGGATGCCAGGTTCGACATCCGAATTTACCAACTGCGATAATTCACGGCTCCACCCCTATGCTCAGAGAGTGTTTCCGTCTAGCAAAAGCTTCTCAACTTCGCCGTTCAGAGTCGGCATTAAACTGTAGGTCCCTTCCACTAGTGGAAGAACAATGGCACGCACGACACGAGTGGTTGCTGAGAAGCTAGGCCCATGTCCGCCTCGGACTGTCGTATATTATTATATCTGCTATATCATGCAGGTCATGGAAGAAAAATTCACCTAGGGTTCCTTGTTGCATAGATTGGGGCATTGACAAAGAAAGTAGGATGTATCCTCAATCTCCTCTTCGTCCCCACAGCCTCTGCAAATGGTGTCATGGGAAAGTCCCATTTTGTGTTCGAGATACCTCAGATGGTTATGACCAGTAAGAGCTGAAGAAGGGTATCGGTTTTTGCGCTGTTAAACCTAGTCCATATCGTGGCGAGTGTCTCACATGTGGGGAAGGAATTCCACCTTTCATTAGCCAGCTCCATGATTTTACTGGCCACCTTTCTCTTGATGTCAGACAGAGGTGGGGAAAGCCTGGTATGGGTCCAATTCGGCCCCTTTCCTGGCAAGTTCATCTGCTACCTCGTTGGCAGTTATGTCTCTGTGACCTGGGACCCAGCACAGAGTGATCGAATGCTCTTCAAGACAGCTTGCGACTAGCTTGGCCGAAATTGCTTTGGCCGCTTGACTGTCAAGGTCTAGGAATTCCTTCGTGGACTTAGCGTATTCAACTTTTAGTTTACTGTCCGTACAAAATTTCAGTTCCACTTGGCGTAGCCTGGCTAGAGTTGCTCTGTTCTTAGAGTTGCCTATGGGAGCCGAGGTAGACGAAGTCCTTGACAACTCCAGGAGTACATCTGCCTAGCCTATGATGGCGTGGTGGCCAAATCGTCGATTGCTTATATCCTTCCTTGAAGACAGCCCACGCTTTGGTTTCCCCTCTTTCACTGTCAGACCCATTTTAGCCTTGCCGAAACCATTTCAAACGCTTGACTGGCAGCCCCTACCTTGCCCTCATCACGTCAACATCGTCCGCCTACGCCAGGAATTGCTCGGACGCTTAGAAGATCATGCCTCATGGTTTGTGAGTTCTGCACTCGTCTTTCTAGACCCAAGAGCCTCCGTCGCTTTGCCCAAAACCCTTAGACATTACTTTCAAGCTCTCGCTGACAGCACATCTCCTCACCAAACCCTTTCGAACAACCCCTTCCCCCAAGCTCTCGCTGACAGCCTCGCAGCACATCTCCTCACCAAACCCCTTTGAAGACCACACGTCGCCCCAAAACAGAACTTCCCCCCATAAAAACAGCACCCACTAGTTATAAATAATTGCACTTTAATTACGCGGACTTGCGCCTGTCTCAACACAACATGAGGTATAAATCTTACATCCTAAATCTCTCACAGAGTCAACACACCCTCCTCCCAGCTTACAACCACCCCTGTCGGCCAGACTTCCTCTTCACGGGACTACTGGGCGGCGGCGGCACTACTCTCGGAACACTAGGCACGCTCGGCTCCGATTGCGTGTCGCCGTACGCTTGGTCCGCAGCACTGTCGTCCACCTCGAAGAACGTCACCTCGAACGAGTCGGTGGGCATGGGCGGGTACGAGGGGTGCACGGTTGACGAAAACTTACTTAGCATTGGTGGCTTGGGTCTGTCGCGCACCGCACTGGCTGTGCCCTCCGCCGCATGCGGCGCTGGTGGGGGAGGTTTTTTAATTGCTTTGCCCGATGGCGTCTGCCTGGCATCTTTATACTTCAGCTGTCCTGGTGCTCCACGAAGACTGGATGCAGATAGAATCACTTCATTTTGGTTCTTTGTCCCTGTTGACTTGAAGTCCTGCAGCGATTTGCGTAGCTGGGCGTCAGCGTTGTGCTGTAGCTTGTTGGAATGCGGCGGCGATATGAATCCGTATTCTGTGACAACTGGGTGAATGTCCCGCGGCAAGTGGCCGACTGTGGACGAGTGCGAGATGTCTTCGGCCAGCTTCCTGGCAGCTCGTGCATTCGCAATGGCGTCCTCATTCACGGGGGCGCCGATCAGCTCCTCGCTGATTTTGTTCAGCAGCTCCAGAAGGGTGCTGGTTTTTTCATCTTCGAACTCGATGGTGGGCGTCTCATGGCCACCAGCATGCGGCGGTGGTGAGAGCAAGACCAATCTGAAAGGGAAGCGAAATGAATTTGGGACTCGAGTGGGGTTCGGCAATCAATCAATCACCTCTTGGCCTCGCCAATGGCCCGCTGCAAGTGCTGCAAGTTCTTGTAGCTCTCCTTGTTGTAGCAGCGGCCGATTTGCGAGTTCTTCGCAACTCCCTGGATGACCATGCTCCACTTGTGGGCCACCGACTGGCTGGCCACCATGCGGGCGACGCGCTGGAAGCGGGCCTTCGGGTCCTCGTGGGGAGGAGGCTGGTTAGGCTCACTTTCGACTTTTATCTCATTAATATCGCCATCGCCGTTAACATTATTAGAAGCTGAAGCATTTTTGCTGTTACTCACCGCGGTTGGCACCGGGGCCACCTGGAATCCCTTCATGAGGCGGCGCTCCCAAATCTTGGCGTGCTTTGCCCGACAGGCTGAAAGACAAGACGGTTGAGAGGGGGTCGGTGTGGACGGAGTGTACTTACGTTTCTCCTTTTTCGCGGCGGAGGACACATCCATGCCATTGATGTCGAAGATCTCCATGAGCTCGTAGCGCATCGTGGATATGTCGGCCTTGACCTCGTTGATGTCGTCCTCGGTGACGGGCGTCTGCTCCTGTTTCCGGTGATTCGCCGAGACGTACCGCCAGACCAGGGACCACATGATGTTGGCGTAGCGATTCTCTTGCTGTTTCTCTTGGCGTTTCTGCGAACAGGGAGAGAGAGAGAGCAGAGAAATGAGAGCCGTGACCATTCCCGTCGTGCGTTCCTCACCTGCGACCGCTTGCGGGCCAGCTCCTTGCTCGACTTCCGGCAGAGCCGAATGAGCCACTTGATGGACGGGAAGACGTTGAACGGCGGCGGCAGGGTGGAGCAGTCCTCGAAGTAGCTCATCCAGAGCTTCGTCCGGGCGAACTTCCACTCGGTGTCAGAGTGTTGCTGAAAAACAGGCAATTCCACTTTGAATCTGGCGGAAGGGGGTTTCTGGGCTTACCTCGATGAGCGCGTACGAGTTGGACATCATAGCGATGAGGAGGTTGAGCAGGACGATCACGTTGATCACGCTGTACGAGCCGTACATCAGGAGGCCCCAGAAGCGAGTGTACGACTTGATGCCCGTCAGCTCGAAGTTGTCCAGGCCGACCATGCCGAAGGCGGCCCAGAATAGGGACTGCGACGATTCGAACAGGCTGCCAGGGACGACAGACCGTCAGTTAATGACTTCAACTCACTCTCGCGTCGTACTTACTTGCCGAACCGCCTCCACTTCATGCACGCCTCGCCGTTGCCCTCCCAGTCGGCGCGGCCGTCCGGCAGGCGGTAGCACTTCTGTTTCTCCAAGTCCGCGAAGTACCAGAGGAGCTGGTTGAGGCCGCAGGCGAAGGCGAACAGGATGAGTGAGTAGATGAAGAAGAACTTGACAATGTCGATGACCATGCGGCCGAGCGAGATCTGCAGGGGCCCCAGGTGCGGGTTAATCGAGAACAGATGCACCAGCTTGAGGGCGGAGAACATGTTGGCGCCGGCAAAGAGTCCCTCGGCGATCAGCTGGGGATCGAAGTCGTTCCACTTCTCCCGCGGGACGAACGCGACGGCCGGGTCCTTCTCTATTTCTCTGCTCTGCTGGACGTAGGCCAGGATCCTGAAATTCAGAGAGAGGTCTGAATGGTGTGCCTTTCAATAGCTGGCTGAGTGGGCGCACCTCAAACAGACCACACCGATGTACATTCCGTTGCGCAGGAAGTCGATGAAGTTCCACATGTTGCGCAGGTAGTTCGTCATGCCGACGTTGAAGATCTCCTGCACCTCCTCCCACAGGAACCCCGCGAGGTAGCACACGACGATGATCTCCAGCTTCGTCGGTCCCTTGCCGCGGTGTCGACGCTGGCTCTCCTTCAAGTCCTCCCGCATCTGGTCGGTCCCAAAGAGCTTCACGACGTCGTCCTCTGCCCGCTGGGAGACAAGGATCAGCACAACTGCCAAAGAAACGTGATCAGAGAGGGCGGTCGGCGGGGAAAAGTGTCACTCACAGAGGAAGAAGAGGTAGGAAGACGCGTGGATCAGGAACTTCATGAACGGCTTCCGCATGAGGCTGCCAACGCGTGAGTTCGGCGCGATCATGTAGACCAGGCAGTACAGGGGAAACATCACCGCCACCTGGGCAATGTTGAGCAGCCGCTGGAGGGCGCTCTTGCGCCGGAAGCCCGGCAGACCCTCGTACCAGATGGCCGCCAGCAGCTGCTGGACGTTGGGATGGGCTACGAACTGTGAGAAGGCAATCAGCCGCCGTCTGTGGAAACTCGGTCTCGGTCTTACCTTCTTCTGCTTGTAGGTGATGGCCTGCTCGAGGAGGCTCAGGGTCATGCGGTCCCCCGGCTCGTAGCTGGACTCCGGGTCGTAGTTTATGATGATAGCCAGCTCCTCGGACGTGCGCGTCTGGTCGAGCAGGTCGACGGCGAACTGCTGGCACTGCTTGCGCAATTCGAGGTACTCGGCCTTGCACTCCTGCTCGGTGAAGGCCAGATTCTTCAGCTCCCAAGACAGCTCAAAGGCGGTCATCAGCGGATCGTGGGAGGTTAGGCTAATGAGAGAGGGACTCGCCAGGGCCTTGTATATGTTCACCCGCGCCAGAGAGTACCGCAGGGCGTCCTCGGTAGACTGCCGGACGCACTCCTCACAACCGCATCTGAAATGAGAAGGGAATCAGCACTTGGGAGTCAGCAACTGGCTCTCGACGCGTACTTGATGTCGTGGGGCGTGGGCACGGCAGCCCCGCGGTCCAGCAACAGCTTCAGAATCTCAAAGTTGTTTTTGTGGGCGGCCAGGATGAGCGGGGTGATGTCCGGTGGGAACATTGCGATGTTTATGTCCACCTTCTGCCAGCTCTGCGAAACGAGAATCGATTCAATCAGACTTCAAGGACTTCAAAACGCGACAGACAAAGTAAACAGTGTGCACAAAGCCATCAGCCAACTCAAGGAAAGGCCCTGCCCATGTTTACAGTTCCGCCGCAACGATGACATAACAAAAGACTGCTACTCACATACAATTCGCCCTCGGTGTAAATCAATTCCTCGTGCTCGAGCAGCAGCTCCACAGCCTCGACGAACTCCGCATCGATGGCATGCAACAGAGAGTCCTTCGTCTCGACTCCCATTATAACCAGCAGTTCCACCATCTCCAGATTCTCACTGTCGATGGCAAGAGTTAGTGCGCGTCGACCCAGAGGATCCATACAATTGATATTGATGTGCTTCTTGCGATGTGCCCGCTGTAGCATCCTACAAAAGGGGGAAAGGACGAAAGAGTGGTGCTGGCAAGAGGGGAGATATATTGAACGGGTGAATGGCTTCGGGAAACATGTGTACAATCGACAGGATAACACACTAATACATAATATCCATCCTCCCAGAGACAGAGAGGGTGAGAGGAGGAGGGTTTTTTTTTTCGTCCTTCCAGGACATTGCGCCTGAATCAGAAATCAATGGGTTCCCAGTGCCCCGTCACTGCCAAGCTAACCGCTAGTCAACCAGTCATAGTCACCATCAGCGCTATTTAATGGACAGTTTGCCAAGGAAGCACAATGCGGGCGAGGGGGGAGAGGGGAGGGATGCGGATTAGATGTATATGTGAGTCAGTATTCTGTAAGGAGGACGATGAGAGGATAATGGGTTGACAGAAGCGAACCAAGCAGATTGTGCGACTCTCGAGAAAATTGGGTTAAGCACACACACACACACACACACACACACACACACACACACAGCATCCACACAAACATATGCTGTGTGTCGTGGCGATTGAGCGCCTCCTTTGCTGCGCCTGCTTGCCCGCCTCCTCGGCTCATGGCTCATTGAAGTTAATGACTTAAGTGTGTAAGTAGCAGGATATGCGAGTTCGAATACTTTTCCATGGGAAATTGCTTGCTAAATGCGGTCACGAATTTTTATTAAAAACCGCTGAAGTAAATTATTGTGTGCGACTGTGTGAGATGAATACGTTATAATCTGTCCTGCCTCCGTGTCTCTCTGTGTGTGCGAGAGACTGGATGGAGGTGAGTGAAGAGTTAAGAGTCAAAAGGAATGTGCACAGATTACACACTTACCGAGGGGAGGGGGGGGGGGGGGGGGGGGGGGGGCGCAGTGAATTATTTCAAGGTCCTATCCTTGTTGGTCGGTCACCAGTGGCATTTATAATGACTCGGTCGGTGGTATTTACTGCTTATGGGGATACTTCTTGGCTAGTTGTGTGTGGTGTGGCTTTTGTTTTAGTTTGCCAATGGTCACTTCAGATGAGGGTTTTTGTGTGTTCTCTCCGTGGGCAGAACTAATTGTTGGTTCTTGCGAGAGCCACGGTGGAGAAAGGGAGAGGAGAGTAATGAGTTGATTTTGGAACAACCATTTCCTGGTCATTTCATAGCATTGGGGTTAATCGTTGTGTCAGGAGTTTCAGATGACTGCTTTTATTTGCCTTTAAGAAGAGGTTACTTTTTGAAAATTTTTAACGTTTGGTGATTTTCTTGAATGTGGCATTTTTGACTTCATTGAATTTGGATCAGGCATGCTTTTGGGGTTATTTTAGGAGCATGCACGTTTTCCATTGTCATCCATTTTTGATCCTAAGTGATCGTGATAAATTTTTGGATCATGCACATTTTCGGCCAAATTTTGGTCATTTCTCATTTTCTCCTTTTGATCGGCCATTTTTTGACCATTTCTTAGTATGTCTTCTTTTTGGACCAATTATGGTCTTGGACTTTTCTTTGGATCAAGCTTAATTTGGCCAAATATTGACCACGATTCATTCCTCTTATTGTATCAAGACTGTCTTTGAATCAAGTATGATTTAAGATCAATCATTATTATGGATCGATTGAATTTTTGAACTTGTTTTTAACCACTTTTACTCTTTTGGGTCAAGACCATTTTTTGGATCAAGAATAATTCTTGCATCAGACTTATTTTTGGATTAAGCAAATTTGAATAAATTCTTACAGCTTCCGAGGGTTTCCTTTTTTTTGGATCACGCCTGTTTTTGGATCGGATACTATTTTACATCAACAAACTTTTTGACCTATTCTTATTTTAAGCACGGTTTTGAGTGAAGTTTTGTTTTAGAATCAAAGTTCTTTTTGGATCCAGACTATCTTTATGGCGCATGTGCTGATGCTGAGTTGAAGACGAATGTGGACAAAGCCGAGGTTATGGTTATTTCCAGAAATTAATATTTTCAACCACAATTTGACAACTTACCGTTGTTACGTCTTGGATGAACAATATTTCGCGATAACAAGTTTTTGAAAATTTTTACCACATCTTATTCATAACTCTTCTTGGGTCTATATTTAATTTTGGATCAATAATCTTTTTAGATTAAGCATGATTTTGAACTAGCCTTAGTTTTGAATGAATTTTAAACAATCATTATTTTTGGATCAGTCTTCTGCAAGGAACCACACTCCTTTTGTACAAATTTTGATCACCTATTATTCTTTACTCATTTGGGCATACTTTTGGATCAAGGATCAGTTTGGTTTAACCCCGATTTCTTATTTTTAAGGACGGTCCCTAAATTTTGAATCTGACTCATTTCTGATCACACGTTCAACACTGCGTTTTCTCTTTCGTTTTTTCTGATCATAATTTATTCAAAATTATTGTCCCGCACAAAACCCTTAAGTCCACCCACCATCCTATGACAAGTCAACACATTTTTGTCAATCCCTATTTCATCAGAATGCCGTCACTTTTCTGCCCTCTTGTTCACATTTTGTGACAATCATGATTTCATTAACTGTCATCACTCTCTAGTCCCTCATGGCTGAGGCCATCAGTCTCCCCGTAGGCGGTGTGCACAGAGTAGAAGGCATAAAAACTTCCCTGGAACGTCACACGTCAAAGATTTCTTTCATGCGATGAAAAGAAAATCCTTTTTAAGTCTCCCACTAGTCTGTCGCCCCCATGGGACGTCTCTAAATAATCTTTTAAATAAAACAAAAGGCAAAACTGCCGGGCTAGCGAGGGGGCAGGCCATGATGTTTGCTATTGTCACCATTCTTGTCACGCATCGGTCATAAGCGATACACACATACGCAGGAATCCTCAGAGAGGACGGGGAAGGAAAACTCCAGGCCGGTCTCATGTGAATAACGACAATGACCGTAACGGCCGTTGCGGAGGAGGATAGCGGACCATACACCACGACAAAAATGGAATAAACATCGTTATTATGATTGTTCAAGTGCTTTCAAGCCAGAGAGCAGCACCAATGTGTGGGACGAAGCCACCCACCCACGGCTAGGGTCGACCCGGCACAAACGAGCCGGAACGGTCCAGCGCTGCGTGTCTGCATCATAAAAGGATATGACATGGCGATTAAATGAGGATATAATTTTGCATTACTGGCGTATGTGTAGCTGCTGTGTGTGTTTAAAACGTCAGTGCTGTGGGTCAAATCACTTCAAATGGCCGCCACTGTCACAGCCCCCTCAGTCAGCCGACGAGGCATCTTGGGCAGTTTTAGTTGTATTTGATCCTCGCTTAGCCCCAAGGTGGGGGTTCTTCTTTTTTCTCATCGGCACATCCTTGTTCTTTGTTATTTTTATGAACACCAGAGGAGTGTGCTTAGTTGAGGGGAGTTTTCCTGTGCGATGGTGGTGAAACGATGCACAGCGGGGGACGGGCTGTTGGTTGGTTGGTTGGAAAATAATTATTTTACATGGCATGTGCTGTGGCACATGATGAGACGGGACGGGACCGGACTCTATTCTGCTTGGGTTGATGACAGTTATTCTGATTTGCCCCCTCAAACGATGTCAAATGGACGCGTGGAATAATAATAGCTGGCCACCAAATTGCCAAAAACCCAGGGGGTCTAATGGGAAGGGGGTTGGGAAGTAGGGTGGACGGGATGGTGGAGGTGGAGGTGGAGGTGGAGGTGGAGGTGGAGGTGGAGGTGGAGGTGGAGGTGGAGGTGGAGGTGGAGTTGGAGGTGGAGGTGGAGGTGGAGGTGGAGGTGGAGGTGGAGGTGGAGGTGGAGGTGGAGGTGGAGGTGGGGGTGGGGGTATAGATGGAGGTGCGGGTATAGATGGAGCTGGAGGAGGGGGAGTAGAGGTGGAGGAGGGTGAGTGGTGCTGGGGTGGAGGTGGGGAAGGAAGAGTTGGATGAGAGAGATGAGATGTCTGTCAGGCATATGAATATCGTTATGGTCAGCTTGGGAAATGGATTTGAATTTTTCTGTTAAAAGTGTGGCTGGTTGTAGAAAATCAAGTTACCTGAAAAAATAAGGCATAATGTCCTTGGGACCACCAACAGGACATGATTAAACTTCACGACGAACTGTGAACCTATGACCCTTGTATCCACCGACTGAGGAACCATGAACCCAATGCCCTTGCCACCATCGAGGCATGACGCAGTACAATCACTTGCCTGCTCCCCCTTTAATCAGCGATCCAAAGTTCAAGTGACTGTGTGAATGAATGTGAACGTACATGCGTGCGTTCAGCAAAGTTCAAGTGATTTTTCAAAGCGTTTATTGTTAGCGTCGCCTCTGTTGACACAAAACTTCCCTAATCCCGTCGGCTTACCGAACACACTCGTGTCAAATGTCAAACAAAACAACAAAAAGCAGCATCAATCATAATCACTTAAAAGTCAGATCCCCGAACATCTGACATCGCACATATCATCGCCATCATCGGCATCATGACAACGAAAGATTTCAAATAAAACTTTAAAACTCAACACGAGCAGTGGGCTGGCTTATTCCGTCTACCGAAACACCTCAGCCTTGCCTCGCGATTTGTCAACATTAATTGAGGTATTCTCCACACACTCGCACTCGCATAGACGGAAGAACAACACAAAGTGACTTAGGGTAATCCATCAGCCCGGTCGGTGCCGTCTCCTGATGCCATTCATCATCTCTGATCTAAGAAGATTCGCACTCACCTTCTGACATTGGCGATGTCACCTCGCTCGACGGCAAGCAGGAATTTCTTCTCCTCCAGCGACAGCGGCTGCGGTAATCCCATCGGCAATAGCCCACCATAGCAACTCGGCTTTCTGTAGCCCATCTCACCGGCGCTGGCGGCGTTTGGTGTCGTTGCGGCGGTGGTGCTGGCGGTGCTGCTGCCGCCATTTGAACTCACCTGTCAAAGATGTGAATTTATGTACATGTAGTGAGAGTCTAACAAAACCACAAAAAAAAAAAAAAACAGAACCCGATTAGCATCTTTCCCATCTTCGATCACAAAAGCATAAAAGATGATAGCATTCAGGGTGTGTATCCGCTTTTCTCTCTTGTCATTTTCTTAAACAGTAAAGGATGAACGCAAAAGCATGCAAAAAAGAAAATTGTATTTACCCTTCACTACACCGTCTTACGACGGATGCCGGGGTGGCACAGGGTGGAAAGGATATGAGTGCGAAGAAAAAACTGAAAAAAACTGCTGACACTTAATGGAGGCACTTTAAGAGCAAGCTTCACTGTACACACAGCCGAGGCAACACTCTCGCACTTGGTGAGTTGCTGTTTGCATTTGTTTAGGGATAACGAAAAAAAGCGGATACAAATATGCATTATAATGAGGAAGGAAGAACAGCATCCTGTCTCTCTAAGCCGACGAACATCACACAGCACCAGGAGCACCAGCAGCGCAACAGTAATGGCGACAAACTACGAACAATATTTGACACTTACACCTGCAGGAGTCTTTTTCTCGTTAGCCATTGTTGTTTGCTCCTATTGTGTGTGCCGTGGGCGCACACTTCCTTGAGGGGGTGATGGGGGGTGGGATGCTTGGAGATGTACTACTGAAGGATTCTTGGTGTCTTCTTTTGCTTTTCTCCTTCCTTCCTTTCAAGAGAGCGACGAGCGATTATTTTCCTTTAAGAAATCGGCGAAAACATAGAATCTGTGTTCAGAGTGGGGGGAGGTCCTCTTTGGATGTCTGGACAGAAGTATTTTATTTTATTGCCACCACCACCGCCACCACCTTTTGGACAAACCCAGTGTGGGATTTCACACACAATGATGGTGAATTCTCCTTTGGCACAAAAGGAATCCTTTGTGTGCGCGACACAACAATTCAGCTCATTCGGTGTTGTTCTTCTCTTCCGGAGGCGGGTTGGCGCACACACCCACTCCTACGCTCCCCAGTCACCTGTAAAGAGAAAACAAAATGTGAAGTGGGACAGCATTCTTTTTATTGGGACCTGGCATCCCCCAGTGAATGGGTTCTTAACGAGGCTGTTGGCATGAAATTATATTCTGTTTTTCCACTTCAACTGAGGGCACAGTGGGAGTCCTATAAGCGAATGATCTGGAAAATTCAGAGCACTGGGGTAACTAGACAACGGATGTTGCGGTGGGAAATGGCTAATTTTTGCTGATTTTTTTGTGACAGTTGACACTTTTGGAAGAGAAGAAAATCTGACACATTTTTGAACAGGGTCCTTGACGATTTTGAACTTTTTAACAAACAAGCATTTCTCATGACAAGCATTTCAAGACTTGTCATTTTTGAACGCAGTCTTGATGTTTGACATGTTTGAATATTTTTAAACTTTGTTCTTTCTGGCGTTGGAGATTTCTAACGTTTTTGAAAATCGCAACCTTGAAGAAAATTTGGCTTGTTTTAGAACTTGGTCTTGACTTTTGAGAACTCTGCAATTATTGAACAAAGTTTTTTAAGGGGATTTCGCACTATCTTGACATTTGGCAATTTTGAACCTTTTGACAAACACGTCCTTCCCATGAAATTTGATGGGTATTTTTGAACATAAATTAGACATTAATTCAGTCGAGGCACTAGATGTTTTTGACCTTTTTTTGAAACAGCATGCTTTCCTTGAACAGATTTTTTGACAGTTCGAAAGAAAAATGTTGACGTTTTTGAACACTGTCAAACTGTGTCAATTTTCAGAATTTTTCAAGAATCACCTAGTTAAAAGAAAATGTCAGACGGTCCTGAGGTTGAACAAACTGTGAACCTTTAAAGAATCACACACTTCTCATTATGACGATTAGGATTATTGCTGAACACAGTCCTCTGAACTTTTAAAGAATCAGACAAATAAGACGTCGTTCAGTCTGGACCCTTGATGTTTTTGATCATTTTTAAAACAGTAAGCTTTCTGTGAACAACATTTTTGACAGTTCCAAAAAAAATGTTGACATTTTTGAACACAGTCTTTTAGTTTGACATTTCAGAGTTTTTTAAGAATCACCTAGTTAAAAGAGGTTTAACAACTTTGAACCTATAACGAATCCCATACTTGTCGAACGACGATTTGGACTATCATTGAACAAAGTCTTCTGAGGTTTTTAAGAATCACACACACAAGACGAGAATACAGCTTTAGCGCTTGACATCTCTGAAATTCTTCAAAACAGCGTGCCTAATTTGGTTGAAGGATTATTTTTAACATTTTGAAACGCAGTCCTATCCTTTTACTCTTCTGAAATGTTTGAAAAACACGGAGTTGAAGAAAAAAAAAATAATTCTGATATTTTTAACACACCCCTCTCAAGTTTTAAATAATAACATGCATAAGAAGAGCACCCAGTCTGGGCGATAATTTTTTTAGAAACTTCTTAAAATGCACATGCTTTGGCAAAATTTCGCACATTTTCGAACACACCCTTGGCGCTTGAAAACACAAACTTCCCACAAAGAAACTGGTGAACATTGTTGAACACAGTCCTATCGCTTGACACTTTTGAGCTTCCTAAGTATCTCATACATGAAATTTTTTTGAACACATTCCCATCGTTTGACACTTCTCAACTTTTTTACAACCTCCAACTTCACATGAATGTCAAGCATTTTTGAACACAGTCTCGTCCTCTGCACATACTTCTCTTGATCAGATCCTCGATTTAATCAAAAATTTGATCACTTTCACTTTTCTGAACGAAACTCGTACGTCTTTATTCTAAATTTACTCTTGATTCCCACTCAGTCTCCAGGGACTTCTTGTTTTCCACTGAACCACTGGCACAAATCGAAACGATTCCAAGCAAACTCTGGTTCGCCAGCTGCAAGATATCGTCTCGTAAGCTGTTCGTAATTCGTATTCAAAGAAACGACCTCGAAATCATATTTTATCATCTACACAACTACACAGCTCACACTTCACGAATTGCGGACACAATCAGACTTCGACTTTCACACTGAATCCGAAATCGAAATTTGCAATTCTTCTGCTGTGCCAGCAGCATCCTCCAACGTAACTAATGTGAGCATCGAAGCCAATAGAGAATTCGCCTTCGCCACTAATGATGTGCAGTGATGGGGAGGACGTGTGAAAATAATTAACAGATTGATTCCGCGAATCACCATTGAGTGTGTCCAACAAGTTCACACGACGCGCACACATGTACGTTCATCATCTCATACGACGACGATGGATGATTGTTTGTTTGCACAAGACTTTTCTTCAACTGTCGATGGACGCGAAGAGGAACACACCGCACGAACAAACGAATGGAGGCAAATGAATAATACACTTGTTCAAAAGCGATTTCTGTTACAAATTACTTGAACAATACCGTGGTGGCGCCTGAAATGGTGTGCGGCCGATAATTGGATTATCCTTGCAGGGGAGCCATACATACATCGGATTAGTGGGTGATTTTCTTTCTTGGGACACATTTGCTTTTATTGTTCTCGTCTTGAACTTGAGGTTATGTTCATTGGTCATTAAGTTTGTGAAATGGTTTCACTAATGCGGTGGCTAATTTAATATCTCTAGAAAATATGTGGGAGGATGGGGATTAGAGGCAAGTTGACGTTAAAACCAAGTAATTACAAGACCAGACTCGTTTATTTTAACCCCTAACATATGGTAACGTTCCTCGTTAGTTTTTCTGGTTGAGTGTACTCATTCACTGGTTTCATTGATTCACATCTATCCCTTTTGATTGCTCTTCATGCAAGTGACAGCCAGGAATCAAGTACCTTAGAGATGTCGAAGCAAAAGAGCTGCAGTGGTAGAAGCTCCTGCCGCTTTGCAATTTTTCGACAGCACTTCTTACTACAATCGCTCGCAGGCTGCTTATCAGAGCTTTGTCAAAGAAACTCAAGGCTGTGGTCCTGAAACCTGGCTCATTTCAAAAGACACACAATCCTTCACTGTAAACTTCTGATAAACTGACAAAAAAAGCGCTTAAATTAATCGGTGGACAAGGGGGCCTTCAGCTGTGAAGTCGGCTATCTTAAAAGTTCTCGTTTTCTGGTGTCAGTCTTCTATCCTCTTCTAAAACAGAAATGCCACAGGGTCTACCTTTCTCAGGCCTGAACAACATCGGCAGTCACTCCAGAGACGAGGGAGAAATAGAATCCTGCGAGTGCTCAGCTCTAGCAATGAAAAGAAAGCTGTTCCTAGGAAGAGCTGAGGGACTTTGGTTAGGTTTAAGTGAATGCTGCATCTTGACAATCAACCACCTTAATCTGACCTAAAACGTGACAAAGAATTCCGTGTTCAAATCCATGGAAGTTGGAGTACCACAATGTAGTGTTCTTGGTCCCTTGCTTTATGTTCTATACGACAGAGGAACTGAACTAGACACATTTACTTCCACTGACGGATAAAATAGTTGAAGAAACATCGTATATACTGCATCCTTTTCTTGTTTAAGAAGAGGGTAGCCATGGAAGGCCCACGCGGCGTCTTGAAGAAGAAGATATCAAGGGACTCTGATGATGAGCAAACGGTCCTCATAGTGTCTGGTAAGATAAAATAAATAAATAGCTACCCTGTTTCCAAGTCCTCTTTCAACGTAGCCAATGCCACCGGTTTGGAAGAATAAGACATCAAGAGACTCTGATGATGAGCAAATGATCCTCATGTTTCTATGTCCATGTTTCCTAGCCCTCTTTCAACACCCCTCACTGTACACGTAGCCAATGCCACGGGATTGGAAAAAGAAGTCCGTGTTTAGCTTGGTATTCATTCCTCCTCTGAACTTAAAAATAACAAAAATTTGTCCAAATCCCCTTTCAACACCCCCCACTGTACAGCACCATTAAACCGTCCAATCACTGTTAAACTCAAAATGATCGTAACCACTTCCTTCAAATAGCGTCACTCCCACGAAATTATCCATTCAAAGTGTGCTCCTGTCAAGGATTCCTCAAACATCCCTGTGTCACTTTACAGTGCAGCCGAGCAAAAAATACCCCACACAAGTACTGGCCCCGATGTTCACAAATTAGTCATATAAAATATTGACACAATGTATCCTTCACTTGCAGAAGATCCCGGAGCACAACACAAAAAAAAGAAAAATAGAGTAGAACGGGAGCACATTTTGAACACATGTGTGTGTGCGTGTTTATGCATGTTGGACATGTCCCCTTCACTTGCTGTGTTTATTAATCCATTCGCTTACATTTAATTTCCATCGGGAGAATGAATGCATGTATGTGAGGGTATGGGTGGGATGACATAAGGGCGAGGTCAAACCAAACCCCTGAAACGGAGTGAGGGGGACAGTGACAGCACATGTAAGCAAGCACACAAAGACATTTTCACCAGGATAACAGCATATTCCATCGAGAGATTTGCATAAACCTTCTCTAGCTACCCGCCTCACTACCCCATGAATGGGTGGATGTGTCCCTGCATCCGAAAGGACACACACAGGGAAGATGTATGATGTAGTAAAAATTCATCGCCTCCACTCACTCATCCATCCGATGGAATTCAACTTCATTGTTGCACTTTCCCCGTTCGCTTTGCACAATTGCGCGGATTTTTCTGCTTTCGCGTTTTTTTTTTTTCGCGCACAACACGCCAAGCGAGGTTTTGCACTGAATCAACAGGGATTAAGGACTTTTGTGCCGATTTCATATTTCACTAGTGCGCTCACAACAAGTGGCGAGGGGATATCATTTATCTTTCTCTCGGTTTTGCACACAAATTTTTACTCACTTGTTGGGGGGATTTTGAATAGAGACGAGGACTACGATGACGACGACGGCGACAACTCTCACTGACAATAGACGCGTAACGAATGGTTTTACTGTTTTGTTGCTTTGTTTTCCTTTCAATCTATTTAATCCATGGAGTGTCCGCTTTTGCGGGCACAAATTCACCGCACATAGCCGCACACGGCCACTACTCATGCAAGGACTCTTTTTCGCTCTATTGAGGGAGGGATACGATACACCGGCTGACTGGCTCGCTGTCTGATGTACAATGGCGCTGGTGTATCCGTAAGATACTAGTGCCTGATGTTGGTCGTCGCGAATAAGTTGTTTGCAAAGCCTCTGGAGGGCTGTTGCTGTGTTTTATACCTGACGTAAGCCCATTTCCTTTCTCGGAAATAATTTAATTAGTGCATGCTGATGTGCGTATCGGTTTGGTTATGCTCATTTCACTTCACTTCGGTTTCGTTAGGATGTACGTATGTATTCGAGTGGATTTGTTCTTGTTCTTGCAAGAACTTGTGTTCCAAAGGGGATTAGGGGATGTTTTCCACATGTTTATAGCTTCTTTGTTTTTTTTTTTTTTTTTTCTTTTCTCCAAACTTGGCACCAAAAATTTGTGTGCAGGAATTCGATACCCCCCAGAACTCGAAGAAGAAGTCGTACTGGTCATCGTGGTACCAGGGCGAGGGAGCCAGGATCGATTTGAAATTCAATTGTGTTTGCTTATCCAGTTTGTCGGCTGACTCACAGAACTGTTACATCAAACTATCCCTTTAAAGTCTTCGGCGGGACGGCGACGCTGTTTGCACATGCTTATGCCCGATCCAGGGACTAAATTAATCGATTCGACGGAGCCATCTATCAACCGCTTGTTGACATATTACTTTTGTGTACAACTAACCTCTCCCTCTCTCGGTATGCATGAAATATGTCAAGCAAATGAGGTCGCACCCAGTTTTTACGGAGGATGTTGCGCTCCTTTTGTGCTGGAAAACTGCGCTAATGTCAAGAATTTTTATGAGGTCAACCCATTTCAATTGATTGATGAAGCATTTTGAGTACTGCTTTTGTTTTATCTTATATCACAACCTTAAGCTACTGCAGGTTGACCATCACTAGATGGAGCGACATGCTGACATATGACCAGGTCCACACCGGACTGTAGGGCCATCCAGAAAGAGTTCAACACAAACCCTGATTCGGTTGCAGTTGAAAGACAATGGTGTGCGAGTCTTGCAGAATATTTGTTTATTTTTAATTTATTTTAGCGAGCTCTCTTATGGTCCATAGCCCTTGCCATAGTCACCTTCTGCGAATCGTTTAAATACCACCCACTTCCCCCCTCCCTGTCTGTGCTCAGAACAGCCCTTCAAGCTCTAACTCCATCGAATCCAGATTAACTCCTCTCCCTCTCCCTCTCCACCCACAGGACCCCCCATTCCACAGCCAGATTGAAAATGCATGACATGACTTTGAAATTCCCATGCCACCTAGGCATGGCATTTGTTACGTTCCGAAATTCCTTCAATGAAAATCATTGCCACCGACAAAACATGAGGGAGTGATGTGTGCAGTTGACGCATCGTCGCCCCACCCACTCGCTTGCCCCACCAGCAAAGGCAGCACTTCTTGCGAAACTTCCGGCAATGTATCCACAATGTTGAAGCCCACAAACTGTTGCTTTTTTTCCCGGTTTTTCGCTTTCATTATTAACGCCTCTTATCACACGTTTAACATTTCAATAAAATAACACCCTTAAAGGGTGTCAAACATATTCTGAGCCGCCCGCATGGTGTGCGTCCATTTCTGCCCGGACAGCGACAAATGCACGCGATTTACCACACTTGTCCTCATTTATCAGTGATCGATGGACGTGAGCGGGTGAGACGAGCGCCTGAGAGGAGGACTCGCCCGCAGAGGCAGGATTTTTGATGTATGCCACTCACATTCGTCCTTCCGTTGTCATGCGGCGAGAAGAAGTGTTCGTGCCGCAAGGAGCCCTTGTCTCAAACGCATATCCATCGCAATCATACCCGACAGATGCAGTCGGGCAGATTGTTTTTCTTTCATCAGAGCAGGAATGAATCTGGAATCTCATTTGTTCGAGTCGTCGTCGGGGGCAGAGCTCACTCATTACAACGAGAGTGCCAGCGGAGGTTGGCGTCGGAGCAGCCAGCGCCTAGATTCAATCTGCAGTTGAAGCAGTTGTCTGGTTTTAAACGGCGAATGCTTTGCTTTTCTTTTGCAGCTCACTGGGAGGTGAATGATATCTTTAATTAAATCACGTACGTCAGATGAATTCGTGTAGACAGAGGAGGTTTGTTTTTGTTGGCGTTGAAAAAGGTTTGCATAAGCTACTCTTTTTTTTTTGGCTTGAGGGTGAGTGGTGTTGATGCTTGATTTTTCGGCCTTTTGCTTCCCTGACGAGACTATCCACCTTGTCGTGGTGTCAGGGCTTAAGTAGGTCCAATGATAGTAGGCAACGGGTCTGCTTGAGGGCCGAAAACTAAGAGATAGTCGAAGGAGTCTGGGGCTGTGTGAGCAGAGAGGAAATCGTGCCAAGGAATCTGAGGTTCGGTGGCAAGTCCATCACCTACGAGCTAGCTCAGGCGCCTTGGCGTGGCCGACGGCGCTGCTTAACTCGTGGGACCTAAATAAAGAGCAACAAAATCGAAAGACAGTAAAAGGAAGCCACTCTCCTCGCAGAGTGGACCTTCCGAGCATAGGCAACCGCGATCATAGCCAAGCTGTCAAGTCTTAGGTCTAAGGGTCTCGCCCAAAGGAACGGTGGGTCTAAATATAAAACACTCCTATCATTGGTCACTGAGGCTATAGGCAAGGATGTGTTGAGTCCCTCCCAGGGGTGAATGTCACCAGCAAGACGGTTCAAAAAGAAGACCTCCCAAGTAATGAGCGACGAGGTACGATAACCAGGGATGCTCTGGCATGTTATAAGACTACTAGTCTCTTTGAAAACCTCATGGAGAGATGTCGCCAGTCCAAAGTGGTAGCTATGGCTTGAAGTGACAGAACAAGCTGCAAGGAAGATACAAAGACAAATGGCAAACTTCCATGTGCGATATCGTCACAGCTCTGAAGACTGGCAAGAGCCCATCAAGATCAAGCTAGTCGCTGTCATTCTGCAGAGTAGGGAAGAAGACAAGATCTGCTGCGGGCGCCTCGAGCGATCTCGAACTGACAAACGGACGAGAGTGGCCATTTCGAGACACCCGGCTTGTCTGAAAACTTGGCATTTCCTTACACTTAACCATTTCTATGGATTCCTTATAAGTACATTCTAGTGAAGTTATCAGGCGGCATTTATGGCTCTGATTTGAGGTAGCCTATGTCCTTTTCCAGACCATAAGCCGCATTTCTTACAAGTTTGCTTCAAATTCAAGCAGATGCCTAGAAGCTAGAGCCCCACAACCATAAAGTATTCTCTAGAATGCTGCTGCTTTCCTAGACTCCTGCAATTCAGGAGCTGGCTTGAAGCCTTTTGGAGAACTGCGAGTAGATTTCCTAGCTGGTTAGGTTGGTTCTGTCTCTTTGGTCTATTGGGGCAGGGAGTTTCTTTGTGGCATCCATGCCACAAGATTCCACGATTAGCAGAGGAAAGGAAAGTTAGACTGTGGAGTGATCCTTAGTGGTCTGGCAGGTTGTCAAGTATTCCCCCAGTTAAGATGGTCCTCGGCACGATGCGTATGATACCTTGATTTCGGTGCATTGAATGGTTAAAGGAATGCAGGAAAGAGGGGGTTAGGTGACAGAGAAAGGAGGGCGATGCATGTGTCTTAACTTGGATAAGGGGCTGGTGACTAGAGGTTAGTGACTAGCAGTTTGTGACTAGTGGCTGAAAGATCTTGGTAAGGTTTAGCGACTATTGGCTGGCGGATAGTTCATTCCAATTCCCTTGTCACTGCCTTGTGACTGGTTAGTGGGTGGGAGCTAGTGGTTAGTAGGTCCAGTAGCTGCTGACTAATTGCTAGTTTCTTGTGGCTGGTGGAGGCTGCGGTGGCCGGTAGTCATAGGCTGGTGGCTAGTCGTAAAGGGGGCTAGAAGGTCTAGAGACCAGTGGCTGGGGTTAGGTGCTGGTGGCTAAGGGATACTTGCCATGGGGGCTATTATCTAAACGGTCTTGTGGCTTGTGGTTTGTGGCTGGCGACTAGTGACTGGCGGATAGCTGCAAGGGGTAGCCCTGTGCCTAGTCTCTTGTTGCAACTGCCTTGTGGCAATTTGGTGGTTTGAGGCTAGGGGCTAGAAGGTCGAGTGGCTAGTTGCTAAGGGGCTAGTTGCTTTGGGAGCTATTATGTAGACGGTCTAGTGACTAGTGGCTAGTGCCTTATGGCTTGTGCCTGTTGGCTATTGACGGGTCGTAGGTGGAGTCGGGGGTGGCCGGTGGCTATAGGGTAGTGGCTAGTCGGTGTAGAGACCAGTGGATTTTTATCTAGGCGTTCTAGTGCCTAGTGGCTGGTGGGCTGGGGGTAGTGGCTAGTCGGTGTAGAGACCAGTGGTTTTTTATCTAGGCGGTCTAGTGACTAGTGGCTGGTGGGCTGGGGTGTGGCCGGTGGCTGTAGGCTAGCGGCTAGTCGAAATGGGGCTAGTAATTAGAAGGTCTATATACCAGTGGCTGGTGGCTAGTGGCTAGTGGCTAGTGTCTCATGGCTGGTGGCTTGGCCTTTTTGGTTAGTGGGTGGTGGCTCGAACATTGTGACTAGGGTCTGGTTGCTAGGGGGCTAGTTGCTATGTGAGGCGTGGAGGGAGGGGGGGGGGGGGGGGTAGTTGTTATCCAGAACTTGGTCCGTTGGGCTTTGTGGCGAGTGTCTCTAGTGGCCTAGGTGATACTGGTTGATGGCTAGTCCCTGTGCCTGGTAGCTACTCGCCAGTGACTGGTATTGGTCGCTTGTGACTACGCGAAGATTCACAAACATTTTCTTCCGATAAATTTACTAAAAACCATACACGATCTAAATAATCGGCTCATATATTTTGTCTAGAAGAAGAAGCAGGTTCTGCTCTATTTCTGATGGAATTCTTCTGTGTCTAATGACTCAGTCTAACCTCGTTTTATCAATCCATCCCCACGACCTTCAATTCTCCATCGCTCCGTTGATCGTTTTCACTTAAAGCCTCCCTCATCAATGCATCATTTCATGCTCAACCATTCGGTCATATTTACACATTCAAAGTTCCTTCCGATCTACACAGCGTCCACGTGCACAAGCAACTCCATCGCGTCTTTCCATATGCGAATTTCATTCGCGCCATTGAAAAGCATCTCTCTTGGCTCCAGTGCCAAAAACGTAATCACTCGTGGGCGTTCGATTCAGATTCCTTGGGCGACGCAAAAAAAAAAAAGAAAACCGAAAAGATCTTCAATGAATCTGTGAAATGGCAGAGGACAAGACAAAACAAACGTCAAAAAGAGGAATTTTCCATTTGTGCTTGCTCTGGGCACTCTCTTCGTTTGGACACTGGACGTCATAGCCGAGAGGGTGAAGTGGCGTCCCCAAAAATAACTCTTTCTTCTCTCGCTCTCTCTCCCTCTCTCTGTCTCTGTCATTCCCTGTCTCATGGTTTC
Organism: Eristalis intricaria; assembly: GCA_964034865.1. Taxonomy (NCBI): domain Eukaryota; kingdom Metazoa; phylum Arthropoda; class Insecta; order Diptera; family Syrphidae; genus Eristalis; species Eristalis intricaria. The sequence goes on along the minus strand of OZ035874.1, from coordinate 2,365,329 downwards.
ACTACGTCGTCGTCGCTTCCATATTTGCATACGTGCGCGCATATTTAACGCGCAAATGAAAAAACAATCGCGATACCATAACGAGATTGATCGAAATGGATTTACGGTTCATCTAGAAGCAGTCATACGTCATGGCCTGCCCCTCTGTCGCGTGCCGCTTGCGTCCACCAGACGCGTAAACATTCAATTAGAGTTTTTACGATAAATAACGCCAAAATGGAATTGACGGAATTCGGATCAAAGTGGAATGCGCTCGTCACGCCTGAGGCCGCCGAGAGATCAACAACAACTGTGCACGAAGGGCACTGGGGGACAGGGGTGTGGGTTCACGATGAGGGCGGGAGTGAGAGTGAGGTTGTGGATGAGTCGTTCGACGAGGCGATTCAAGGTCGTTTGCGAAATGCAGTCACCCCTGGAATGGCAAAGAAAATGACATCGCCAACGGGGATACAAATCGATTTAAGACTGGGAGTGGGTCTTCGCTCTCCCTCCACTTTGAACCTGCGGGCGATTGAGTTTGGAATGGAATTCTGCGTCAAGACGAAATGTGCGGTTGACGGAGTTTTGCACGAATTTGCCCACGGCCTGCATCTGCGACGGATGATGATTCCTGAAGGGGGACCGCTTTTTGGGAGGCCAGATGGACGCAAGGGCATTTTAGAGGTTCCTCCCTGGCCGAAGCGGGCAGATCGTGGAATCTTAACCGAAAACCAAGGAAACCAGACGGAAGGACGGACTTTTAAGAGGTTCCGAGCTTGCTTAGAAGGGGGTACATATTTGCATCAAAACATGTCACCAAAGTCCGCTCTCTGAGAAGCCCATCCTCCCCTCTATCCAAAGCCGCTCACCCGACGAAATTCCTTCGATTTCACTTTAAAGTCAAAAATCCAAAACGACCATCTGTGTCTGAAAAGTCTGTCATGGCGTTTCATCTTGACGAGGGTTAATTGGAAAGATGAATTCCTCCAGAGGGCCTGGTGGCTGGGGGGACCAGCAAACGGAAACCACTGGGAGAAGAACAACAACAAAAAAAATAAAACGCGAGATCAGAATCCCTAATTATAAATATTCCACCGGTGCCAAGTAACAGCGAATCTATTTTGTCAGAAAAAAAAAATGGTCGCAATTCAGTGGAAAAGCGTTCAAAGGACATCCTCGGAACGGGACAGGAGGAAAGGTGGGCGCCTGAAGATGTCACGGCGAACACGGGAATGTTAATGACTATTAAATGCACGTGTTCGCTTAGCGCTTAGCGTTCGTCCTTCGCTTGTCGATATTGATAAAGGCAGCGAAGCGAAGAGATGACAGCTTCGATGAGTTTCTTTGGCAGATTAATCAGTCTGGCAGACAGGCTGTGGGAGGCTGTTCGTAGACCTTGGTGGTGGGGTGGTTTTAGATGAGGGAGGGGATGGGGGTGGTTTTTTCTTTTGACTTGTGTGTACGCAAGGGGTCAAGATATAGCACGGGACTAAGGTATACAGGAAGACACAAGGGTCAGAAGGGATCAAGACACAGCACAGGCCTAAGGTATATAGGAAGAAAGAGATCTGTGCCTGTGACTGGGAAGAGCATTCCATAGTCGTGTAGTGCGAAACGAGATTTTAAACGAGCCTTTTCGTCCAAAGCTTTCTTGAAAAGCTTGAACGTTCCTTACAAAAAAGGTGTTCTGGGTGAATCCACGGAGGGGAGAAATGCAACTGCCCAGATCCCTTGGGCTTCGTTTGTTCTAAACAGGGATAAATGAGCTATTGACACTTCGGCGATTGTATTGTCTACTCCTGGAGCACTGCGCCTTGGTGACTTTTCTGGAAATTGCAGAGACATGCAAACAAAATCTGAGGAAGAAAGTGCAATATTTGTGGGAAAACACTTCTTTAAGGTACTGAATGAGAATAGGATCAAACTTAAAAGAAAAGATAGGAAATATGTCATGTCAGGGCTAAGCGAGGTGAGGCAGTAAATGTCTAAGACACCATCACATAACCCTAAACAATTGATCAACAAAATGCTGTAACCAGCTACAGACCTACCCCCGTTGTCTCTCTCCAAGAAGATATGAACATCCTCCTCCTACTTCCGCTCCAGTGGGGGACTCATATCTGGTGCACCTTCACCTGCCTTCAGTCGGTCTGAGTCTGAAACTGGCTCTTTCTCTTTATTCAGAAAAGTGTCTTTAGAACGATAGGACACAGATAAACCGTTGATACAATCACTCCCCTTGAACACCGTCGCAAAGTTTCTTGTGCTTGTTTAAGTTGTATCCCTCCCCTTAACCATTTCAACCGGAGTACCCGTACTTCGGGCCTTATTTTGGAAGAACTGGGATTATTTTTCCAAGCCGGGCCCAATTCCTTTTCTTTCCTTTCATTATGACGATCAAAGTCTTGAATTCAGTGTGAACCCGTATCTCCTTTGGGCGGAGATAGGATAGATCTCTCCTTAATCTCAATAGGGTCAAAGATACGACTTAACGAACTTACTCTTTGCGGTCGCTGTCTGATTTGGACTATGTGGAGCGCATGGACAACGCTGCTCCACCCCGAAGGGTTCCCGACAGCGGCAAAGAGGGCGCCCTCAAAACCGATTGCCCACACAAGTGTAGAAGGACCTCAGCCAACTTATCATGCGATTGGATCGGAGATGTGCCAGATTGAAAGGTTGTTGGCTGAGGACCAGGACTGTAGTATCAGTAGAAGGAGAAGTGTTATTTAGCCACCCTCACTAGCGTAAGTTCACCAGTTTGAGGCAACGACATAAACCCAAGCAGGAGCTGAACACATGAGCCACGCCTTGCGAGGATCTCATTGACAGGAAATTGTCTTTATTCTCATCTCTCGACGGTTAAAATTCTTTCCTTTTATCAAGTATTTGTGGACTGCGATCGGCACTTTTGTGGATCGCATTTGACAAGCACCCCGGGAAATGATTAATTGCCAGAGAAATAACGTGAAGTCGTTTATTATTTCTTTAATTGGTGCGACCTCAAGGTTTATTTTATCTTGGACATTTAATTTAGCTTTTGTGGGGATTTTTCTTGACTCCCAAAGCTCCCAATGGTCCCCTTTTGTCTTCAATTTAGTCCTTGAACCGCTGAATTATGTCTCGAACGTGAGACGCCACACTTCCACAAGATAATCCGGCTCGAAGGACCAAAAACTTAATAATTGACCATGAATTTCAAAGTTAAAGCGGTTTGAAAAGTAAAACCTCTCATTTCTGTGTTTAAAACCTCGTTACATCATGACTGACAATTCACTAAACATCGCATGTGTCCCTACGACTTTGCCGACCTCAATAGCTGTCGTTGATTTAATCGAACTCGAAACCAAATCACCACCCATGCGACACGTCAAAGACCCATTTTCAATGCAATTTCAAACTTCAACACCTTCGTCGTCAACTTTCTTCACACATCGTCCACCGCTCGGTTACCTTGTGAGATATACGGCTGACACTTTTATTTGCTTCTTGCATAATTTGGGTGGCATTCGCTCAATGAATTCGGTCAAGCCCAGACCCAGTCGCAATCGCCAGTCCGTACTGAAGACTTTCTCTCACCTCGAGTCGCGCGCTAGCTCACTCACAAATTCCCGATGCCATTTGTAGTCAGTTCCATTAGTCAGCCGCAATCTATAAAATCCACATTTCCTTAACCCTCTACTGCTTCTTCTTCTGCTTCTGCGACAGAAGATTAGGATGAAGAAAAAACACAGAAAACTCGTATCCGTATCTCACGTGCGATGAGTGAAGATATTTTTAAACCGCAACCACTAACCCACACACACACACTCGCCCGCAAAAACTTCCTAGATTTTACGGAAACCAAATGAGATATAGAACGATTCTAGAATAACAAAACAGTCTGTCGCTCATTTTCGGCCGATCTCAACAAATCGCCGCGATCTCAAGACAAGATCAGTGTCATTGTCTCGTGGGGTGGTGGGTGGGTGGTTGGGTGGAGGGAGGGGAAAGACTTTTGTTTCTTTCAAAGTCATGTTCATCTTTCATTTTTGACAAAAATAAACACCTCGAATTGCTGATGCTTTCCATATTGTTTTCGCGTGAGTTCTGTTGAGCCACCACCATCCCCAGAAGCCCGTAGCCCCTCCCCCGTGGGCCGTGGATTGCATGTGGGAGCACATTATGAGCGAAGCCAAATCTATTACACTTGCAGGGATACGCAATAAATTATGCGCCGTGCACGGCACGGTTCCCTTTCGCCCCGGGCGGGGTATCAATGGAATCCGACTTCGGCTCGAATATTTGCACACAGGTGGTGGTGGGTGGTCATCATCCCCCCCACATCTGAATGGTCGACGAAAATGTTTACCTATCGGCTTGGCCATAAATCCTAAGCTAAGTCCTTCGACGACCCTTTCGGCTGTGTGCGGAGGCGGAGGACGATGCCATTCGGAAAATCTTCTCCCAGCGCTCGTTCCTCATGCGTGCGGAGGTGGTGGCAGAGGGATTATATAAAGGATATTACAAGACATAAATACGAGAGGAGAGTGTATTAAAAAATAAGAGTTTATGGGGCACAGGCAGCAGCAGCGCACAGATGTGAGTGCGTCTGCATTTTCGCTCCCGCTCTCAGCGTGTGGAGATGGGAATCCTTATTGTTTGTGCACCCTGCTGATGGAGGGACTTGTTGGCATTGGAGCTACTTATTTGTTGCTGATGCGAGAAACTAAGAGAGACACACATTCGTGTGTGAAGAGGGGTCAAGGAGCGTTTGCTTGAGGTTGGGGATCACTGTCCAGTGGGCAGCTAGTGACCCGGAATGGAGTGCGTTCGTTTCGACGGTTGCCCGAGAGTACACAGATTTGAGTCAAATGAAGGGAATTATTACGCCCGGTGGAACACAGTGTCAGTGCCAAGCAGAAATAAAGGATTACATCCGACGGGCAGACAGGAGGGATTTGCTGTTCGATTCAATTTTAGTCCATCAAAGAGAGAGAGAGAGAGGACTTTGAAATTAAAATAATGCCTTTTCCATTACGACTGGAGTGGAAGTGGACTTGGCATGGCTTTCAACTAGAAGAGGATTTGGTTATTAGACACTTGACTCTGAGGTGGACTTGGGCCAAGTGGCGGGTGCTGCGAGGGTAGCTGGTCTATGTTGAGGCGTTGATCCGGAGAGGTAGACTAGTGTTGAGAGAATTTGGAAATCGAACGCAGACTAGGGTAGAGGGTACCAGTCTTAAGGCGAATTCGAAGCGTGGTACACTTGCTCTTGGTCCTCCTTTCGAGAATTACGTGTTGACTACATAGATTGGACGTGATCGACGCGTCTAAGTTTTCTACAGTTTGTGATTGGATGTACTGCTCTAGGCCATTTGACGCTGAGGTGGACTTGGGCCTAGTGGCTTGTGATGCGATGGAAGGCACTATCACTGTCGTAGCCAATCAGTGGTAGTAGTCTTACTAGGGGTATCACAATGGACTAATATGGTCTAAGTGGACTGGTGAATGTACTAGTAGCCCCCCTACCTAACATAACCTAGTAAGGGAGGATTGCATTTTTTGAATTAACTTATTCCCCTCCATCAGCTTACTTGTTGCCTGCCTCCGCCCACATATCTGGGCCACCACCTAAACAAGTGTTCATCTTGTTCGATCGTGTCGCTCCATCGCTCCTTCCCCCATTCACAGCACCTTTGACCCAAATAAACCCAATCATTAGCCCACTTCGTTCGAAAAAAAAATACAAAAAAAGAACAAAAACAAACAAAATTGTAATCATCTTCATCTAGTCCACACTCTCACTTCCGTGTCCAATCTATGTAGTCAACTTAGCGAGGCCCGAAAAACCAAAAAACATTCCGAGATCTAGATACATTCACCGCCAATTGAAACCAAGTGCACGAAGTCCCCAAGAATCCTCAGCATGCATCGCTGCCGCCGTCCAATAAACATTAACCCACCCAATTGCATATTCTAGCCCACAACTGCGTACAAAATTTATCTAAAACGAAAAGTAAATTACACTCGAGTGTGGTGGAATACAAGTCAAAGCAATTGTCTGCCTGCCTGCCAGCCTGCTACCGACGACGACACGACGAACAAACCACGAATCAAACAAAAAAAAATTTCGAAAAAAGACCAAAAAAAAAAATCAATGAACACAACTGAGAAAGAAGAAGAAAAATACCGAAAAAAACGTTCTTCTAAAGCTAAACGAACGAAAAACAGTCCAACGTCCGTCCGCATACCCATCGTCTACGTCTTGAATAAGAAAACAAGATCCGACGAAGAAAAGTACTAGTGTACAGTGGACGAAAATAAGAATTCTTTTCTCTTTGGCTTTGCTCGCTCTTGTGCGTGCCTATGGGTGTGTGTGTGTATGTGTGTCTGTGTGTGAGTGTGTGTTATTTTCTTGATGTGAATTGAAAAATTTATTTTCGGATACGGAGCCCACCCCAAACCGTACTCGCTCGCTCAGTTGTTCCGCAAATGAGACGTTGAACGGACTCGCTTATTTTTTCCCCCCGTACGAGTTAACTTGCTTGCATATCGCGCCACACCGGACGCGGGATATACAACGTTCGAGTCGTACTGTGTAGTGCTGTGCCGTGTGCTGTTTTTGTAACTCCTCCCGCACATCAAGGAACAAGACCGAAGAAAAAAAAAGGAAATAAATAAAACAATTCAACCTATTTCTACCCCCCGGGATTACACGAACCAAGGGAGAGAAAGAGAGAGTGAGAAAAAGAAAAGATTCCTTCCCACAGTAAAACCGTACGATCATGAGGGTTTTTGTTTTTTTTTTTTTTTTTTTGAAAAAATAGTCTAGTTCGAGTATCGGTCTTAGCCGAGGTTCGAGATACACCTACTTTCTTCACACACCTTTGTCCCGTCTCATCAGAACTCTGAGACCGTATCTACGATCAGTGATCAGTGCGATCAGCATTGCTGCCGTCGTCGTCACCAGCAAATCAAGGTGATTCATTGGATTTGAACGGACTACTCCTTTCAATTTTCTTCGTTTTTCTTGGTCAATTTGCAAATTTTCGTCTTATTTTACCTGCTGCCATCGAAACGTAACAAAACACACAAAAACAAAACGATCCATCTCGGTCTCTGCTGGCGCGTCGTTGTCGTAGTCGCCGTGCGTCGTCGTGTCTTCATCGTTTTGCTGGCCGTTTTCATCGTAGTCGTTAACTTGGGCCTCACTTACGTGCTGCGATTGTGGAATGAGAATAAAAGTGTTCCGTCGCGTCGCGATCGTCGTCGTTGTCGGTTCTTTGTTTTCTAAAAATGTGCGACTTCCCTGGTGACGATCACAAGAGTCTTCTTCTCTTTATCTTTGCCCGCACCCCTAGTCCCCCTCCATACCTGTTGTTGTTCCCCGTCGTTCTCCAAATCCGAAATCCAAACATCCCGAAGTCTCTGCGTTTGTTTTCGAAGCAAAAATAACAGAATTTCAGTGAAAAGTCATCAGCCGTCAATCCTTCCTTGTCGCGGAATTTTCTCGCCAAGTTTTGAATATATTTTTCTTTTTGGCAAATTATTTGTTTTTGCATTCGAAAAAGTCAACAACGAAAACATTTTCAGTTTTGTTTCAAAAATTTTAAGTTATTTTTTTTTTTCGAAAAGACGTATTTTTTCGAATAAAACTGTTGTGCGGAAGAAAAATGAATGCGCAGTGGGTGTCCTTTGAAAAAAAAACCAAAAAACGAAACAATCAAAATAAACATCTAAATTTTTTTCAAAAAAAAAAAAAAAACATTCCGATTCTCCTTGAGATTTGGCAAATAATTTATGGAAATGTTGCTGCTGGCGGTGGAGGTGGTGGTGGTGGTTGGAATGTAATAAACTGCGCAAATTATTGCCAAGGAAAATCAGGTCATTGGTTTTGCTAATCAGTGGAGACGACTCTTAAGAGATTTCTTTCCATTCTCAAGAGATGAACACTTGAGGAACTTCTGAGGGAAATGGAGCATAAATTCTGGTCTTTGAAAACTGAAAAGAATCTACACGGAATGAGGTCAGGAGGATTGATAGTCTGGCAATAATTTTTGCTGACAGGACAGTTTGTTGAATGTCTTCATTAGACGATCTAGTCTGTGAGCTGGGAGCTGACCTAGCCAAGTTTGAGGAGATCATCGAATTTTTCTCACGTTGAGCAGCAAGGTGACAACGTTCAGTCAATCCAGCTCGCTTAGGGAAGCCTTGAAGACAATGTGTTGCAAAAGACGATATTGTCTCCCTCTTACCATCAATAACCAATGGAATGGAACCAAACCGCATTTTAAAGCGGTTCTCTATCAGCAATTTCTGATACGATGTGGAACTCATCCTTAGTCCACAAGCACTGGGTTATGCTGGTTAAGTTAAAGATTCAATCGGTATTTCGATCAAAACGTCAATTTTCCTACAATTGGCTCACCGCGCTTTCATTTATGATATTCTCGCTTTAAGTGTAGCACCAAGTGGAAGTCATATGAGTCAATAATCACCCATCTTTATGGCATTAAGCATTGTCCCACCTGCAGCCCAAGACTTCTCTGAACAATTTCACTCCGTTGAGACCACGTCCTAGTCGGAAGTGGAAGGGCTTCCACCAAAGGGATCTTGAATATAGATTCTCGAAAGGCCGAAAACATTATTTGATCAGCACCTTCCTCATCAGGGATATAATCCTTCGAATACAGGCAACAAATGAGCGAGGTGTGGTACAAGTGCCCGAAAATCTGTTGAGGGGGTGACCATTGGCATCACAAAGGAGTCATCGGCGAGCGCGGTTCACGTCTGAGTGCGTAGCAGATTATCCTTCAGCTTGTGATAAGTTTCGGGACTACGTTGGATTCAAAAGTGAGGTCTATGACAGTTTCTACATGTTTTCGGGTTTTGGTCTACGCCTTCCACGCACACATGACCAAATATGCGACGCAGAAGGCTTTCTCTGAAGGCCTCACATCAGGCCCGAGGTAAATGCATTCTACTCTGCTTTTCGTCCAGCTTTCTCTTTCACACAGCTGCAGGACCCCTAGAAATGTAATTTTGATCTAATTTTTGTCTGAAAACGGTAGCGGTTGGAATTCAGCGTCGGATCACCACGTCGTTTGTGGATTACACGAGAGATAGACAAACTCCTTGACTGTCTAAGCTACTAGCTGTTTCGTCCATGACGTTTTGTGGCCTTCTTGAAGAGCTCGACTAATCCAGAATTAGAGTTTGGCAAGTGTCCTCCTGCGATTGATCTAAGTTCTGATGTTGTTAGTGTGGGGTCCGGGTAGATGAACACAAGGTTAAAGCTGTCCATAGTCAGCGCTGGACACATTTTGCCGCTACAGTCCCTATGCCTGCAAACGGCTTATCCCGTCAATGAATGGATCGTGTGGCATGTGTTGGCATATGGGTTTTGGACGATCTCCAGAATCACAGGAAGTTGAAAACGGGTACTCGTCACCAGCATGCAAGTTCTTCGTTTTCCTTCATTCCTTACGTACAGTGGCTTGTAATTTTAAGCCCTTTTCATTCTTGCCCCAGATTGCTTATAATTTAGGAGTCTGTAAGCGCTTCCCACTTTGTATTCGCAGAGGCCATCACCAAGTGCACACAGCACCAACCCAGACTTTTTCTCTCGAAAAGCCATAGGCTTCTTCAGCCGCCGTTCCTATTGTAAGTCTCTGCGAGGTAAATGAAAACTTTGTGCTGAATCGTTGTCTTGTACAGAGTCAGCAGAGACTAAACAAGATTAGTCTACATTTGGTCTGATGCTACTCCCAACTCTGACGAAGGCACAGTACTGTCCATCTGGCTTTCAACGCAAGAAGTCTACCAAGACATATGTGAAACGCGGTTAAAGCATCACCAGACAACCGTCTTATTTACATCTGATCTCGTGATGACAGCGATAAGACGCGAAGGTGCGAGTGTGGTGTGTTACTCTCAACGAAACGAAGGGTAGCTATTGACCGCCTGCACATTAAACTTCTGGCTATGCACTAGTAAGTAAGGTGCGAGTGTGGTGTGTTACTCTCAACGAAACGAAGGGTAGCTATTGACCGCCTGTACATTAAACTTCTGGCTATGCACTAGTAATCTTCAAACTTAATTCTTCCTCGGATCTAGGCCCCAACTACTAGGGTCCCCTCACAAAGTTCGCGCACTTCCATGAGCTACCAGCTACCTTAAACTAAATTCACATGAATCTTTGCCACAGAATCTCCCTCAGCCGCCCTCAAAGTTTTCCAATCAAATTCACACACCCTTGACCCTCCCTTCAGCTACTTCCGAATCCATCCACCCACCATCCATAGCATAGGTCAGACATCATCACTTAAGCAAGAAACTTTTGACACATCCAAGTAAAACTTCATCCCCCCTCCGAACTCGGTCCAACTCAGTTTGAATTGAATCTAATCTCGGTTGCGTTCATTGAAAAATCTCTCACCAACTGCACTGACAGATTCAAATACCGTGTGATCCCCAGATTAGACCTCCATCTTTCTGTTTCTTTAACTGGTTACCTCGTTGTAACAAGTTAATCCCAGCAGTCGTCAGTGGGTGGCTGGGGAGGCCCTGCCCAACTGCTGGTCCAAAAAAAAAGAGAAGAAAAAATAACCCAATTTATTTGCCACCCCAGCAGAGAGGGAGAGTTTTCATTCCTCTCTGTCGTCGCTTTAAGTTCCTAAACGACATTCTTTGGATGGTCCCTTTTGTTTTCCTTGTTCGCCATCGTTTTGTTCATCTGATCATTACTGTCTGTATCTTTATCTCGTCTCCAGAATTTATTCACTTCCCATCGACAATGCATTGTCCTGCAGGACACAGAAGCACGCAGGAGCACACAGAAGACACCCAGAATCAAGGGAGCAAAAACAGCAAAACAACAGTCTTTAGCATACAATTTCCATGAATTTCATGGATGCACTTAACATCTCATCCATACTTTGCCGGGTTGCTTGTATTTGCATTTTCTGCTCTTATCCTGCACCAGCCAGAGTGTCCCTCGCCTCTGCGTGCAGCCCGGCATGGTGCACCACACAGCCCAAGTGTGATTTCCTCCCGGGGTGCATAAATTGAAGGGATGTTCCCGATTCATACCGAAGTCTCGAAGTCGATGAAGAGTTCGGAGCTTGAACAATGATTTCGGAATGAATAACTTCAGCGGGGATGATCCTAGGCAGTTCGAACTGTCTCCTTCGGTAATCCCGTGGATAAGGAGGGTATCTACGGTGTCTATCCGGGTCCGCAGCACATGTGGGAGTTATGGAAGACTCTGCCGTGCGTCATATCGTACGTGATCCTTTTGTGAGTTTTTAAGAAAATTAATTTTTGTTCACTCACCTCCATCTGATGGCGGTCTTATTTATATCTCATCTTGTGGTTTGAGAGTGGTAGGATGTGGAGCGACGAACGTATCGAAGGGTTAAGAGTGAAAGGCTATGTTCTTGGAATTTACGTCGGATTCTGTTGAATGTTTCAAGTTGCACGTGCCTGGGGTTGGGTGGCTCTGAAATGAAAATGGCTGATGAAGGTGAATGAGTTAAGAAGGTCTCTAGACGGGAGAGGGCATTTGCCAGGGATTCATTAAGAGAAGCTCAAAAGCATTCTCAAATGTCAAAGCGTCCATCACTGCTTCGAAATTCCGAAACCAACTGTATTTTCCGAGGTTATTTCATTATTTTTTAAGTAAACTTAACGAAGATTAACAAAACTTGACGAAACTGAGCAGTAACAACTGTGACTTTATTTAACTCCCCCTTGAGGTAGCAAAAATTAACGAAACTTAACGAATCTTAAAAAAAATCTTAACTAAACAGAAGGAAGTGGTTACAGCGGTCAGACAGCCTAATTTCTGTGCATTCCTTAGATTACTCAGATGTCTATGGGCGGTTGACCATTGAGTAAGCAAAAATTAACGAAACTTAACGAATCTTAACATATCTTAACTAAAAAGAAGGAGGTGATTACAGCTGTCAGACTGCATCATTTCTGAGCACTCGTTAGATTACTGAGATGACAATGGGGGAATGACCATTGAGTAAGCCAAACTTAACGCATCTTTATACCCCATCCTTCTGGAAACTGGAAACAAAATTCGAACACCAACTGTCACTTTCGTGTATAGAAGGCAATTCATTTGGCTCCCACTTAAGTGAGACCAAACCGAACGAAACTGAACGAAGTGGTTCGATTCGATTGCTCGAGTTTCTTGACTCTGGCTCCAACTGTCTAAGACCACATTCCCCACGCACATCTCAATATTGAACAGCTCTATTGGATTTTACAGAAATCAGCGACTTTAATTTCCTTTCAAATGAATCCCCAATCCATCAAATCCTTCGTATGTCTCGGTAAACATTCAATTTTTGCCTTAAAATCCACAATACAATCCCCAGTCTCTCGCTGAAGCAGGGTAACCACTTTTCTTAGAGGCAGCTTATGAATGTGACTTCGCCTTTCGCCGAGAAATTCAATTTATGTAATGACATCCAAAAGCAAAAATATATCCTTCTCTCAGAATAGCTTCAAGTGGAGAGTTAGCAGTGCTGTCTGTTCCACGCTGGGGGTGGATGAATGCCACACGGGAGTTTCATTGAGTACGAGTACGTACGTTCCCGCGACTAGCGGTGGTGGCTTCACTAGTCTGGTTTGCTGTTCAGTTGGAGTGTGTTTCTTGGGATAAGTTGATCCTTGTGTGTGATTGTGGATTCTCCGAAGTCGTCTTCTCTGCCGCTGGCACAAATGGAATTCCATTTTGCCGCATAAAGGTGCACCACCAACAAACATAACTTTCGCTTTGAGGCTTTTTGTGGAATTCGTGGCAAACTGCTGTTTTTGTTCGGTGTTTGCGAGCCAGAACATTCCCACATTCGGTAAACTTTCACTTGAGTTGAGTTTAATTTACGAGAAGCCCTTAGGTTGTGCCTCATATGTATGTCTGCCTGTCTGTCGTGACCCAGGATAGCGCGCACACTCTGTGTCCCGTGTACCTGAGAGGTTTAAGCAGATTGGTCCATTTACATCAAATAGATGACAGTTAATCATTTGTCTTGTTTGAATGAGGCAGCAGGCGGAAGGGAGGCAAATGGCTTAAAGGCACTGGCGGATGGACTGGGCTGGGGAAACGCGAATTCCTGCGTACTCATCGTGAGATTTTATTTCGAAGGAGGGTTGCAAGTTCAAGTAGTGGCGGGGAGTCAGTGACCCTTGTTTGGAAAGAATCGATTTTTGAAGGGATGTTAAAATTTGGGGTCATTCTTAAGCCCAAAGTGATCAATGAGTGAAAAAATGAGTCTTAACACCACCAACTTTCATTTACATACGTTGTCGAATGATTGATTTCAATCCCACTTGAGAAAGCAGAACTTAACGAAACTTAACGAAACAACAAATTTTAGTTGATAGTTCCGTCTGTAAAAAATGACAGTCTACGTATACAGAGACCAATTTATTTCAATTCCACTTGAGAAAGCAGAACTTAACAAAACTCAACAAATCTTAATTTACAGTTCCTTCTGTAAAATTACGCAGTCAACGTATGCAAAGGGAAATTTATTTCAATCCCACTTGAATAATCAGAACTTAACGAAACTTAATGAAACTCAACGAATCTTAAATGACAGTTCATTCTGTAAAATTACGCAGTCTATGTATGCAGAGGCCAATTTTTTCAATCCCACTTCAGCAACCCAAAAACAACGAAACTTGACGAAACTCAGAAAATCTTAATTAACAGTTCATTCTGTAAAATTACGCAGTCTATGTATGTAAAGGGCCAATTTATTTCAATCCCACTCGAGTAAGCATAACTTAACGCAACTCAAGAAATCTCAATTGACCATAATTCCTTCTAGAAATTTGCACATTCTCACCCTCCCCCAAATTCCAGTGAGCATGATTCATAAATCAATTCCCATTTGATGTATGTCAACCTTGAGTCCCTGCTGCTCAGTTCACAGTATTAAGCCGGTACAAATTACCCCAAAATCACTTGCTCGTCAATACACGATAATCACCACCCCACCCAGGGCCCAGGCATACCGACGACGCCGCAACACAACAAAACAAAACGCACAAGCCAGTCGTCCATCTATGCGTTATCGGATTTCTCATATCTGTCATTGCAGGTGCGTGACATATCGTATCTGCCGAAATTGCTCGTTGACTCGGTGACGTCGCGCTAGTCATCGATTTAATTCCTATACTTCCATATTTCCATTATCGATTCGGGTTCTCGTCTCTCTGTGGTGTGGTGCAATGTTTGTCATACTAAACACAGTGGCTGCCATGCAAACAAAACAGCGTGGCGACCCATCTGCATGACAATCGTAATTTGGGTCATTAGCATGACAGTGATAAGTTGGCGTAGCGAGCAAATCGAAACGAATCGCAGCGAGAAATTCGAAGTTCGATTGTTTTGTATTGGAATTGGTTGAGATGGCCCAAGTGCGGTGTGCTTGCCGATTACATTGTGTATGCCTTTGTGCATGAGATGGTGTTCGTATATCAGCTGCTGAACGTCACACTGATTCACGGGGGAAAATGCCTAAATGTGGGTGATATTTGTTATCTACTTGAATGACTTGAGTATCGAACACGAGATAAGTTAGAAGTTTCTTTGTGCAAATGTGGGGCGACACTGGCGATGCAAAGTTGAGTGACACCAGTTCTTTTCTCTGATGAAGCTTTCAGTCTTTGCAAAGAGGACACTGAAAAGTTCATCCAAATCGTAGTAGATCTGCGAGAGGGGTTCAGATGGAGGCACAAAATGCATGGTTCTCCATCGTGTGGTTTCAAAAGTAAAGTTGAATGAATCACATTTCTGATTTGGATTTCAATCAAAGTTTTTTTTTTAAATCTAGGTGAAATCTTACCATTTTTCATGGACTCTAGCATCATCCGACTGTCCCCACGGGAACTGCTGGAAGACTCAAATCTGGCAAGGTATCACATTCGTCATTCTTGACATAGTCTTCAACCTCGTCGGAGTCCACATATGGGGCTAATGGTGTATTGAATCCGCCTTGGTCTGTCTGTCTGCGTTCTTCTACTAGCGCTGCAGTCTGGGGTGGACCAGAGCCTCAGCCAACGATACTCTCCATCCGGCCCGATCTGTAGACAGCTGTCTCCAATTTCGATCGCCAAGTTGGGTGAGGTCCTTCTCCACTTGTGTCCGTCCTCGATTTCGCGGCCGTCCTCTATTGTGTTGGTCCACTTGTGCGGATGTTGTCCATTCGTTTTACATGGACCAGCCTGGCTGGACTCATGTCGCTGTACAGCCCGAACAATTTGTGGTTGAATCTTCTTCTCCAAATGCGATCCGGACAGGCAGGCCGACACTGCCTATCGAAGGGAATATTCAGTGCTATATAGGGCACAGGAGACCCTCCTGCCACAATGTCTAATCGAACGGAAATCTCTCGTTAAAATGTTACATCATCCTGCTTGGCCTTCGCATGCCTCGACTCCTCGTCGTCTAAACAAACCGCTGTTTCATGACGTAAACATTTTCTCTTAATTCTATTTTGTGCATATTTTTCGAAATTGTTTACAAAAACGTAAACAAACAAGACAAACTTCCCATCACCACTGTGCAGAAATGGGAGAGAGAGCGAGAGAGAGAAGGTTAGGTTATATCACCACCCACCATCATCGTCATCCTCATCATCATGATCGCACTTCAGCTCCATCACACCAATACACACACACACACAGAGACACGATAAAATCACAACAGAAAACTGATATAATTTTATTTTAGAAAAAGAATTATTCGCGTGCATAGTCATTCATTCGGTGGCGGAGCTTTTTGCGATAATGAAGGTCGACATTTTACCCGCCACCGCTGCCAGCCACAGTATCGCCACTACCACCCCTCGCGAGCGGTTCATTTTTCGACTCACAATCAAACAAAAACAACAACAAAAAAAACAACGAAGTCTTGTCTAATCGAAGATAATAACCACTCGGCGCGGTGTGTTGTTGTGTGTTTATTTTCAGAAAGAATACGACGAGTGCTGTGCCTCTCTCCAATTTGGATTCAATAAAATCTATATGCGCTTACGTCTCAAATAGAAAGCATAGAAATTTCTATATTTAAACATCGAAAATGATATAAGATTATCCGTTGAGTGAAAAAACAAAAACAAAATAAAAAAAAAAAATAAAAATAAAATAAAATAAATACCGAAGTGAGGATAAAAAAAAAATTAAATCAGTGAAATCTAAAAATAAAGAAATCCGCGAAATCACAACCACCCGCTCTCAACACACACAGTCAAGATAGGAAACGAAAAGAGGATACACAAGAAGAAACCAAAGCCAAAGATGATTTACATCGACGACACAGATCCTGAAGGGAGTAAGTACTCAATTTCTGTTTTTTGTTCTCCTTTGATTGACAAATTTGCTATTAATGTACAATCTGACTTAATGTTTCCGGCATTTTGTCGAAATTCACACACTCGCATTTCACGATAAACGATAGCACCCCGAGCACTTGTGATTGCCAAGCCGAAAGTTTCTAGTGCAAACAAAGGTGGAAGAAAGAAATGAGCAACACAAAAAGAACTGATAATGAAATTTAAGTTAAGTGTGCTCAGCTTGTTGTCCAGTCGGATTTCGGGGGTGGGCCAATTATGAAATTGAACCCTCAAGACAACGGCGACAATGTCTTTTTCCTGCTGCTTCGTTTTGTGCCCCTTTAAGGGGCCGCGGCAATGTGAACCCACTTTGTTTTCGCAATATCCCTCTGTTTTGTGTCCGTCCCCCTCCCCCCTTTGAAGAGATAAAGCGCAGCTTAAGTTTGGGGCATGAGGGATTGTACCCTTTTTTTGTCATCTCTCGTGCGCTGATAATCATCTTTCTTGAACAATGAGTGTCCCTTTTCTTTGAATCCCCTTAGGTATTGATTTTTTTTCCGTCGGTCTCCTGGCGTGGGGAAAAGGAAGGTAATCCGTGAGATAATTCCATTTTAAGAGATTACAATACAGAGCGGGCTCTGGGAAGTGAAAATTTATCTGAGAGTGCCGACAGTTTTAACACCACGTCGCTACAAATCGTCACCACGCTGGTGACATGAGAACACTGTGTTTTCTTGGCGCGATGTAGGAGAGATAGCAATTGAGTGATTTACGAAAGCAGAGCGCCTAACCTTGACATCGAGAGAATTTACGCACTGGCTAGAGAATGGGGACAAAGGGCGATCGGGCGACAGAGTGATGGTTACTACGGTTCTGAAGGAGGCCTCGACTCATCTCGTCCGTGACGTTTTCAGAAACCCCTTAATTTTAGCGGTTACGTTTGCTGAATTGAGGTAGTCTCACGTCACAACTGAATTGAGATAGCGTCACGTCACGTCAAGAGCGTCATCCCTCTCGAATTAATAGTGGGTAATATAGTAGCGTAGCGCTTGTCGTATTCATGTCTTGAAAAAGGGAAAAATACATAATTTTAGCGACCTAGTGTGACATAGCTACTTTGATCGATTGGTTGCCCCATTTGTTGATGATTGCTGTCTGTTTTTTTTTCTAAATTAACTCCTTCGAAAAAATCACTCAATTTCAGACGATTCCGCAGCTAAATTCCTTTACCGTCACGTCGGTACTTTGCTCGAATGATTGATCTAGGTTGTGACGTTTGCCGAGTTTATGTTTGCCCCATCTTGTGCCTGGAAAAAATTCCTTAATTTAAGCTGTAACGTCAACGGAATTAAGGTAGCGTCACATCGTTTCTTTGCAGTTGTGATTGATCCAGTCCGTGAGAGTTGTCTTGTTCATGTCTAGCGCTGTGGAACATTTAACTCTCCTCAACAAAATCACTAAACTTCTGTCGAAATGTCTACTAAATTTATGTAACGTCACACCGTCACATCGTTACTTTGCTGGATTATTTGATCTAGTTCGTGACGCTTTCCTTGTTCATGTCGGGAATGGTAAATAAAAATAAATCTCTTTAAAATAACACTCGATTTCAGTTGGACCGGCGGCTAGTCACATCGTTACTTTGCTCAAATGATTCGTCCAGGTTGTGACGCTTGTCGAGTTTATGTCTAGCGCCTCTTAATCCTCTTTAACAAAATTACTTAACTTCAATCTAATTGTGAAATGAGTTCATATAACGTCACGCCATCATGTCGTTACTTTCCTCGAATGATTTATCTAGATTGTGACGCTTGCCGAGTTCATGTCTGTCCCCGTCTGGTGCCTTGAAAAACTTAATCGCATTCGAAAAAATTAATAATTTTTTTCTGTCGATTTCTCAACTAAATTAATGTAACGTCACGCCATCACGTCGTTACTTTGCTCGAGTGGTTGATCTATTTCATGGCATTTGTCATGTTCATGTCTGGTGATGATGGAAATCATAAATCTCTGTAAAATAATACTCAATTTCAGTAGGACCGGCGACTAGATTCATGTAGCGTCACACCGTCACGTCGTTACTTTGCTCTAAATTGTGGCACTTGCCGTGTTCATGACTGGTACCTTGAAAACGTAACCCCTTTTAGAAAAATCTGAGGTATCGTCACGTCGTTACTAAGTAAGAAGCTCTTATCAATTCCGTGACGCTTACATTGTTCCACCCTATGTTGGGGGGCAGTGGAACGAATAACGCAAGTAGGCCGAATGTGAATGTTCGCAAGACGAATTAAAAAATGTAACAACTAACAATCGTGATCTCTGACACAGGGAAGACTGACCCGCTTCACATTCAACTTTCTAAGAAGTCTTAGTTGATGTACCTCAACAACCGCCAGAGAGACACATTCAGAGCCGAAACCTCCGAATTCACTCAGCACCTCCTCTCGGTGCGCTCCTTGACACGTGCCGACGACGTCTTGAAATCTCTCCCTCAGTCTCTCACTCTCTCTCCCCTCTTGTCTCTGTTGAATTTATTGATATTGTCACGTTCACTGATGTAACACGACGTACTCCCCTTGCTTTGATTTATTTTTTTGGCAACCACCTTATTTTGTCTTTCTCGCGTCTCCTGTCAATGGCCCATTCAGGGTCCTCCACACGGTTAGTATTCACCGAGGACAGAAAACACAGGCGACACAGCCACAAAATGCCATCAGCTTAAATCTATTTTAACCGTCAATTTTCGCATCATTCAATAATCACATCCGAATTCAACCGATTCCACAACAGCCACTACCGGAATCAATTAGTCAGTCGGTCGGCGAGCGAGCGCCCCAAAAAAGCGCGATCTCTGGCACCCGGCCAAAGTGTGTTTACAACAATTAATGCAGCATCGCCATTCAGTAGGGCCTGATGCTGGCTGGCTGACTGACACCACACCACACCGCACTTGTGTGCGTGAGTGGCCGGCCGCATGGGTTTCTGTAATGATTGCCACGGATGTGGAGCTCTCTCTTGAGTGGTTATTAATAAACCCACCCCCACCGAGGCGACGCCATCGATCGAAAGGAATTCCATTCAATCTAGTCATCGGGCGAAATCCTTCCAACGCCGGCCATCGGTTATCTAGTTTCTTGGTTTGGTCTAAAAATACCCACAAGACCAGTTCATAATTCGTTGCATTTTTTTGCGAGCAGTCACCGAACACGGAATTAGTTCGAAATTCGACAAGCACTCATGCTTGGGCCCACTCTGTTGTTGGGTCTAATATTAGCGCCGCCTAATCCTTCCTTTGTCACATCAACTCTCCTCCTCGGGCAAGAACCACCAGCCGATGACGCGCTAGCTAGGCGTCGTAAAATCATGGTACTCGCCACACACCGCTCCCCTGCGGCACCTGTGCGAGCGCAAATATTGTGTGCGAGCGCTCGCGGACCTTGAAGATGTGTGGTTTCCAAAGGAAAATTCCGAAGCAAATGTCATCCGGTCATGAATGTGCTTAATGGCGTCGCAAGCAGCAGCTTCTCGCCGCGCGTAGGCGTGTGTAACCTTCTCGCGGGAAATGAATCGTGCTCGACGAATTTACAAAAAGTACTCTTTCTTTTTTCGTTTTTGCTTTTCATCTGAATTTTTGAGTTCAAAGTCAATGTGTGTTGTGGCCTGGCGGCGGGCTGTGGGGCGGTCTGAGGGGAAGCCTTTTGTGAATTTTGTTTGGGCAGGTGTCCGCTTGAGTGTCGCTCAAGATCGGTGTCAACGGACTCAGGGAACATGGATTTCAATCTCCCACACACACACGTCCACTCTCTTGTCAATTTGAAACCGTAATTGACCAATCTGAGTGGAAATTGGAAACAAAATTCCAATAACGAAGTGCTTTTCAACAATCACGGATGAACTCGGTATCCACTGGCAAGGATAAAGATGAATAATTAAAAAGGACAACCATCAGGAGCGGCAGAGATGGAGAGATGGAGGTGGAGGTGTGCATTCGACAATCTAAATCCAGTGACATGGTGTATTTGAAAAGAATTAGCCCGCCAGGCATGCAGAGAGATGTGAAATTTTGTTGTCCAATTATTTTTCAAATCAATCACGTAATTCCGGTTCCGTTTTGGTCGGTGCACAGAATTCATGCGGTTAGTTAGCTAAACTTGTCAACTCACGATGGGTGGGTGGGTGGATTGGTGGCAGTGGAGTTATTCCATTCGAGTGCTAATCAATTTAAATTGAACGATGCTTCTGTCCAGGTGACCATTTGCAACGATACGAGTTTATTTCTGCTGTTTTTTGCTTCGATGAACTGATGATGAATGAGACTGAGAGTACCATTGAATCTGTTGAGTGAGGACATGATTACAGCTAGCTATTGATTGGGGGTTGTGCAACGATGAGCATGTGTTCCTTCTGTCGAATCGGGCTGGTCTTTGTGAGGAAGTGCTATTCTTGAATATCGACTGGGAATCTGCAGCTGTGACTAGGATGCTGGAATAAGCATACGCAACGCTTAATTGTCCTAATAAGAAGTTAGACGAAGATGGCGATATGTTCGATAGGTGGGCTATGAGAGCTCTCTTTTTTGACGTCAATGGTCAGTCATTCATTTCATTTTCATTTATTGATCAAATGTCATACACATTCCTTTAAAAGTCCTTCCCGGGCACAGTAACGTCTAGGCATCCCTCACAGCGGACTGCTGGAACCGTGGAGGTGATGCGCAATCTGTTCGTATTTCTCCTAAGTGAATGTCTCACCATTGAGCTGG
The DNA here is from genome assembly GCA_964034865.1 of Eristalis intricaria. Lineage (NCBI taxonomy): Eukaryota > Metazoa > Arthropoda > Insecta > Diptera > Syrphidae > Eristalis > Eristalis intricaria. The sequence continues at coordinate 2,344,251 of OZ035874.1, read as the reverse complement.
GAAGGCGTGTCTGACCGCGAAGACCGTAGTGAAATAAGAACAAATATAAGCCTCTTGGCGCGTGGTTGAGCTTCAGTAGCTCCTCACAAACCTAGGAAGTCTTCTCACTGGCTTGTAAGACCTGCGATTGGACGACTGAATGGCACAGTTGGAAGCGTGCCTGCCCCTGGTTAGCGGGGTCCCCGGTTCGAATCCCAGTGAAAGCAAAGTTAATGCGCTTCAATCTGGTTTTTCAAATCTGGACCAGTCACCATTTACCGTAGTCAATCAATGGTAGTCGTCTAAGTGTGCTGGTGAATGCACTAGCAGTCCCCCTACCTAACCTAACCTAAGACCTGCCACTCATCAAGGGCCTAAGCCTGAGCCAATGGCGGGCGTCCTCCTGGGGACGTTGCGACTTTTAAGACCTGCGACCCATGACGGCTTGGCCGGCTTCCATCGTGGACACTCCTGAACACGCTGCTTTCAGTCATCACATCACGTCTTGAGTCCGCGATAACTTGGTCATCTGTATTTTCTATTGTCTCTAGACTCTTTGATATCCCGGAGCAAGAGACCTTATTTCCAGGCGTATAGGCTTCTTCTGCGGTACTCCTCTTGCGGTGCTCTTCTTCTTGTAAAATTTGTTCTGCTGACATTCGCCATCATACCGCGGGCTTGTTGTCGGTGGTGGTCCGGTACCTCTTTAAGGGCCTATCGGCAATCAGACCACATTATCATTATTTCGCGATGTGGGCTCTCACTTAATTACTCTTCATACGCTCTGTCAATCTTCGGTCCGCTCAGGTGTCCCACTTCAAAGCTCTGAATCGTGGTCTGGCTAAAGTCGACGTTTGCTGGCACAGGATGCCTCATTACAAAACAAATATCGCCTATGATCGATCCCAAGCGATCGCTTAGCTTGATCAGATTAAGCAGGCCAAATCTCAGATCTCTTATTGGCGTTCTAACAGGTCATTGTGCCATCGGAACTCACTTCTCTAGACTAGACTCTAGACTCACCCCTATAATGATTTCTGTAGAAGCTGCATGGACGAGGATGAGGAAGAAACCATCGAACACTTGCTATGTAACTGCAGTGCTCTCTCGTCCCGTAGATTGAGACGTCTGGGCGCCCATTTCTTTGTTAATCTGGCGGAACTGAGTTGCATCAGAATCATCCTTCTTCTTCGCTTTATCAAAAGCACAAATTGCTTTGCGGAATAGGTAGCCTAAGATCCGCGTGGTCACACAATGGGCCTATGCTTAGCCTAAGTGTGTCTGGTGTCCGTATGTGCAGCGGTCAGCCACCTCAACCTAACCTAACCTGACGCGTACATCGTCGATTTGGTTGGCGCTTCGATCGTTATATCGGAAGCTCATGCCGCTTTTACTTGAGCTGTCCCAAAAGTTCATTTTGTGAATGCTTAGCTGTAAAACTTAGCAGAGGTGGTTCTCTGAACGTCATATCGTCTTCGAAACAAAGGCCAACAATTGTAAGGTTACCCTTAGAGAAGTCCCGAAGTCGAGTAGTCGCTCTCAAGTACATTGCCTTAAATACAGAGTTAAGCGCAAGTACGAAGGAAAAGTGGAACCTAATGGGCATCTGGTCGGCTCTAAGTTTGAACTGAAAAGCCTTCGCACGCAGATGTGCGAAGTGACACTGAACCGAGAAATAATGTTAAACTGTGGCTTCTTCGCCACTGTCACACAGTGCTCAAGACACATTTGATAGAGGGACGAGGCGGCTGAGTTATCTTGGAGAATGGATTTCAAATAAAGAAAGCCTCACAGGCATTATCGACCAACATGTCTCTCTAGCCAGGTGCGTATATTTTCAAGTATATAAAGGTGCTTCATCCACATGTGTGCGCCACATTAGGTTAGGTTAGGTAGGCGGGCTGCTAGTGCATTCACCAACACACTTAGACCGTGTTGGTCCATTGTGATACACCTAGTCAGACGACTACCACTGATGGCCGTTAATTGGACCCCAACGGCAAATGGTGACTGGACTAGATTTGAAAACCAGATAAGAACGTATCAATTTTACTTTCACTGAGATTCGAACCCGGGACCTCACTAATCAGGGGCAAGCACTCCACCAACTGCGCCATCCAGTCGTTACCACCACACCTTAAGTGAGCGGCTGCTTACGTTGCGTGCAGGCTTGGAGTCGAAAATTGTTTGGCTTGGGGCGTTCAACGCGGTCCAATACAGAGCGGGCTCTGGGAAGTGAAAATTTATCTGAGAGTGCCGACAGTTTTAACACCACGTCGCTACAAATCGTCACCACGCTGGTGACATGAGAACACTGTGTTTTCTTGGCGCGATGTAGGAGAGATAGCAATTGAGTGATTTACGAAAGCAGAGCGCCTAACCTTGACATCGAGAGAATTTACGCACTGGCTAGAGAATGGGGACAAAGGGCGATCGGGCGACAGAGTGATGGTTACTACGGTTCTGAAGGAGGCCTCGACTCATCTCGTCCGTGACGTTTTCAGAAACCCCTTAATTTTAGCGGTTACGTTTGCTGAATTGAGGTAGTCTCACGTCACAACTGAATTGAGATAGCGTCACGTCACGTCAAGAGCGTCATCCCTCTCGAATTAATAGTGGGTAATATAGTAGCGTAGCGCTTGTCGTATTCATGTCTTGAAAAAGGGAAAAATACATAATTTTAGCGACCTAGTGTGACATAGCTACTTTGATCGATTGGTTGCCCCATTTGTTGATGATTGCTGTCTGTTTTTTTTTCTAAATTAACTCCTTCGAAAAAATCACTCAATTTCAGACGATTCCGCAGCTAAATTCCTTTACCGTCACGTCGGTACTTTGCTCGAATGATTGATCTAGGTTGTGACGTTTGCCGAGTTTATGTTTGCCCCATCTTGTGCCTGGAAAAAATTCCTTAATTTAAGCTGTAACGTCAACGGAATTAAGGTAGCGTCACATCGTTTCTTTGCAGTTGTGATTGATCCAGTCCGTGAGAGTTGTCTTGTTCATGTCTAGCGCTGTGGAACATTTAACTCTCCTCAACAAAATCACTAAACTTCTGTCGAAATGTCTACTAAATTTATGTAACGTCACACCGTCACATCGTTACTTTGCTGGATTATTTGATCTAGTTCGTGACGCTTTCCTTGTTCATGTCGGGAATGGTAAATAAAAATAAATCTCTTTAAAATAACACTCGATTTCAGTTGGACCGGCGGCTAGTCACATCGTTACTTTGCTCAAATGATTCGTCCAGGTTGTGACGCTTGTCGAGTTTATGTCTAGCGCCTCTTAATCCTCTTTAACAAAATTACTTAACTTCAATCTAATTGTGAAATGAGTTCATATAACGTCACGCCATCATGTCGTTACTTTCCTCGAATGATTTATCTAGATTGTGACGCTTGCCGAGTTCATGTCTGTCCCCGTCTGGTGCCTTGAAAAACTTAATCGCATTCGAAAAAATTAATAATTTTTTTCTGTCGATTTCTCAACTAAATTAATGTAACGTCACGCCATCACGTCGTTACTTTGCTCGAGTGGTTGATCTATTTCATGGCATTTGTCATGTTCATGTCTGGTGATGATGGAAATCATAAATCTCTGTAAAATAATACTCAATTTCAGTAGGACCGGCGACTAGATTCATGTAGCGTCACACCGTCACGTCGTTACTTTGCTCTAAATTGTGGCACTTGCCGTGTTCATGACTGGTACCTTGAAAACGTAACCCCTTTTAGAAAAATCTGAGGTATCGTCACGTCGTTACTAAGTAAGAAGCTCTTATCAATTCCGTGACGCTTACATTGTTCCACCCTATGTTGGGGGGCAGTGGAACGAATAACGCAAGTAGGCCGAATGTGAATGTTCGCAAGACGAATTAAAAAATGTAACAACTAACAATCGTGATCTCTGACACAGGGAAGACTGACCCGCTTCACATTCAACTTTCTAAGAAGTCTTAGTTGATGTACCTCAACAACCGCCAGAGAGACACATTCAGAGCCGAAACCTCCGAATTCACTCAGCACCTCCTCTCGGTGCGCTCCTTGACACGTGCCGACGACGTCTTGAAATCTCTCCCTCAGTCTCTCACTCTCTCTCCCCTCTTGTCTCTGTTGAATTTATTGATATTGTCACGTTCACTGATGTAACACGACGTACTCCCCTTGCTTTGATTTATTTTTTTGGCAACCACCTTATTTTGTCTTTCTCGCGTCTCCTGTCAATGGCCCATTCAGGGTCCTCCACACGGTTAGTATTCACCGAGGACAGAAAACACAGGCGACACAGCCACAAAATGCCATCAGCTTAAATCTATTTTAACCGTCAATTTTCGCATCATTCAATAATCACATCCGAATTCAACCGATTCCACAACAGCCACTACCGGAATCAATTAGTCAGTCGGTCGGCGAGCGAGCGCCCCAAAAAAGCGCGATCTCTGGCACCCGGCCAAAGTGTGTTTACAACAATTAATGCAGCATCGCCATTCAGTAGGGCCTGATGCTGGCTGGCTGACTGACACCACACCACACCGCACTTGTGTGCGTGAGTGGCCGGCCGCATGGGTTTCTGTAATGATTGCCACGGATGTGGAGCTCTCTCTTGAGTGGTTATTAATAAACCCACCCCCACCGAGGCGACGCCATCGATCGAAAGGAATTCCATTCAATCTAGTCATCGGGCGAAATCCTTCCAACGCCGGCCATCGGTTATCTAGTTTCTTGGTTTGGTCTAAAAATACCCACAAGACCAGTTCATAATTCGTTGCATTTTTTTGCGAGCAGTCACCGAACACGGAATTAGTTCGAAATTCGACAAGCACTCATGCTTGGGCCCACTCTGTTGTTGGGTCTAATATTAGCGCCGCCTAATCCTTCCTTTGTCACATCAACTCTCCTCCTCGGGCAAGAACCACCAGCCGATGACGCGCTAGCTAGGCGTCGTAAAATCATGGTACTCGCCACACACCGCTCCCCTGCGGCACCTGTGCGAGCGCAAATATTGTGTGCGAGCGCTCGCGGACCTTGAAGATGTGTGGTTTCCAAAGGAAAATTCCGAAGCAAATGTCATCCGGTCATGAATGTGCTTAATGGCGTCGCAAGCAGCAGCTTCTCGCCGCGCGTAGGCGTGTGTAACCTTCTCGCGGGAAATGAATCGTGCTCGACGAATTTACAAAAAGTACTCTTTCTTTTTTCGTTTTTGCTTTTCATCTGAATTTTTGAGTTCAAAGTCAATGTGTGTTGTGGCCTGGCGGCGGGCTGTGGGGCGGTCTGAGGGGAAGCCTTTTGTGAATTTTGTTTGGGCAGGTGTCCGCTTGAGTGTCGCTCAAGATCGGTGTCAACGGACTCAGGGAACATGGATTTCAATCTCCCACACACACACGTCCACTCTCTTGTCAATTTGAAACCGTAATTGACCAATCTGAGTGGAAATTGGAAACAAAATTCCAATAACGAAGTGCTTTTCAACAATCACGGATGAACTCGGTATCCACTGGCAAGGATAAAGATGAATAATTAAAAAGGACAACCATCAGGAGCGGCAGAGATGGAGAGATGGAGGTGGAGGTGTGCATTCGACAATCTAAATCCAGTGACATGGTGTATTTGAAAAGAATTAGCCCGCCAGGCATGCAGAGAGATGTGAAATTTTGTTGTCCAATTATTTTTCAAATCAATCACGTAATTCCGGTTCCGTTTTGGTCGGTGCACAGAATTCATGCGGTTAGTTAGCTAAACTTGTCAACTCACGATGGGTGGGTGGGTGGATTGGTGGCAGTGGAGTTATTCCATTCGAGTGCTAATCAATTTAAATTGAACGATGCTTCTGTCCAGGTGACCATTTGCAACGATACGAGTTTATTTCTGCTGTTTTTTGCTTCGATGAACTGATGATGAATGAGACTGAGAGTACCATTGAATCTGTTGAGTGAGGACATGATTACAGCTAGCTATTGATTGGGGGTTGTGCAACGATGAGCATGTGTTCCTTCTGTCGAATCGGGCTGGTCTTTGTGAGGAAGTGCTATTCTTGAATATCGACTGGGAATCTGCAGCTGTGACTAGGATGCTGGAATAAGCATACGCAACGCTTAATTGTCCTAATAAGAAGTTAGACGAAGATGGCGATATGTTCGATAGGTGGGCTATGAGAGCTCTCTTTTTTGACGTCAATGGTCAGTCATTCATTTCATTTTCATTTATTGATCAAATGTCATACACATTCCTTTAAAAGTCCTTCCCGGGCACAGTAACGTCTAGGCATCCCTCACAGCGGACTGCTGGAACCGTGGAGGTGATGCGCAATCTGTTCGTATTTCTCCTAAGTGAATGTCTCACCATTGAGCTGGGAAGGCGTGTCTGACCGCGAAGACCGTAGTGAAATAAGAACAAATATAAGCCTCTTGGCGCGTGGTTGAGCTTCAGTAGCTCCTCACAAACCTAGGAAGTCTTCTCACTGGCTTGTAAGACCTGCGATTGGACGACTGAATGGCACAGTTGGAAGCGTGCCTGCCCCTGGTTAGCGGGGTCCCCGGTTCGAATCCCAGTGAAAGCAAAGTTAATGCGCTTCAATCTGGTTTTTCAAATCTGGACCAGTCACCATTTACCGTAGTCAATCAATGGTAGTCGTCTAAGTGTGCTGGTGAATGCACTAGCAGTCCCCCTACCTAACCTAACCTAAGACCTGCCACTCATCAAGGGCCTAAGCCTGAGCCAATGGCGGGCGTCCTCCTGGGGACGTTGCGACTTTTAAGACCTGCGACCCATGACGGCTTGGCCGGCTTCCATCGTGGACACTCCTGAACACGCTGCTTTCAGTCATCACATCACGTCTTGAGTCCGCGATAACTTGGTCATCTGTATTTTCTATTGTCTCTAGACTCTTTGATATCCCGGAGCAAGAGACCTTATTTCCAGGCGTATAGGCTTCTTCTGCGGTACTCCTCTTGCGGTGCTCTTCTTCTTGTAAAATTTGTTCTGCTGACATTCGCCATCATACCGCGGGCTTGTTGTCGGTGGTGGTCCGGTACCTCTTTAAGGGCCTATCGGCAATCAGACCACATTATCATTATTTCGCGATGTGGGCTCTCACTTAATTACTCTTCATACGCTCTGTCAATCTTCGGTCCGCTCAGGTGTCCCACTTCAAAGCTCTGAATCGTGGTCTGGCTAAAGTCGACGTTTGCTGGCACAGGATGCCTCATTACAAAACAAATATCGCCTATGATCGATCCCAAGCGATCGCTTAGCTTGATCAGATTAAGCAGGCCAAATCTCAGATCTCTTATTGGCGTTCTAACAGGTCATTGTGCCATCGGAACTCACTTCTCTAGACTAGACTCTAGACTCACCCCTATAATGATTTCTGTAGAAGCTGCATGGACGAGGATGAGGAAGAAACCATCGAACACTTGCTATGTAACTGCAGTGCTCTCTCGTCCCGTAGATTGAGACGTCTGGGCGCCCATTTCTTTGTTAATCTGGCGGAACTGAGTTGCATCAGAATCATCCTTCTTCTTCGCTTTATCAAAAGCACAAATTGCTTTGCGGAATAGGTAGCCTAAGATCCGCGTGGTCACACAATGGGCCTATGCTTAGCCTAAGTGTGTCTGGTGTCCGTATGTGCAGCGGTCAGCCACCTCAACCTAACCTAACCTGACGCGTACATCGTCGATTTGGTTGGCGCTTCGATCGTTATATCGGAAGCTCATGCCGCTTTTACTTGAGCTGTCCCAAAAGTTCATTTTGTGAATGCTTAGCTGTAAAACTTAGCAGAGGTGGTTCTCTGAACGTCATATCGTCTTCGAAACAAAGGCCAACAATTGTAAGGTTACCCTTAGAGAAGTCCCGAAGTCGAGTAGTCGCTCTCAAGTACATTGCCTTAAATACAGAGTTAAGCGCAAGTACGAAGGAAAAGTGGAACCTAATGGGCATCTGGTCGGCTCTAAGTTTGAACTGAAAAGCCTTCGCACGCAGATGTGCGAAGTGACACTGAACCGAGAAATAATGTTAAACTGTGGCTTCTTCGCCACTGTCACACAGTGCTCAAGACACATTTGATAGAGGGACGAGGCGGCTGAGTTATCTTGGAGAATGGATTTCAAATAAAGAAAGCCTCACAGGCATTATCGACCAACATGTCTCTCTAGCCAGGTGCGTATATTTTCAAGTATATAAAGGTGCTTCATCCACATGTGTGCGCCACATTAGGTTAGGTTAGGTAGGCGGGCTGCTAGTGCATTCACCAACACACTTAGACCGTGTTGGTCCATTGTGATACACCTAGTCAGACGACTACCACTGATGGCCGTTAATTGGACCCCAACGGCAAATGGTGACTGGACTAGATTTGAAAACCAGATAAGAACGTATCAATTTTACTTTCACTGAGATTCGAACCCGGGACCTCACTAATCAGGGGCAAGCACTCCACCAACTGCGCCATCCAGTCGTTACCACCACACCTTAAGTGAGCGGCTGCTTACGTTGCGTGCAGGCTTGGAGTCGAAAATTGTTTGGCTTGGGGCGTTCAACGCGGTCCAGCCACGTTAGGGGCAACAGGCTAGCGACAAGAGTCGCTTTCCACTTTTTCTTCTAAGATTGTACGCATAATTTCGTGTACCCCCTTCGGGTAGGGGTTAGAATATACCCGAGGTAGGCATGCCTGTCGTAAGAGGCGACTAAAATCCTAAAAAAGCGATGATGACTCCACGCTTCGGGTGCAATGGGGTTGAAGGGGTTCACCGACAGTGAAATGCCATCAACGGCAAGCTGTCGGGTGTGGATGATAAGAAGGAACAAAAATCCAAAAACGCTGCAACGAAACATTCGCCATGCAGGACAGGATACTTATACACCCAAGTTGGGTGAACTGTGGTATTGGAAACTGGAAAATCGAATCTCCTTGGACGTCGTGGATCCCATGGACATCCCAGGAGGAAGGACAAGTTCGAGAAGAGCCAAAACTGGACAAGCGCAGTTGGCGCTATTATTGAAAGGTCCCTATCCTAGCTCTGAGTGAAAGCAAGGAAACATACAATTCTTACAACGAATGGGAAACAGAAGTCAAGCCAGTTGTTGAAACGTCTCTTTTGGCAAAATTTGGATGTGTTCCTCTTCCATGTGTTAGCACTTCAAAGTCACAGCTGCCCATTGTGACACTCTGTCCACGACGTCGAGGAGTTATGTCCTTTCTTGTGGACAGCCTAGAGGCCTTATCCATCGCCAACATACCCCTATTGTAGCCAGTGCGAACAGCTGCAGACGTTCACGTCCAAGTCTTCCGCATATTCTATCATGTTTTACGCGGTGATCGTGTCTCTAGTGTTATTTCCTTTCTTGGTCTTGCGGACAACCTATTGGCCTCATCCATTGCCAAAATTCTCAGCGCGAACTGCTGACGTCGTTCATGTTCAAGTCATCCGCGTATGCTAACAAGTTGTACGGGGTGTTCGTGCCTCTGGTGGGGTCTAGTGTGGTCTTCTCCAGGATGATATTTAAGATGCCGTTTGACAGCGCGTCGACTTGTATAAGACCGTTGAGATTTTAAGGTCTCGGTGAGTTCGTTAACGACCTTGATGGAGCACCGAGAAATCTCCATCGGCAGTGTGGACAACCTGGCAGGAATCTAAAATCTTGACATGGGAGTGGAAGCAAGCTACACGCTCCAGCCCGACACCTGACTCTTGGCGAAGGGAGACTATTCCTTGTAATTTTTAAAATTTGATTCGATTTCTCAACTACCTCGGGGAATTCCCAGCCTTTCCCCCTTCGACTCCTGCACGTAATTATGTCACTCCCTGCTCTGCCCCTCACCAGCAGATCAAAGGGCTTTCGTTTTTTTCCACTCTCTCCCCCAATTTCATCACGAAATGAGGTGTTTTCCACTTTACAGAAGACGAGGGAAAAACAAATGTCCTCAAATTAACTTTTTCGCAAAGTTTTGCCTGCCTCCCAGTCCTCCACTCCGTCCCCCACTCACATCCGTACTCGGAACAGCCTCCGTCTCTCTGCTCGCGCAATTACCATGACAATTCCATTGATATGAGTATTTTCCATTTCGCCATGACATCCGGCATAAAATTGACGTAAATTTCCCTCTTTAGTGGATCTCTGTCGCTCTATTAAGGACACTGTGGCACATTGCTTCAGTCAGTTCTCATCGCCGTCGCCGTCGTCACCACCACCACCACCGATTTGCCACCTCGACTTGAATATCATAAACATCCGGCGGAAGTAAAAACGCAAATAATGCCCAAACAATGACAGCGAAAAGTGCGAGCCTGCGGAAATACCCTCTGCGCGCGGAAATTGTAGCACATTTCTAGGCGGTGGCGTGGGGGCGGGGGTGGGCAGGCGTTATCATCTTTATCCCAACCAACACCCCATCCACCTCTCGCTGTTGTTGGATTTGCAAATCATAAAATTTTATTTATTAAACGACTCCAGCAATTTGTGCTCATCATATAAAAGCGGATTTCGGTTGCTTATGCAGAGAAACCAAAAGTGCGGTGCTGTGGTGGTAGGGGTGGGGGTCGAGAGTGTTGGCATTTCAAGTTCAATTTTTTGTACTCACTCACGCAGAGACGACAGAAGGAGGAGGAGGAGGTCTTCATTATTTAATACATGCGCTGAATGGCATTTGAATTGACGAAGGACAGGCAATTGTTTTGCGTATCCTAAGGATGCAGGACCATGCCATGAGTATTTTTCATGAATATTTCACCGACCGACGAGGGGCAGGGGGAGATTTACACAAAATCGACACGCAACCGAGCTCAACTCAACGCGGCGCTGCTGTGGTGTGTGTAATTTTTGTAATCCTTGGATGAATCGCTGACACGGACTGGGCGGTGGTGGGAGGCTGTGGGGAACGGATAAGGTGCTCGTACAATGTAATATGCTTCATTTAACCCTTGAAAATGTAACGATGACTGACACAGAATTTTACTTTTGAATGAAAAAGAACGAACACAACGCTCACGTAGTGGGGAACGGATGAAATGGCGCCCCATGATGCATGTAGCAGAAGAATGACGACGCTCTGTTGTTGGAACTAATATCTCAACTTCAAAAAAAAAAAAAAACAAAAAAAAAAACAGAAAACAAGGAGAAAATTCAGATTTTCATGCTCGCACATGAGATTGCTGGTACCGTCGTCGTCGTAGCGCAAGGACCTAGTGCTGCACTGCGGAATGCTTTCACACACACACACTGATCAGCAGTGACGCTGATGAGGCGTTTTTGGATGCAACCTGGAATTTAATGTTCTGCTCTCGTGATGATGACTCCACGTTTCGGGTACAATGGGGTTGAAGGGGTTCACCGACAGTGAAATGCCATCAACGGGAACGCAATTCGCTGTCGGGTGTGGAATGATAATCTCGGGCTCTCCTTAAAGGTGCGAGAGAATGAGATCGTCTAGCTTTTGAGAATTCACCAAATCCTGCACGTTTGAAGAGAGAGAGCGAATTGTGGCGAGAATTTTTATGCGTTTGATTTGAATCCTGGTGTCTGCAACGGTTGTGATTGTTGAGACATCCTTAGGCCAGCAAGGGTTTTGGAATTCAAATTTGCTCCTTTTCCTTCTTGTGGCAGCAGAAGCAGGATGGTCGGTAGAGGACGGTGAGTGAGTTTTTTTTCGAAATACGCTTCAGTTTCTCTCGCTCGTGTTATCTTTAAAGACAAGAAGTGGTTCTGTCTTCTTAGTACTGTCTATCTGTGTGATTTGCATCGCATGACCCACATGACAACACTTCATTTTCCAGAAATCGGTTGAGCTGTCAAGTTGATTCATTGAAGCCAGATCCACATAAAGAACAATACCACTCTCCACCATCGTCCATCATCATCTCCACCAATCCCCAGTGCAGTCTTCACCTCAGACGTTGCTTGACACTGTCTGACTTTGTGTACCGGCGCCAGTGACTCGTGTTCATCCCTCACCCGCCTAATTGACACCAGTTCACCGGCGCAACTCCATCTGTTCTCCCCACCCAATCCAACTGGGATCGACTATAAAGTTCACAGCCAAATTAAAGTTCAAAGATGAAAGGTTTTCGTTTCAACATTTGTCGCCAAAGGAAAATCTCTCTCTCTCTCTCTCTCTCTCTCTATCTCTCTCTCACTCTCTCTTCACTCAAAAACATATTACAGAGCGTTTCATTCAAGATTGAATCCTTTACAACGGCTGCACGGGCAGCTCCTCTCCTCGCAACGCCGACAATTTCAACATCCACCAACAATCATCCAAGTGGCCTTGTCCCACTAAAACGTGGGGTGGGGGAGAAAAAAACTAGTAGTCCAACGAAAAATAATGCAAGCAATGCACACACCGAACTAGAGTCGCCCTCATGCACCACCGCCGCAGAATTTCGCATGCATGGCAGGTCATCATAAGCATCCTTCATCCTCTGCTCCTTCATAGCTAACCAACCGCACATACCGTCGACCTGTGTGGTGGCCATAGATTGCCACAGGAGATACCAACCAGCAGCGTACCATACAATGCGCCGCCATGAGAGCGAAACGAAACGCGCCGCCCTCGGGCCCGGGGGGACATGTGTCTTGTAAGGGATGTCGGTCGGTGGGTCCACCCGTCCACCCATCCACCCATCCGCCCATCTCACCGCCTTAGGGGATTCTTCTGCTCTCGCTCTCTCATTCATTTGGTTAAAAGCCTTTAGACTTTTGTGTGCGGCGTTTGTGGTCTTACAGGCTGGGCCCCTTTGCATCTTTTACTTATCATGATTAAGGGTCTTTAGACCGCCCCCCACAGTCAAGGCTGAGAGATGCAATTCATCTACAACTAGTCACCGAGTATCCTTTTCAGGTTTCTTTCTGCTGCACTCGCGCTTCATTGTTCGACTCGTGGCCTTTGTTTTGAGTGCACAAGCAGGTCCCTTTACCCGCTCGAAGTTAATTCAAATTATTCGCTGAGAGTGCACCCCGTGAAAGGAATTCTAACTGATTTAGCCGCTGACGCTGACGGGGGTAAACACCAGAAGTCCTTGATGCATTCGAGCCGCACAACTGTGGGCGGGGCGGGTGCATAGTTTAAGTCGAAAAATTCAATCCTGAGAAAAACACAACCAGCATCCCAGGAATGTCGGCGGGGGCTGGGTATGCAAGCCGTGCATACTTCTCCGTTGGCATTTGCATGGAAATGAATCGAAGAGAAGCAGCCTCCACGCGGAATTCCCAAAAAAATAAAAACTTGTGCTCTCTCCGGACTCAATTGCAGTTGTTTTCAAGGACCCCGTATGCCGGAACTCGATGGTTTCGTTTGTGGTGCGATGGCAAGATGCCTTTGCTATTTGATTTGAGTTTCGTCTTATCCGAGAGAGTACAGCTGTGTACGGAGAAAGAGTGCAAACATGTTTCAGCGAATTTAAGAGGAGAGTTCTCGAAACGTAATCTGGGGAACGGGGGATTTGGCTAATGTTAGATGGATGCCGAGTGCTTTCTTATGACTTCGATTTTGCAATTCTTTTATTCGAGGTCGGTACGTGTGGGGGGATCTGCCCTGTGAAAGGGTGAGGTCAATTTATCCGGCTCGAAGGACCAAAAAATCGTTAACTACTGAAGTGGCTTGTTATAGGGGTTTGGACGTTCAGAAGGATGAAGATGCTTAATTTAGGTACTCCTCCTGTTGGGGTACAGATGGCGTCCATCGCGTGTTCCATTCGGAGTAACGTTCTCCCCGACTGTCGCGATTCATTGTCCACTGCCAGCTCTACGACAGTTTGTCGTTAAAGTGTTCCACTTCATTGAATAGTTAGGAATTCAGGTGTCCTTCTGAATAGTGTACCTCTCTCTCTCTCTTTTTTCCCCCCTCCTCCTGCTCTCAGAGTTTTTGGGATCACAAGGTCTTGTGCCTCCTTTGCGTGTTCGATTGCTTGCGGCTGTGCTCATTTTGATATGTATGACCGGTGAGCCACATTTGCCCATGCCCTGGTGTACCTCTGCACAATACCCCGTAGACACAAACGTTTAAATATTCCTCGGGACAGTGTTGATTAGCAGCAGCACAGCTAGGCGCGCAATAGTTTTAACGAGCTAACAAATATTGAAAGCATACCAAAAGCGGACTTGGCTTTGTTTTCTAGCTTACTTCCCTCTTTATACCATTAGGTACATGCTTTGTCTCGACTTCGGGTGTCTTTCTTGTGCGCAAAAATTATAAGAGAGTCTTTCAGTTCGACACTGATTGTCCTGAACTACCCCAATTTTTGTCTAACTGGTCGTCTTGCCAAGGGGCTAGGAAAGCTAGAAGTTAAGAAGGACGACCTTTCCACATTGTGCTTCAGTTGTACCGTGAGAGTCTATTTGATCTCTCCATGAAAGCCATCGCTTAACAACGACGGACTTCGGCCTAAGGACCAAGTGATCGCACAGAAAAGGCAACTGGATGACTAGAAGCAGCGTGCTGAGGATAGAAGACAACATAGGGCGCGAAGTTCGGTCTCTGGATGGGCCACTATCTGCCGAGATGTTTAAACGTCCGTCAAGACTCTAAGAAACAAGTTAAAAGTCACTCTAGGCGTCCGCCATCACTCTAAGAAGCAAGTTAGAATTCCCTCTGGACGGTTTTTTCGACTCAACGAACTTGGTGCCAGCTAGCCAGGGATGGCTCTATCTAGAGAGGCTTTCTGGTTTAGGACCGGACTGTAGGTCCACACAAAGAAGAAGAAGGTTGACCCCAGCCCAGAGCTGGGGTTTATGCCGACTTCTAAAGGCGAAAGTTGAGGCGATCTTCTCTCTGATCTGATCATTGTCACAAAGCCACCCATCGGATGACTCAACGTACATGGCCATTCCGCGCCGTCCTCGGCCACAGTCAACAGCAGCTTCTAGAAGAAAAATTTCACATATTTTTGATCTGCTCGTAAACCATTCGAGATGCATTAACAAGTACATCGTTAAATGTGAATTTTATGAAACCACTCATCGCAACCACTCATCCAAATACAAAAATAACAACGAGAAGTAAATCAAATCCTTGACAATGCTCTTGAATTGATCGAAAAGAAGCCCCGTCGCGCTGTGTCTGTGTGTCTGTGTGTGGGTCTGTCCCAAAATCCAATCCAATGACACATAGGACACAACACCCCCGAAGAACAGCAAAACATCACACCACGCTGCGCCATGCCACCCCAACCGACGATGGGGGGAAGGAGAGACGCAAAAAAGAAAACCACTTCGTTCGTTTCTTTGAGTCGCATTGACATTAATTCTCATTCCATTCTTCGAGTGCCTGTAGGTGTGTCTATAAATAATCGTTTAAAATATATTTAATTCAGCGAAAAAAACACGAAAACATCAACAACAACAACAACAAAACAAAAAAAAGCCCCGTTGAGAGATGTGCTTTGACAGACGACTGTCAGTCAGCCAGTCAGGGAGTGTGTTAGTGTTTCGAATTTTTGACAGACGAACTGTATGTCTTTTCACTAGCTGGCAGCAGCATTGACCTTGAGTATGCATGCCGCCATCGACGACGCGACACATCCGTTCGTTCCCCGAAGAGCACAGAACAAGAACGCTTCATTAAATTCGTGTAATTCGACGGATTTTCGTTTAATTTTTGAACATTTTACGACTAATTAGAGTGCGCCGTGAGGACACTCGGTGTTTCGAATGCAACCGGCCAGCCTGTCATTTGCTGGTCGGTTGTCTGTTGTCTGTCAAGCAAACAAGCCGCGGGGGGAGTTAATATGCAAGCAGCCGCAGTGCGCAAATAATTATGTTTCAATATCGCATGAATGTCTGCATTTGCCGTGACTAATTGCCTCCTGGTCTGGTTTTGATTTTAATTTAATTTATTGATAATCTGTTGGAACATTCTTTTTCGGTTTTTGATTGAAATTCGTTCGCTCCTCGGTGACAGGGTGATTTTTTGTTCGGTTCTGAGGATGGTACTGGTTGCGCAAAACTGCCAAGCATTTGATCTCGAGCAGTGATCACGATGGCGCCTGATGAGACGGCTTTCACCTTGGAGTCTGTCTTCTAAATGGCGCCGGCAGCGACGTCTATTTCTAGAGACACTCGCGATGACTTTGAATTGAGATGAACTTGAGGAGGGGACCGTGCTTGGGGTCACGGAGTGTAGAATTAGTTCAGATGTCAGTGTTCCTAGACGTGCCAAGGGGAGAGAGTGAGTTGTTTGATTGCGGGTGCGTTGTAGACGGCGGATACAACCCGGGCTCTCAAGGCTCTGAAGCTTTCGCATTCCTTCTACTCTTGTTACGCAAGTTATTGAGTGCAAGACAATGGCAGAGATGACGATTGATGATGCTGAGAGTGAAATTTTCAGAAGGTCTTGGTTCGATTCCGGGCGCCATGAATATGAAAGTTGTAGTAACTTTCATATTCATGGCACCAGGTTTTCCTAGTCGAGGAAAGCAGTAAACAATGTCAGACAGGGGCATATTGTCGCAGAGAGGGCAATGGGAGATGGCGAAAGTTGAAAACGTTGAAGATCTGGATTAGACTCCGGGCATTACAACTCTCAAATTCACGCCACCGCAGTTTCCGAGTCCGGTAGTAGCATACAGTCGTAGAGATGGTCATGAAATGTGTTAAAAGCGTCATTCGCCGAAGGTCTAGGTTCGACTCCAGACATTACAACTCTCATATTCACGCCAGTTGCCGAGTCCGGTAGTAGCATACAGTCGCAGAGATGGGAGGATGGTTGTGGAATTCCCTGAAAGTCTAGGTTCGACTGCCGACACTACAACTCTCATTTTCTTACCAACTTCCTCTCTAGCGTCTCTGACCGTTTTATGGCGCCTCTCTTCACAAGGGATTCAACATTTCCCAGTTATCCCCATCAGAATAACTCCTCAAATCAAAGTCGCCGTCAGCAAGCGCTCATAATTAAACCCAAACACAGCCGACAGCCGACTCTGCTCGACGGTTGGCAAAGTTCAAGGCTGCCCCCGAAGCCCAAAAACCGACCGAGAGATGATAGGCGAAAGGTTATGTCTATAATTAAACTCCCAACTAGTCCAATCACAGGTCTGCCTGTGAATCCTCATGACAACCGAACTTTAATGAAAAACGCCGCATGCATGCGAGTACACGCCCCAAGCAGATGATTCTCTTCTCTGACCCATCATCCTCTGTGCTCGAGTGTGTGTCCACCTTAGAGTAAACAGAAAAACCTCTCCGCATGCCTGCACCCCTTTCCCCGTGTCCCTCCACATGGGGAACTGAATGAATCGCAAAAGTTCCGCACTTTGAATAGATTTTGTTTTTTTTTTTTTTGAAAAGCTGGCATTTCATACAAATTTTCTTACCTCCACCTGAACCACGCGAGGGGGGGATGTGTGAGCAAGAGAGAGAGAGTGAACGAAACTGGTGCAGTGAACTGCATAGATTCTGTTTTTAATTAAAACAAAAGCAGCTCACATCGGATTCAGCAAATCACGCAGACACACACCAGCCGGCCCACAAAGTGCCGCACGAAGTTACGGCTAGGGACGAGCACAATAGAACCCAACGAAGACGGGGTGGATGGTGGGATGATGGAATGGTCTCTAGCCGCCCTAAGGCCTACATTTGTTCGGGATGCACTTGCATCCGAATGCGGGAACTCAGATACACTTGTACTGCATTTGATGGGGATTTTTATGAGATTTTGTTCACAACACCATCGTTATCCGCTGCTGTTGCTGCATCATCATCATCATCATCGTCGGCGTCGTCGTCATCACAAAAACTGACGCTTGTGACCTCAAAACTACTTCACTTCATCTACGATGACTGTTGTTGGTTGCTTGCTGCTGGTGGTGGTGGTGCCGCTGCTGGGCGAGTGAGAAGCGGCCGTGATGTGATTGCTGCCAAGTTGCCAAGGAATTTCGATAATGATGGAGCTGCATGGGGATTATGGGGATGCCGACGGTTGATGGGTTCCTTTACATGTGACCATATCCATCATAATGAGACTCGGTTGCCTGTGCACTTTGCGGCCGTCGACACAGTGCCCGGATGTCTTCTGTCTTCTGTCTTGTGTCTCTCGGTGCTGTGCTGTGTTTGCATATGCAAAGTGACATGACTACTGCCGGACAGGATGCCAACATGTAGTCATCAACATTGTCGTTGGCCAAGTGGTGGGCATGCTTTTAGTTTGCTGAAAATACAGCAATTTGCGCAACTGGTGGGGTGGTGGCGATGGCGATCGCAGCGGCCCTTTTCGGGGGAAAATTAATTGCGACAAGGGTTCTGCGAGAGTTCCTGTTGTGTCGGTGATTATTTTGCCCAAGTGATGAATTGGGTTAATTTGTAAGTCAGTCGCTGAGGATATCGATGATAAATTGCCATTTGAAGAGCGCTTGAGAAATATTTCGTCGAAAATAATCCCAATTGACAGGTTAGTCCGGACGTGACAGAATGAGGTATTCCCTTGTGACTGCTGCCAAGATTGGGAACAACGAGCGCTTGAACTTGTGAACGGATATTTGGCGCCAGTCGATTGGGGGATACGTGGCAGAGATTTGCTGCTTGTGCAACTGAGAGAGGGGCTACTGGGGATGTGAATGGTTGCTCGAGACTGTTCTCGGTAGAAAGGAGCGCCACATAACCATCCTTAACAAGGCTAAGCTCGGGAACATTTGGCTGATTTGAACCCACCCACTAAACTTCGATGATCTCCTAGAAATGACAAGCCATCAAAGCCCCCAGCTTCGGCACCTAAATCGCTCAAAGAGACTGCAACGCCAAGCTGACGAAGGATGTCCTCCTTCTTCCATAGTCCTCCTTCTGGCCATAGTCATTTTGAAATCTCTCCCTTATAGTGTCTTCAAGACCGAGCTTAAGGGACAACCCAAGAGAGAAGACGGTCGTTTTAAACTGGTGGGCACTGGTGGGGTGAGCAGGTTAGGCTAGATACATGAGTAGGTAGAGAGCTACGTCTCACTAAGGTCCTGTTGGCCCCTTTATGGTTCCCAACTTCCTCGTTCTCGTCATGTTAGTGTCCACAGCGACCCTGAAGTTTTTAAAAATCTATAAAGATGTGCATTCTTGTTACATCCTGGAGGTCTGGGAAGAAATAAGGGAAGGAAGGGTTTGCAGTAGATCCCAATGGTCCCAGTACTAGTGTCTGTTATGACACAGCCCGTGTTCTTCAGTTCAATGTATCGGCAAAGTTAGTGGGGATTTTCTTTTGTGGGTTAGTCAGATGACTATGGCCAGTTAATGCTCGTAGGTTTTTTCACTTTAAAACTTCGGCCACAGCATTCGAGTGGTTTCGCTGGTGGTTAGAGAGTTCCGCTGTCTGTTTGCTAACTCCATATTTTTCTTGACACCTGCAAGAGGTGGTTTGATCGGTAGGGTGGATTGTGGATTGTGACCAAGGACCCAGCATTGAGTTATCGGGAAATTTAAACCCTTCGCGGCAGCACGGATCCAAGTTGAACATGCTTTAAGGTGGTATTACGAACATTAATATCAGCATAATAAAGCATAGGGAAGCAGCTAGCCTAAGACCGAGAGCGACTTTCTATTTTTTCGCAGAGGATGCCGATGCACATCGAAAGCGACAAGTTACGGATATTTTAAGACATGTACAACGCTCTGAATGACATTGATGACCTCGTGACAGTTTCCGCGGATGCCTTTCTAGGAGATTCTAAGGCAAATCCTCCTTTTTCCCTTCCAGTTCACAGTGATTTACTCAAATCAAAGTCAACCTTCACCTCACAATCCATTCAGACTCGACAAACTTGCCACAGACCCCAAGTGCCACTTCGACAGAACTCCAATCAATAATTCACAACTCCCTGACACTCCCTCGCACGTTGCCAACACTTTAATCCAACTCCTCCGCGCGCCGTCATTGTCATCGTGTCATTGAAACCGTTTTGTATTCAACCTCCGGCGCAAGGATTAAAGTGGCCTACATCACTTCAATTCGAAATGAAATCCTTAGAAAAAAGGAAACATTACATCCCCCGATTTGCGAACCGTAAAACTGCTTGCAAACTATTTTATTTTTAATATCTCCTCGGTCTCTCAAGGACTCTTCTTCTTCTTCGACGAGCCCTGACCTCTGAGGCTACACACAGAAAAACTGGAGGAAATATTCCCCCCGTCCGTTGGTGTTTCAACTCTCTCGGCTCAGTTTCCACCGAAATCCACTCGACTCTCACCATCTCCTGAACGGGCCCCCACTAGCATTTGGTGGCAGTTTAGTCCTGGCAGGCATTCATCACGGCAGGGGGAGGCTTTAAAGTGATTTCGTCTCGTGAAAATTCATTCAATTCAATGAGCGGCGGTAGTTTGCACATATCCTTGGGAAGTGACACAAAACCAAACCGAGCCGAACCAACACTTGGAATTCCTAAGTACGGATGCGAGGACCCACACACCCGGAGTCACACACAAGCGAGAACGTGACACGCCGTCCTTATTAATTATTCATTGCAAGACACAGTCCACACAGTTGGAATTTTCATTAGAATCTGTGGAGCGGGTGGACTGGAAGGCGGGGGAACACGGTGTGTTGTCGACCAACAAAAATGAACATTACAACGCATTTTTTTTTCTTTTTCACTTCAAGGACCTTGCCACCATCACCTCCACTGGCTTCCTTCACTTTCGACGCTCCTTCCCAACGCCCGCGCACGTCATCAGCCGAATGGCTGGATTATGTTAAAGAGTTCTCTGCCCGTGCCTCTCTGCACCCGGTTAAGGGCTCTTAAAGCGTGCCTTGTAGCAAATTAATTCGCATACAAAATTAAGTGATGGGAATTAATTTAAAGCAATCTCCGTTCAAGGAGCCAGCCGAGAGGGGGAGCACACAAAAAAACAAAAACTGAAACGGAAACTAACACACACCACTCTTGGCCTATTTAGCCGAGTTAAGCACGGCCATTAGAGCGCCGAGTTAATTGCTGTGAAATGCAAATTTCAACTTTCGCACACGGATACATGCACCTTATCACAATGCAAATGTCAACATTTGACATTAGTCTCCAAACATGCTGCTGCTGCTGGTGCTGGTGCTGGTTCTGCCGCCAGGACGACGCGACGGGCCAAGAAAACGCGACAAAGTCAAAACCGGACACAGGCAGGAGGGGGAGGAGGGAAATAATGGAAAATAAAGGAGCGACGAATGACAGAACTAAATCTGTTTGCCGCTTAAATGAATATTTTACGGGAAAATGTCTGGCGGAAGTGAGGGGTGGCGACAGGAAATAGTGGCACGCGATGAATGCGAGCAGCAAAGGAATTATGCGATGTTCAAAGTCTCTGCTCTGTGGTGGTGGTTCATTTTGGCGGTAATTTCTTTCCTCCTCCTCCGAAGAGCAGTTTGAGTTGAGTTTTCTTTTAATTCAGATGTCTGTCATCGTCATCGTCGTCTTTCCCTGGGCACTAATGGTGACTGGTGCAGGGTCAGGACACAGTGAATATTTGGCAAGGGTCGAGCGAGTGACTTTTCAACTATCAATGTTTCATCTTCCGGCAAAGAGGTCTGTCAGCTTTAAAAGTTCCCTTCAGGAGTTCAAACTTCCCGTGCAGAGGCACACAAGGTTGCGAAGCAAACAAACAAAACCAACAGCAACACTCAATCATATTAAATGACTTCCATGAGAGTTTGCCGAGAGTGGTCATGGTCGTGGGGCAACTTCCTTTCCAGCTGCTTCTTGGTCGGATGTGGACTGAGACATAAGTGCTGCTACCTTCCAGTGTCTGATTTGGATTTGAGGACTCTTGTGACGAAGTCTCAAAGTTTGGCTTTTTCAAGGAGTTCTGTTGGGAGGGGTGGGGGGAGGGGCTCTTCTCTTTCAATTGGACCTTGGGCAGTCAGAGAAGGGAGGCATGTGTGTTTTGTTTGATGGAGGTGATGTGATGGACGAAATGGCGAGGACATTATTTGTCGCGTTTGTGGTCAGAATGTGGAAGACCACGGGGAGACCACTATCTGAGATGGAAACATAAAATATTCAAGAATTCATTTGTCAGCACTCTGGGTGACCCAACAAGCGCAACTTCTAGCCATCTGCCCACTCTTGCGTGTGTCAAGTTGGTTAGGATCCACAGCCTTCATCCGTTGATCCACTCTCCAAGATTAAAGTCGAAGACTTTTCAGTCTGAAGTTGGGGATGACGGGGGAACGCTTGTGACCGCACGGCTCCGCTCCTTGGTCGGGTCATAAGACTCTTAGGCTCAGGGAGTAAAAAAAAAATCGTCTGCCGCAACAAATTCCAAGCAAAGAGCCAGAACACGTTGAGCGGAAGTCAACACCACGTCACCTCAGCTTTTTGATGATCTTGTCAAATTGAAAACACCTTCCTTCCGGCACCCTCCACAGCTACTCACCGTAAAATGTATTCCATTCTCTCCCCAAAGTTGCCATTAAAAAAGTGCCATCAATCATCAAACACGTATCGTAAGTGCCCTTCGATGAAAAACAAAATAAACCCCCCGAGCTGAAGGGCTATCAAAAACCATAAGAAAGGAACTCATTCCGATTTCCGATTCAACACCTGAGTGAATTTTATTAGTCGCAAGACTCATTAAAAGCCAAGCCCCACGACGCGACGCGACGTTCGTTCGAATCGAGTTGAATCCGTCCGCCGAAATCCGACACACGAACGAACAAAAACGAAGAAATAGATAGCCCTCGTTGAAGGTGCTGAAATCTCAGATGACGGAGCACGTGTGTGCGAGAGAGTTTGATGTACATGAAGGATAAACTTGTTGAGAGATACTTAACGTTCTTAAGTTGTCCTCGTTGTTCGTTCGGTGTGACGTGTGCTTTAAGCAGACTCCTCGTTCCTCTTCTCAGTTTCACAGCACAAACTTCGCATTTGTGAGAAGGGATCGCCCAAGACGGCATGAGGGTCTATTATGTGTATGCGTGTGTGTGTGTGTGCTAAGGATGTGAACGCGCAAAATTTTCATTTGCTTGACATTTAATTACACGCCACCCGAAGAGAAGCGAGATGAAGACGAACGTTTGCAGCGAGCGGGTGGCGGCTGGCAGCTGGCGGACGGTGGGGTACAGTGAGTCAGAACAGAACTCACTCAAAAATTAACGTCGTAAAATATTTATGAATATTCTTCCTTTCTGCTTTTTTCGGCAGCTCATTCTGTGATTGTTTGGGCTTCATAACGTCGCTCAGAGTAAATGGACGTCACCCACGGAGGGGTGGCGTGGTGGCGGTGTGGTAGCATCATTTATGGCGATATACAAATTAAGCATTGCGCACTTTCGCTCGCTTGAGTATCTTTTTCCTGATACACAATATTTCAAGGGATCCGATGTGTGAATTTTTTTTTTGAATAAGTGTTTTGTTATGGGCGTGCCGCATCCTCCGCGAACAGACAAAGCTTATTACTTCTTTTGTTTCGCTCTCGCGCTGGGCAAAGGACATAAAAAAAATAAATGTGAATGCACACACTTTATGACGACGGAAGGGAAATGTTAATAAATTTTATGTTTATTCACACAGAGAGAGAGAAAGCAAAATCTGCATGGAATGTGGATGTTAAACACAAAACACACGCTCATTAAAGGCATTAAATCGAAGTCAAACATTTACTGTTGGCGCGATAAAATTATGTTAAAATTAAAAATGGATGTAGCTGAATGGGGGATGGGTGGGGGGGGGGGGGATCGATTGGCTTTCGGTTTCGTCGTCGTTGCGGCGTTTATGGTCCGTCCGCACATGAATTGACGCAGGCGGCAATTGCTCTTTGAATGGTTGCAATCAAAATATGAATTTGAATTTGAATAGGTGACAAAGTGTGTCGTTGAATTTATGAATTTATTTAGCGAGAGTGGGGCGGAGGGGGACCAGTCGATGGTATCGAGGGATTTGATGGCATGGACGGGATCAATGAGGCGGCGTTAATTTGCATGCAAAGACAGCAAAACAAGAACAGTGAACAGAAGAACTCTTCCCAGCAAGCAAGCAAGCAACTCTTGCAATTCAGATCTACAGTTTAAAAGACTGTCTGCAGCAATCCTTCTCATGAAGTGCTGTTCTGTGGGTTTCTAAGTGAAACGCCTGAGTTTATGAACGCCAGTCATGAAGATCTCCTTGG
The DNA here is from genome assembly GCA_964034865.1 of Eristalis intricaria. NCBI lineage: Eukaryota > Metazoa > Arthropoda > Insecta > Diptera > Syrphidae > Eristalis > Eristalis intricaria. The sequence continues at coordinate 2,320,216 of OZ035874.1, read as the reverse complement.
AATTTGGGAGCACTTTCTAGCCCTCAACTGGGATCCTTTATTTTACACAGATAACAACTTCTGAATATTTTGCTGCTGTATTTTATTGGGTGGCTACTGGGTGCTTAATTAAGAACAAAATTCACCCGCTTGCTCTGGAAACAATCGGATCTTTCAAAGCCAGATGAGATGGCAACTGGGTCGTCTGGTGAATTGACTGGTGTCCTCACGTCTGCTGTTGTTTCGGTCTCCGGAGTTGAACGAGATTCTTTAACCGTCTAACTTTCTAGTTCCCTGTTGCCACCTCAGAAGTCACTGCCAGGCCACTGTGAAGTCTGCCATGAATGGAGGCTTGCCTGTTCGACCAGCTAAGTGTTGGCAGTCAATTTTGACAGGACAAAATATTTGCAGGTTACAGAAGGGATTTCTTCAAATCCGCAGCATTCACTTGTCCAGCTTCCAGTTGTTCATTTTCGTCCTGGAAATTTATGCGGTGGTGGAAGGTGCTCCCTTTTGATACGTTTCCTCTCTTTCGAGTTATTCTCAGGATTGTATTGAGGCTTCTGGACTCTTGTTGCGCGGGCTAGTATATGTTCTGGAGCTTCACTAGAATCTTCCCAGAATCAGCAGACACCTTCTTCTGGTACTCCTAGTTCCCTTAAGAACTCCCCAAGTCTGCAGTGCACTGTTAGGAAGCCCTTGCAGACGTTTTTCTTGCGCCATGATGGTGTTCAGCCTCCGTTGGATGGTTTGTATGGGGGGGGGATAACTTCCACATCATGGCACCCTCGTGATGAATTGCCTTGCTTCCTCCTCCTGACTCATACAGCATCCAACCCCTCCATCTGCTGCACCTGAGCCGCACCTGTATACTGGCTAAGCTCTCGCGTCGTCCCCAATCGCTGTCGCTCTCCCAACTCCATCATTTTGACCGCATTTAGTCCCCAATGGACAGGCCCGAGTTCAGTTGCCCTCCTTTCCCGGGTTGCGCGCATTTCAAAGACAAAACAATAGCTCCCTTGCACATTGCCCTAGGTGTCCTAACACAGCGCCCCTCACCGCTCCTCTCACAAAGTCGCTTCAAACCTTCCCAACGTCTTCTCGTCGGCCAAGTGTCCTGCCTCGTCATGGCAACATTCTCACATCCTAAGATGAGAGATTTCACCGCTCTTTCCCAACCAATCCGAACTCTTTACACAGCACTTACCGTCTCAGTCCGTCGGTGAGCCTCTTCAAAGGAAGCCACTTCAATCGCATTTCTAATCCCGGCACAACATCATTAAGTGAACCATCTAATTATGACAAACTGCCCCAAGCCACCACGAGAGCCGGTTTGTCTGTCCATCCCATTTAATTACAGGGGAACACCCGACAAACTTACTCCCCCAACCTCAGGATAACCTCGTCCTCTACCGAACACCAACTGCACACAGGCAGACACACACACATCAGTAATCACTGCAATCATTCGCAACGATGTAGGTTTGTTCTCATCCTCTCTATTCTTTGAATAATTAATACACGACATAATTTCCCGCGTTACCAGACACTTTAATTAATAGGACTCCCCAGGTGAGTGCGTGCGTGTGTGCTTGGGTAGACTACAACTGCTACTATTCAATTAGATCACTCAGAGGACTCCAGAGAGAGAGAGAGAGAGAGAAACTTACCAGCAATCATTCGATGCCGTGCCGGGTTACACATCTCCTCTGTCTGAGATGAGGAAGGCGGCAGGACGACAAACTGGGTGACATTCCTCGGATGCCGGGCTTGTTAATGGCATTTCAATTAAAATGAAGTTACATTTCTGGTGAGCTCTCCTTAATTGGAACATGCTCGTTTGTCATGCGACCTTTGGATTGGACTGGTCTGGAAATCTGTCATTTTTTAACAACACTTGACCGAATTGCATTTCTACAACGTCTAGATGCTCTGCCGACAAATCAGCAGACGTAACTGATGATTATCCTGTCTATCCGGCGAAACGTCGGCTGCGTTATCGAATTCCATTAGCTCTTTGTGCAGGATCCCGGGACGCGGGAAATCCTTGCAATTCCCCATTCCGATAGATGCTCGAAGTCGTCGATAAAGCTCCTCTCTCTCTCTCTCCTCCATCGACTTGCTGCTGCCTTGCACGAGGACACGAGAGAAGCATGCATTGTCTGGCAGCGTATCTTCATTTTGTATTTAATTGTGGTTTAATGTGGTGATGGCGCACATGCCTCTGCGCGCTATCTTCCTGATTTAATGGCGTTGCCGGCGTTGGTTTCTGCGGAATCTGTGGGCTGGGGGAGAAATAATTTCACACTTTGTGCGCGAAGTGCATCTGAAATGAGCATGCGGTTACACATGCAGCCCACCCTTTGGTGGCGGAGGGGGGCACTCGCACGCTCACACGCTAGCGCGCTCGTACTCCAGGACCAACTCAATTAGAAGTTGGAATAAGCAATTGCTGCAGATGGCAAAGTGCGATGTTTGCGGTTGCAAATTAAGAAAGTTTTCTTCGACGCTACCTTTTATCGGTTCGGTTCACAAAAACGTGCATGCACTCGTCGACGGGGTCCTGCCGGCAGGGGTGACGCATTTGTAAATTAATGGCAAGCCAATGAGGACGTGTGATAAGGGGGAATTCGACGCGTTGTCCTTGTTAATAAATTGATTTCAGCGGTGTGGTAAGTCTTTAAGAAGTGGTCGTCTGTGGCTTTAATCCTGGACAGGAGGAACTTTCACGATTCAGGACAGGATGGCTTGGTCTTTTGAGAGTAGACCTGTGTTGAAACATCTTCTAAAGCTTCGCGCTGAGAGTTGTCGGGAAATGAATGAAAATTAGAAGTAGCGCAATCATCTGTTAGGCGGGAAACTGTAGCTCCACTAGGGAGCACGCGTGTCTGGTTAAACTCAGGCTCAGTCCCACGCATGACATCTGAAGCAAGATCCGGGTCCATTCTAGACAATCACACACAGAACAGGAGCGCGTTTTTAGAGCCTGCGCCCAGGTCCGCCTGGTACAGTGTCACGGACGACATGAGTGGCGAACGTCATAAGAGGCTAGACTCAGTTGCACATCGGTCTGTCACGCTTGCTTATTCTCATTAAGTCTTTTAGAGGAGCCTCTGTTCACAATCTCATAGATCCTCTTGAACCCAGAGGCTCAGATAGGAAGACCTTCTTAGCTTTTGTTCAGTCGCTTGATGTGGCCAAACATGGGTAGTCCATGAATTTCCCCTCGGAAATGTTGTCAATTCAGCGTCTCTACTGAATTTAGAACCCAAGGATGTCTCTAGACGATGAAACAAAGACCTGTCAATGGTTTAACAAGCGGGTTCAGGCGACGCGAAGACGCATATCACGGCTTGACTCTCTCGCTCTCACATTTCACAGGATATGGTGGGAAACACGGCAAAAGCCGAGGAACTCTATGTTGAGCAGCATCTTCTTTGAACGGGAAGGGTTATGCTTCGATGGTTTCTTTGTTGCTGGAAAGTGCATGAAAATTCTACTCGACAATGTCCTCGGAAGAATTGAAGAAGCCTCTCTTGGGAACAATGGATGAAGATGGGAGATGCAATAACAAAGCTTGGGTGCCCTTAATCATTGTCCAATATTGGTCCGAAGAATCCACGTTCCAAGATGGGAGATGCAGTAGTTGAGCCTGGATGCCCTCAATCATTGTCCAATATTGCTCCTAAAAAAACCAAGAAACATGCGAGTAACTGCTGCACGGGCCGCAATCATCAGCAAATAGCGAAAATACGTCAAAAATTGGACGATGTGGAATTGACCGACGATCCACATCGACTTGTACTTTCGACGTGTCGCAATCATCCCACTTTATTGCACATGCTCTTGCTCCAGAATTCCGGTTTGGAGATGTGCGTGTAAACATGCTCGTTTAGAGACTCCCAGCCAATCACTCGGATGTGGAACAAAAACTCTCCCCGTTTGAATGCATTTTTCCCTCTATTTGACTGGTTTGGTTGTTGTCCATGCTAATACGATCTACGATCAAGCAAAGACACCACGCCGCACTGGTTCTTATTGGAGTCCCCTTCTTCCACTAGGGACAACTGCATTTTTCTCACTCAACAGACTGCGAATTTGACGAACAAGGGAAACGAACCCTCAACCACCACCCCCCCTTTTGCACTGAGCGTCAATAAGTTAATCGAAGAACATTTTTTTTTCACTTTCAACCCATCCCTCTCTCTTGGCCATCACCATCGCCATCCTCGTCTCGACCATTACAACCAGACTGCGTGTCTTTCAACCCGGAATCAATGGAGACGGTTGCGGAAGGGAGGCTGTTGCATGAGAGGAGGGGGTGAAAATTTATTACTTTTCGTTGTCACCAAAAGGCGTTCGAATGGATTAATACGCTCAAATGGGAAACTTTTCAATAACCGTTATGCTTCTGTGTGTAAATTGTTTTTATTTTTCTTTTTTTTCACTCTTATTTATTGCCAGAATGAACTTTACATCTGTGTCGAGGGTAGGGACGAGGGATCGAAGGCAAAACTAGACGGATACACTGGCGAACATTGACCCAAGCGGGCTGCGTTCGCGTTAATTAATAATTCGCGATTGGAAACATGCTGTTTATCGATTTTTTCAATAATTCAACGAGAGATTAATGATTTGTTGGTTTGGCGGTGGTGTTATCCGATTTTTTTTTTGTGTTCACCACTCGCACAGATTATTAGAATTAATTTGGTTAATTGAATCTAAAATGGGCGACGATTTGTTATGTTAATTGTTAATTGGGTTTTAAGTGCTCTCTCTTGGGACGGAAAAAAAGGGAATGACTTTGCAGAAGCGATAAAGTGCCAGTGCCAGTGGCAGTGGCAGTGGTCAGGTGGCAGGGCTTATTGGCGGCGCGGTTTAGTGATTGTCAAATGGTTACATTGTCGGAGATTGATTGCTGTGTAAATGGACTTTAGAGTGTACTTGCCTCGGGGGCAAAGTACAGAGAGGTTCTAGCAAAAAAAAGAATGCAATCGGACGGGTTTTGAGCGGGGATTTGCATGGGATGTCACGTGTTCACGTGGAGAGATTCAGCTGTTGGTGGTGTCGGGCTACGATAAAAAATGTGCGATGGATTGTGCAGTTTTTTGGAACATTTTTCACACGGTTTTTCTCAAGTAGATGCACTGTCGATTTAGTCCTATCGCGAAGGAGGGTAAATATGGGGCATGAGGAAGGAGTCACTGGCACTGGCTCGGTCACATCGAGTGCATTTTGTTGATGAGAAGGAGGACGGCGGCGGGTTTGACTGAAGGGGAGGCTCTTATTTCTTGCCCCTTACCCGTGCACCTCTAACTTTCACAGATCGTCATAACATGTCAGGCGTTAAACTCCTGACTCCCCTTCGATTTCCAAGCCCTCATCACATTATCACCGTCTACCCACTTAAATTAGACTGACATACGTGTTCAATAATCAATACTCCCAGTCCCCCAGTCTGCCAAGCGCCCTGAATTCAAAGCAACCTAATCAAAACCCCTCCTCACTCACACCTTTCTCTCGCGCCCCACAAAGTCCTCAATTAACGAGGACTCCTCGCTGCACACAGCATCAACTCACACAAAAGAAGGATTTAAAAGACCATAAAAACATCAGCTTATCTCCTCCTCAATATTACCAGGGTGCAGACGGTAAAAAAAAAACAACGACATATAAAGAGAGTTATCATAACCAATTAGCACAAGCACGCATGTGAGCATCATTCCGTACGAGTCCTTTCGCAAACACTCGACAGACATCGTCGACAGACGGTGCAATCCAATCGAATCGCATCCCATTCGAATCGAATCCAATCCAATATCCAATAATTACTGAATTGTGGTATTCATCCGAGGACGACACGTCGGCAACGCCCGTGTATCCCACATTCACCGGGATCCTCACCTCAGACAGCCAGTGCCCTGCCGATGTGATGTCGGAGAAGGGAAATCATTTTAATTGAATCATCTGCCATTCTGCTCAATGGTTTAACTTAATGTTTGCCAGATCCATACCTTTTCATCGGAGCTCCTGACAGCCTGGATGGATAGTGAGACCGAGGCCGTACGTGAACTTGATTTGTTTTCGCACATTAATTGGACCGCGACGACGACGAGTGATCTCGATTGAGGCTCAAAGGATGTGTCACATTTCACATTATCATAATTTATCCTTGCATGCACTTTTAATTCGCCATGAACTCTCGCAAACAGCTCGGGGATGCAGTTCGAATTTTCATAATTGGATGGTAATGACATTCGTTGGCGAGTGTCTTCGGTCGAGTATGTGTCAAAGTGAAGATATTAAAATGTTGCAAGTTGGCACTTCTCATCTCTCTCGCTGAATATTCATTATATCGTATTTGCACTTCTGATGGAAATTTAACGATAAGCTGTCATGTGATGACTGTCATTAATTCAATCTGTCATCGGGGATCTTTAATGACATCAAAGTAATATTTTTTCTCTTTGACAAAGATTTACTTCTGAGTCCTCTGCTGGAGAGATGACGTCAGACTGAGTTTATGTGCAAAGAGTGTGTTCCAAAAGTCGATGAGGACGAGATCTGTCAAATTTTGATATGCTGCCGCACGTCATTGGTCATCAAAGCAATACTTTTCGCCTCTGATAACAAATGTGAGTCTATAAAAGTCGTCATTTAACTGGGTTTATGGCAAAACTGTGTTCGAAAAGGCGATTGACTTCGGTCGTAGGAATTTTTATGAATGGGAGGGTCTTGAGAAGTGAAAATGCGTCAGAGATCTCAGAGGCGAGGTAGAATCAACCTTTCGTTCTCAAATGGAAGATTGTCTCAAACTCAAGACTGCCAATGTCACCAGTCAATTCAGAAACCACGAAGCTTCTGTGACAGTTCTAGAAATGCTGTCCTTTGATCATCGTCTAAATCTTCCACAAATTCCATCAGATTGCGTTCATGTTCAAGGTTGCGTTCGAACTGTCAATGAAGACGTCAGCTATCAACAGTTGACATCTGCAATTTTTGTACTGCGATGTGGTGTCTTGAGAAGTGGATATGCGGCAGAGATCTTAGGGATTACTCGGACTCAACCTTTGATTTTGCTGTTCTGGACACATCCTCAAGGGATTCCCTTCAAACTTCAGATTGTCAATGTCAGCTGTCAGTACAGAATATTTGCGTGGAAATTCAAGAAATGCATGCCAATCTGTTTCTTTCCATCAGATTGATGCTATGTTCAAGACTGTGATCAAAAATTCGAAATCTGTCAAACTTTGACATTCACCCACAAGAATTTGTTGAAAAGGAAATCGTAGAGACTTAGATTTGGATCAGAAATTAAGTATTACAGAGATAGCCGACGAATTTGAGTGCCTTTTTGACAGTTGTTTATGAATTTTTGACGGTTAATCATGAAATAACCGAAATACCATCCTCTGATTGGTCAATTTGGCTTAAGAACACGTTATAAAAAAACAGTTGTCGAAAATCTTAAGGGGCAGCAGAGTTAGAAGTCGGGCATCTCTGTAATACCTCATTTCCGATTTGGATTTTGCCTCTGTCAGTTCATACTGTCTACTTGCATTAATGTTTACAAATGTTTCCCCTGTCAACTGTCTGCTTGACATTACCCAGATTGTTTTCGAATTCTCAAAATCTCACCAACCACATGATTCTAATCAATTTATTTCTAATTTAAATTTACATTCTCTCTCTCTTCTTTTCAGTCCTTGAACCTGCCTTCCCGCCACGTGATGTAACAATCAAGCGAGGTGTCGATGCCAATGAAATCTATGAAATGCTCAGCGAAGTTGGCAGGTACGGTACATAAGTCATTGCAAAGCTCTCATTTCTCTGATTCACACACACTCTCTCTTTCTCTGTTTGTCTTTCTCATCGGCAGGGGAAAATTTGGCACAGTCTATCGATGCAGTGAAAAGGCCACCGGTCTGAAGTTGGCAGCAAAATTCGTACCGATACCAAAGCGTGAGGACCGTCGCAACGTGGAACGCGAAGTGGAGATTATGAACTCGCTGCAACATCATCTCATCATACAGTTGTATGCTGCGTACGAATATCAGAAAATGATGTGTGTCGTCCTGGAATTGTAAGAAATAAGTTTTAAGCAAACATTCAAAACAGAAAAACAAGCACTGCACCCAACCCACACACCCACACACACAAACACACGACGAGAATGAATATCACACGAAAACATGCACAAAAGTTTTCCGCATTCACCCTCGCAGCACACATGTTGCATGAACCGAACACAAAACAGAAAAAAATTCTGCCTAGCAAGAAAAGGAAAGTTTTCCACTCTCGTTCTTCTCTCTTGCACGAGTTGGAAACTGTTTTAGGACCTTTTTTGTCGAGAAAAGTTCTGTTCTGTTCTGTTAGACATTTAAGGGAGCTCTTTTTTCCCGCATGGCTCCACAGACGGAGCTCGTGGGGGTTACAAGGTTTTTTTTCCGCGCTTACCAGAAAGAACTAGGATTCAATTAAATGCCGTGTGGAACGGACGGGGTTTAGTCGTTTTGCCATGTGAGTGAATGTTGAGCTTAAGGTGGGTGGGGGCATTTGAAGCGATTACAAAATCGGAGGACACCAGTCCTTATCTGCTTTTCGTGCGGTACAATTGAATAGGTGAGAGTGGTTAACACCGAGTCAGGTAAGAAGCTGTAAATAGGCTTTTGGAATGAATTGCTTCTTCTTATTCGCGTGAGTCTTTTTTTTGAGTGATAGATATTCATTTTTCCTGTAGATTTGTGAGGGAATGGAAAGAATTTCAAAGTATGTACATCAAGTCATTTCATGAGTTTCTTTTGAACATATTGATTCATCGTACATTCAATTCATTGTGAAATAAGATCATTTCTGGCGGTCTTGAGCTCTCGAAAAGCTTTTGTACATTCGCATCCTTAAATTAGTTTAAGCTTCCCACATTCCTTTCATTCATGGTCTTTCAGTTGGTTTTTTAAATTTATTTCATTAAGATGTCATTGTGAATTCGTCAGGATGCTATGACAAGCCACCGTGGATGATTGTGTCGTGGAGCAAGAAGGCACACTGACGCTTCGATACTTCGTAGCAGAAATGAAATATTACAGAGATAGCCGACTTCAAACCTGATTGCCCCCTAGTCCATCATCGAATTTGAGTGCCTTTTTGACAGATATTCATGCATTTTTGACGGTTATTCACGAAATAACGTGAATTCCGTCCTCTGATTAGTCAATTTGCTAAGAACACGCTATAAAAAACAGGTGTAAACAATTTTAAGGAGCAAGATAGGTAGAATTCGGGCGTCTCTGTAATACATCATTTCAGCTTCCTAAAACAACTTGAACACACAGTTGTGGCAGATGTTTTCTTTTTGTTTCTCCAGCTTGCCTTTGCAATTGTTGAAGCTTCTATGCGTGTTTATATGAGGGAAGTCGATCTTCGTTTACCTCTGATTGTGTTAAATGAAATTGTTTCTTCTTTTTTAAGTCCGGCCATTTAGAAGTCGACTCATGGTATGACCGGAAAGTCATCGTTCCCGGTTGCTATTTCTAATCTACCACGGGCATATAACACCACTGTCTTCGACTTGTCTCATTGAAAGCAATGCGCTTACCTTATGTCCAGTTCCCAATATTATTTAGAGATCTTCCCCGTCTCGACTCGAATGTGATAGATTTCCGTTGTTGATTTCCTTGCCTCATCAAACCTAGCGCCCGGAGCAATTCATCAAATTTTAGTACTCCTTTGTACTCAACGCCACGAAGGACATACATTAAAATAAGATGCAATGGCAATCTTCAGGTGCTTGTAACCCCATCAAAATACTTTTGACTTATTCTGCGGTTAGATGAATGGCTTAATGGTAGAAGGCAAGTCTCACTAAGATCCATTTTGATTGACGTAATGGTTGAATAGGTGACGCTTTCCTCCAGTAACATAACCCTCTCTGCTCTACCACTGCGGATTTATGACGACAGAAAGACAGTTTTTGACCGAATTGATATGGTTGCTCGTCAAAATCAGTAGCACGCTCAGCACGAGTAGTTTGGTTTATAGAAGCTGTGTCCACGTCCACATTGGATTGCCGCGCTACCCGTCAACGAGTATTCACATGATGCTGATGAGTTGGATGCCATACTCTTAAGCATTTGTCTTCTGTCCATGATCATTCAGTGATTGTATCGGATTTTTATTTTGTAGGTCTTTGTTAATCCCCTGGCAGGAAGCTACTTGCTTTTAAGAGCTAGAAAGCCGACCTAAAGTCGTACGCCGACTCCTAGGCTATACAGCACCGCAGAAATGTGAAAGCCGATGTGCATGCGATCGAGAGTCCAGGCTAAACGTCACGCTGTATTCCTTGTAGAAACTACTAGACATAAAGATGGCCCTTAAGACCTGAGCTCGAAGGGAATATCTTACTTTAAATTGTTACCGAGGGTTAAAGAATTCAATGTGTTAGCCATTTAATCTTCATGCAGAACTAGTTCTTTAGTTGGTGAATAAGCATCTTCTACAGATATTGTTGTTAATCTGAATAAGCCTTTCGATCACTTCGAATTGATTTTCTTGAAGCTCTTAGTCTAGGGAGAGCAAATTCGCCTCATAACTCTTGACGTGTTCCTGTCTTTGACTTATGAGAAAACTGAGCTGACATAGATGACTAGATTCATTCTAGACTACATTCTTCTTGTTTACACTTTACATTGAATTGATACAACGCCTTCGAAATTCTCTGTCTTTTAAGATTCCTTAAACTTCCATTAACCAAATTTTGGATTTCTCGGTTCCCTGTCACATCTTCTCCAATTTTCGTCGTTTCTTCTTAACCCCAAATGTCCCAGTGTCTTCACTAGTACCAAGCTTGCAACAGGAAACAATTAAAATTCCCTATCACACCCCACTTATCACATCGTCAAGCTTGTAAAAATGTCGCCTTCCTTTTCACTCACATTTATTGCAGTAGTTCCACTTGAGAATTTATATCTTATCGAATTCGCAACATTTTCAAATCACCTTCACCCTTATCGCGAACAGAAAATTCCACTTGCATAGCACTTCAAAATTGCGACTTAATTCATTCTCCCTTGAGAACACCAAACATACACACCACCATACCTCAACCTCAACCTCATCCTGTATCGCGTAGCACACAATCGAAATCTAACTTCAAATCTTTCATCTTTCTGTCCACAGAGTCGAGGGAGGTGAACTCTTCGATAGGGTCATAGACGATGAGTTCGTGCTCACCGAACGTGCCTGCACAGTCTTCATTCGACAGGTGTGCGAGGCCATGCAGTTCATTCATCGCAACAATATCCTGCATCTCGACCTGAAGCCGGAGAACATCCTCTGCCTGACGAAAGAAGGAAACCGCATCAAAATCATCGATTTCGGCTTGGCCCGCAAATTCGATCCCGACAAGCGATTGCAGGTAATCACAAAACCCCCAGCTGCCTCATCCATCCGTCCAACGACGCACGGCAAAGCCCTGGCAAAATTAATTTAAAAGTCCAGCAATGAGAGCTGAACCTCTTCATTTGCACATTATTCACAGAGCCTTCCGTGTGGCAAATTAATGGCACCAGCGCTGCGATTTATGCCACCACGGGAGGGGTGCGCCAGCAAACGATTCCCCTTTGCAATTAAAAGTCACACTTTATTTCAAATGCTGGCGCCCTCGCCCTTGCTCACAACACAGCCATCGTTGTCGTCGTCGTCGTTGTTGCCGTCACCTAATCCACACCCACTCGTAACCCCTTTTCGTAAGGGCCGATACTTAAGTTGTTCTCTTACAGATCCTCTTTGGAACGCCGGAATTCGTCGCCCCCGAAGTGGTTAATTTCGACTGTATTACGTACGGAACAGACATGTGGAGTGTCGGCGTGATATGCTATGTCCTGTAAGTGAAGCCCGCTCAAAATGCTCTTAAAATGTGAATGTTATTTGAAAATTTCTTAATTTCCGCTGTAGACTCTCTGGCCTGTCACCGTTCATGGGAGAGACTGATATTCAGACGATGGCAAACGTAACGATAGCCAAGTACGACTTTGAAGATGAAGCATTCAGTAATGTGTCCCCGGAGGCGTTGGATTTCATATCAAAGTTACTCGTCAAAGAATGCAGGTGAGTGTTTGAAACTAATTGGCTGCCTGGCGCGAGTTACATGCGTGTGCTAATTAAAAAAATATTTCATTCATTCTTATAGCTCGAGACTGACTGCCACAGAGTGCTTGGAGCACAAGTGGCTGAAGCAGAGGCCAAAACCACCGCCAATTGTCGGCCCAAAACCAACGAACGTGCCCCCAGTAAATTTGAAAGCGTCAACGCCGTCACCCATACCGGCTGATGTCATAGACGACGTAAGAGAGGTGAATAAGGTTAGTGCTCCATCGGAGAAGGGTTACGTTCTGTTTTTTTTTTTTTTTTTTTTTTTTTATTTCCCTCTCGCTTTTGTTATCGTTCTAGGAACTGGAACAGACAAAGGATAATTTAAAGAATTTCATCGAGCGGTGGGAGGAACACCCCAACAGTCCGTATGTCTTTGATGCGGAAGAGAATGTGATTGCACCACTGCGGGACTCACGGGGAGAGAGTATATCGTCGTCGAGAGGTGTGTACACGTACCAATCCACCGGGGCGTACAGATGTCATGCGAGATGGCGCACCATAAGCAAATCCTCGTACATCGACTGCTAACGAAGAGGGATCTCAAGATACCCGCCATTGGCAGGGTTAACCACACTAGCTTAGGCATACTCATAGGCCGTGTCGAGTGGGGCACTTAAAGTAGCACAAAAACAAAAATTCATGTTTAGTATGTTAAATGTAATGTTAAATGTACACACGTATTGTATGGATGTAGCTTCGAAGCCTTGAAGGTGGCGCGCTGGGATTGTGCACACGACGGCTTTAAGGTGGATGTGAAGTAGAAGTAGAAATGTCACGAGTTGCTGTGAGTTTGTGCGTGAATAGTTTATTTTGAATGAGGGGGTCTTAAAGCCAAACATGAACAGCACACAAACGCAAAGGGGGGCAGAGTAGTTTTGAAATTAAGAATGTTTGTGACTTGCATTTGATTAGGTTGTTAGTTAGGAGTCTTTGGCAAGAAGGTCGTCAGGAGAAATCAAGTATTTTAGAGTCTCTACCTCACTTTTCATTTGTTGACAAGGCATTCTCGGATGAAATGTACCAAGCAATGTCGTCTAAATGATTTCGTGATTAATTGTCAAAAATTCCGACTGAAGTGAGCATCTTCATAAGGAAGATACGTTTGCTTAACCAGAGTAGTGCCAGACATTCACATAAAATGTGCTTGGATGTCTTCCTACATAGTTTTGGCACAGGTTTAGTTTGTTTAGGTGGTAATTGCGGACGCTGTGGGCAGTAAGATAGGTCGTAAGCAAATCTCATACTTTTCCTGATGAGGCAGAGTATGTCCTTCCTAGTTTGGATGGCTGAGACCATCCCGATTGGTCTAGGCGAAGTTTGTGTTGACATTCGTTAATCAGCGTTGTGGCTGCTGCCCATTTAACATTACAGTAAGGCTCGGGACCTATGAACGCAGATTTCGAGCCAGACCTTGCGAGCTCACCTGCGCGTTGCCTGCAATCCCCCTGTGCTCGGGGACCTAGCCGAGCTTCACTTTGTTGTATCTAGCAAGGGATTGTAGTGCGTCGTAGCAACATTCGTCCGTTTTGTAGCCCATTAGGTTGGACGATAGTGCCTTACCTGACTACCTGAGACTTACAGGCTTAACAGGTTCATTCTTACATTTAGTTTCAAAATGATGATGGTTCGTCGAATTAGCTCGTAGAGTGTCAATGTTTTCTGGCCGTCATTTTAAACGAACCTTTTTAGTTGAGCTATGAATACGTGGGCGCATTACTGAGGCCAGTGACAGAGTTCTTGTTCATACAGAGACCAAATGGATTAGCATTTAAGAAGAGTTTCTTTCGACTTCAAATATCATGGTAACAAGCAGGCGAATGCCTGCCTGGTGTTGAGCTATGCTTGGACAGAGCAAAATTCCTATCTGAATACGACGACTTCAATTGTTCTTTCTCTCGGGTGTGGCTATAGTCGTGAACTTTGAACAAGTTTCTCAAGCAATCATCTTGATCTTGTTAGCCAGTCCACACCAAAAAGACGCGGAATAACTCGACCGAAATGTTGATTCGGCTAGTAATAGATATAGTTGTCCTTGATGTGATCTTAATGAAACATGTCTCCCACACCATTGACAATTGATTAACCTTCAGCATTTCCAAAGAAACATCACAAGGACACCACCACACAACATTTCGATCACATTGCTTGTCACCACAGCTCAACCGATTGCAGGTATTATTAGCTCATGCCGTAGTGCATTCTTTCTTTATTGTCGGGGGAGGACACAGCTCTTCCCTTGATTTCTCTGCAGAGGAGGTGTTTTGTGGTCATTTTGAATTAAGCAACCCTCCTGTTCAAGTTCCCAATCGGTGTATTGTCCCATTCTGTGGTCAGCTGGCTTCAATCCCTCATTGAATTGAACTTTCTACGGGTGTAGATCCAACTGTCTGTTATAACCAGCAATAAGTTTCACTAGTCAGTGACACTTTGCTGAAGCGGAGAATACCCTCGTGGCATATCGTACCGTACAAGTCTCAAGGCGATTCGCTCGGATAGCTGCTTTCCATTGTTGACGGTCCTGAGCATGCTGCTTCCAGTCATCAAGACCAAGCTGTCTTGCATCCGCAATTACTTCGTAGATTCGGTCTTCCTCTCCTTCGCGAACCAAGAGGCTCGGATTCGAAGACCCTCTTAGCTGGAGCATTGTTGTCCATGCGCTCGATGTGGCCGAGGCAAGGTAGTCGACAGATTTTTTGCTTCCGGACTACATCCACATCCTGGTACAGCTCGTAGAATTCGCAGTAGTGTCCGACGACTAGTCTGCTCACAATTTGGACAACATTAGTAACTTTTCACAAATTGAACACGTTCTGCGGTTCCTAAACGATCCCTATTGTATTGCTGAGCATAGTCCTTCTTCTACTAGCGCTGCAGTCCTTGGTGGACCTTGGTCTCAGCCGTCTAGCCTCTCCAGCTGGCGGCTGCTTCCTTAGCCAGCTGCCACCAATTTCGTTGAAGTTCTTCTCCGCTTATGTGCCCCATCGGCTTTAGTAGGCGTCGTTTTTTGCGTTCTCCCTCAAGTGCTCCCATCTCGTTGTGCAAGTAATTCTGCCTGGCATTCAGAACCATGTAACAACACACCATTCAGTTGCCATCTCCCTTGTGACTTCGCGCATCAATCGCAGGTGTCTCCACTTTCACATTCCCCTCGTTTTTCTCAAAACAAACCGATCTATAAACATATAAAATATAATCTCGTCCTATATATACTTTCAGACTCAAGCTTTTAAGATATCTAGAGGAAATAATTTATTAAGAAGGACGCTGCCGTTTGTGGCTAATTACACATGTATGTTACAAAAAAACAAAAAACCAAAAAACCACAATTATCACAAAAAAAATTTAGTATATGTATTTTAGTTTTCTTTTTGACACACATTTGAGTACTTTAGAATTGAATTGATGCTTAAACCTCTAAACCCAAGCAGATACGAGTGATGATGGGCTGAGACTCTGACGCGGGAGCTCTGTAACGCTTCTTGAGTTTGCCTCACTTCACAGTTTGTGACTTTGTCTAACTTTGTGTTTTGTATTGTTGTTTTGGATTGGAACACAACATTTTTTTGCACTAAATTTTGTTTAACTCACTAGTTTTTTATTTTTTTCTTGTTTTGGACGAAGGGTTGTTTTTGTGTGTCTCTCCGTGAGGGACAGAGAAGTTAGTCTCATGTCTCATTTGTGCATTGTCCAGTTGGAAATTTGAAAAATTCAAAATTATTTGTACGCTTCTGTGGATAACCAAACTCATTCGGGTATAAATAGAACACATACACACGTATCATAGTGTATAATGCCTAAAAGTATGCCTAATCTAGTCTTTGGTCTTTATTATGAAACTTGTAGACTTTAAGTATTTAGTTTTGTAAGGGGGTCGTCGTGGGTTTTGACTGTCAATCAGAAGGAGTTGGTCTTTGAGTGTGTTTGGATCATAAAGGACGTACCAGAGGTCTTAATGGGAGCAGTATAAGACTGTGGCATCAGGCCTACCTAACCTAACCTAGAGTTTGTTTCCATTCGATTCTTGTAAGCAGATTACTTCCACTTTCGGATGATTTCGTGGGTTGATGCAAACAATTTGCGTTTGATTTTTCTTGACAAAGATTCAAATTGTAAAAAATGTTATAATCAGAAATGAAGTATTACAGAGATGCACGAGTTCTACCTCTCTTCCCCCTTAAAATGTTTGACAACTGTCATAACGTGTTCATAAACCAAATTGACCAATCAGAGGACGACATTCACGTTATTTCGTGAATAACCATCAAAAATGTATGAATATCTGCCAGAAAAGTACTCAAATTCGTCGATGGACTAGGGGGCAATCGGCTGTTGATTCGGCTATCTCTGTAATTACTTCATTTCTGGCCACAATTTGACAACTGTAAACGCTGATGGAGAGAGTAAAGTTACTAGTTGAGCAACTAAACTTGTCGCGTTGCATCTGCATTGGCCTATAAGGTTGCATGAGAACGAAAACAGCCCATTTGTGTTGGGCTAAAAGAAAGAACGAGAGACACTGCGTGCCACCATTAGCGTTTCATGAGAAACATAACCAATGGCGAACTCCAACTCGGTATTGAAACGGGCCGTGGACAGAAACCATTGCTCATGCGCATGTGAAATGTGATCTCTTGTCTCAAACAACCGGAAGCGAGTTCGATCACTTCATACGGAGTCCAACAGTTTGCAGTTTTGCTGTTCAATTATTTGTTTCGTTCGAATTTTGGCAACTCGTTTGGGATGTAACTGTTTGACACGGTCTATCAACACGACTTAAAGCATCCATTATGCCATTATTTCAACGTCTGTCCCAGTCCCCAAGTCCCTATTCACCAATTTCAATGATTCACAAATGTCTTTCTGCCAAGGAAGTCCCAGATCTTGATACCAATACAATACGATCCAATACAATACGATCTTGAAAAGGCCGACCTTAAAGGGGCAAGTAATCGACTTCAGCAGAATTCCAGGATCGAGCATTTTTCTTACGTTGTTCTTTTCCCATCTGGTAATTTGCATATACCATGCAAATGGTTGGTTGTAGCAAAATGATGTCAAGGCCAAGATTGAAGATTTCAAGATGGGCTATCCGATGGACATGATGTCCTCCCCTTCCCTCCCCCCTTGTCATAGGTTTTTAGGACTTTCCTCTATTCCTTTGAAAAACACACCAAATAACGGTAAATTTTGTGTTGTTGTAAATGCCATCGTGTAGACCACGGTTCGATCTACAATATTGCCCTAGACACATTTGTCCGCAGACTTATCCTTATCGAGATATTGCATGCGGAAATCAGCTGAAGTAACTTTTGTTGGGAGGCGATACCTGCTGAAATTTCTGGTGGCCTGGTATCCCATTTTGGATTTTTGGATTTTCTCGACTCATTTGTACGCATGTGTCTTGGAAAGCATCGGACCTAGCAAAAAGTTGCCATGGGCAATGTTGAAGGTCTGAGTGTGGGCTATCTGGTGGACATGATGCTCCTCTCCCCACTACCCCCCTTGTCCATGTTTTTCTGGTTATGTGCTGATCCTTTGAAATACACCCCGAATAACAGTAGATTGGGTGTTGTTGTAGATGTTGTCTTGTAGTTCAGGGTCCAATCTACAAAATTGGCCTTGACCATTTTTTTGTCAGACCTACCGTTTTCGAGATATTCGAAGTTGAAACCAGCTGAAGTGACTTCTGATGGGAGGAGATACCTGCTACTGGTGGCCTGGTGTTACACTCGGAATTTCATAATTTTTACGGAATTGTTTGCACTGTGGGGGGGGGGGGGGGTGTACTTTTGAACTTATTTTTTTTGGATATTTTTCGTAAATGGTTAGTCTTACCGAAGTGTTTTAAAGGACAATGTTGGAGATCTGACGATGGGCATGACTCCTGAACCCATTGCTCCACCCCCCTCTTGCCATTGTTTTTGGGTTTTCGTATGAAAACATAGCGTTCTTGCGCTTATTACTTGGAACTCTCGACTTCCAATGCTTACCTGATTCAGCTTGAAACCTGAAAAAAGGGTGACATTCCAGCTCCTGGACTCTGTGTCCAGAATCAAAGACATTGGTTTGGATATTTTCTTATTTCTTTATTGTTTAAATATAACACAGTACAATTGCATACAGTGATAGAATGCTTAAGACAAACAAACAAACAAATTGACTTGAAAGTGGCTTCAGGCCCAGGTCAGGTGCGATGCAGAATATTTTGACGATCCAGTGTGTGGTTCAGTGTTTCCTAAGAACAGGACGGGCTCTGGAAATGCTTGCTGTTTGAAGCTCGGCATTTGTAGATGATTTCTCTCGAACTGGATGGATTTGAAAACAAAAAATCATCGACCTGAGGAAGAAAAAGGAAAGAAAGAAAGTTCGTGTTGAGCATTGGGTACCTAATTGAAGTTGGTTGTGGGTCTTACCTGCACAGCGAAAGATCTAAGCTCATTGACTGCTTCGCTTGGGGACGAGTGGTCTGGAAGCTTGCTTCAGAGATGTTTCTTCTTGTGGATGCCGCTTGCGCAGACAGACACTACTGGTGCCCTGGAAATGCTGAAAACAGAATAAGCGATTAGTTAACCAACAATCAAATTTACTTGTGAAATGAGGCCCCTTTTTTTTAAAAATATGACCTTTTAACGCTTCCACAATGAGACATAAGGCAATGTCATTAATCGTTGAGCTAAGACCAACGCCTTACCGTCTATAGCAAGTACGTTGCACTGCGTAAGCACATATATTTCATCCCTCATATAGTACTTAAGACTTAGTTAGGTAATTGGGTTCCCTAAAGCCCTAGTGGCCGTGGCGAGGGAGTGTCTATAGCCCTATAGCCCAGCCCAAACCACATATGAATCCGAAGAGTTTTTTCAGTTCAACAGCGTTTATGTCCTCTAGCCCTACAACGACGGAACTGCCTTCTTTTCTTTCCTAGGGACGGACAGTCGTTGGGTGGATTCAATTTCTTCCTCATCTCATCAGCTTCTGCTCAACTCGGTCAGACG
Organism: Eristalis intricaria; assembly: GCA_964034865.1. NCBI lineage: Eukaryota > Metazoa > Arthropoda > Insecta > Diptera > Syrphidae > Eristalis > Eristalis intricaria. The sequence goes on along the minus strand of OZ035874.1, from coordinate 2,301,092 downwards.
CATTGCATGTGTTCCTACGCCACATTTCTCGATAAGGACTCCTTTTAGCATACGTACATCCTTGAGGGAAGGAGGAAGCTGATTAATGATGTTGATCTTTCTTGCTGTCGTCCTCCATAGAGCCCTTGCTAATGCTCCAATACTCAGACCAAGGCACCGAGCACTGGCTTTATTCAGGGTGTCGTATTCTAGTTTTTTCCTTATGGAGCTGAGCGGCGAATGCACATTGCTAGAGATTCTTCGGTTCGGTCAACAAGGTTATCTCTCTGACGCTTTGTTTGGGAACCCATACCAGCTTCAATGTCAGGGTGTCTGGTGCTATGGCCTTGGCTATCAGAAAAAATTGTGGTCGATTTGTCGGTACATTGTGTATTCGTTGATAGTCTCCCCCGTCGTGTGGCGAACCTCAGATGCCAAAAGAGAATACCACTATCCTTGGTCCCTGTAGAAGCAAGACTCTTCTAGAGTTCGATGAGAGTGACTTGGAATACCTGAGATTTCTGGAGGAGCAAATGCTGGATCGATGGTTTCCTAATTAAATGCCAACCGGCAGTACGTTTTCAAGGAGCAAGTCACTCCAAATCACTCTCATCGAATTCCAGAAGAGTCTAGACACCCCTTCTGCTACTGGGTCCACGGGTGGTGGCGTTTTGAGTCCTATTGGGACCTGAGTTGTTTCTTGTGACTCCTTAACATTTTCACATCCTTCAAATGACTACTAGGAACATCGTCGCCGCTTAGTTGGCGATCAGATCGTTTTTTTTTTTGTTGCTAATGTTCAAAAGTCTTCGACTTCAATCCCGAGGGACAGGGTGGTTAAGAAAAACTACGCATCCGGTGACGTGTACAGCTGGAAAGGGACCTCAAACAGCTGACTAGTACTGCGGTCCAGGTCCACACCGAACTGTAGCTCTAGCCAAAGAAGAAATAACAGGGACTTAGGGACAGCGCCTATTGCGGGACAAACGAGTCTAAAGACCAGACTATGACCTATTCAACAAACCTGAAGGCTTAAAGTATGTTGAGTGAATGACAGAGATATCCTCTCTCGTGGAGTGAAACGCGACCATAGGTGGTCAACCTCGCCTGGAGACCAGAGTGACATGTCTGTTGAGTGAATGAGGTGCTTCCTTCTCTCGTTTGTCAGTCTTCCATTTCCAGCGATTAAGTCCCTCCCATCAAATTTCGCCAAGAGTCAGTGTTTTTATTTGTATCATTTGATTTCGTCACTAAATCTGAATGATCTTGATTTTCCCTTAAGCGCGCTCACACCCCAGCCCGTGCTCGCATAAAATAATTCACTCACATCAACCGTCGAAAGTGCAGCCGTGGTTCCTCCTCCCGGGCACTTAAATTTTTACGTCCACACCTCCTCTCAAGACATCAACGGCAACGATGTCATAACTATTGATGGGCAACTTTCACGAGGACACATCCTCCTCATCGGAGGCACCACTCCTCGGCCATTGAACACTCATTTATGCCGCTTCCTAATGAAGCTCTCTAGCATCCTTGACAGACGCATTCCCCACAAGAAAAAAAACTTTATCCATTTTCCCTTTTTTCCCGATAATCTAGAAACCTAACAGCTCCACTCCTCCCCTCCGACGTGGACTAAGAGGAGTTAGAGAAAACAAAACAGGTATGAGGAGGACTCGTATATTCCATCCTGATTTATGTCCCTTTCCAGTCTTTATGACTTCTAACTTCCACCGTTTCACAAATTGCTTTACAGCACTCTCCTTGCGTCCGCCACGTCGAATGGCTCAAGTTTGGTCATAAAAAATTATTCTTTATGTCCCCTCCAATACAGAACGACACACAGTCTTTCGTCCTCCCTAAGCAGCCGTATGCCACGGTACAGGTTGCTGCACAATTGCAAAGCAAAAAAGTGTATCCGCCTAAGCGAAATCGTCTCTTGTTGCGCCGCGGCGCGCCGTGGATGGCGGCGGATTCGTGCGCCAGCATCCGTTTCGGTGTAAAATTGAAAATAAAGACACGTCCTTGCGGCGCTGAAATTATTAATTAAATATTTATCATTGTTTATGGGACGTTGGTTGTGCCGAGCGTCTTCGTCATCGTCCACGAGACGCTTGTCTTCAAAATGTTACGACTTAAAGACCTTTTGATTGGCAGTTAAGGTCAACGCGACGACCGCCGTCTGGGGGAGTATGCAAATGGCTGCGCATTCAGCGACAGCCTTGTGGGGACGAACGTCTCAAGGGCGTAGCTTTAAATCCAACCATCTGGTTCATTATCATAAAATGTCAATCTAATGGGATTCTTTTTTTGTTTTAGTTTGCTCACCATCACCCTGCGAATCTATCGGCACGCTCACGGACGATGACACCAACAACGACGAGAGCACCAGCAGTGCCACCGACATGACACCGATCAACGAACGTGAGGACATATTCACCAAGACGCCACCCGAAACGCCCACGCCCAGTGAGCCGGAGGACGTTCGTGCGGCCAGTCCGGTTATGAGGAACTTCCGTGGCTACCTTCACTCATTCGATCGCCGAAACTCGGACACGAACTTCCTGCTGAAACGGCAGTCGAGTGGCGAACGAGTCAACTTAGCTGAGGAGATCCGAAAGCTCTCCGACCACCTCCTGATGCTGGCCAAGATCAACGACAAGCTAGGCGGCAGCGGAGGCGGAGAAAGTGGCATCGATACGGGGAACGTGACACCGACCAACGAAGAAGAGCGCAGCACGAGCACAGTAACAAGCGCCACAAGTGGCAGCAGTAGTAGTCAGACTTCATCTGTGATAAAGGATTCCTCTAAGCACGTGTCCAGCTTCAGCAGCAGCAGTAGCAGCTCCAGCTTCACATCCAGGTCTAGCATAGCAGCGACGAGCTCGACCAGAGTCAGCTCCTTGTCCGTCCGCCTGCAGCAGTCCATCGAGGAGACGCCAACAATCCTGGCCAACGGCAGCAGCGCGCAGAAACTACCGCCGACCGGCGCATCGGCCAAGCACACACTAGTCACGCAGGTCTCCCAGCAGAACGGAATGAAGGCGCAATCCATTCAGAACGCAATCAACAGCATCGCAACGTCCAGTGTCTCCGAGGCGAGCATACGACGCGCGAAATTCCGCGTCAATCAAATGAGCCGCGACGTCCCCATCGGCTCGCCAGACAAGCATCAGACCGTCAACCTCGAGGAGGCAGCCAACACCACCAAGGACTGCCTGCTGCACCTGCTGGAGAAATACAACGAGAGCAAGATGCGCAACCCGCTCGGCCGCCACCAGAGCATCAGCGGCGACTGGAACGTCTCCGACAACCTAGAGTACCGCTCGATGAGCTCCATCAATGCATTCTTTCAACGGCACAACAACAGCGGGAAGAACGTCAAGCAACTGCAGGCTCAGCTGGAGGGAAAAATCAACAACAACTAGTCTAGATTCGAGAGGACCTTCATTTAGTACTTAAGGCGGCGACCGACCAAACGCACAAATCAGCTTCTAACCTTTCTCTTTCTCTCTCTCTGTCTATCTCTCCAACCAACTACATACTTACTTTTATGATTAATTAATTAATTTATTTAAACAAAACCAAAAACTTAGGAAAATACTTTGTCCTACACACAAACACACGCGCACACGAGCCCACGCGCAGACGCACGCTCACTTGGCGTGGAGCAAGCATAACATGAGAAAACATGAGTAGCTAGTAAGGCCTATTGCGAATAGAGTAGTTAATTTATTTTTAGTCGAAAGCAAATAAATACGTTTACAAATTTGTTGTTTATTGTTAAACAAATCAATCGAAGCGGATTTTGCTGAATCTCCCCTGACTTCGACTGGGTCGAGAGAGTGAACTTCGAGTCGAGTAGGTGTGAACTAGAGGAAGCCGGACAAAGACTGTTTTGTCGCCGTCGTTGGAGCGTGGCGGAGTCCTTTAGACACACAAACACTGTCGATTTGTAAGGGAAACCTCAACCTGTTGACAGATTTGCGTGAGAGAGTGCGTTTTGACCGCACAAATGTAAGGCAGTTTTGGATCTCATCGGGAAAGCGACATAAGTTCGTGGAACCTTCTCTGTATTCCTCCTTCAGGTAAGGCTTCTTTTTCCTTTTAGTCTATTTCCAGATAGTGTGTCAGCAGGAGTCTTCCACAAGACGAAACATCTCTGAAGAAAGCTTCCAGACCACTCGTCCCCAAACGAAGCAGTCAATGAGCTTAGATCGTGTACTGTACAGGTAAGATCCACAACCAACTTCAATTAGGTACCCAATGCTCAACACAAACTTTCTTTCTTTTCTTTCTCTTCCTCAGGTCGATGATTCTTTGCCTTCAACTTCATCCAGTTCGAGAGAGATCGTCTATAAATGCCGAGGTTCAAGCAGTTCCAGAACCCGTCCCGTTCTCAGAAAACACTGAACCACACCCTAGATCGTCCTGCATATGCACCATCTCTGACCTGGGCCTTAAGCCACCTTTAAAGTCAATGTTTGCTTGTTTGTTTGTCTCAAGCCTTCTTACACTGTTTGCAATTGTACTTGTTATTTTTAAGCATTTCATCAATAAAAGACAAGAAAATACCCAAAACTATGTTTGATTCTGGACACATAGTCCAGGACATCTTCATTTTTCAGGTCAGATCGATCATCAGTCAGAAGGACATCATGTCCATCGCATGAGTCGAGAAAACCCGAAAATCCAAAATGGGATACCAGGCCACCAGAAATGGTAGTAGGGTACCTGTCGTTTTTTTCTCAACTTTTGACTCTTTATATCTCGGAAACGGTGCGTCGTACGGTAAACCGACCAAGGACGATTTTGAAGCTCATGACTTGATCTAAAGGATGCACTTGGAAAAAGGACGAATTTACCGTTATTTCAGTGTGATTTTCAAAGGATAAGTGATTTTTTGTGTCAAACATGCTTCTGTGACATGAATCATGGAAAATTTCCCATCGCAGATGAATGGTTTTCAATCTGAATTGTTCCTCTGAACGTGGACACCAACCTCCATAGCTTGGAACCTCTTTAAATCGCTGTTTAAGCGATAAATAACAGCATTTTAGTACAGAATGTCGCTTATTTTGTCAAAATTTTGCCAAGATAACGGTAAATTTGTCAACTTGTCAGTACCATCATCTAAGTCAAGCCACGAGCTTCAAATTAGGCCTTGACCATTCTGTTGTACGACGCACTGTTCTCGGGATATACACACCAGAAAATTACATACATATGAACAGACCCCCTACTAAAATTTCTGGTGGCCTGGTGCCCCAGCCAGATTTGTATGGAAAAATTGACTTTTTGGACATCGTACCGCTCCCGCCCCGCTCCACATACCGCCTGCATATCGCTTCCCATATCGCTCTACGGCCCGCCGGACCTGCTGGACCTCGCCGGCGCCATACCGCTCCGCATACCACCACTATACCGCTTAGCGTACCGCCTCGCATACCGCCGAGCGCGCCGTCCTCTGTACCGGCCAAAATACTGCCGACCATACCGCTCCGCTGAACCTGAGCGGTACAAAAGTCAGATTTTCATACAAAATCTCAGAAAAACACCAGGCCACCAGAAATGCAGAAAAAGCAGCAGGTATACCCACTTATGCAACCTAAAGTATGCAACGATTTTTGGTGTGGCAAAACATGCAACTTGAAGTATGCAATGATTTTTTGGGCATGGGTGACGTGATCATCGGGCATCAAAAATCGTTGCATACTTTAGGTTGCATAAGTGGGTATACCTGCTGCTTTTCCTGCATTTCTGGTGGCCTGGTGTCCCAGCCGGATTTCTACGGAAAAATTGAGCTTTCTTGCACTACGAATTTTTCGCAAACGACTTGTTGGATTCGGACGAAAATTGGCAGGCATGTTGTGGGGAGTTTGGGCTACATTTTGGACGGCACGGGAGGCGGTATGCTCAGCGGGAGGGAAGCGGGACGGGCGGAATATTTACTTTGGTTTGGTTTTGATCAGTCTTACCTGTGGGGGTTATTTTTTTAATTACCTACTGCTACTTACCCTGATTTGAGTCTGAAATAAATGAATGATCCTGAAAAGGACATTTTGTGCATTTGAGCACGGTCCTGAAAAGGACCTTTTGTGGGTTTTGTTTACAATTGGGTTTACTTTTTTGTCGCAGGATTTAAGCAACTATCAAGTCGAGCAGACTGAAACTGCTGACCAAGATAGATGCGCCTGCCAATCTTTCTTTAGAGATTGATGTGGCTTATGTCGGAAGGACTTTTACATGCAATACTTACCTTTATACTTACCACTTGCACCATCGGGGCTGGTCATGGCCTCAGAGTCCGTTCCGCAGACTGGACGTCGTTGGACTCATGCTGAGTCACTATCTATCCAGCAGGTTGGACATCGTTAGAGTCACGTTCGTTACACCGGCTGGACTCCAGTTTATTCTACAGGGTGACTAGATAAGAACGTTGGTATACAATTGATTCCACCTTTATTTTGAAGCTGAATTCATGTCAAAGTGTGTCTCGAGCTTCCTGCCTATGCAAAATGCGGTCGGTGGAATTTGTGACCCATTCCATCGAATTCCTTGGTGATACAGAAGGCAAATCTCCAGAAGACAACGAATACATACAGGCTGAAACAAGAAGTGACGAGATGTGTCAAAAAGAGGACATATCGAAGGAGGTGGTACTTCAATTCTTTCTGTGAGCTGATTTTTGTGTGAACTTACCTTGGAGTAACTGACTGACTGACTGTTGTATATCCCAGGTTTGGTGCGTGTATTAGCCATGTCTTCCTTAGGTCCTGTTGAACCCATTGTGATGCCTATGAGGGAAACATAACCTCCTAACCTAAGTTCATATTTCGTACTCATCTTCCTTGACCTTGTCATATTGTTGTTTCTGTGTTCTCAAGGCATACTGAACTGCTCATGAACCTGAGAATAGAGGTTAGTTAGATTCCTGTTTCTTCTTGGAGGTTCTGCAAGAGGTATTATCCCAGAGTCTGTCCCTCATTGGCTGTGACGATTTCCTGTGTCGATTTTAATACCTACAGGAAATATGACTTTTTACTCTAAACTGCTGCACAAGAACTAAGCAAAGACAAAGATGATGTTCATGTCTTTCTGAATACTTACTCAATTTAACTCTAGACCTAGACGGCAGCTCCTCGTCACTTTCACAAACATGTTCACATTGCGACGAACCTCGTTTCAAGTTACATTCTGCCAGAACATGTCTGTTTCCAGTTGAATGGCGATGAACAACCCTCGATTTGTTTCAACTTTCGGGCTGGCACCCCTGTTTTCGTCTGTGCTGCAATGCAACGGGTCTCCTCAAAGTTCCATCGCTGGATTGTGTCCACGATAACCTCGCCGAAGTGCCATCTACCGGCAAGTGTGCGGAGCAAACAACCACACAGTCGTCGTCGTCCCCCAGAGTCCGAGACAAAAAAAATGCAACATGAATTTGAATTGCCTCGTAAAGAATGTTTATTGATTTCTTCTTAACTTATCATTTACGAAACATATTATTTATTTATGAAGGATTCAAGATTACTAACTACAATTTGTTTGTACATGAATATATTATGTTCTATTTTCTCTTAATCATAACTCCTCTTCTTGTCTCTGCTTCTGCGTGGATTGGGTCTGACCCACCGGTTCCCTCAAAAGAAAGGACACCGCCACAGTCACAAATTGTTACAAAAAATAAACTGCGCACTTATTCATAATCTTAGCTTAGAGTGTCTTATCGTTAAACTTATCGTTAATCTTATCGCGAATAATGTGAAGGCGACGAATGAACGCCTGAATGGAAAATTCTATCAATTTATGGATCCTCGCTGGCCATGGCCAGTCTTTCTCCATAAGGTCAAGAGAATTTTCCCCCTCCCACTTCCCACACAGAGTTGACTGAATTCAAAGTCGATGCTGATTCAATGACAAATGCGAGCGGGGTTTCTGTGACAAATTGCACAATGGTAATGTATTGCCTGTCACCGTGAACACACGCACCTCGTATTTGTCTCTGCGTTTGAGAGAGAATCGAGATGAATTCGACTCAGAGCTGAGGGGAAGAAGAATGTCGAATGTTTCTTCTTGCCTTCGTGCGGGAAGAGAAGAACAAACATTCGGTAAATAATTTCAAACAAATCAAGTACAACTGAGAGCATGAAGGGGTTAGCTTAAATGTATTTCTAGGCGCGCTTCGTCGCTTCTCATAATACAATTCCAAACGGTAATTTCTTCTTTCCAATTCAGATCTTGTTTACACATAATGTCATTGTTTGTGATTAAGTCTAAATAAAATATTTACAATTTGTGGTTAGCTCGAGTAGGTGCTTAGGATGCAGCTGTGCAGCAGACGGTCTCACGGAGTTGGTCATTGGAATGTTTGACTTGGAGTGATCCTGACACAGGGCAACATTCCAATGAGCACTGCATGAATGGCCACGTCTCTGGCTAACTGCTCCTTACCGATCACACAATGGTAGGTATAAATGTTTCGAGAAGGGAATAAATTAAAGTAATCAACGAAATGGTAATGCACAGACCTTATCCTGCGTGGGACAAGCTGTGAATGTTATGGTTAGTTGGTCTTAAGAGAAAATGTGTTGTTTGTATGTTAACTACTAAATGTTTAGTATATGGCATTTGTGGGAAGGAAGTTTGAAGTTTTTCGTTTTTTTTTTAAGGTCTTGAAGGTTTATGCTTTTAGTTCGAGTTAAAATTAAGGAAACGTTTATACTTTTGTTGTTTTTGTGTGTTGAGATTGAATGATTAGCGATTCCTCTGGAGGGTCTTGAAGGAGCTGTGCAGTGATGAACTTAGGCTGCTGCTGCTGCTTGCGCTTGTGGTGCGGGCACGTTTTGCTGGTGAGACCTTCTTGGGGGCTGGCCCTAAGCGTTTGCGTTTCTTCATGTATTCTGAAAGGAGAGAAGAATGAATTGAGGTTAGTTTTGGTGTCTTTTGAGATGGTTTAACGAGGAATAGAGTAAATCAAGCGTTCATTTGAAAGAAATCCTTTCATTTTCCTGCGACAAACACAAACAAAAATGTGTCCCGACCTGTCCTCTGCATCTACCTAACCCACGCGCTCTCATTATCTCCATCAGCATCAGTCGATTATCAAAACATTGGCTTCACACATTGATCCCTCCACAAGCGGAAGCAAACAACAAAACCAGCCAGCCGCCGGCCACTGTCACAACAATAAGATGATCCTGATGACTCAACTGAGAGAATTCTCAGGAAAAACCTCTTCACAGGACTCTTTCCGGCACTCGTCGATAAAAACAAGACGAGACCTCTTCACAGGACTCTCTCCGGCACTCGCCGACAAAACACAAGACGAGATTTGTATTGTTTCCTCCTCTTTCTCTCTCTCTGTTTCTTCAATGACGCGTGCCGTGATTTTGCTATGCCTCGCCGCTGCCTGATTCTTTTCTTCGAAACAAAAACAAAACGCCAGAGGTCGGTCCTTGAACCTGACGCACATACACCGAAAGGAGATCAATTCCTTCACAAACACACACAAGCATCCACACACTCCGGAAAGTCAAAAAAGGAGGGTCGCGGTGGTGGTACATGTCATTTGTTTGGTATTGGATTACGCAGTCGAAGGATATCTTAGAACCGGATTTCCTTTGACAATTTCTCTTCCTCTTGTGTGCTTTTTTCGTCGCCGCACGCCGTCATCTGAACCGTTCACTTGAAGTGGAACAATTTATGCACTCCGCCTCCTTTATGGTTACCTGATCTCATTAGCATTCTTCCCTCGATCCTTCACCGCCGCCGCCGCCGATGTCGTTGTCGCGACGGAATAAATTTCTCGGTCAATTCACACCACGTCAAATGGTTGGAATGGGCAAGGACATATGCCGCTTTTCCGAATCCTTACGAGAGGAGCTCGTGCTATGCACTTTACATATTTTCTCGATAGCAATCGAATTCCTGAATTCATTAAATGCCTAGAGCGAGCAACTCAAACTTCGCGGATGAATGCGGGCCACGCTGTTTGTCGCCAGATCATGATGGTAGCCTGGTGCGCTCTTGTAACAGTCAGATGTGAGTTTCGATCGAATTAGGAGAGGACTCTTATCAATTTCTATTCATCACCAGTCGCGAGGTGTAATTAGTTACAGGAGAGGCGAATGCCATTCCAGCGACAAATGATCATCCCTTGTAAAGTGCACACAAGTCTAGGGGTCATTGCATGCGATTCCAGGCAGTGAAGTATGCTCGATAAATCCGTTGTGCCCGAGGACAGCTGCTCGTTGGATGTGGCACGCAACATTAAGTACGAACATCGCTTGTCATTCGCTCGAGGGTTGAGAAGGGTGAAATGCTTTCTATTTTCGTATCATTTTTTGGGGGGAGGCCGACCGATGACTGCTGCTGCAGCCGCACATCTGGTTCGCATATTTGATTTTATGGGATGCAGCGCCGATGAAGAAGGGTAGGCTTTTAAAGATCCGATGTGGTGGAAGTGGAAACACACTTTTTCGGAACTAACAGATGCAGTGTGTGTGCTGGAGAGGAGATTAGGGTGCGTCACGGTGTTTGGATCGCGAGAAACCAGATTAACTTGAATCCAGTGGTGCAGTGTGTCACTGAACAGGATCTCTCAACACAGCCATCGATAGAAGAAGCAAACCACCCTCGATCTCGTCAATCGTTCCCTGACACATCCTACACGCCCTTCGACTAAAATTATGACTCCGTTTCAGAAATCGAGGGTAGATCACCGACACGCAATGCCATTAACGAACATCTGTCCTAGTAATTATCCTCCAAAAATAAGACCACATTAGTTCCCTTTCTAGAGCCGCTCCCATTCGTAATGAGTTCCTTTTTGTCTAACCGTCAATAGGACGTCAAATCACGCCCCTTCCTTTCATTCTCCTTTTTTCAAAGCCGCGCTCCGCACTCCCTCGCAATCCGATTTTCAAAATCAAAACACACTAGACCGTGAAACCAAAGCAAAAAAAAAGGAAAAAACACAAATCAACGAAATGTGAAATGAAGGAAAATAAATAAATAACCGGCGCGGCGATGAAAGGGGTAGAGCGGCGCGAGTATCCCGTAATTACAATTCAAACGACGACGCATTTCCGTTTCTCCGCTCGGCGAGAAGACGAGGCCTTTTTTGAATACCCTGCTGTACCACTGTCGCCACCATCGCCGCCTCGAATGTCGAGACGAACTCCACTTAAGACAAAAGAGGGAGCATCTTCACTTCCATTTCCCACCGGATACAGAAGGAAAACCACGAGACGTGGGAAACACAAGAAATCCATCGGGAGAAAAACCGTTGAAACCATATCACCATAACGTCCAATCGACCGCGATCGATCGATCCACGTCTCAATTGAGTAATTTCGAAGCGTTATCTATCTCGCGAGGGTGGCCGCGACTGCCGACTACCGACTGGCGGCTGGTGTACATGCATGTGAGCTATGAGAATGTTTCTTTCAATTTTCCGCTTGATTTACCAAGAAAACTCAACGTCTACCGTGAGAATGAACACCATAAAAAGTTCTCGCGACTCACCTGTAATCTTGGGCTGACGCTTGGGCTTCGGCTGAACTGCAGCAGCGGCAGCAACATTTGATGGGGCAGCTGATGCAGAAGGTACTTCGAATGCAACCATTGATTCGTCCTGCGAATCTTCGCACGAGTCCTCCTCTACAGTCGATGCGGATGAGTTTGCACGATCGGCGCGTTCGTCCAGCAAGAGGTCATATGATGTAATTTTTGGTTCCTCGCGTATATGGGCCGCACGGGTGAGTGTGTACATCTGTGGGACAATCTCTTTTTTGTCGACGCGTTCCCATGTGAACTGTGTGCTGGTGCTGTTCAGAGGGCTCCCATTGCGGAAGTCAAAGCCCCATTTCTGTGTTGCTTTCTCTTGGTGTTTCTCCAGTTGTTCGGTGCAGTGTCTGAAAGTGAGAGGAAACACAAGAAGAACATGTCATTAAAGTCGTGCTGTCGTTATGGACGGGTATGGGATCAAGATCTTTATCGGCTATGAAAAAAAAAACAAAAAAAGAAGAAATTATGGCCGAGATATGGTCCTAGACTGTGGCCACTTTAAATTCCATTTAAATCGAATTCAGTGGCGACAGGTTGAAGGACCTTACTGTTGACAAATCGAAATCGATTCCCATTTGTTTTCCATTGCCTCTGCCTCCTTCGACGATAGTGTAATTAGGACGAAATGCGTTTCCGAATATGCGTCATCACCGTTTGTCATCGACGAGGATGTGCGCTCGCGATTGAACTAAGAACTCACATTCGCATTGGCGATAAACAATAACAAAAAAAAAAGTCGCTGAGAAATCACTGAGTCAGTAATCAGTCAATGAAAACAAAAAACACCAATAAAACAAAAATGAAACCAATTCAAGGTCTCGCCTCATTCCCATTACGTTCGTGTGTACATGTACATATGCATTTTTCAAACTCACTTTGTTGTCTCTGCAGGTTTCGGTGCCCCGAAGAGATTCCTCTTGATTTGTGTGACCTGCCGTCCGCAGGACAGATTCCGTCTGAAGGTTTGCATTTCGTGCAAATGATGTCGCTGATTGAATTCTGTCAAAAATGCTGGATTCAACAGACTTGCGGTCATTTTTCCTTTTCTGCTAAGTCTTCACTGCTCCTGGGCTTATGTCAATTATCGTAATACCACACGCAAGTGGTAATGAAAAGCAACAAAATGTCGAGTCGAATGTGTCGAATTTCCTGCGACTTCAGCTCAAACACGAAACCACACAAGTTCACGGTTTAACAGAGTTTATCGTTTTGTTTTGTCTGCCTCTTCTCTACGTCACTGAGTTCTTGTTTGAAAAAAGAGCTTTTCTCCAAACCAGTGAAGCACAAAAGTATATAGTAGTTCTGTTTTGAGGTTAAAACCGACACTTTTGAACAAATTCGATTTCAAAATAAACTCCTCATCGAAGAACACACGTGAAATTATGGAAGTTTTTTTTTGTTTTTTTCTTCAAAACACGAATTGGAAAAATTATTCCAATTAGTTTCCAAACAAGAAAAATGGAATTCACTGCACTTTGGGGTAAAAAAGAAAGAATCCACTTGAATTTCTCAAGATGTCGGATAAATGTCAGATTGAAAGAGAGACCAGATCGTCCGGAGCCGGCTGAGCAAGTGAGATAAACACAGCCGCAAACAGCACACACGCTCAACTTCACTTCACTTCGAAATTTTAAATGTTTCCAAATCCAACTCGAACTCAATCTTTTCACAAATTTTCAAAATTCCTTGCACAAGTCTTGATGCGAGTGTGTTGCAAAAATAAACAAACTAAACAAAATTGAATTGTTTCACGTAACAGCAAGAGAAAAACTGCTGTCACCACTGTTCACATTCAGAGCGATTCTAGGACTGACGATTGTGTAGAGAAAATTTATTTTGATCGCGTTGGGTTTGTGTCGTTTCGTTTGCTTCGCTTTTCGGATTCTCCACCGTCTCTGTCGTTTTGTGTGTTCCCTTCTCCTTCTCTCCTTCGCTTCGGCACGAACACCACTGTCGGTCCGTTGTTTTTCACTTCGACTTCGGGCGAAACTATTCCGATGTTTGGGACTGGGATTTGGTGTGTCTGCTGTCGACTGTCTCGCTCAGACTTGTTTGTTTACGATGCTGCTGCTGCTTGCTGACGGGTTGGTTCGGTTCGCTACTCGGGCAGAAATGACTCGAGAGGAAGAAGTTTTTTTCCTGTTGTGTTTTGTGGTCGCTTTCGCTTTATGTGGATGTTTTGTATTTTTGTACACGTTTCGCTCTCTGAGTGCGCTTGTGTTGGTTTTTGGTCGAGGCCGATTCGATGGAGAAAGACGGACGGAATCGTTGTGTGGAAGCGTCGACGAGCTTGTGGTGTGATGATGCGCAAATCGAAGGTGAAAAAAACTTGTCGAAAGTGAACTTTTCCGTCGCCATCCCACGATTTGGCGCGCAAACTTTGGCAACGTACCGATGGGGGCTGTTGCCAGATGTGTTGGGGCTTCGTTGGGCATTTGTGGAGACTTTGGAGATGTTGTTGGGCGATGGTTGGTTGGTTGAATGGGTGTAACTACAAGAGGCTGTTTGGTCGTGTGCCAATTGCGTTGGAAGTCTGGCGAGATAGTATTCTTGACAGGGACATCCCACTCAATGATTGCCTCGTTCTGTTTGCAAAGTTTAGGGTTCAATAGAGACACTGCATACCCTTGATTGATTCAGAGAGCGGGATGTGTTTGCAGGCATCGCAAATGATCTCCGAGGAGATGTTTAGATTGAGGGGCAGGCCTCTGGTCAGATTGAGATAGTTCTGTCCAGGGATTTATGAAAGCCATCCCTAATCTTACCCCGCCATTCCGTCCTCCAAATAAAGAACCCCACACGAAAAATCCTTTTCTCTCATCCTCACAAAGACAATCATCACTCCTCCTTTGCTGCTGAAACAACCAAAAAAGGAGTGATGATTTCTAAATGCCCCAACTGAGTACTGATTGATGTTCTCCTCGTCAAAGGATGCGATTTCATAATCGATCAATATGAGTACTAATCGTTATAATCCTTTATCCAATTCCGAGGCCCCGTAATTATCTTGACACTCAATTAATTTTGATCATGGTCTGAGGATCCTTTTTCCGTTCAAATGTCTGCAGATACTTCAAAAATGATGTGTTTTACTTGGAAAAATTAACCATAATGGTTTGTTGATTGGAAATAAACCACGACTCCTTCTTTTCTTCTTTTTTTTGTTTTTTTTTTGTTTTCAAATTGTTCACAAGGAGCGAACGGGGAAATCGTAAGGATGGGAGTTTGGAAACAACGACGCTGCAGGAGATTGCATTGGAAGAGATTATGTGAAGTACCTTTGGAATGTTTAGAGACATTTCGCTCCGGTGATGACTGCGGGAGAAGGTTGGTGCTGATTGATGGTGTCAAAGGATTTGACGTTCGCTCGAACAGTCTTTGGTTGTGTTTGGTGGTGGCTGGCCTCACGGACTCCACGGAGAGCGCTCACAATTAGGTGACAGTTTCCTAGCACCCACCTGAAGTAGATATTTTAAATCCCCAGCCAGCCGACGACTAAGAGAAGAATTTGAACAGAAAGTGTCATTGTCCAAGCACCTAATCGCTTGCAGCCTGTTTGGCCGAGCAGATCACTTTTGCTCACCACATTGTTCTCGAGACGAATCTAGGAGGATACATTTAACAGAAGCTTCTTCTATCGCCAAGGCTATGCCTCGCCATGGACCACCTCGGCTTCGGACTGGGATTGCATCAGATGATCGACAGGACCACATGGTTGGTCCAAGTTACGCTTGGACATAACTCGACTGACGAGTTGGAGTCGTGACGAAAGATTGACTAGGCGGGTCATTAAAGACAACTTCACGATCTCGGGAGTTAAGATCGAGTGCCCAATCGGCGCTGGTGTCTCGGGTGGAGTTGGGCTTGTTTTCCATGTACAGTGCGAGATGAAAGAGACCGGGACCTAGATTAGCATCAGCTCATAATATTTTTGATATAGCCATGGGTCCGCACCAAGAGCTTGTTTCTACAGAAAACCACTCGAGTTCTGCGTCCTATAGATCTCTCTGGAGTGAAGGGAGATTGCCCTAAGAGCCAGTGACTCTAGAGGGATGGAGCCGTGAATTATGATTCTGTCCCGACTCCAAATGGTGAATTTTCCAAAGCCTCATCTAGACAGCTGCTCTCAGATCATGCCAGTGACTCCAGAGAGATGAAGCCGTGAATTATGAAAGTGTCGCATGAGACGACATACTTATGCCGGACGACTACTCATTAAATTGTACTACAAAGTCCCCCGGCTACACTCCTGACTGAATACAACGTTGCTCATCATTAAACGTCGTTGCAGTCTAGGACTTGAACCAAACTCCCCTTTTAACCATCTAATCTGCACTCCGTCACGAATGTAGGGACCTAAGGAGAGGTTTCATGACGTCTGAAACATGAGAGGATCAACGCAGATCGTTTTCACACTACCCAACGGCTACCACAAGTGCCAGCTTTAATGGCCTTTATTTTCCAACCTCTTCCTGGTCGCTACTTCGATGCAGAGATAAGTGTGTGGACTAGATAACTTGCCCTGGATGACAGAGGGAAATGTGCCCAATACTCCAAAACGAAGGCAACTCCCTCAAAATCAAACTTTTGCAGCATCACTGGCCGTAGAGTTACTTCTTCTAGACTGTACTGTACGTTGGAGACCTAGTCCATTTTACAGACTGGAAGTCTCCAAGCTCAAGTTCATTTTAAAGGCTGGACGTCGCTGGATCCCTTCTACTACAAGATTGACGGCACTAGACTCTTAGTTCATTCTACTAGGCCTCGCTGGAGTTATAGTTCAGTCAACAGAATCAACATCGCTGAGCTCCTAATCTGTACAAAGAACTTGAATGTAGCGACGTCCAGCCTATAAAATGGATTATAAATTCAATAGGCTGGACGTCGCTACACTCAAGTTTATTGCACAGACTAGGCGTCGCTGGACACATTCTTCTACGAGTCTGAAAGTTTCTTAAGACAGGACTATAGTTCATTCGTGAGGCATAAATCATTCTGGACTCCAGGGGATTCGCAGCCCAGAGGCTGTCGCAAGCTTAAAGGCTGGACGTTGCTGGACAAGTTTGCTGCAAGTTTGACGCAGGACCCAAAATCCTTTCTACAAACAGAACGTCGCTAGGCTTATAGAACATAATACAGGTTAGACGTCAGCGAACTTACTGTTCATTCTACAAACAGGACGTTGCTGGAATCATACTCCATTCTACAGACAGAGAGTCGCGGTAGTTTGCTGTACAGGCTGGTCTTGCTTCGCTGGTATCATACTTCATTCTATGAGCTATACTTCGATCCATTCTTGGACAAGTTGGAAGACCCTGGACTCATATTTCAGTCCGCAAGCCTTTCGCGGCATGATTTTCAAGAATGATGATTCCTCTTCCCGCGATTGGAGTTCCTAAAACTAGAGCCGTCTGTCGAGTCAAAGCGGAGATTTGACAGCTTGTCTCATAACCATTAGTTCCCCATATCTCCGAAGGTTTAAGTTTATTTTTTGACAACACGCAATGTTTCCACGTAACCGCATTCGTCTCCCTGCCTCCGCTTCTCCCTCCCTGCCACAGAAGTGAGTTCAAACGAGAGTCCTCCAAACCCCCCTCAGCAGATTGCATCCTCCACGAAGGTGTTGATGACATCTTTTGATCACCTATTAGCAGACACGCGGAAACCCCTTTACCCGCATCCACAGTCACAACAGACGTCCCCCCGTTTACACTGATTTTCATCACGAAAATAGGTAATTTTTCACCTAAACAAAAACGAATAAATCGTAATTACCGTCAGATTACAGCTCATAAAATTCAATCCGTAAGAAAAAACTTAGACTCTTCCATGTGCAAACCCATAAATACGTCAACCAGAAATCAATGACGAACAAGGATCCCCACCGGAGCCCTTCGAAACTAGACGAAGAACATTTTTATGATTTTTATGGACGTTTTTTATGAATTTCACGATCATTTTCTGCTATCGAACAATACACGTGTATTCAAGCCGAAACAATAAAAATTAAGATAATGGCCGATAAACGCAGCGGCAGCAGCTTGGCCGGCTGAGGCAGGGCGCAGCGCGATTAATGCGCGACCATGTCCTTCCGTGTGTAATTCTATCAATCAATATTTGAAGAGAGAACAACGAAAAAAAAACACAGTGCTTGGAAAGGAAAAAAATCGACGTCAAAGTCCTTTAAGGGGTTGCATGAGGCTTCACATAAATTTTCAATTTTCTTTCTTTTTCTTCCTTTTCCTCCTCTTTTTCCAGCTCAGTCGGATATGAGATCCGGTCAGAAACACACAATCAGCCTGCATTATCGTTTGCACTCTCTGTCCTCACTCGCTGCTCCGCAAAAGGTGCAGTCCTGTCGTCCTGGCGTCCTACCTTTGTTCTCGCCCAGTGACGTAAGAATGCAACCCCTACCTCCGGTGATATGATACTTAAGTTTTAATAGGGGCACGGTCCGTCCTTCTCCGCGCGAGTGGATTTGCTGTTCTGTTGGCAAAGGTAAGGAACACCGCTATGGTATCCTTGCTCCTTATCGCGGTTATGGTTTCTTCACTTTCAGCAAACCACCACCGAGACAGTCTCGAGATCGGGGAGCTAGGGGGTTTTTTTTATTTTTTGAATAAATTTACGTAAATTCGATTGAGTTGATGATAATTCGAGAGTGTGTGTCGTCAGTGTTTCAGTGGAAAAGGACACTAACTCGTGCCCTTATGGAAATTCTCGACCGGGTGGAGTGGACTGGAGCGGAGCGAGGATATTAAGAATATTTTCTGGCATTTGGCGCTCGTTGCTGCCGGGAAATGGAGATTAATGGCGCATGGTGCACGTTGCACGGTGCTTGACATTCGGTGAAGGCAGGACCGTAACGAAGGAGAGATATACTTGTGCATTTGAATGGACTCTACTTTGTAACGGTTAGAATGGCAATTAGGTCTTAAAAGCAGACCCAGTCAGAGTGCAACAATGTGCATTTGAGGATAAAGATAAGATATGTTTGTGGAACGCAACATGTGGGTTCCAGGCAATGTCCAGCTTCAAGGACAGCTGCCAAGGCTTGATCTAACTGGTCTGGCCTAAAACAGAAGTTCTCCAGTTCAGAGCTGACAACTGCCAAGGACAGCTTTAAGGGAAGGAACGTCTACAGCCAGAGCCAGTTTTGCCAGCCATTAAATTCCGGCTGAATTCAGCTCGACAGCTGCCAAGGACTGCTTTGACGGATGGAATGTCTAGAACCAAAGCCTCCTTTGAATTCCCCCGAATTCCAGCTCAATTCAGCGTCAGTGCTGACTGCTGTAACGGACTGCTTTAAGGGAAGGAAAGTCTAGAACTAGAGTCGCCTTCGCCTGCTACCGAGATCCAGCTCATTCACCTTCAGGCTAACAGTTTTGAGGGAAGGAACTTCTAGAGCCAGAGCCTTCAAGAGCAGTTTAGCTCAATTCAGCTCCAGTACTGACAACTGCCAGAGACTGCTTTTAGCGAAGGAAAGTTCAGAACCAGACCCTCGTTCGACTTCCACTGAGTTTTAGCTCAATTCAGCGTCAGTGCTGACAGCTGCCAATAACTTTGAGTGAAGGAACTTTTTCGCTTTTCATCAACTCTGCCTCTATTCAGCTTTAGTGCTGACAGCTGGCGGAAAATGCTTTCAGCGAAGGAACTTCTAGAAACAAAGCCTCTTTCGCCTGTCACCGAATTCCAAACCAATTCAGCTGTAGTGCTCACAAATTGCAAAGGCTGCATTGAGGGAAGGAACGTCTGGAACCAGAGCCTCATTCGCGGACTGGTGGCTTCCAACGAATGCTTTGAGGGAAAGAACGTCTAGAACCAAAGCCTCCTTTGACTTGCACCGACTTTCAGCCGGAGGTTGCTTTGAGGGAAGGAACGACTAGAAAGCCAACGAATGCTTTGAGGAAACGAACGTCTAGAACCAGAGCCTCCTTCGATTTCCACCGGATTCCAGCTCAATTCAGCTACAATGCTGACAGCTTCCAATGATCGCTTTGAGGGAAGGGGCTTTCCTCCCCCGAACCAAAGCTCAATTCAGCTCAAGCACCTGCCTTGAGAATAGGAACTTGGAAGCCCCTCCAAAACAAGAACTACAAGTCCCTTCCATAATCTCTCACCTCCTACCGAATTCCACAGTTGCGCCAACACAAATATGACACTCATGACTCCGAGATTACACATCCACGTGATCTGGGGGTCCTACTCGTACCACGCACGCATAAATTCAGGAGAACAGCCCTAATCATCCGCGGCAGTTGGTGCGCTCACCGCACAATGTACATGACCTGCATAAAGTCGAGGACAAACACACGAAAGTGTCCCCGAGAACAATGCCACTCGTTCTCTCTTCTCTCGTTCGAAATTTGTTTAAGGCACAAACCGACTGCTTCCGAATTGCGTCGCATTCGCTTATCGCTCCACCACACGACGACGCAGCGCACTTATCGCCAGGCTTAGGTAAACAACGCTTGTTTGCCACACCCTGTCGTCTTGAGTAAACCTCAGCGGTCAGATAGAGTTGCCCGGGCCGGGGGTGGATCCCTGCGGGCAAACCTGTTTCAGACCCACTCCACACCGATCGGGCTCCCCAGTTGCACGTGCACACGCACACACGCACGCACGTTTTCCCCCGTCATACCTGTGTGCCTGATTAGGGTCCTTAATGCTGCGCGACGAGAGGAGATCCTAATTTAAATCTTTGTCCATTTTATTGCTTCACCTTTCTGTCTGTCTGTGTGTTTCTCTCCACTTTATTGGTGGTGGATCTTGTCGGTTCCCCGTCATTAGGCAGTCCACATCGAATCGGATTAACCGACGAACCTTCGGTGACGAACTGTACGTACGAGCGTCTGGCCGAAGCCGCGTGGGATTGATCGCCGACGATGGTGGTGTGGTGACCTATGGGGAGAACCTGTTTTTTACACCACATACATTTTTTTTACTTTTTAATAATTTTCTATGACGCAGTCGGAGGACGCTCTGTGCCCGGCCTGTCACGTTTGACACGAACGACCGAAACTGTTTCCTTCTCCTCGTGCTCCACGTGGTGGGACTCTCGGGGTTCGTCTGATGGATGCATTGTGCTGCACCCTTTCGTACGTGATTGATTGAGGCTTACGGGGCAAAAAAAAGTGAGTACTCCTTTGGCATCGTATCCGGATGATTGCGTTGGGTTGTGGTTTTTTGGTTTAAGCAAGCGTTTGCCCTGAAAAACGAGAGATTTGAGGGAATGTGCTCTTGAAGGGTTTCACTGAATTCTCTCGGGTTTCCTCATTAGAGGGGTTGATTATGCACAATTAGGACGAGTTAATGTGAGGCGATGCGAGGAACATGAGACCGAGAGAGATGAGCAAAGCTGTGGTGTCGGTTTGAGATGTTGTCGAGGGTTTTGTTGGAAGGCGATACAGTTGCCCCTGAGGGACTGTCCGTGAAACGGAAGTTACTGTTTACGCCAAATGATTTATTTCCTCTCTTTTTCGTCTCCATTATGAGAACCTGAGCTTCAGAGGAGGCATGCGGGAGAGGCTTGTTGTTTGAAGCTCAGGTCCATCCGGGACTGAAGGGCGACATGGAGAAGAAGCCCTAAACCAAGCCGCTGCACCCAATAGAAGGTAGGAAAAAGAGTCGACCAAAGTGACCTCTAGGCACCTCGAAAAATCGCCCATAAGTCAAAAACGGTGCTTCTGCCGCCCGAACTTCCTTCTGGACTTCGATACAGGATCCAATGACGCATGAAAAGGCATCCCAAATTTCCCCATAGAAGCAGAAAGAGTGACATATAGGAGCGAAAAAGGAGGCCTAAGGCACTTCAGTTTGAAAAATCGCCTATATCTCGAAAACTGTGCGTTTTTCGACAATGTCGCATCTTTCAGCGAGACTTTTGGTTTACACAGAATGCAAAGACACTTCTTCTAAGCCCTAAACCATGCCGCTGCGCAGAATAGAAGGTAGGAAAAAGTGCCCGAAAAGTGGCCTCTAGGATAACACCTTCAAAAATCGAGCATAAGTCGAAAGCGGTGCTTTCGCCGTCTGACCTTCCTTCTGGACATCGATAGAGGATCCAATGCCGCAACTTTTCATGTCAAAATTTCGCCGCTACTCCCCATAGGAGTGGAAAGAGTAACATGTAGGAGGAAATACTGGGCCTGAGGCACTTAAGTTTGAAAACCCGCCTATATCTCGAAAACGGTGCGTTTTTCGACAATGTCGCATCTTTCAGCGAGACTTTTGGATTACACAGAATGCAAAGACGCTTCTTTTAAGCCATAAACCATGTCGTGGCGCAATCCAATGACGCATCTTTCCATGTGATCTCTGCAAGAGTCAAAGTATTCAAGGACTCTGTCAAGGCCGGCATCTAAGCTTTGCAGAATAATAGGATGAACTGTGCCACTTGTGAACAAGGGAGGCGACATGAGGAACTTGACAGAACAAATTCTCTTTTAAAAGGGAGTCCTCTTCCCTCTTCCTCTCTCTTCCCTCTTCATCCTCGCCCAAGATGTGTCACATTTTTTCCAAAACAGCCTAGAAGCTCACTCAAAAGCCTTGACAGTTGGCACCTCTCATTGGTCGAATTCTGAATTCACAATCACTGAGGCACCGACCGCTCGACCACGAAAAAGCAACAAAACAAATTCATTTCAATGCCCCCAGTGGTCCGACCAGGCCAGGGATCCCTAACGACCTGAAACCCCATAAAATATCAATTCGGGCTGTCCCAGACAATGTCCACTGTTATTGATATCCTCACTCTCAGTCCTCGTCAGAACCTGTCCTGTCCTGCCCTCGCCGAGGATCCCTGACGAATGGGTCATCACAGAAGTGATTTTTTATTTGTCAACAACAGCGCGGCTGAGGTTGTAAATAATCAGGAGACATCTTTGTAGGTTTGATAGCACTTCTGCTCGGTGTTTAGCAGTGTCACAGTCATCAATATTCCACGATTGCTTCTGGAAACAAATGAAACTCTAAATGATGAGGAGTTGGAGGTGGAGTAGAGTGGAGTGGGGGATGCTGACTGCGTAGCTAGCTTCTCCAATCGGAAATGGGTGCTTGAATCAAAACCCAGACAGAAAGAGAGAGAGTCTCCAAGCCGATCTCGACCCGCATGACAAGCTGCTGCACCGTCTAATCTGATGCATTTTGTCTTCTGCTAAGTGGAATCTGTTCCTTGCGATCGTCTGCGATCACTCCATCCCCGTACATCATTGCGCCATCTCTTCTGTCATCCCCCGTGTTCTCACAGCATGCTGTGCCAACCCTTCATCTCAGTGCAGGCTGGAAAGTGAATGCTCTCTCCACAGACGACAGAACAGATCTCCATCGACCCGCATCATCTCGCCCAGAGCCACAAATACAACAAATAATTAACGAAACCCAAATCAACTGAAATATTCAAATCCAGACACGATTCAGGTGTTAAATGAAAGGTTCAAGGGATCGCGAGGATCGCTCGACGGAGACGCAAAGAAGACGGGAGTAAAGTAAAGCGTTCTGTCTGTTTGTTCGACGGTCGGTCGCGATATCAAATATCACTTGTGCCTGCCTGTGACTGATCGGTTTCGATTCACATTTTGTTTTCTTTTCTCGTTTTTTTTTTTTTTTAAAAAAAGGGTAAAAAATGAATAAAAGAAAAAAATGTCTATACATCGTTCGAATTACCATTATCCGGACACAAAGGACGATGTGACGGCTTCTGGTTTTTATTTTCCGAGTGTTTCCAATGATTTCTCGATCGTTTACCCTGGAAATTGTTTTTTTTTTTTTTGTGTTTTTGGTGAATTGTGTAAGAAGCGTCGTAATTGAAGGGTTTCGACGAACCGAACAAAAAGGGAGAAGAGAAAATTGAAGCAATTATCGGTGGAAATGAAACGAGATTTGTTGCCGGATGGATGTGCGTTGCTTGTGGAATACTAAGGGAGATCGATCGCGCTGATCTGGGCCACGAATGAGTCGCAGTCGAACGATCTGCGATCGGGGCGAGGCTAAAGGAAATCCGGCACGTGATCAAGTGATCAGTCGGAATGCTGGCCGACCGCGGGGGTGTAAGTTATGAGACTGGTTTTGGGTTCCTTTGAAGGATACTTGCTTATGCGACTGATGAGGTGATCATAAATTTTTGTATTGACGGTTAAGGAGTGCTCCCAAAAAACCAGTGCCTCACACGTGTCCCCCTGCGGGGACATTGTATTCTCCACTGAGCTCCTATTGGTTGTAGCGGCTCTCAAAGATGCGCAATTGGATCCTCAATCGATGATCAAAAGTAAGATCCGACACGACTGACGCATCGTTTTCGAGATATGGGCGATTTTTCAAGGTGAAAAATTACAGGTACCTCAGGCCATATGGCCTTATGTCTCATTGCAAAAGCGTCATAGGGCCACATGGCCTTATGACACGTTGGGAAAGTGTCCTAAATTTCTAACTCTGGCCTTCTTCGGGTAAGCGAACATTGACTTAAACGTCATGTTCATCGTTTAAGTATCTTTTCAGCAGTTATAGGGCATCGGTTGCGTGTGCTTGTGCAAGCGTTATCTACAAAAAGACAAATCTTCGAAGCAAGCATCCAGACCACTCGTCCCCAGACACTGCAGTCAATGAGCTTGATGAGATTAGATCGTATGCAGGCAAATTCTAAAGCCAACTTCAATTAGGTACCCAATACTAAACACAAGCTTTCTTTCTTTTATCCTCTCTTCCTCAGGACTCCTTGTCTTCAACTCAAAGCATTTCCAGAGCCAGTCCTGTTACCAGAAGACTCTGAATCACATCCTGGATCGTCAACATATCCTGCAAAGCATCTGACGTGGACCTTAAGCCACCTTCAAAATCAAAGTGTGTTTGTTTGTCTTAAGCATTCTATCACTATATGCAATTGTACTTTGTTCTATTTAAAAAATAAAGAAATAAGAAAATATCCAAACCAATGTCTTTGATTCTGGACACAGAGTCCAGGAGCTGGAATGTCATCCTTTTTTCAGGTTTCAAGCTGAATCAGGTAAGCATTGGAAGTCGTGAGTTCCAAGTAATAAGCGCAAGAACGCTATGTTTTCATACGAAAACCCAAAAACAATGGCAAGAGGGGGGTGGAGCAATGGGTTCAGGAGTCATGCCCATCGTCAGATCTCCAACATTGTCCTTTAAAACACTTCGGTAAAACTAACCATTTACGGAAAATATCAAAAAAAAAACAAGTTCAAAAGTACATCCACAGTGCAAACAATTCCGTAAAAATCATGAAATTCCGAGTTTAACACCAGGCCACCAGAAAAAGTAGCAGGTATCTCCTCCCATCAGAAGTCACTTCAGCTGGTTTCAACTTGGAATATCTCGAAAACGGTAGGTCTGACAACAAAATGGTCAAGGCCAATTTTGTAGATTGGACCCTGAACTACAAGACGACATCTACAACAACACTCAATCTACCGTTATTGGGGGTGTATTTCAAAGGATCAGAACATAACCTGAAAAACATAGACAAGGGGGGTAATGGGGGGAATGACATCATATCCACCGGAAAGCCCACACTCAGACCTTCAACATTGCCCTTGTCAACTTTTTGCTAGGTCTAATGGTTTCCGAGACATATGCGAAAAATGAGTCGAGAAAATCCGAAAATCCAAAATGGGATACCAGGCCACCAGAAATTTGAGCAGGTATCCCTTCTCATTAGAAGTCACTTCAGCTGATTTCAGCTTGCAATATCTCGATAACGATAAGTCTGCGGACAAAAGTGCCTAGGGCAATATTGTAGATCGAACCGTGATATACACGATGGGATTTATAACAACACTGAATTTACCGTTATTTGGTGTGTTTTTCAAAGGAATAGAGGAAAATCTTAAAAACCTATGACAAGGGGGGGGGGGGGAGGAGGAGGACATCATGTCCATCGGATAGCCCAGCCTGAGATCTTCAACCTTGGCCTTGACATCATTTTGCTGCAACCAACCATTTATGTGGTATATGCTTAGAAACCACTAAGTAGGGTAACTCTTGTGAATATATTTGAATTTATACTGACGCACCAGGTCACCATAAATTGCAGCAAGTACCACTTCCTTGTGGTTGGCATCAACATGAAATGTCTCGAGAACGTTTATACCAGTCACAAAGACAGGGCTCAGAAATGACGTCTATTGGGTCTGTTCGGGGAATGTAGCGCTTTGGAGCGTTCTGTATTGAGTTTCGGTCAAATGATTCAAGTTGCCTTGCATCTGGAGCCTTCCTTGATATGATTGTCTGCATTGCTATCGCTTCAGTTTGAGTTGACAGGAGGCAGTGAGAAGAATTTGCTATTCGTTCTGCTATTGTGGAGAGGAGCCGAGTCCGCTACACAGCACAGTTGTCTGGAATGTTTGTATGAACCGATGAAAAAGCCTTTTCCTTGTACTATCGTTACGATGGTAACATTCTTTAAGATGGATCACCAATCCAATAACCACCATAATCCATTCCTGTGGATATCCACGAGCAGTCCTAAGAGCTTCACAATGTCTGAGAAACTTCCGTTGGTCCTGTTTGTGTGCCAGGGTTTTTTATATATTTTTTTTTTGGGAAAGAGGACATTTTGGGTTTTAAGGTTAGCTGGGGAGAGGGCATTTTTGGATGAGATCCCTGAAAATAGACGGGTGCTTTTCAGAAACTGTTAAAGGGATGCTCCATTCTCGAAGGCAATAACCTTGCATCCCTGCCTTTCCAGTGACCAAACAATTGCATTGACTTCTGCTTCTTCCACTGGCGCTAGAGTGGACCTGGGCCTCAGCCAAACAGCCTCTCCAGCTGACACAACCTTTAGCATTGACTAATACATTCCAAAGAACATTAAGAGGACTAAGGGAGAATTTAGCCTTTTTTACCGATACTCACGTCGCAATTGGATCTATTTCCTGGGTTTCCATCGATCAGCGAAGCTTCTATTCACAAGGACTACAAAATTTGAATACCCTGGCCTTAAAATTGTGGTCTTGAAAACCTCTGGAGTCAGTTTCCTCCAGTCTGCCACTTAGGTTTGTCAGAATTAAGTCTATGTCTGGGCGATCTTTATTTTCAAAGCCGCCTCAACGAGCTAGACTACTTAGGCCACTGGTCGATAATCTCTGGAGTCAGCTACTTCCAGCCAGCGCTCTAAGTTGCCCCAATTGAAGCTGCTCCCTGACTTTCTTTGTCCTCGAAAGTAGCAATATTCTTTCCCTGACCTCTGTTAGATAACCTTTGGACTCATCTTCCACACCCAGTCTCCTCGGTAGTCTAAGCAAAGTCTGCTCTTGAAAAGCCAAGTCCCCCTCAAGCCATCTCCAATTGCATAATCCTAACCTCAAAACCCATCAAATCAAACAAAATTGAACAATTCCCTCAAACAGCCGTCAAGCACTTGGCTGTCGGTTCCCAGAAATGCAGCGTCTTCAATCCGAACGATAACCATCACACCATTCGAAATTCGAAATTTGTGGTCACAAGAAGATCTTATCCGGCATCAATATTCGATCATCTCCACACCACTGGCGGCAGTGATCGTTGCTTCCTCGACGTGTCATCGACAGACAATGGGACTTCTGATTGATTGAGGTCAACATTTAGGAGAATCAATTAGAGTGGGTTTCATCTTCGAGACTCCTTTTAACTCACTCTCACTCTCTCCCCCTGTTGATGATCACGATGATGATGGACACAAAAGAAAGTGGAAACTGTCTCTCACTCTCGAACTCGGCAACTTTGAGCCCGACGAACCCTCCTCGGCATCTTCGCTCGGCATCATCGATATGAAACACTCATATTCCTCGACGTCGCACATTATTGACATATTGATGACAGCCAGGAGTATTGTCAGAGGAGGTAATAAAATCGTATTTTTATCGATTATCCTTTCGGCAAAGGGATGATGGCTCCCTCGGTGGTAATTATTTGACAAAAAAGGAGGCGCACATCTCTCGGGTACTTTCTCCTTGTGCAGAAACAACACTTTTCGTATTTTATCGAGATCGTAAAGTTTAATATTTTATTGCCGAGATCGTAAATATTGTGACGGCGTCTTGAGAAAAAAAAATAAAATATTGTAAAAAAGCAGAGACGGCAAAACCTGAAGATGACACGCTGGCGGAAGGGGAACAATGGACAAAGCTATAAACGCAGCCACCTCCTGCGGTGCGGCCCAGTTTCCGATTCCCTCTTGCTTTGGATTCACTTCCCATTCGCGTTGTCATTTGCTCGTGTGATTGATTTAATTTCCCTTTGAAGAGGAAAATTATGAAATTGCCTATCACCTTGGATGCGAATGCGTCGTGTGAACGATGGACGCGGTGACGAACGGTTGACGCTGGGAGGCGGAGCTCGCTGGATGATAAATTGAAGCGAAGATGACGTGATTATTGGTAGGAGACGCTGAAGCCGTGGTTGATGAACAAATGACGATAATGTGTCGCACAGAAAGAGAGAAAGGGAGGAGGTCTTGAAAGATGCATGAGCTTGAAGGATTCCCGAGAAGTGTTGCGAGTTCTTGGAAGACTCTCGAGCTTGAAAGGTCATTCTACGAGTTATTGAAAAACTCCCGAGCTCGGAAGGAGATTCTACGAGTTCTTAAAATAATCTCTGGCTTGAAAGGAACCCCTTCAGAGCTGCTGCGAGTTCTTGAAAGACTCCCGACCTTGGAAGGAGATTCCCGTGCACTGGCACGAGTTCTTGAAAGAATTCCGAGCTTAAAAGGAGATCATAGAGAACTGCTGCGAGTTCTTAAACGACTCGCGAGCTTGGAATGAGATTATACGAGTCCCTGAAAGGCTCCTGAGCTTGAAAGCAGGTTCCCCTGAACCGGCACGAGTTCTTTAAAGAATCCCGAGTTTGAGAAGAGATTCTACGAGTCCCTGAAAGGCTCCCGAGATGGAAGGAGGTTCTCGGCCTTGTCTCAGTGCGACGCTAAAGGAGGAAGGAAAATTAAGGTCTTCTTCTGTCAGAACTTGCCCTCGGGCTCGGTTGTTGATGTCCTGGTACTCTCCCGCTGAATTAGGAAACCAAAGGGAACTCCTAAGGCCTTCCACCAAAGGATCACTCTCGCCTGGGGGTGTGTTCAGTCCCGACTCCGTACAGCTCCCTGGCTTCAGTTGAAATTGAGCACCATGTCAAGTGATGACATGTTGCGCGATTCCTGCTGTCACACACGTTTATCCGCGTGGAGGCCACCTGTGGCAACCGCGCACTCAGTCCAACTTCCTCATGCTGGTTGAACACATCCCACGAGCATGCACAGGTGATTGGTCGCGTCCTTTGCGCAGCACACGATTCCCCGCGATGTATGTATGTACAACCATCAGAATCTTACCACCCGTCCATCCATCCATCCGTCCAAACCCTGGGAACGGCGGCATTGGACGAGTAATTAATATCCCGTCTTAACCAGACTCTCAGCTCGCCTCCTCTTTGTCTGCCTCTGGCAGGAGGGTCATTAATTCCCTGTCCAAATACTGGCCACCGTTTGCTTGTGCAAAAGACCAAAGCATTGCGAACACCACAAACAAAAAAAGGACACATTGTTGTCGTCCATGGCTAATTGTCGCCGAGTGTGCGTCGGCCGCGCCGCCGTCTTCTGTGTTCTTCCGCAAACAAATCGAATCCCCAGAATCGATGCTGTGCTGTGAAGAGCAGCTCGCATTGTCCTGCCACTCGTCATGGACATCGAATTAAGGATATTTATGTGCCAAGTGGTGCGCATTGTGCTCCCTCCCGTAAAGTGTCCGATTAGAGACCACCGATGACAGTAATCGGCGACCGGTGTGGTGTTCGCTCGTCATCGGACACATCATGAATCGCTTCATCGTCACGATTGCATGCTGGCGTGCAGACGGCCGACTCTGACTGACAGATGCAAGGATCTGTGGTCGTTAAATGAATGCGCTATTCAATAGATATTAGGATGCTCCTTCTCTCTCTTCTCGTTTATCGAGTGATTACGGATAATGGACAGGAGAGTGCGATTTGCCACGCTGCTTATGGACGACAGTCGACATGTCGTTTAACGATGCGAAACTCACTCGCAGTCCCCGCGCCTTGGGGGCTGGCAAATAAATTTCAGCTTAAGGATGCCGTGCGATTTAAAATCGAATGCAAAGTAATCAAAATTCAGTGCCGTCAAGCCGGGGGAAAACATGAGGAGACGAGGAGACGCTGAGACGAGGAGACGCTGAGACGAGGAGACACATTGACGCAACGAGGAGATTTTCGGAGGATTTATGGCGGTTTTATTTAAATTTATGACACGCCCGGCGATGAACACATCATGTTGGTCGTAAAAGTGGATCCGATGGATGCTGGGAAATCGATTTGAGAGAGCCCGCTAATGAGAACGAACGCTTGCTGGGGTAACAAGCGATATTGGTTGCCTATGTAAAGTGCAGCTGTTCACATTCAGAGGGGCTCCCTTCGCATCTGTTCCACAAGAAGTCGAATCGATTTCTCAATTTGTGGACCAGCGATGAATGCCGGTCTCTCACGCCGAGCCCGTGCTGATGACGCCCCTGTTTGGTTTCCCCGAATAGTCGCATCCTTTGAACACGTCCCATCGCGCGACCACACAATGCAACTGCTGCTGCTGTTGCTCCACTTCTCAAAATCCAATAAACACTCCTTAAAAACTCGATTATCCTTTCCCGAAAGAAACGAGAGAGAGTAATAAAACAGACAACAGCAGCCGCAACTGATAAAGAGGTCCTTTCAAAGATCTCTCACCGCAAGCGATCGCTCGTGATCGCTGGTGTCCTTAGCGCTCTCCTCCGCCGCCGAAGCCGACACTCATTAATGTGTTCTCCAATCGTGCGATTCATCTCGGAGGATAATTAAAAATCAGCGTCGCCGTAACTCAACTGAGCAGTCTCATGAAATACTCGTAAAATCTCCCGACGAGATGCGAGCGTTCACAGGAACAGTAGCCAGCAGCTCCGCACGCACTCGTCACTTGATGCACATCAGAGGCTGGGACAGGATTTTATTTGTTGATCTCGTCCTGATAGGGACTCGTTCTGTAAATGTTTCCCGGTAAAGTGGATTTACTGAAAATGACTGATCATCCACTTGCTACACTGGCTAGCTACTGGTTGTGGTCCTTTTTCCATCAACTCTCCCTCTGTCTCCCGATTCTTATCGGATTCGAACGAACTGACAGGAGTTTCAGTGGAAACGCTTGCCGTTGTGGAATGTGCGAAAAGGTAGTACTTTGGGCACGCCTTCAAGAGCTGCCTCTGTGCCACCTACGATGATTGAGTGGTTAACTGGAGGCTCTTAGAGACGCAAGGAGACATCAGTAGAGACCAGGAGACAGAGGAGACTCGGGGAAATACGAAGGGACACCAGGAATTACTAGGAGACACCGGCAAACACTTAGCGACACCAAAAGCCACCAACCAGACACCCAGAGCATGTGCGACAGGTTATCTGGTATTTTGCATAGCCTGTGGTGGCATGAAACTGACCCTGGCCACCGAAACAGGTGTTGAGCTGAGTGCGGAATTAGTGGCAAACTGGCAGCCGGAAGGCGTTACAGCAATTACCATGTGGCTTCGGGCGACGCCACGGACGCTTGAAATTCGATGACAGATGGTGACGTATGGATTTTGCGTGATATGCCACAGGGTTGCATGCTCGAGAGTGTATAATTAAAAGGGCCTAGGCAATAATTTTGTGTAATTTTACATTTCGCTTGAGGAATTTTTGGAATCCCCTCAAATGGGAGTCGAAGCGAATTTGAGTCCCTTGGTGGACTTGACCATCGGCAATGACAATGAGTCAGAGGTAAGCGAAAATTTGGAGCATTTTCTAGGGTCTTGACTGGCCTTAGCCAGGACTAGCCGAAGAAAAGGGGGAGACTAAGAGACGGTCGTGGGGCCAAGTCTTCTCTGCGTGCCGGGACACTGTGATATTTGAAAAAATGAAGGCGAAGACGAGGAACTCCCTAGAAAGGCCACGGCATTCAGTACTATCACCGGATGGTGATCTGCCATACATTCATCCTAAAGATTGAATCCTTGATAGGCTACTGGCATGGTAACAAATATGGTCCCACTCTCGATCGGAAACGATCACACAGCTTCATTAGATTGAGTAGGCCGACTCTGAGCGCTCTTACAGGCGTCGTACTAAGCAGCACATCGCAGCAGACAAACAGACTACCTACCACGAACTAAAGCCCTGGAGCAGACCTTCAATCAGCATTCTCCAGAGCGAATGCAATGGCGAAAGCAAGTGGTGCCAGTAGAAACGGAGATCACCTCAACTAAAGAGGAGGCTCTTAACAAACGCAGCGAGTTCTTGAAAGACTTGCCTCCGAGCTTGAAGGGAGACCTTTCGAGATGTCTTAGTCCGACGCAATTGAAAGAAAAATGTTGACCGAGAAGGATTAAGAGACGATGCATCTAAGAGACGATTGAAACGTTTTTCAACACTTGCGTTGAGAGAACAGAATATAACCGCCAAACCGATCGACGTTGTTTTTTTGATAGCCTACCGAAAATAAAAGCCATAGCGTCGGACATTCTCGCCCGCCAGGTTATGCAAACAAACATACTGGCATCCAAGGAAATGAGAAAGCGGACAGTCTCGCGAAGAAAGGAGCTGAGTTGGGAGAGTGTCTGGCAAGCACTAGTTTCTTAAGGAAAGAACTGGAAGACGAAATTGAAGCTCTGAACAGTGTCTGGTGGGGTTATTGGAGCCTCTCTTTGGTCGACTCTGGACGGAGTTAGGGGTGGATATTGGAGTTACAGCAAGGGCTGATACCGAAGAGATCATCACCATTGATCAGTTCTAGTCGCAAGGAATTCTACACGCCAATAGGGAACACTTTAGCGCGCACTGTGCCATGTCTGAACATGACGCGTAACGGTGAAGAAAAAGTATAATCTGTCCACTGCTTAGCTCAAGCAGAGAAATGGAATCAATCCCTAGGAAAGCACTTCTTCGTAGAACTTTAGGGCGGTGTTGAACTGAAAAAGGAACCGATCATGGTTGAAAAACTCGTCTATAAAGGGTCCAATGGACTCAGCACGTTGGTTGTCAGGACACCCCAAATCCTCGCGCCCGGCCGTTGACCAGGTTGTGGGAAGGAAGCCTGGAAATTGTTTGACTCTGTCAACGCTATGATCAATGATCGCACATCTGACGAGGCGTAACTGGAGAGCGGCATGAAGAAAGAGATAATTGGTCTGATTGGAGGCTCAAACACCAAGAGTGGCCAACGCAGTGACAGTCGATCGGCAAGTGATCGTGCTTATTAGAAGAGCCTGCCTGGTGCAGGCCTAGGCATACCCCTGAGTGCTGGCCTGTCAATCTAACCGCTTATGTAATCACAACAGTCTCGATAAACTCTGTCGATCAAAAATCAACCGAGAAAGAGATGATGAAGAAGAGAATGGAAAGAAAACGAACTCATATCATGCAACCACCGATCTAGAAGCTTGGATCTTGGGCTGCAACAGAAGGTATATAGTTCTACTAAACAATAGGCGCACAAAATTAAACTCGTCTGAATACGCAAAACAGTCTAACAGAACCAATCGCGCGAGTTGCAGTTGTCTGTCTGTCTGAGGGACTAATCTTTAAACTATCGATGCACAGGAATGTGTTGCGATTACCTTTGGCACAATGGACTCCTCCTTCTCGAGTGATCGACCAGAGAGTTCCGAAATGTATGCAATCCCCCATCTGAGCCGATCACTG
This sequence comes from Eristalis intricaria, assembly GCA_964034865.1. Taxonomy (NCBI): domain Eukaryota; kingdom Metazoa; phylum Arthropoda; class Insecta; order Diptera; family Syrphidae; genus Eristalis; species Eristalis intricaria. The sequence goes on along the minus strand of OZ035874.1, from coordinate 2,267,846 downwards.
GCCGTTCACTCCTGTGCTGCAAGAAAATTTCGATCAATCCGAGAAGTCATGTGGATCGCTTGCAGATGATGCTTGATGGCAGACCTGCCCACGTAGCTGAATTGAGTTTGCATTGGTCGGCCTCTAAGTTAGTCATGAGAGCACATGAGAAATGGGTTCACCGAGTGAGCGAGCAAGCGACTAAGGAACCCCCAATCCTCGTCCTCTTCTCTACAGCTCCTGCAGAAGTCGTTGCAAGGCCGGCTCAACTGGCAATTGAGGGTTTTGCCAGCGGTTCCACCTTCCTGGGGTTGCTTAGTCGCTTTGCTTCCATCTCCCAGGCTGTCATAACTGGGCATTTCTACATTTGAACTCATGCTTCAAAATTGAGCCGGCCCTGCAAAGACTTTTACAGGAGCTATAGAGACAAGGCCGAGGAGGAAACAAAGGCGCAGCACCGTCTCTTCCCAAGTGAGGAGTCGATTAAAGGCTTACTTCTTCAACAATCAGCAGTATTGCGTGCTTTTCGGACTAGGATCGACTAGATCCGCGTGGAACTTCCCTGGCCTGCCGTCTAACCTAAGCTAACCAAATCACATTTTCTATGTTTTTGCAGGGGCCACAAAAACTAGGTGACTTGGAGCAGCAGTGAAACTCAGCCAGCTAACATCGCCTCTTATTGTTAAGGGCATCGTCGTAGCAGCGTGACTTAGACGACGTTATTAGACGACTGGATGGCGCAGTTGGTTGGGTCCCTGCTCCTGGTTAGCGGGGTCTCAGGTTCGTGTCCAAGTGAAAGCAAAGTTAATACGCTTTTATCTGGTCCAGTCACCATTTGCCGTTGGGATCAAGGATTTACCGCACTGTCACTGGTGTAGTCAATCAGTGGTTCTAGTCCGACTGTGGGTATCACAATGGACCAACATGGTCTAAGTGTGCTGGGGTATTGACTAGCAGCCCTTGCACTCAACCTAACCTAGCAGAGAGACTGGAAGCAGCTTGTGGTGGTTCATTGAATTGACAGACTCAGACAGCTCAGACAGTCTTAGCTCTTCTCTTAACGAATCACTTCCCTCGTCACTATTTCTTCTCACTTAGTCTTGCACTTGCCAACGGCTCCAGGGAGTGTCAACGATACCCTCTACCTGACCCACATCTAATTTTTTAGCACTCGAACGCCAAGCCATGCGTGACTTCAATTAAAGTGTTCACTTTTTCTCACAAAGCCAAACTCATCCCCTATCGCAGGCAAACGCATTCGCCCCCTAATACGTTCCCATCCACGTCCCCGGCGACATCCACGGTCACTTGGCGAATGCGCGCAACAGTCAGTTAGTGCGCGGTCACCTGTGCCGCAGTAGGCAAATCAAATCGTCGCCACCATCATCTCCGGCCGGCCACTTCACACGATGTGCACTGACCATGGCAATGAGACGAGAATCCCTTGGAAAACCGTTGTCGTTGCAATCAAGATAAACATCTCCGCGGAGTGGCCTCTGCCCAGTGAGTGTGTGTGTGATTGTTAGACCGTCTCATCATCGTCGCGTCTTCGAAGGGATTTAATTCATTTCGAACGAAAAGTCCGTTACAAAAATGTTCCCAACAGTCAACACAAAAAATGCACTCACTCGTCCTTGCAGTGGCGGGAATTCGGCGGCCGCGCTCGATCTCTCATCCCGTCTGAGCTGAATACCTGACGTAATTAAATCACTTTCGGCATTGTTGAGCGCCTCCTGTAATATGACCGATGAGACGCAAACCTTCCCACCAGGACTGCAAGCGGATGATGGATGGAATTATGGCCGTTTTGATGGTGATTTACATCCTTCGAGGATGGCGCTCTGTGTAATCTGAATTTGTGACATAATTCCTGGCAAGCGTGACTGATTTTGATTGATACCCCGAGTGCATATGAACGACAGGCGGAACGGGAAGTGCCAGGCCACAGAGATTGATCACGGCCTGCTCATCCCTCTGACATTTTACTTGATAAAACTGAGATCTGGTGGGCTTGCGCAGCTAATGTGTAAACCCGTTTTGCATTCCCTTGACTGAATGGTGTCAAGACATCAGGCGAAGTGATTTTTTAACAATTAAATGAGAAGCAGATGCTGTCGTTGGATCGGTGACGATTCGTCGTGCCATTTCGGATGGCCTATGCAAATTTGAAGAAACCTCGTGGGATCTTCTTAGGCTGTTACCTGTTTTTCGATTGTTTCGAGGGACTTTTTGGACTTTTTTTTCGTCAATCTCTTGCAAAAACCAATCGACACCGACCGACGTGAAGAGACCTTCTCAGCCAGCATTGATTTCGGATTGAAATGGAGTGCAAATCGGACGGTGGGTCTTGAACTCCAAACCTTTCCCTTCCCCAAACATTGATCCTTTTTCAGACAGAGAGTTCAGTGATGCTAAGGTAGGAAGAATGTCCTAAGGTCTTGCCAGAGATTTAAACAAGTAGAAACATAAGCTCGGCGTGACGATAGGAAAGCCAAGGCCGGTACTGTGAACTTGAAAGAATCATTTTTGTTGACTATTGAACGGCAAAAGTACACAGTACCCCACTCAATCTAGACGATGACAGAAGACAAATTCGACACTCCGACGAAGATGACGACAAGACAGGAAGGAGTACAACGAAGCTATTGATGTAAACGTGCCGCCCGCTGAAGAGTTTAAACCAACCGGAGGCGGGGTGAGACCATAGATCCACGCCAGTATTGGGATACTAAAGCTACACCCTGCACAGAAAAGTAAGAAGAAATGCCGATCGAAAACCACCAACTATTCCAGGAGGAGAATCAAGGAGGCCATACACATTCCAAGTTTGCCACAAAACATCACGATCGACAGCTACAATTTTTAGGTGTCTACCTCGGGCCAAACGTGAACTCCTCAAATGACATCTTAGTAGAGATCCGCCGTAGATTCACCCACAACAACTAGGTTGACTTGGAGCACTAGTGAAATTTAGACACCTAACCTCGCCACTGATTGTTAAGGGCACGATCTTAGTCGCGTGACTGGAAGCCGCTTGGTGGTTCATTGGTTTGACAGACTCAGACAGCTCAGGCAGTCTTAGCTTTTAGCTCTTCTCTCATTTCCATGCCCTGGCTCTCCTTCTCCTCAACTTAGTCTTGCACTTGCCAACGGATGGACCCTGTCGGAGTGTCAACGATACCATCTACCTAAAGGAATCATCTACTCCACATTTTCTTCAATACAATTCAATCGATTCGCCAAGATCAACGTCGGTGATGACGGCGTTGCAAAGAGATGAACAATACCCACCATGTCTGGTTCTGACATTCACGAGCACACGAGGTCTATCTGTCGACCGCCTGTATGATGGAGAGACTAGAGCAGTCGATGGAGGAGGAACGAGTGAACGAGTATCTTCCCTAGGGAGACACGAGGATTTCGTCCGAAAGCAAGACACAACGATGAGGAAGAGAATTCGTGGTGTGCCTTAAATGCTCACTGATACCTTGAACGTTAAATTACGAATTCGTCACTGCTTCGGTGATTTCTTTTAGGAAGATCGCCTAAAGATTTCTTTAGGAGCGCTAGGTGCACGATCGTCCAAATGCCAAAAGCGGTAGTGTTAACCAAACCCGGAAGTATCACTTTATCCATTCTAAGCGGCGAAGCCCCGTTTGAATTTTTTAAAGAATAAATTACTACTATTACTACTACTACTACTGTCCTCTGTTCTCTGAACAACTAGCCTGAACAACGAAAAATAACACCAGGGTTCCCTCGGCATCGTTATCGCCAAACGAGGCTGGAAGGGCATTGACACGACTTAGGAATGTCCTTACGTTAGGTATAGGTGTAAGGATTTACAGGCAAGGCAAGTGCCCAGACAATGAACACCACTTTATCCTCAGTCGTCCGTCCGCCGTTTGTTGGAGTATCAGTCTACATTCTCGGTACAGTTACCAAGTCCGTAGAACTGTAACGACACGCTGACACAATGACGTGATTTCTAGAAACTCACATTGAGGCGGAGCCGCCCAAAATGGTGCTGCTCACGGGGTACGAGGCCGAAATGGAGGCTTATGCTGTCCGAAAGAGACTGCACACAACACCAACGATGGTCAGGAATTCCATAAGCCTCCAATCGAGTTCCGAGGCCCAGATTAAGTCTGGCCGGTGAAAAATGTTCGACTAAGATAAAAAGACACTAACTAGGCGTCTACGTTTCCAAGTCCTAGAGAGGCTGCAACTGGGCCATAGAAAGCTTTGACAAACAGGACTTGATCTTGGCTTCATCTTGGAGAACCGGGTCATTTGTTTTGATGCCTTTGTCGGTCCAGCTTTGGATTTTAGTCGCCTCTTACGACAGGCATGCCTTAACTCGGGTATATTCTAACCCCTACCCGAAGGGGGACACAAAATATGCGTTCAATCGTCAGTCTTCTTTTGTGGAAGAGATGATTCAACAACGAACTGTGTCGCTGTCCTGACACTTGACTGCTATCTAACCAAATGCAAGCTAACGTGGGAATGTCTACAGAAGCTACTTAAGAAGCCGAGCAGGAGTAACAGAGTAAAACCCTGCTGGATACTCTAGAAGCTAACGAAATGGCCGACTTGCTCGCTAGGAAAAGAGCATCGGATCCTTTTATAGACTCGTACCATTCTCCGCTGTAGAAGACCATATACTCAGGCAAGAATTCAGGTAAATAGAAAGAAAGAACCGGGCAGATGTCTGGAACCACGGTCATGGCATGAAGGAGGCCAAGAAAGTCTTGGGTCAATATAACCAGAAGAGGTTTGAGGCGTGTGTCAGAATGAGCAAGAACAACCTCCGTCTCCTTACAGACTTCCTAACCGGGCACTGTAGACTTAGGGAGCATCTAAGGAAACTAGAAGGTCTCCACAGAACACACACTCTTCAAACCTGTCCCCTTCCAAGACATCTGTTTCCAAGACCCTCGTTCAACTCAAGTCGATGGACTTCTAGCTTAAGAAGAACAAGCGAGGGTCACTGGCTCTTGTCTAGAGAGACAGATGTCAAATGATACGCCATTACTTCTAGGTTTTAGCAAAATTTTGTCAGAAAGCAACTAATTTGACTCGACTTTGGCTGTCGGCCGCGAGGGAGGTTTGTTGACGAAATTTCTGTTCTTAGAAGAACAAGGGCATTCACTGTACTTGGCAGACATCGTGCAGCTCGAGCTCTGTCTTCAACTGCATGGCCAGAATTTGGAACCTGAGATAATTACAAGAGCTACGCTTGAGCAAGCGATGAACCAAGAGCCTATAAGTAGACCGACGAAAGCGGTGGTGTTTGTTGAATGCAGGGACTTGACTCCAACCTGAAAAATCGTCTTCCCCTAATTGTCGGCAGTCTTTTGGAAACAACCCTGAGACTCAACCTTAAACAGTCACTCTGTCTTTTTAGACTAAGTAAAGCGGACACTCATCAAGACTGAAGGTGAACACCATGCATCACCTCCTCTGCTCGATTAGTGCTCGGGCCCATCTGAAGCCTTACTTCAAAGCCAGCCGCCACACGAAAATCTCCACATCCATCCATGTATAGAGCGATTCATCTCCAAACAGGATATCCCAAATTGACATCCGTCCCTCCTCCAGAGACTTCAAAAGTTCCCAGCACAATGCGCGCGCCCTCCAGCGAACCATAAACGCCTCTGCTAGTTGGTTTCTTTGTATTCCAATGTAACCACACCGGGTAACAAAAGAAAACGGATTTATCCATTCACATCCTTGCATGATCCTTCTCCTTCGAAATGGGGTCAAATTACGGGAAGAAATTATAAGCAAATGCGCAGTCGCAACACTCCACCCCACCGAACGACGCCACTAAACGTCAAATCAAATTACTTGAGACTTGCGCTCGCAAGCCCGTAAACATTCGCCGTTGCCTTAGTCGAAGGGATTAGTGCGTGGAGACCCGAAAGGGTTCTCCTCCCGTCAGACGTCGAGAGGAAACATCTGGCAGCCAGATAGCGCGATGCACTCGGTAACTCGATACTCTTATTGAGAACGTAATCCTCACCTCAAATGATGGATTCCTCCCGGCTGGCTGGCAGGGCGATCGTTAAAAGTTCCGAAGGAAATAAAAACGAGAACGTTTTTTTCAACCGTTAGCCATAAAAGCGTCAAGCGATCACAGAGAATTCGATACACTGCAGAAAATCCAATTTAAGTGCAATAAAATCGATGTTACACAAAAAAGGACACACAATCAAGCATTCAAGCAGCAGTCGAACAGTCGAACAATCGGCCGTGTTTATGCAAAAAGGACGACGCGACGAGGATTGGGATTGTAAGTCCATTAAACCGATACAATTGGGCTTAGTCAAGAGAGAGGGAGACAGTGGGTCACACAAAGAGTGCCTTCAAACTGTGAGAGAATGCCGCTAAGGAGGTTCGGAAGTGAGCACTAACAGGATTAGGCATGGGCAATAAATGGTGTCGTCGTGATGCAAAGTCCTGGCGCCTGACGAATAGGGATTAGACGATCACCATCGATGGGAGAGAGAGAATGCAAATCGGCGCAGGACGCCGAGGGGTCGGCGACGAATTGGCAAACGTTCTCACCTTCGGGGAGTGGGAAAGGGTTGACAGGCGACATGATATATGCTATAAGAGAGATCTCTTCCTGGTTCCTGAGCTGCATGCCAAATGAGGGTGAGCATGTGTGTGTGCGTGTATGCTGCTGACAAGACAATTTCGCAAGGAAGATGCCTGCTCATCAGTCAGGAGATGAACGAGGGTCTTGGCGACAGGGAAACAGATGTCGTGGAAGGGGATAGGTTTGAAGAAGACACGGAGTGGGTTCGAAGATTACCAACAGTTTGTCAGGAAACAAGCAACAAGACGAGCACACGAGGTCTATCTGTAGCCCGCCTGTCTGATGGAGAGACTCAAGCAATCGATGGACTTCTGGCGTAAGAAGAAGGAACGAAGGGACGAGTCTCTTCTCTAGAGAGACTATATGAGGTGCAGGAATGACCAAAATTTCGATCGAAAGCCAGCAATTTTATTTTTCAGGATTCTGGCCAGAGTTTCTGTTCTGCTGGAAGGACTAGAGTATTTGACGGACTTGAAGACCATCAATTTGGGTTGCCTCCTCGCTGGATAGGCTCCAATAATTTCAGTTCTAAGAGACAGACTAGAGCTAGTCTAAAGCAGTCGATCGTCTTGTAGACTAAGAACGAGGAGCGAATGGGACGATTGAGACTAGAGTAGGAAACATAATAAGGTCCAGAAAGAAGGGGAAAAATTTCTAAAGAAATCAATTAATATGGCACTCTTGGTGGATTGTCCCTAGGTCTGTGTGTCCCGTAGAAGACTTGTTGCCGGAGTTTCTGTTCTGAAGAAAGGACTAGAGCATTCGATGAACTTGGCAGACATCGTATAGCCTCCTTCCTCAACCCCACGAGCTCTGTCTGTCTCCTCGCTAAACGGGAGGCTTGCTCCCAGAATATGAGATCTTATGGGAAGACTAGAGCTAGACTAGAACACTCGATGGACTAAGAGGAAGGGCCGAGGCTCTTCTCTAGAGAGGCAGCTAGCAAAGGAAACAGACAAAATTTGCGAAAATTCCTCAGCAAGTAACCAATTTGGGACAGCTTTTGTTTGGCCCCCTGGTTTGTGTGTCGCAAGCGAGCCTTCTTGCCTATCTGCTGAAAGGGCTTGTACATTCAAAGGACTTGCAGACATCGCTGAACGTGAGGTTTGTTCCCAGAATATGAGATCTTATGGAAATGGAAAGACTAAAGCACTCGATGGGCTGATAGCCTCAAGAAGATGGCTGTAGTCTTTCTAGGAAGGCATACGGCAAAGGAAACTGCACGATGTTTAAAAACTAGCAAAAATTGCTCAGCAAGCAAACAATTTGGCACAGATTTTGTTTGGCGAGAGAGACTTCTTGCCTGTTCTGCTGGAAGGACTGAAGCATTTGATGGACTTACAGACATCGTGTCGTCATGGACGGCCACATGAGCTCTGTCTATCTTGCTGAATGAGAGACTTCCTTCTGAAACTAGACAACCAGTCCAAGAAGAGAAGAAGAAGAAACGAATGAAAGCCTTGTTCACACAACTGGAGCAATCAACGTCCACTTCTATCCTAAGACAAAGCAACGAGAGTCACTTCGTCACTTCCCCAGAGACACAGACGAGGAACGAAACAACAAGAAGTCTGGAAATTAGCAAAATTTCATCAAAGAGCAACCAATTTGGCACGGCTTTTGGCTCATTTTCAGATCTGTGCGTCGTACGGGAACCCTGTTGCTGTTCTACTGAATGGACTGGAGCAATCGCTTCACTCGCCAGACATCGTGTAGCCTTTGAGCTCTGTTTGTCAGACAACATGGAAACCTGGTGGGTTGTTCTTGGAATTTTAAACCCGATGAAGGGTCACTTGGAATGGGAGTCTTGTTCCAGGAATCCGACGAGGCCCTAAACCGTCGAGTCAATGCTGTAGAAGGACTCCTCTTCCCTTGTTAATCATTCTCATTTAATCAATAAATCTCATTTGAAAATGAGTTCAATCAGGACGGGGAGTCTGCGCTCTCGCCAGGATTCACACCTTTTTTTCACCGCGGCATCTTCGCACGATCTCGCGCTACAAAGGCCAGATTAAGATCTCATTAATCTTCACTCCCGAGCGCGTCTGAAAAGGATGCTGACGCTGCAACAAAAGACGCATTTGCATTCGGAGCCATCCTCGAATGACAAATGTGTGAGATGACACTTCAAAGAGAACACAATTTTTTTGAATAATCATTCCCGCAACGAAAAGGTATAACGCCTGCAGAGAGCGAGAGAGGCGAGAGAACAAATATCATTAATAACTCACGCAATATTTACAAAACAAAACGTGTCCGCTTTCCGAAGCATCTCCCCGCTGACACAACGCCACGGTGTCCCGAGAGCGAGAATCCTTTCGCATCGGCTCATCCAGGCTCACGCATTAACATAAGTGGGACAATTACAAATATTACAACTCTATTTCGAGAGAGGACAATGGCAGCAACAAATTACCATTTTTCGGACATTAATCACTCGCGCTGCACTCAAGAGGAAAGGACACGAACAAAGGAAAGAGAGAAGAGCGAGAGAGAGAGAGAGCGCTCGCAACCCCTTCGATGAATTAATATGTTTGGCACCTCTGCTAAATCCAGGTACAAACGCTGATTGCTCTTTTGGTGACTTTCTCAAAAGAAATGCTCATTGCAGGGGCTTACCTTAAGGATTACACAACAAGGACAAGGAGAAAGTCAGTCACAGAAAGTCACACCCTTTGCTGATGCTGTCGGCTGCTTGGCTGCTTGGCTCTTGTTTCTGTTCCCTGAAGAGGAGGGAATAAATCACACAAAACACTTGGGCCGGAGAAAAGTCACTCGGCAGTCGGATTACACGAGGTCCTTCTGGCTCAAGAGGACAACAAACATGCTTCTCACCCCTTTCCCCGTGCAACAGCAGCAGCAACAGCAAACAGGACTGACCGCAATTTGAGAACTGCATCGAGGATGACCATCTGCTGCTGCAGTCACTCTCTGTTGTGGGTCATAAAGATCCTTGGCAGTGAAAGTTATTACTCATAACAGAGAGCCCGGCCTGGCCGTAAATGATTCAATTACAGGAAACAAAAGGACAGCCAGTGGAGAGTGAGGAGACCATATACGACTGGAAAAGGTATTAAATTTGCATAAACGAGAGTCGGGAGGGACTCCGAAGGATATTCGATATTTTATTTCAAAACTCACCGGAGCGATGAATTCCTTAGAGTCCATACATGCTGGAGGGGAAAGGAAGTCGTACAAGGGTCAGCTGGAAGAGATAGAGTTAACCTACCTTTTGTTGCCGGACTTCCGAGGATTGGCGACGGCGTGCTGGGATAACTGCTGATCATTTCCTCGGCGGCGAGCAAGGATTCCTGCTGTCCTAATGGAGAGCTCGTGCTATGGTGAAATAGAGAGAGAGGGAGAGGGAGAGGGAGAGGGAGAGGGAGAGGGAGAGGGAGAGGGAGATGCAGATAGAAAAAGAGGAAGAGAGAGAGAGAGAGAGTTAGTAAAACACCAGGACTAAGAACTAAACCCTGTTGACATCCAAAAAAAACTGGTAAGGAGTCGTTGAAGACATTGGTAAGACACCGGGACCAAGCAATGGAGCCTTTGGCACCCTAAAAGACAAGGAATGAGTCGTCGAAATCATTGTTAAGACACCGGGGCTAAGAACTAAGCCCTGTTGGCATCCAAAAATACTGAGAATGAGTCGTTGAAGACATTGGTAAGACACCGGGACCAAGCAATGATCCGTTTGGCACACAAAAAGACAAGGAATGAGTCGTCGAATGCATTGTTAAGACACCGGGGCGAAGAACTGAGTCCAGTTGGCATGAAAAAAAAATGTGTCGTTGAAAGAGTTGGACTAAAAACTGAACCTTGTTCGCACCCAAAACGACTAGGAATGAGTCGTCGAATGCATTGGTATGACACTGGGACCAAGTACTAAACCCTGCTGGTATCCAAAAATACTGAGAATGAGTCGTTGAAAGCGTTGGTAAGATACGGAGCCAAGCAATGAACCCTGTTGGCACCCCAAGAGGTCGATAATGAGTCGTCAAACTACAAAAGAAAAGGATAACTTCCACCAAACTCCATCCAAAAATGGGTAAACCCAACAAATCCTAGATTCCTTGTGAAAAGTGCCAACATTACACCAAAAAAAAATAAAAAAAAAATCCCCAGACAATGGCTCACCACAGTGGGCGCGCACCGTGCGGGACGTCTCAATTACAATTCAATTACATAATTGAATACCCAGTGAATTGGGTCTTTGTGTTCGTCCAGCCAGGCGGGTAAATCGAACAACAAAACAGAACAAGAGCCGGCGCACCCGCTGCTCTCTACGGAAGTCACGGGTGCAACTTTGCCCCCAGCCTTTGCAGGGAATATGCATGCACACTTCCGCGTGCAGTGATAGCACTTTGGTTTTACGGCCGAAGCAGAGCAGAGCAGATCAACTCCAAGCAGCAGCAGCAGCAGTGCTACCTCCCTAGGATGCCAAATTCGAAAATAGAATCCGTAAATAGCAACGCACTAGGGGTTGCTCCCGGTGGTACTGCGCCGGTGGCAGATGTCTGTCGCTGTGTTGTGTGTTTGGAGGAGGAGAAGGAGTCACTCCTACACTCATTTACTCGTACCTAACACGATCAATGCAGACGATAAGGGATCGCTTGTGTGGTATGTTGGAATGCTCAGACATGTCGTGAACAACGCTCAGTGAAAGACAAACGAGAGGTATCCTGTGCACCCACGACCCGGCTGTTGTGCTCTACTCAAAATTGGCCCCTTCCATCAGGCCGTCCACGTTCGCATTCGTTTCGTGACGGGATAATGGAAAAGGTATCACTAGCGACAGGACTTATGGAATTTATTGTGATAACAGATGGGCGGATGCATTTGTGTGTTTTTATTCGAATGCGTGCCGACAGCGCAGCGCCGAGGGTTCGGCCCGAACACAAAACTGGTGCAGAACGCGCCTGTTTTATGCGGGCGGCGAGTATACACGCGGCGACCAACAGCACGCGCTCCGGCACATCATAAGGACATTCGTATAATTAACCACAGTCGTCAGGATGCGATTTTGATGGCACGAGGACTGGCACTTAGGATTGATCGATGTGCGATGCGCATATGGTCACCACGACATTTGGTGGTTGCAGTGGGCACGGTGCTTGCAGCTTGTGGAATTCTGCGAGAGGAATTTGCATACAAACGAGGGGCCGTGCTGAATGGAAATTCTTGTGATGCGATGTGGTTGCGTTGGGTGTGAATGGATAGTGGTGTCGAGGGGCACGTGGAAGAAAGAATGAGGTGACAGGCTGTTGGATTGGGATGATTATTCATAAGCATATGGCACGGATGCTCTTATTCTTTTTTGAATCATTTGGAGGAGGGCTGCTTTGTGACACTGAAGGTGAGTCTTGAGTTGATTTCCCTTTCCCCGCGCTGAGAAGAAGGGCGGGGATCTGATGATGAAGAGGAAACGAGAATGAAAGTGGTTTGCTCAAACCTGCACAAGATCCTGGACATGCAACTGACTTGGATCTCTCTTAGCCAACGCATAGTCGTACTGTCGATATGACAGAACCACCCTCGGTCATACCTACCAACACGACGACCAGACCTTGAGGCAGCCAGACAGAGAACTGAGGCTTCTATTCCGGACTCGACCTGATCGGCTCGATGTCACATACCCTAAATGACTGGCACTCATTTCATGAAGCTATTTACCGCCTGAGGAAGGCTGGAAGGATGTCTGACAACCCTGCAAGGGTCGCCAGACTGATAAGTAATTATTTACCGCATTCTTACTACCCTCCAGGATAACGCTCTTTGTTCCCTCCTCCTTATTCCACGAGGAACCCGCTACGACTATGACCTGCTCGTTCATTATTACCTTCCTCTTGAAAACCTCCCGGTCAATGGTTGTTGATACTCTGTGCCTTCCTAAACTGCCTAGCATCATGTTCAGCATCCTAGAACTTATCACTTTCAAGTAGTTTTTCCCTCTCTGTCTGTGTGATTGCGCATGATCGCCCTGCTTTCGTGGATGCGAACCCCCGCTTTGGGGCCGAGATCCATCAGGACTTTGGTAATAACTTCTTTCTTTCAACATTGCCGTGCTATTTTGACTCCTTAACAGACCTGTGACCACATCCCAATTAAGGCAACTGATCAACCGCATAATTTTTGATCGGTTCTTAACGGACGCCCTTCGGTCATGTGTTGATGGTGTTATGATGACAGGGACATCGTTCTGGTCAAACTATTTTGAATCTCTGCTTCGAGTGAAAGGACACAAATGTTTCGAGCCAACTCGAACCCTGAAAGAGAACGTGGAAGACCAAGCATTCGGTGGGGATCACAGCAGCAAGGGAGGTATCAGATGACAATGCGAAGCTGGAAGAAACTCGATCAAGATCTTCGTGTGCGGAGAGAAATATTAGCAGAGACCCAGGTCTACCCACCCGGACTGTAGCGCCAGCTCAAGATAAAGATGTACGTGATTTCCTGCCACTAGGCCTATTTTGCGATTATAGTAATTAATGGCCCAGTTCAGAAACTCTAGCACCATTTTCGTGTTCATGCTAATGGGCACTTCCCTCCACCTTGGTGAAGTGAGAGACTGATCTAAAACGTCAGCTTTTTTTGATCCTCTTTGTTCCTCCTGATGCTCCAGAACGAATTGAATCATGTACCATTCACCGTCTTTTAGTCGAGATAAGCTCTAAGACAAGTTTAAACCACGACGCCAACCCCGACCATTCACATTCTTGTAGTCGAGATAAGCTCTAAGACAAGTTTAAAAAACGACGCCAACCCCGACCGATAGACTCCTGATCACCCGTCGCAACAGACTACAGCCTCTAGTGAAGCTTTCGCAACGAAATTGTTACTTCTAGTAAGATGCCATTACATCCAGGTCCGACAGATAAGTGAAGAGGCACCTTATGGCCATAAGTCAATAGAAATCTTTTGTTTCCGCCTCGCAGTAACTTAGTATGTGTCCCTATGTTGCGTTTTAAATGGATTTTAGTCGCCTCTTACGACAGGCATGCCTTACCTCGGGTATATTCTAACCCCTACCCGAAGGGGGCATAAGGCAACGCCAGAATTAATGTGCAGAAAATCATACCTGCCAACGAGGAAACATCGGTTCTTTCTAATCATAGAACATTTTGAAAATCTCAAAAACGGAGTCCAGGTCTTCGTCTGCTCAACGACTAAAGAGTTTGCGCGGCAGACTGAGTTCTCGGGGGGTATGGATCTGTTCACGATCCCACTCATGGGCTGCTCAGGCATGGTTGACAGATCGTATAAGTAAGTAATCGCTTGGTTCCAACCACAGATAGACTTGAGCATCCCTTCTCCGATAGAGACCGCTGACCAAGAGGTTCGGGTATAAACTAAGTCAAGATTCACACTCTACTTCTGTTCAAATCTCCCTTACCGACACTAGCGACAATGTGCATCTTCTCACAATCTCCAGAACATTTCAGACACCCACGACGCCACTAGTAACATTCCTATTCGTGCCGTCGTTCCAGAGAACTAAATTTCGTGCTGTTCTCTTCCAGACGAAGTGTCCAATGACTTCTCTCAGTTGCGAATCAAAATTAACCTGCAGCAACAATCTAAAAGGGGGGAAAGAGACAATCGACTTGGTAAGGTGAGTCAGAAATAGAGTTGCGTTCTCTTCCGTGTTCGCTTTGAAGAGAAAAATTCGTATAAAGTCGTGATTGATGGTTCGTCTGGCGGCTTCTACACGATGCAAAAATATAGGAATAACAGTCGATATAGAATATAGAATTGCAATCGTTTTGATTCGTTTAGACGACGCTTTGCTTCATTTGAATAAAGTGCCAGAGTTTGAAAAGATCGCAAGGAGTGGAGCTTATGTGTTTTGTTCTTCCTTTTTATTTAGAGCTACGTTTGAACACTATGTAATTGCAGTGCTCTCTCATCCCGTAGATTCAGTCTTCTGGGGTCCCATATCTTTCTTAATCTGGCTGAACTGAGCAGCGTCAGAACCAGCCCTGTTCTTCGCTTTATCAAAAGCACAAATTGGTTTGCGGAGTAGGTAGCCTAAGATCCGCGTCGTAACACACACACAATGGGCCTTCGCTTGGCTAAAGTGTGTCTGCTGTCCGTATGCGCGGCAGTCAGCCACCTCAACTTAACCTAACCTAGAGCTACGTTCCTGGGCCTCAATCAAACAAGCCCAGGCGCGACCTCTGGCTTGCTGTCAGAGTTTCAAAATATCGCAAGGAGTGCAGCTTCTTCATTTTTATTTAGAGCTACGTTCCTGGGCCTCAACCAAACAAGCCCCCTATAGCGCGATCTCTGGTTAGCTGTCTCCAGTTTCGCACGCCAAGTTGGTCGAAGTCCTTCTCAACTTTAAACGCGGGTGCCCCCGTTAGGAGTCAAGGACTCTTCAGTCCGGAACTGATGGGTCCATAAGCACAGCCACCTTCGCCGTTGGACCCGCAGACGCTTTTCTGAACTCTCATTGTACTGAAGAAGAAAAAGCATTTTATCCGCCTTGAGCAGCCCTTTTACCACTGCTGAGAAGGGGGCATCAGACAAAACTTCCTTCGTGCTGACCAACAGAGCATCGCCCATCAGAAGTCACCCACTGGCTACAACACTTGGTTCGACAAGACGTCTCCAACAACACACCCTTCTACCTTGTCTGTTGAGGCATCCATGACTTCTTAGAGCTCCACATAAAACAATTTATCAGCCCCTCCAACCTGGCAACACCAGATGCACATTCTCTTCGCAGATTCTCGCTCGCTCTCCCTCTCTCCATTCGCAAGCCATGAATGAATGCATAGCCTCATCCGCTCTCGCCAACGTCTCAACTGCCACCAGCTGAATAGCTGTTGCTTCACTCGCGTCACCCATTCAGAAGGCCGACGTGCCTTAAGAGAGACATTTTATCGAAAGAGCACTCCATCTCAGTGCAATTGACCCGTCGAATAGAAAAGTCCAACACGACAAGTGTCCTCTCGCATCGTCGTCGCTCTCGTTCTACTCCAGCCAGGCTGACCGACACGACACGCCTCCACCACTCTTTATTTCATTTCTCTAGTTATTATGGCGTTTGTTACGTGGTGTGTCTACTTGTGATTTCATTTTTTATTTTTAATTTCCAATTTCCACCTTCAATTGATATTAACGTCAACACTCTCAAGCCCTGCCAACCGAAAGTATTCTCCAGCCAACAAAACACCCCAAAGTGCCACAAAAATAAAACCGAACAGAAAATCGGGCGAAAAAAATAAAATAAGAGAAGACTTCCGAAGAACGAGTGTGAAAAGTGAAAAAAATTCCTAAGCCCCCATCAGACATATAATACAGGTCGAGTTGATTGAGTTGCCATTGCCATTTGGTGGAGAGACGACCGAAAAATTGTTCGTTCACTGTTGCTGTTGCTAGTGCTTCGTTCTGCTGCCGCCGCTGCTGCTACTACTGCTGCTGTCGTCGTCTCGGTCCTTATTCAGCGTATTTGGGCCATCGTTGGTCAGAGAGGGACCACTGGAATAGGCGCATGTGTCCGTGAGTGTGTGTGCGAGTGTCTCGAAAACGAAAACGAAAAAAAAGAAAGAAATAATTGTGAGCCAAAAACGATCGGAAAAAATCTGTGTGAATCGCGGTGAATCAGAATCAGAATCAGAGAATCGTATTCATTCTTTCTCCGTTGCCTTTGCTCGTTTCGTTCCCTCCTTTTTTCGGTTTTATTTCGAGTTTGATATTATTGACTGTCAGGCAAGACACTGCTGCGCCGTGGTCTAAAGGAAACGCTGTCGCCGCTACCGACACCGCCATCGCTGCCACCGTCAGAGGCTCAAAACGACGAAGAAAATCCGCGATAACGTTCCGAGTTTGGTCAAAATAGGCAAAAACCGAAAAAAAAGGACACGAAAAATACCGAAAAGTCGTCGTCGGGGAGTAGCAAAGCAACTAGCAAGTGGAGAGAAGAAGAAAGGTGTATGTGTTGGGAGGAGTGCACACAATCAACCACCCGTACGCGCACACACAACCACAACCAGACACACCAGTTGGGGAATCAAAAAAAATAAATTCGGAAAGACGATTTTTTTCGAAATATTTTCGCGAATTTTGTAACAACAAATCGAGTCTTCCACACTTTCGGTTGCCAATTCGATTCGCGTGTGAGCGTGTGTGTGCGATAATAAACTGAAAATAAATTTTCGAGAAATATATTTTTTTTTGTTTTTGTTTTTTCGGTTTTTTCGTTTTGTTTTTCGGGGTTAATTTGTCTTGTTGAGAGTTTTGAAGTGTGAAGGAGAGGAGCAGCAGAGGGAATCACAAAAATGGAAGCAGTCGCGAAACATGACTTCTCAGCGACAGCCGACGACGAGCTCAGCTTTCGTAAGGGCCAAACTTTGAAGGTATGACTCAGTGAGAGGAATTTTGTTTTTTTCTGTCCAGTTTTTTTTTGTTTTCTTCTGTTTCAGAGACATTTTGGCGTATTTTTAGTTTTAATTGAGAAGTGTGGGATATCTTTTGCTGCGGTTCGCTTTGAAGTTTTCAATTTCATTCAATGCGTGAGAGTGTGAGAGAGAACGAGTCACTGAGAAGATAGAGAGAGAGCGAGAGAAGGAAAGAAGGATGAGTAGAAAAAGAAGGTGGTGTCTCTGTTGGTCCTTTGTCTATCTGTTCTTCTTGCGAGTGCACAAGTATTCTACCGCTGCGGCTGCATCGCCCAATCCACACCATCACTATTCACCATCACCAGCACACCACCCAAAAGCGAAGCACCACGGTATTCTTGTTAGCTTCTGCTTCTGCTCCCACTGCCATCACCACTGGCGGGGTCAATAACAATTGTGCTGGCGAGGGTGGATGGGATGGATGTGGATATAAGGACTTTGCCGACTGCCGGCTAATAGCAGTCATAACATTGGCATTGCTTGTGTGTATCTATGGCGGAAAGAAGAAATTGTAATATGTACCTTGTTTGGGCAGTGAACGTTGACGACGACGACAACTTTGTTGCAAAGAGTGTTGCTGAGGGATTTTAAGGCGACTGCGAATGGTTGGGAACGGTTGAGCGTTTTCTGTGAAATGGAATTCTCTTAAGGGAAATAAGCTAATTGACTTTTTAATTTCAACAAATACAGACGTTTCGTGGAAGTGGAAAATGCCCTTCAAAGGCTTTGCTGTGTGAAATTGAAACTGGGTAATGGGAGATGTTTTCATGGGATTTTAATCGCTGGGAAGTAGTCGTTCTTATGTGGGAGCATGCATGTGCGTTCTTGTTGGCAATTCAAGGGCTTCGTTGGGTTGAATAGAGACTTGGCTTCGTCTTGAAGAGACACTTTCGGTGAGGGGGAGACCAATTGTGATTCGGTTTCTGTGACTTGAGCTAAGCTTGGCGTCGACTTTGACACTTGCAAGGGAGTTACGAACTAGGAGTCGCCTTCTGGGACTTTAACAGAGCTTAGGTTGGCTTCGTCTTTGAGACACTGCAAGGGAGTGACAAGCTAGGAATCGGCTTCTAGGACTTAAACAGAGCTTAGGTAGGCTTCGCCTTGAAGAAGAGACACTGCAGGGGAGTGCGAAATTGTGACTTGGAGACTGTAAAGTAAAGGCTGAGCTTAGCATCAACTTTAAGGCACTCCAAGAGAATTGCAAATTAATACTCGACTCCTGTGGCGTGCCTTCGGACTTCTGTGACTCAAGCCTGTCGGGATGTAATTCAAGTTGTTGTATATTTGCTGGTACACATGTGCACCTTGCGTCACAAAATGGTTGGATTGAGCTTAGCTTCGATTTTGAAACCATCCGAGCATGTTACAAAATACGATACGATCCGAAAGTCGTAGATACCTAGATTGCCCATTTCCAAAGGCAGTGCTATTTTGGAGGCTCCATCTTCCAATGCCTGCCACGTCATGAAATCAAGGACACGTGGAAACCTTCAACTATTCACGAAAGAAGCATTAAGTCTGCAAAATAAGTCTCGATTGCACACTGTTAAGGTCTTATACACTCTTCTCTCATCAGGTTAGCAGGTGGACGGACATAAGTCACCTCTCACTAAGGTCCTGATGGTCCCACTTTAAAGGCTCCCATCTCGCTGGCTGCACGAATTCCCAACAGATGAAATAGAACTACCACTCGCGATCACAAGCAATACAAAAGTTCGTCCACTTCAAAGTCAAAACTGAAAATTTCACTTTCCAAATTTCCACACAGTGCATTCCCATTATCATTTTGACAGTCGGTCGCGGCAGGGAAATAAAACGAAAAACTCGTAAATTTTCTATTACATCTCGGCCGAGAGCGGCAAAGGGAACGAGAAAGAGATCACCACAAAATGAAATCAACATTCATTCACATGGAAGTTCTGGGCTTGGTTGTGGTCGTCTCTAAATTATGAGTTTCGCTCGTAAGTCGTTAATTAAATTCCCCTGCAGTCGCTGATGAACTGGAACGTCAATGGGTGTCATCTACCCCCCAAATCACGGCGGCGGCAGAAATTTTTAAGATCAAGGCTTGCCATAGAGTCACTGTCTACGTGTAGTCATGTGAAATGAAAAATATCATTTTCACTTCTCAGAGGCTAACCAGTTCTAATCAACAATCCCTCTCCCCGGTCACATGTAAAAATTGCAAGCGATTCAATGTCGAAACGTGATTTGGCAACTTGGCTAAGCACAGCGCACGCAATCAACGTCCTTCTCTCTGTCACTGCTCAACTCAATCGTAACTCAACTGAATTGCATCTCGTATTGCCGAGGCTAATTGAGAGCATGGGAGCGGTGTAGCAGCAGCATACTCTTATCTAGAGCAGACCGCGATGATATGACAAACAAAAAAAAAAAAACACACATTGAGACTGGACTTGGGAAACGATGAAGAAAGGGTCGTTGAACTAAAAAAAAAAAAACGAAGCAGAGATTCATATATGCGATAACTGGGTCAAAAACTGGGCCTGTCTATAGATAGGTATGGACGGTTGGATGTTTATGGATTTCAAATCAACACACACTCTCAGTTTGGCTGATGTATGTTTCTCAGGTTATTTATTTTTAATTGCAACAATAAATATAAATAGACGCAGGGAGTCGAGTTGAGTCGAGTCGGCAAAGCACTGAGGCCAGACGCCAAAGACCATTACAAAATGTGTCGAAGCGAAATTATCTTGTCCGACAAGTGGCGGCTGGTTGCCGCTCAATGGCTACACACCATCATCGTTAAATAATGTGCGAGGACAAGAATCATAAGTGTTTTCGTGGATTTTTCTCAATGAAACCAGTTTATTCTTTTCTCTGGATATTGTGTGTCGTTGAGCCGACGTCGTCGTCGTGGTCGTCATCGTGTAGACTGTGGTTAATTACTATCACTGTTGCCACCGCGCCGCGACGCGCTGCGCCATTGGCCCTGTCACTGGTCACAGTCTCAGATCGCATGTATCAAATGTTGTTAGGCAACGCGAATGCAGGTCGCGTTCATTGGAAAGTAAGACTCGTACTTATTTTGTCGTTTTTTGTGTTTCTCATCTCATATGCATAAACCTTGCGGTGGCATTATCGATTAGATATTCGATTCGATGATTTGATGTTATTCAATCGACCTGCTTTGAGAGTTGGTTGCGCTGGACTCTTGGTAGCCATTGATTTCGGATGGTTTTCCGATAACGTGGGAATTCGTTTACACGCTGCTCCCCCCCGTCAGTCACGAGTGGAAGTTCTGTTTTCTTTTCTTTTTTCTGTTCCTAGGTTGGGCACACGAAAAAATCATAAATCAAGACATTATGCGAAAGCGAGAGTAAGAGTGTTGTTTCTCCATATGGTTGCTCGTCGTCGTATTCGTGGTCGTTCTGAAGACGACGAATTATGCCTAGTCGTTAGGTGCTGAGTGCTTTTGTTATGCGTGTCACGAACTGTTCTTTCGTGAAAATATTTATCACTCGTCGTTTGACAGCAGCGAATTCGCCATAAAAATGGTCACAATATCGATGTCTAATCGAAGTCTCGTTCTCGAAGGGTGTTGCTGTGACGTCGACAGCAATTCCGTCAGCCCATGTGATCATCATCGGTTCGCGTGTGATTAACTGGAACTGTAAATTTGTTTCTGGAACAGTTTGGCAAGTTCAATTCAGTCAAATCTGACTCATCACCCAAGGGAGGTGGGAAATAGAAGCGGCACTGACGGTCAAGCTTGTTTTATATTCAATTTGTTCTCATGAGTAATGGATTCGATTGTATGAGATGGCCGCGCGGCGGGTATGTTGTAATACGAGACAAAAGGCAGGCAAGATTCATCTCAATCACTTGAGGGGGAAATTCCATGCAACCTAGGCGCAAACAACAACAGAATGACTCATTCCTGCTCGAGCATATCATGCGAAGAAGACGATGGAAGTGGAAAAAAATGGGGACAATTTGTATTTTTTTTTTTTTACACATCCGAGGTCAATGGCCGAGATCGATTGATAAAGACGGACACATTTAAGCCTTCAAAAAAAGACAAGACCTTGAACAAGGCACAGTTTCAAAGCGCAACATGCGGGACAACGCGTCTCTATTGAGCTCAATTGACCGACCCTAGAGACAGAGAATTCATCATCATTCCCACCCAAAGTGGTGACACATTCGTTCTGCATTCAATCACGCCGCTGCCGACAATAATAATTCACGTATCTCTCGCATTCCTCACAACATCACATCCGCAAATTGCAGAGCAAACAGTGGAAACAGTTGAAAACAAGTGAATTTGTTTTAGAATCAAAGCGACTTAGTCGAAGTTATTGTTTATTGCTGTTTGGCTATCGTGTGCAAATATTTATGGAAAAATATTCCATGTGAATTATGAGCTCTCTCGGTGACCACGGACCGACCCGATTTTGGTATCTATTTCTGCTGTTACTGTCGTCATCGCACAGCCGTTCCATTTGAGGTGATGGCCATTGTCAATATTTTATCTACAAACCTGAACGGGTTTTGGTCTTAATTCGTCGTTGCCGACGCGGAGCACACACTCACACAACAGAAGGCCTTACATAATTATAATTTGATAACTTGAAGACTTCTATATTTGCTTTGCGAAATCGAATGTATCCCCATTCGGGGTGATTGGCGTGGGAGACGACGACTGCTTGATGTGATGTCAAACATCTGAATTTGTTGCCCTTTGGCCGAGAAGGCGATTGTTTAAATGAAGCAGAAGGGGACTGGTGATTGGTTGGGATTATTGATTCGAGGATGAATTGGAAATCAGATGGTCTTGATGGGAGGCGAATGTCTTCAAGAGTTTAAATTAACTGACAAGCTGCGGTGACTTCTACATTTACTCCTCTCATCACTTCGCCGTTGACAGGCTAAGTCATTCCCCCCGTCTGACAGCCATCGCGGTGACAGTCTAACATAAATCATGATAATGTATTGCCTGACCTCCTCCCGACCATTCTACTGATTGGATCTTGGAATAAAACACACGATTCTCGTTCCCAGAAATAGATTGTTATCACACCTCAGTGTCTGCTGTTGAGCCTATTTGCTAAGCACTTAGCCGGCAATTTCCTAGTAAATAAGTGATTCACTTAACAAACATCTCGCTCCCAGCCTTCTGGGAGCTGAGAAGACAAGCACATTGCGTGCAACACGTCAAAACACCTCAGCTCTGCGTATGCAAAACTAACATTTCGTGCTACATCAGACTTTTCAAGGTAATATTCCATTTTTCACACCCATTCACACACAACCGATCCGATCAGACACCAGCACCACCACCGTCGACAGCTTAAACGGTGGCAAATGCTCAACAAATGAGGCGTTCATCGTCTAATCGTTTCATTACGTCCGTGCGTACTCCGGCATTGCCACCCACATACTTTCTCCAATTTATCCGCAAACAAACAACAAAAAGAAGAAAAACCCCAAAGAAAGCGAAATTTTATTCCAAAAATAAAATGAAAAAAAAAAAAAAATGATAGCCACCGCCGCCGACGTTGCCGCCACTCTGGGTGGGTGATTGTTGACAGTCGGCATACTCTTGATTGGCGAAATTCCATTGAAATCGAATGTTGGGGTGTGGACACGGACAGCGACACGGGAGAGATCACCGATGGTGATGTTATGAGATTAATCGTGTCGAGTATGCAACACGCACACAGATGTGTGTGCGCCGCTTGGTCATTGAGAAAAAACCTTCAAGATTTGTTTTCTTTTCCTACACATTAAACTACTTGGGTGCCCCATTTTGCGGGGAGATCTATTTTCTGCCATGACAGCAACTACATATTTTGTGTGTGTCCATCGAGAAAAATTAATTATTTTTGAACTATTTTTAGATATTAAACATGGAAGATGACTCGAACTGGTATCGAGCCGAGCTGGATGGCAAGGAGGGCCTCATACCCAGCAACTATATAGAAATGAAAAATCACGAGTAAGAACGCATATTCTTAATCAATTTCAATTGAATGACAACAACGGTGGGGTGGTCTCTGTTCTCTGTTCCACAGCTGGTATTATGGACGAATAACGAGGGCAGATGCCGAGAAACTGCTATCGAATAAACACGAAGGCGCTTTTCTAATCCGTATTAGCGAATCAAGTCCCGGAGATTTTTCATTATCCGTAAAGTGAGTGTTGTTTGCTGAGAGAGTCGCGAATCAGTTTCTAAACTTCTCCTTTTCTCTCTTTTTATTGTTTTTTAGATGTCCCGATGGTGTTCAACATTTTAAAGTTCTACGCGACGCACAAGGTAAATTCTTCCTCTGGGTGGTTAAATTCAATTCACTGAATGAGCTTGTTGACTACCACCGATCCGCATCTGTATCACGATCACAAGATGTCAAATTGAGAGATATGATCCCAGAAGAGGTAAGTGCCCCCACACATTCACAAACACACTGAACAACTGTTGGACGCGAGAGTTATTTGCTTGCTTTGATGAAAAAATGACGACGGCCGCTTATGAATTGTTGTCTGATGAAGGAAATTGTTTATCGCTTACTAATGACACTTTTACAAGTAATTTATTTGCAATTGCATTTCTAATGATCTGTCTGAATGGATTTCATGTTAATTAGAAATTCCTTCATGAGATGCTGACGATGTTGATGTGGCAAATGTTTGTTGTTTTTTCTGACAGGGGGGTTATGTAAGTGTTTCGAGACACGATGGAAATTTAATGAGCTATCGATTCTATCAAAAATCGACTTGAGAAGACTGCGCCTCTTCTGTGTCTCTTAAAATGAGATCCACCTCTCCCAGCTATATGATTGATCCAACTCCTCGGTGATTGATGTACACACCAGGAAACCATCACAATTTAACTGTGGGACCTTGGCTGCCCATAGGACGAGAACCCAACGCCACGGCAAATGACACATTAACCAGGAAACCATCTGAATTTGACTAGGTTGCCCTATTCTCAGAAATCGACGCCACGATGATTGATGCCCAAGCCTGGAGAACCTACTTAAACTTAAGGCCAAGCAACAAGAGATGCTGTGAGATTTTTGCCAACTTAATAAATCGAGGAAAAACAATGAAACGATGCCCTTAAAGAATTCGTGCAGTTTCACTAACTACATCAAACTGGTGGGCCGAGTCCTCATTTAAAACCCCGGACACAGGGGCCGCTGCATACATTAGTTCACCTCTAGGCAATTGCCTAGAGGCTATCCAGAGGGCGCCACGGGGAGGCTGTATGTCAACTTGACCTGTGCTTCTTCAGGGATGATTGCTGACGTCTCACCAAGTTAAGAGCAAGCAACATCTCTGCCCTGGATGGACAGGCCCATGCCCTCCAACTTACGTGGTTAAGGAGAAGTGAACGTGACGTTATTTTGTGGGTACCTGCGTCGCACTTGTCTAGACTTGGTTCCCGATACGACAAAATATAATTTTCGCGGCTCCACCTCTTTCAAGTCACTAACAATGCGCGAAGAGTAATAACTGCCTGTCGGCATAAAATTGTCTTCTCCGTGCTGGGTTTGACTCCGTTTACAATTCCCGATCTCCGATCCCACAATGTTCAAAGGGTACACCTGTCAGGAAAAAGAAACCACTCCCCCGTTCGGAGTCGGCATAGGTCCGTTCCACTCGTGAGAGAACAATATCACCCACAAAACGAGTGGTTGCTGTAAAAGCTGGGCCCAGCTGGATATGGGAGCTGGAGTGAATTTGGAGGAAGATCTCAGATGCATGGAACACACATTGGATGCGCTGACGATGCGTATTCGAAGACTCTTCGGGTTGAAGCAGTCCTGTCCATGGGCTATACTTGGCGTGGCAATCTTCAGCGAGCTGTAGTTTAAAAATAATATAATATGGTTGGCGCAACAGTCTTAGGGGGATCTGGCCCTAGATTTCCCAGAATCCTCTCGTGTTTTTCGTGATCTTGTTATCTCACAAGTGGAAGGGACCTATAGTTTTATGCCGACTCCGAACGGGGGAGTGGTTTCTGTAAAATCTTTTTCTAGATAGGTGTACGCTAGAGCATTGTCCAAAGAGGTGGAATCAGGACTTATGAACGGCGATCGAACTCAGCATGTCCGGGATAGCAGTCAACCCACCAACACGCTACGTCACGGTGATTGACTTATGGTTACTCAATTATTCTGGGGCCTTTACAGTTGCTCGACTTTCATAAGCCAAACAACAGTTCACCTCGACTTCTCATCTACCACAAGACACATAACCTCCACTCCCACCCACCACTCAGTCAATTCGCACTCAATCAACTCCTTGATGAATCAATTCCATCAGCACAATAATTCGATGAAACAAAAACAAAAAAGTTGAACGATCTCCAACGTCAGACATTCCTTCGGTCGCAGCTGTTGTTCAGATGTTATGCAAAAATCCAGCAAAAACAGACATTCTTCGATTTGTTTACGTGACTTTCAGAGAACATGTTTACAAAATTAATTATACCTGCATCAAAACATTGCTTTTTAAATCACACGTCTCATTTATCTATCTTATGTTTTTTGTTCTAGATGCTCGTTCAGGCATTGTACGATTTTGTGCCACAAGAATCTGGTGAATTAGATTTTAGACGCGGCGACGTTATCACAGTAACCGATCGTTCCGATGATAATTGGTGGAATGGTGAAATTGGCAACAGAAAAGGAATATTCCCAGCAACATATGTCACGCCATACCATTCATAATAGGACACACACTATACATAAATTGATAGCAGCACCAGTTCACCAATAACAACAACAACAACAATCACCGCAAAAGCGCGCATCAACCACAACAACAACAACAGCAGCAATAACGACACAAAAAGAATGCAAACGAAACAAAACAAAAAAATAATAAATTCAATTTTAGCCGACAAAAGCACACACAAATACATTTATTTTTTCACCACATAGAATCAAAACAGAAGAAAAATCCATGCTCCCCCCAAACAACAACAACACCAACAACGCACCACTTTAAACGGTTCGAATGATAAAATCAATCTATTCTGTTGCACTGTTTCTCTAACAATTTACTTTATGGACTGCATATATACATACATTTTATTATTTTATTTTTTATTCTTTCAGAAGAAACACAAAACACAAAAACAAAAACCCCTAGGTATTAAGTTAAAAAGTAGTCAAAAGAAAGAAACAAAAAAAAAAGAAAGAAAACAGA
Organism: Eristalis intricaria; assembly: GCA_964034865.1. Classification (NCBI taxonomy): domain Eukaryota; kingdom Metazoa; phylum Arthropoda; class Insecta; order Diptera; family Syrphidae; genus Eristalis; species Eristalis intricaria. The sequence goes on along the minus strand of OZ035874.1, from coordinate 2,241,674 downwards.
AAGAAAATGTTTGTTTATTATTATTACTTTTTTTTTGAATGTTGTTACCCTGTCTTTGTAACTTGTATTTTTCTATCGTGTTTAAATTCTTTTTTATGTTTTTGTTTTGATCGTTTTCTTAAAGATATGATGATGAGAATATTTTTTGAGCATTTTATTTCTTTCTATATTTCTCTCTCGCACACAAGCGCACGTTTTTTTTTCTTATTTATTTTTATACAAGGAAGCAAACAGCAATATACAAGGAATATGTCAAGTTTTTCATTCATTTTTCTTTTGTTTGTCGTATTCAAACTTAGATATAGGAACAAACAATTATAGCACTCGACAGAAGCGACCAAGTAAATATATATACATTTAACAAAAGCAGACATAAACAGAAGACGCAAAAAAAAAGCAATATTTTCTTGTTCTCATTTTTTTGAAACACACTCTCAGACACGCCTTTCCAAGGACACATGATCTAGACATTTCTTCATTGTTTTCGGCACCGCATGAGTGGGTGGATGTTCACGTTAAGACGCGTTGTAGTTCACAATCATGATCTAGACATTTCATCATTGTTTTCGACACCACATGAGTGGGTGGATGTTCACGTTAAGACGCGTTGTAATTCACAATCGTGTGTACAGTGGGATTAAAAGACTGACAGCATGTGACTGCCGATTGTAACCGAATTGTAAGTCTCATCTGATGACCCTACAGTCCGTGATGGACCTGGGGTTCGGCTTGAAAGCTTCTCAAACGATCTTTAGTCACCTGGCAGTGGAGAGAGACTTCTCTTGTGGACGTCTACTGACACGGAGTCTTACTATTCAGAATCTTATCTTTTAGGGCATTTACATGGAATGTCTTAGCAAGCAAGGAACCACTCGAGGTTGCCGCTCCTGACTCGATCCATCCATCTGTCTCAAGCACTTTTATTAGAAAAAATTCAAACTAGCCACTTCGTCATACAGTTCCTTTCTAATTCAAAACTCACTCTCAGCCGACTTGATTTGCGTTTTCAAAAATGGAGTCTGGCTGTCAGTCAGATGACTACTGAAACATTCAGACATGCAGGCAACTGCGTGTTGACTTACGAATATTCAACTAGATGCAGCGGTGTTGAGCCTTATACTCAAATTTATGGGTCGGCAGCCCCTGCTATACAATAGAAAAGACCCCACACGAGCTGTATACTGTTGAAATATTCATTTTAAGACCATATTCCTATCGGTACCAAACGTCAGTCAATTGACAGAATTTCGAAGGCAGCACGAAGTATGAAACCACTCATGTGGAGCATTTGGAGCCTCCGATTTTGAGTGTTCTCGTGAACTTGTAACGACGTAAACCCACATACACACTTCACGGCGAAGTAGCTTCCAATTTTGAATAAACCCATATACACACTTCACGGCGACAAAGCCCCCGATTTTGAGCACTTGTTCTTCACAGATCTATGTTGTATGCACTGCCATTCTCCATGTCATTAGTCATGGACGGATTCACAAGAACACATGTGCGTGTTCTAGCGCCGCTTCTGTCTAATTGCATGTGCAAATGACAACGCTACGTATCACACACAGAATCACGTCAATGAAATGAAACAACGACAGCAAGTTCAAATGCAAATGGCATGGTGTAAGACCATTTCGGATGAATACGTGCAACAAGGCGACAGGTGCCGCGCAGCATAAAATCACGTGAATATACAAAACGAGGTGACCGCATGTCGGACAGGACATCACAACTTAGCGTGAATTCGTGAAACTCAAAGACAGCCGTGTATACAAATTCACGTGAATCTCGCATCGAAGCGACACCATGCCCATGTAACTCTGTAAGAATACATTTCTTATGCCTTTTGTTGTCAATGATATCTCAACATCAATTTTCATAACGTCGGTCGTGCATGTAGGAACTCATTACAATCATCTTTCTCTCTCTCTCTACACACACAAACACACCATACAACATACACACACACGCAAGTTTATATTGCATTATTAAAAGTACATATACATATATTAAAGTAAACAAAAACAAAAAAAAACAAGTAAAATAAAATACAAAAAAATAAAAATAAAGAAAATTATTAATGAAAAACCTTAGTTTAAGCGAGAACTAAAAAACTATATATTTACTACAATGGAAAACACTATAAGAATACAACACCAATTATGTGAAAGACGAAGAAGTAAGCACGTGGAATAGCTTATATGGATTTTATGTGCTTTTGAATAGGAGTTTCTCTAATATTAAAATACATATACATATAAATATATTTTTATTTTATAAGAATATACAAACCTATGAATTGGTGTGTATTGTATGTACAGTGCTTGGGAAGAAGGTGCTTTGGATTGGAGGTTGGATGGCGGACGGGAGATGGATGTTGGATGGAGGTTAAAAGATGTTGCTTTTTTTGTCTCTAAAGGTTGGTCCTTTTCAGACTGGATCCTTTGCTGAGTCCAAAAGGCACCCACCTTTTCTATCAAAGATGGCTCAAAACCTTGAAACCTATCAAAGATGGCTCTATCAAAGACGTGGTAGAACCTTTTTATGCTACTGAAAAACCCTATCTGGCTGGGTCCAATTTTTCGTCAAAGACGCCCCAGGACCTTGTCACACTTCTGTCCTTTTCGGACTTGACTATGAAGAAACCTAGAGCATGAATGGAGGTGGGGTTTAGATGAATATCACGCCTCGGCTGCCATAATTCTGAAAGGGGCCCCTTAAAAGAAGCTGCAAAAAAAAGACACGCTAAGCACCCTGCCTTGATCTACATCTTCCTAATTGGGTCCTAGCAGCAGCCGCTCTTTCTATCATAGACGCAACAAGACCTTGAAATGCATCTCAGTATGTGCCCCTTTCCGGGCGGACTCTAAAACTTTTTCTATCCGAAATGCTTCAAGACCTTGTCATGCCTCAGTTCTTATGATTCTGAAGTAAGTGCTTTTAACGAATGAGAACGATTGGGGGCCCTAACGTTGCGAAGCAACACAGATTTAGAACATTTAATTTGAGACGTCCATTCTCTTTCTTCCACAAACGTCCTAACCTCTCCTCGCATGCCAATCCACCCAACATCAGCTGAATGTCTGAAAAAAGGACATAACCCCTTGCTGCCTTCAACTGACTGGCTTCCTTAAGATTCAAGGAATATCATCACACCTCCCTCTCGAATGAATACATGCAATACACACAATTCTAGGGTAGCTACTAAGTGAAGGAAACAAAACAAAATAAAAAAAAAAACGTATTTTTGCTCTAATTTATAATCAATTGCACGATTTTAGTTTGCTTTTGTGCTAGATTCATACCGCGTATTCAATGCACACACCACAGACATTTTTGTTCTGTTCGCCAGCCAATCCCCCCAATCTCCGACTGACGTGGGCGGGGAGCGAGATGCTATCGAAACAAAAACAAACAAAACCATACGCATATCAAGTTAAGTCTAACAAGAAAAAAAATAAAAAACTAAAACTTAAGAAAATCAAAAAAAGAAATTAATAATAAACTAAAAGTGTAGGAATGTGAAGAGAAGAAGAAGAAGAAAAAAATTGAAACAATTGCAAACATTTTATATGAAATGATGATGAAAATAAAAGAAAAGATAAGGTGCTAAAAACAATAAACCATGAGACTCTCATGTACATTAATTAGGCTCTCTCTCAGTCTCTCTCTCTCTCTCTCACTATCACTTTCTCGCTTCCTGTCTGCATGTCCTCCCACAATATAATTCCTGCCTGTGACTTGAACTTGAATGTGTAAACAACCAATACGATATGTACTAAACTAAAGGCTTTTCATTCTCATTTAGCAAATCTTGCATTCTCTTGGGAAAACAATGTATTTATCTAGTTTATGTTCTCTTTAGTTATGTAAATAAAATGTTTGTTTGTTAAATTTTTTTTTCTATTTAACCTACACACATGCATATGCAAATAAAGCAAGAAAAATTGAAAATGAGAAAATCATATATAGTATATATTAAATGAAATACGAGTACGTATATAAAATTATTAAATATGTATGTATGTTACTGTGCTATGGTTTGTGTTCGCTCTTATCTCCTTGTATTTCTTCTCCTTGCTATCAATCCCTCTCTTTCTCTCTCTCTGTCTGAATTATGTAACCAACCGACTGCAAATGTAGATATAAGTTACTCAGTGGCATGATCCAAGACGAGGACAAATTCAATTCAACAGGCGGGGGCTCGACAGAAGTTGGTGCAAGAGGACAAGGAGTCTCTTCTGTGGTGGAGCTGGATGGTGCCAAGGAGCTGTTATTAGGGACAATATTGCATGGGGATTCATTGCATTCTTAAAAAAAGGAACTAAAAAAGTTTTTTGAGTAAATCGTGGCAAGCCCATCTCGAGTTATCCGGACTTTTAATCATTTCCATTTAAAGTAAACTTATCAGCCTTTCAAGACAGATTTTCTCCGAAAAAAATTCAACCGAAACGAGGACAGAGCTTGTGACCCCAAGCGCAACGTTTTTAGTAAAAGTAAACCCTGTCATATTGCAAGACTATCAAGCTAATTGTCCATTGATAAAGTTATTGTAGTCGAAAAGTGGATAGAGCCTTTCAGCTCTAAACAAACATCGCTTAAAGTAAAGCCTGTCCAGCTTATCTCGTGATTTGCCAATTAAAGTAAAGACTTTCAAAAACCACATGAAGCACAGACAGTAAGTCGAGAATATAAGAATAGAGCCTATCAGCTCCAATTTTAGCAAAGTCTGTCAAGAAAGGGAAAGCGAGAGCCTGTCTATTTAATTCTAGGATTCCCTCCGAAAAAGTCATAGGACAAAGTTTATCCCTATTATGTGTCCCTTTCTAGCTATCAAAGAGGGAACGTGACATTTTCATGCCTCGACTGAAGATGCGTCCGTCCGTGAGCGTCCTAAAAGCCGCTACTTTTTCTTAGTGACGCATAGGACTATCTTATGTTTCTGAAGATGTGCCTCGTTCCAGCCTTAAAACCGCTTACAGCAAAGGCTGTCAAGCTCGTCTTGCGATGTAAAACTTGAACGCTTCGCAATCGAAACGAGAATATAAAGCTTTTAGTATTTATACAAGCGCCTCCCCTAAGTCGAATTTTCACGGGGAAGACTTTATAGATTGCTTCTACCTCCAATTCCTATGAGAAGCATAGAGCCACAACAAAATCATATTTGCATTCACATTCTATCTTACGCCAATCTTTTGATTTCATTGAATATCATCATGCAATGTTCGACGTCTTTGTCAAGTCTGCCTTGTGTTTCGGACGCCCTCTTCTACGACTACCTCGAGGTTTCCTCGATGGCCTGGGAATTTTCTGAGTATATGTCCGATCCAGTTCCATTTTCTTTTTAGAAAATAAAAAAGACCATAGTAGTGCGTTAGATATCGCTTTTGAATAGTGTATTTTTAAAGTTAGCCTTAAACATCGGCTAACAAACGATTGGATGTGTTGCAATAGCTGCATTCCATGCCAAACAGCCATAGAGGAGGACAGACATGACATTCGTGCTAAAAATTCCTTTCTGAGCCGCGTTAGACTTTTGATTAAATTGATAACTTGGTCAGTAATGCTCTCGCACCGGAGTGCTACCCACATTCATTGTTGTTGGATCGTGTGGAAACCTTTAAAGCACGGATAAGACGATTAACAGCTCTATTCCCATGCAACCTCCTTGCTAAACACAGAAAGAGCACTCATTGTCCCTCAAAACAACAGAAGACGTCCTCGAGTTGCAAAAACCTCTTGCAACCCTGTATTGACCGACCTCCCCCATCAGCCATTCATTCACTCATTGGGACAACACACCCCCGTAATCCCAAACTCCCTCGTTTATTGGCGGCGCGTAACTTCCAAAACGGGAGTTTCCATACACATCACAAAGGAAACAGATTTACATATTTCCTACGGACTGAGTAGAATCACAAAACAAACAAGCCCCACAACACATTCGCTCTCTATCTCACCATCTTGGATCATGTTGCACAAAGTAAAGTTTAAAAATCCGCAATCCTACCACCACCCCCCCAAGGAAAACACTCTGCAAGCAAATCAATTTGCCATCAGAAAGATATTCAATTTTTGTGTATTTAATTAGTGCGCGTCTTCCCGACAAAATAATTATGATTTCTAATTTTTCACAAGGAAGTTTTTTGATACACGATTATGTACGTTTATAAATAAAACAACACAAAAAAAACCGCAAAAAAAGGAAAATAATACAAAAAAAATAAATTAAAAAAAAAACATATATAAATAAATTAAATTGCCATTAACTAAAGTATAAATAAAAAACAAAAACCTATTTACATTAAGATTGAAAGAAAAAAGGATGAGACCAGATGAACGGAGGAAAAAATATAAATAAAATTTACTATTTTAATTCTAAAAAATTCTAAATATGAGAACAAAAAATGGAAAGAAAAAAAAAAAACAAATATTATTCGAAAGAGTTCCACAAGTGGACCGAACCGAAATTTTTTGAATATATATTTAATATATTTTTTAATCGCATTTTGATTTTTTCTTTTGATATTAACTTAATGTTTTTTTTATTATTATTACTGTATAATTATAATATTACATGGAATATATATATATAAAATAAAAATAAAAGAAAATAAGATAAAAGATCTTTTGTATTCGCTCCACGAGATGGAAGAAGACGCAAGAGAACCAACCCGTGCATTGATTTTAGTTAAACGAAAGAAGAGAGTATGTTTGCCAATTTATTACTGGAAGAATAATAGTGATTGTATACAAAACAAAATATACATTAGAGCAGAAAGGGAATGAATAAGTTTAAATTGATAAATAAAATTAAGAGCGCTTACGAATGGTCGCATTAGACGACGCATACAGCACGTGTGTGTACTGTGCATACTTGCTTGCTGGCACAGATGATGAGAAGATAAATGAGTGTAAGAGGTTTATAAGAATATAATATAACATTTAAAAAAAAATATATAAAAAAATTATTAATTTACATAAAAGTTCAAGTGTTTTATTTGAGCGAACGACGATGGAAAGGAAATCCCCCCCCCCCCCTGCCTAGAACCTAGACGAAGTCAAGATAGCGATATCGAGACTAAAGCCGAATAAGCCTGGTGATGCAGACTGTCTGCAGACGTCCAAGGCAGCCGGAGATGAGCTGGTGGGACACATGCACCAACTTATCTGTTAGACATGGTTGGAGGAAAGCATGGTCAACGAGTGGAACTCAGTATCATTTTCCCGATTCACAAGAAAGGCGACCCCTTAACTGCGCCAATAACAGAGGGATAAGTCTCCTTAACATCGCCTATAAAGTAGTTAAGCCCTCTCTCATACCAAAACCAAGCTACCAGCTCTATGGCGTGGAAACATGGACAATCTCAAGAGCAGATGAAGAAGGCCTACTGTGAATCCCTTGAAAATAAATTGAACTTCGCCTAGGTGGATAATAGACTGTAAAGCCTCGCGAAGGAAGGCGCTTTTGCGGATGGAATGTCTAAGGCTTGGACAGTGGCCAAGCCTGACTTGACGACCTTGATTTTGATTGTCTCCACCTCATTTTGTTCAATTGTCTTTTGCTATCCCTGTCTAGCTCTAGGGCGTAGGGGTAGACGAAGTATAGGAATACCTCGACCATTCCGGGGAAAACGCGCTGTAAGTCGAAATGACTTAACTAAAAACGTCGTAACTCGAGGTATGCCTGTACTTTGGTCCATTCGAGAGAAAAGATCTGAGTTCGGTCGATGTCCTGTTTAGGTTGAGGCCTGCGGGGGGAAAAGGTTGTACGAGCTGGACAGGGACATGTATCTGTTAGATTGGTCTCCGGCGCTTCAGGAGGTGTTTTAGTGGAGCCCTTGGGGGCACTGGGCTTAAGTTTCCCTGTAGGGAGAGCACAAGTCAGGTTGGGTGATGGGGGGATTGATAGGGAGGCCAGGCTGCGCAGAAATTCATAATGCGCAGCTAAGGCTGATTAGCCTGGAGGGTCGCCAGCAGAAATAAATGAGCAAGAAGATATCCAACTTCGGCCAAAATTGTACCTTGGCCGTAACCAGGGAAAAGAGAAAGTAAAGGAGAAGGGTTTCATCAGCTCACACATATTCACAAACACATCATTTAAAAAACAAGAAATCAAGGAGCAAGTGAGGTGCAAGTTGAATCTCTCCTTGCTCCGGTACACCGTTCGCAACTGAGCCAAGTGTGAAGTGAGTTCAAGTAGGCCCCCAGCACGGTGCTTATGACATCATGAGCCGGCTCGGATAGGGGAGATTAGGAAGGAGGGGATGGCTGTATCTTAGCTTCATGTCTCCTCATAGGGTATGTATTCCCAAGAGTCATTGACATTTACTGAGCCTTCGCACCACGACAAGGTGTACAGCCTCGCGAAGGAAGCCGCTTTTGCGGATGGAATGCCTAAGGCTTGGGCAAAGGCCAGCTTGGAGGGAAGTAGGCAGAGATAGCGCTAGCTGGAGAGCTTTGTTGGTTAGGGCCTAGACCCGCCTCGGGCAAATATGGAGAAGTATGCATTCACAGTGTTTGGAAGACAAGACGCAACCTCGAAGTGTACGGGCTGTAGGATGCAACATGAATTTAGCCAAGCTTCTACAGCCCAAGGTGGGGCTAGTCCATGTGAAGATCCCGGCTTTGAACATGTGGGACTACGCATTAGAGGACATACACGGATTCGGTGGCAAGAATAGAATAACCTCAACAAAATTTAAGGCCGTGCACGATGAGTACAGATGGACCCAAGGAAGAAGGTCTTCCCGAAGTGGAAAAGGATCTCAACCAACTTGGTGAGTGCAACTGGAGATGGTGATTAAAAAAAACGAAGATCGTGCCAGTTGGTTAAGGAATTTTGGCGGAGGCAAGAACTAAACTTCCATTGCGAGATGATATGAGACGACGTATCCGATGGGGACAAGCTGTGTAGAACGCATTGCCACTTGGACATCGGATCGGACTCGAAAAATCCTCAACTCTAAGTCTTTGAGACAACGTTCACGAAAATCGGCTAGGAGTGCAAGAATACGTACAAGCAGCACACTGTCTGAAGACGATTCATGGTTGAGCCAAAAGAAGGTCATGGTTTAGCCGTTAGAAAAGCCATTCACGCTAAGTAGACCATTGAAACACAAACCCAGAAATACAGATCCTCCAAAATCCCTCAACAGCGATGAGCAAACCTCTTCCGATGCGTTGCCATTCTTAGAGAGGCACTCTGTCTTACAGCCGCTCAAATGCTCCTCCTTTTTTCTTTTGTTAGACCAAGCGGAAACCTTTGGGACCTGGCTCTGGACCTGAACCTGAGCTTGGAATACCTGTGTCTTTGGTTAAGGCTTCCATCAGTAGTTGGACCTCTCGAGAACACAGCCGTAGGTGGTACGACTCTCCAGGATTCAGACAGAATGGTCCCTAACGTGTGAAAGAAACCCGCGGCATTTTTGTAATCTCTTGACAGAAAAGTCTGCAGACGACTTACCGGTGTAATAAAGAGGACACTACACCTATGTCTTCTAAGTGTCCAAAGATTTTGCTTGACTAAAGCGATAAAGGCCTCTGTGGCGCATGCGGAGAAGACCACGACCCTGCAGAGCACTTCCTCTGCCACTGTCCTGCCTCGGATCGGGTGGTAGTTATTCGGTGCTGACGATGTAGACTCCTCATCACAGAAGCGTCTACTGCTCCCAGACCAAGAAATTGTAGCAAATGTAGTGTCCTGCCTGGCAGTGCAATGGATCAGAATTCGAGTGCTCCTGTGTAGTCGATCATCTACCTACACCAAGTCAACTACTCTCGCCAACGAATTAAATATTTGAGTACAGTGGATTCCGCTTTATTGGGACATCGACAAACGATTTAGACCGAAATGTCCCAATAACGAGGAATCGACTGTGTTCTTCAAAAAAAAAAAACCAACAAAATGCTGTACCAAATTTTTGCAAAGAAAATGTCTCGCCCTGAATCCATCCATTCGGCGTTCAAAAGTTTCCTCCTATTTCATGGCAACGCCATCGGCAGCCATTCATCCATTCGTCTCTCTTCCACTTCAACCACCGGCCATCGGATGACATTTCAAATGCGGATTCCAAAAAGAGACAGCCCCTGTCTGCCTGGTGTGTTCTCTTATTCTGAGGGGGGAACACGCAAAAAACGAAAAACGAAAAGAGAACGTCACGTCACCCCACTTCATTTCCCAACTCACTTGGTCCGGTCCGGACGGTCGCTGATTTTTCATTTATTTGTCAAAACCATTCGATTTTTTTTTTCATCGCACTATAAACGGGAAAGTACAGGTGACAGACCGAGCGCTTGGATATCATCCAGTCGCCACCACACGGAATCAAAAGCATTCAAACATAAAATAAATAGAACAACAAAATACCGAGCAAAAAAAGAAAAAAAAAACAAGGAATTACGGAAAAGTGACAGCAGTGTGTGTGTGTGGAAGTGGAAGTTCTTTGCAACGAATTTCGCAGCAAAATCAATCAACGTACCACGTACCCCCGCTCCTCGTTTTGATCCGGAAGATTTTGAATTGCAAAATTGTACAAAATTAAATGTGTTGCTCTAGAGTATAATCCGATTAGTGAGAATTCGGTCGGTGCTGCTGCGGCTATTTGCGAGTGAGTGAGTGAGTGAGAGCTTTTTGGTGAAAGATCGCGCGTCGGATTGCAGATTGCAGTGCAGCAGAAGCAGGAGCAGATTCGAGGGAAAATGAATTTGAACAGCATGAAATTTTGCAGTAAATCTCGTATACTCAGTTCACAGCAGCTGAAAAAGCTGTCGGAGCACAAATATTCCTGCTCAAGTGCGAGCCTCATCGACCCGCTGATGCAGCCCTGGTGGAATTGGCTTGTGTCAAAAACACCCCTATGGCTGGCGCCAAATTTAATAACAATTGTTGGATTAGTTGTGAATATTGTTACAACATTGATTCTAATATCGTAAGTATATTCTCTTGTGTGTTAATTGTTGCAAGGAAATGCTGCGAATCCCCTGCGATGAATGATTTAGGCCTTTTGAGGTTAGTTTTGAGTTTGCTCAGGTTACACAGCTGGTTGGGATTCTGATTGGAGGTAGATAGTTGGGTTGGGGAAGTGTTGCCAGATAAGACGGACGGACGCGGTATGTTGGTTATGTTTGAAACACTGGTTCGCTCTTATTTTGATTGGAGGATGTTAACTTGGTATTTCTTTCGAATTGATAAGCTGTTGGTAGTCATGTCATGTCAAAAAAAGACCGCTGTCTATGAATAGCTCCACATGAAGAAAGACTTCTGGTGTTCAGTTTGCGTCATGTAAACCATTATGGAGCTCTTAATCTTGAATATAATGTTGCGCAGAGTGACAAGACGGACGCTAGTATGTGATGATGTCATAAGATGGGACATAACTTCTAACAGAAGTTGATAAGAAACACACCACACGCGTTGATAAGGAATTTCGTTTCACGTCAGAAGTCAAACTACACCCTAGTTTGCTGAAAACCAACCAAAGATCTTGAAATTCATATCTCATCCACGTGCTCTTTGTCATGTCTCTCCAAGTAATGCACACAGCCAGCCAGTGATTCACGCAAATGGCATTGAACATGCAACAAATCCCACTCGGCTCAATGCCAAAATCTCCTTTCCCATCTCTGCATCGTATCTCATCAATTTGATGTGCAAAACTGACATCATTCGCATCACCAATTCACTACCGCTGGCCGTTCTATTTATAATCCCCGAGCGCAGCCCTTTTAAATTGAATTATTTGAACTGAAAACACACACAATTATTGATTTCTACGCGCTGTAATACCCGCGCACCTTCGTCTTGGTCATTGGATCGACATTAATTGAATTTCGAAGACAGAGAATAAATTGTATTTTCCCATGGGACAAAAGCGGACAAAGTGTGTGCATTATTGTTGCTGATTCTTCGATTCTACGTGAACGTTGTGTGTACTTGTCGTAGTGCTTGACTTATGCAAGCTTTATCCCCTCAGGGTCAATGATATTCAATTTAATTCTTTCAACTTATGCAAAGTTGCTCCAATTCGCCGAGGAACACATTGCAACTGGGTGCATTTTCTGCGTGGTGTGTAGAAGTAGAGGAGCAGCTTACGTGGGAACGTGAATAAGGGCCAAGTGTGTGCAATGTGGTAAACTGAATTTATTAACTTCTTGTCTATTTTTAATTGTCGTCGTCTGATGCTGTAGGGGGTATTCCTTAGACTGCGGTCGAGCAGCTTGGTGTCAGATCGTATGTGTGAGATTTCATAATGGCTTTATGTAATTTCATTCATAAATCACGGGCACCTAATTGTTGTTGAGCGCTTTTTTGTTTTGCGTGCTTAATCTATTTCGGGAGCAGAGCATTGGATGTGACGCCTTTCGCAAAGAATTGTTTGAAATTTGTTCAACTTAAATTAAAAGACACATCATTCTTCCCTGTCTCGGAACTTGGTTACAGAAGTGTCCTTCGTTTCAGGTTGTCTTAGTCTCACTTGGACCCTTTGTTTTCCCACGTGGATCTCAGTAATTCTATTCCGTAAACCCTTCCCCAGACCTTAGTTGCAGAAGTGCTTATTTCCGATTAAGCTTCTCCCTCTCTCGCTTCCGCAGCCAAGTCTTTTCGCATTTACTACTTGTAATCATCCACTCTTTCTCCACTTTCTTTTCATAAATCACCTCTCTTCGAGATGAGACCAGTTCTGCCTCATTTCCATTGCGACCATTACCAGCTTAGAGCCTAGGGAAATAGTGACGCCGACACCGCTTTCGTTAGTGCTCTCACACTCCGCCTATTGCGTTACATATATCGAAGTTCCAGCACAGCATCTTGACACATATGTGTACATTGCAATTTCACCACGTCCCCCTCTCTCCCCACCATCGAGCGCCGCTCAAGAGATGATTGCTTACACATCGTGCTGCTGGTGTACCACACCGCTCTGCAAATGACTCACTTGAAGTCAACGGCATTCGGAATACAGCAATTCAACTGAAACGGGTGATTATGACATAATTACGTCGCGCACAGGTGATCCGAAACGCGTGTGTGCGGACGTGGAAAGTTTAATAATTCAAACTCGCGCTCTTCAATGAAGATTTGTTCGAATCGATTGCTTTAATAATTGCATGAAGTTGAACGTTGCCCAGCTCTGGAACAAACCCTAAAGCAAAGTTGAAAGGTATAATTTTAATTGAGATTGTTATGAATAAATTATTCGCCTGACAACTAGATGATGATGACTCAGAGAATAGATCTCACTGGTTGAAAGCAAAGGTCACCTGTCCAGAGAAAGTTGTACGCTGAGTCGAAGTCTGTTCTGTTGAATGTTGAATGAAGCGAAATGTTCTGCGGTGGGGACATAATGTTATCAGCCATAGACAGACATTTAAGTTGTGGTCGAAGCCCCTTATCAATCACGTTTCTATATTCGAAGTCACAACCCGTTTCGGGAGAAACCTCTCACTAATTCATGCGTCGTATTTCGAGAGTTGCCATGTGACCTAATTTGTGGGGTTGACGAACAGATGGCCGAGCGACGTACTTGGATCAGCATTGACGTACTTAAATGCACTTAATAACCGTCAGCAGTAATCGGGGAAATAATGACTCTAGCCACCAGTGGTAGCTGTTGATATGAACAAGGCTAGGTTAAGAACGTTTAAATGCCCTGACATCGTTTATCAGTCAGCGTTAAAACCGGTTTCGCCGAGGTGTCAGAATGTCATTCAATGATGCTGACTAAAGCGTGTCTTTGTTGATGTCGTTGCCTTCACTCTTTCCCTCTCCTCGCATGAATCATTGCACTTAAGCTCTGCTGCGCAAAACTGGACGAAAATACTGGCCGGTAATTGCAAACAACGCCTCATCGTGTTTATCGTTCAACAGCCTGCACTAAAATTCGACTGGGAATGTCACCACTCACCGCCAATAGTCACCGATCATAAGCCACAGAACAATAGACTCGTCTTATCACACTCGCAGCAAATACGATGCGGTAGGCCGATAAGAGATGTGTGAATGAGCGACAGAGAAGGAAAGCAAACCTTCAGAAGACCTCGCCTGGTTAATGTGTTGCTATCTCCGCATTAAGTGCTCCGGTTGCACTGACGATGGGGTGTACAGGCACATAAGCACATTGCTCAGCTTGTTTTTTTTTTCGGCGTGAATTTAGGTCGTCTGCTGGGTGGGGAGGTGTGCGGCATGGCCAATCAATGGTTGTGTTCTAAAATCACGTGTTTGTAGATATTGAGTAACAGCGGAGAGAGCGAGTGAGAGCGCAAGAGACCTCCGTGCTGAGAAAACGTGTCTACTAGTAGTCGCCCTCTAGCAATTCGCATGACTAAATAGAATAAAGTGCTTAAGTGACAATTGAAATTTCATCAATTTGCACTTTGACCTAGCATCGAATGACGGACTGAAATTAGATTTATTTCATATTTTGCACTGAGCGACACCAAGTGTGTCCGGATTCAGTGAACTTATGTGAGAGATAAGCGAGATTATGAGACACAAACAATCGAATTGAAAAACATGTTTTCCTTTCTTCTTACAGTTATAGTCCCGATGGCACAGTACCACCACCACGATGGACCTGCCTTCTCTGCGCCATCGGTTTGTTCATCTACCAAAGTCTGGACTCAATAGACGGCAAGCAGGCCCGTCGCACAAACACCTCCTCGCCACTGGGTGAACTCTTCGATCATGGCTGTGACTCAATATCAACGATATTTGTTGCACTCTCCGCGTGCATATCATGTCAATTGGGACACTATCCAAATTGGTTGTTCTTCCAGGTAAGGCTACTCCCTTTCACCTTGCATCTGCATCGTCTCAATCATTCGTTTCTCTTTTCAGTGCTTCTGTGCGATAACCCTCTTCTATTGTGCCCACTGGCAAACGTACGTATCGGGGACGTTGCGTTTTGGCAAGATCGACGTTACAGAAGCTCAAATCACCATCATGGGCATCCATGTGATTTCTGCTATATTCGGACCGGAAATCTGGGTGGCTAAGGTAAGCTGTCGGGGCGTCGTCGGAGCAGCAAGTCTCACTCTAAATGTTTCCTTATAATTTTTTTTTGTTTTGTATATTTTTTCCAAGAACAATTTCCAGGAGATTTTTAGGTTTCGCAAAACAAACAAACATACGAGTGATTTTTGATTTGAATTCCTCTGCAGCTTCTCGTGTTGTTGGTTTTTCATGTGAAACACAAGCATACACTTTCGATTATCCAATGCATTCTCTCACCCCCCCAACACAGGCACAGAGTGTGTGTGCGTGTTTGTGTTTGTCAATTGCAAGTCAAACGATGAGCAACCTAGAGAATATTTTTTTCTTTCGTTTTTTTTTTGTTATTTATCGTTGGTTTTAATTTCGTTAATATGATTCTTTCATTTTTCTCTCTTTGTTCACTCAGAATTCAGCTGTGCACACACATCAGTTTTTAACCAGTATTTATTTCAAGGTTTACGGTTATTTAATTTCATGACTTATTCTTTTTTTTTTGTTTGCACATACATTTGTCATTTGTTGATGGAACGTGAAGAAGAGATAACTTTGCTAACGGAAGAGAGTGGATTTGAGTTAATTTTTTTGCATAGAGATATGCCAGCGTTGAATGGCCTTGTAGCACTGATGCTGCGGAGTGATTTCGAGATGGGATGATGGGAGGTTTAGGTTTGGCGTCGGACATCATCGCTTTGCTGTTGTCTTTTGTAGAGAGAATTCACTCTGGAGCCACTTAACCTCTCTGGAGTACTTAAGGAACGTAGGGACCTTAGTGCCTTTGAACACATTTATTGGATCAGTCAGACCTTTAGTACATAGAGAATAAAGCACGATAAACCAAACAAGGAGTGAAGTTGATTTGTCAGGGATTATTTGACATTCAGACCAAAACTGCCGTCGACAGTGAATAGTGAAGGAGAACAAAGCAGACAGAGAGTGCTGTCTTGTTGTGCAACAACAACTATCTGCCACCGGTGATCTGTCTATTCAATATGGTTGATTAGAATCCAAGACCGAAGAACCAGCCAGGTCCCCGGCACAATTGGCTGTTACGAAAGAAGTTGCCAGAAGGCAGCTCACCGAAGAGGGCAGGAAACTGAACTGTAGAATCGACCGCGCCGCGATTTGTCGCGTACAGTCGTTAGATAATCCATGTACACTCGATTGCAACGTTGGAAGGCCATGCAGCAGTAATGTCTTAAGGTCCTTCCAACAAGGTAGACCACCGCTGTCAAGATGCCCAAATGTACATCGTCTAAGAAGGAACTCTTGTGGGGCAGCTTCAAGTTCAGCTGTTGCAAAAGGCTTAGTTGAGGCAGCTTTAGCCGAAAAGCGCCGATGGGCGCTTTTTTGTAGGGTTGATCGTGGCTTACTCGATCTTCCTTAAGCACTACCACTAAAGGCTAAGCGGTGCATAACCAATGTTGAGAAAGAGGACGACGGTACGCTAGTGGTTGCACGGCTTTTCCTCGACAGAGAAGCTGCCACGTTTGGCCTTTTGCGGAGCTTGTCCAAGCCTTGTTTGATAGCCAACAAAATAGCTTCCAACTTCGAGCCTCCTTGGCAATTTGCAACAGCTGACCGTGAAGCTGGACTCAGGAAGAAACCAATCCCTTTGGGAGGTCGGGAACCATTACTGTGGCTTTTGGTCAATCAGAAGAGAGCTCAATTGGCTGTCACCGCCCGTGGCGTTGGTCTTCTCGAGTTGGTGCTGCTCCTTCCAGTTTTGTGTAGCAGGATGGCTGTCACATAAAGCGCCATTAGAAGCAAGGCATGAGACCTGCTCTGAAGGGACCTCAACAAAGCCAATCTTGGCAAGATCGTGGAGGCCTTCAAGATCAACTACAATGATTGTCCAGAGGAGACAGCAAAACACTGGGTAGTTGCTAAATACACCACGAAACACTTAGGAGGTGGTGCCCACAAGTTCGCCAACTTGCGCAGAAGGAGGGACAAGCTCTCATGTGACTGAGACTTTAAGTCCGCACATTCACATTCAGATCCAGAAGCCGCCCAATGTGATACTCCAACAGAAGACAACAGACAAATGAATAGATTCCAAAGCCCTCTCCCTCCATCCGAGGCCCCTTATATGCTAGTTGCCTGCAAAATTACGTCCCCACTCGCATGAGAGACACTCTTGCATTTCAGTTTTTCTTGCCCCCTTCAAATAAAGATTTACCGTCATTTGCATGTCGATTATTGAAAGACAAATCTGTATAATGTATATATAATAAAAATTAAATTTTAGTAAGAAACAAAAAATAGCCAAAATATACAACAAACACACACAAAAAAAAAGAAAAAAAAAACCAATTCCTCATTCAACTTCATAGATATTTAACATTGAGATATGGACATCGCTTTCACTTATGACTATTGTATGTGGTGTATGGTCGTTATCATACATATTCTCAGTAATTTTGGCAGGCGGTGTTGGAAAGAACGGCTCCACAGTTGCAGTAAGTTCATATCTCACAACAAACAACGACAAATACAATCTTTTGGCTACAGCAGTTAAAGCTTTTGTTGTTTACTATTTTTTTTGAAGACTATTAACATTTAAGAAATACAAAAAGAAATGCAAGTTTAACAAAATAAGCAAAAAAAATGTCTTCTTTTCTTTTGGGAACTTACTACATTCAAGAAATTTTACTTTAGTTTTTGTTCTCTTCTTTAAATTTAATGTGTCCATAATGGCATGATCTAGAATATAATAATCTTTAAAACATTTATTTTATATATATGTTATTTATTTATTTTTTTGACACAAGTCTATGAACTTTTCGGAGACTTTGTGTAAAGAATGTTATATAGAGCCTGCATATTTGTACACTATCTTTCTTTCTTCTTCTATTTCTTTCTTTCTGTTTTCTTTGTCAATTTTTGTTAATTTTTTATTTAAAATTTTTCGTTTTCGTTGGCGATGTATATGTATATGTGTCCTCCTCCTCGGGGTCTTGCTCATTCGAAAAAGAAACTGTTTACCTTTATTTTCTCTTAGGAAACAAAATGTCAAACAAAGTAAAAAAAAACACACTCAATCTTCATAATAATGTCCGTGGATAATAATAATCAATGAAGAACTATTATTATTTTCGTCCCATTTCATACAGATACCAATGGTTGGCGTTAATTGGAATTATATTATCCTCGCGGGGATAACGTTTTGTTATTTTTTGAATTTCATAGGATTTTTGAAAATGTTCATTGAAGGCGGGAGCGGAAAGAACGGTTCATCTGTTGCTGTAAGAATACTTAAAATCACTATTCACACATTTTGCTCCTTTCTCTTTTATTAACTGGAACAAAACTCAAAATTCAATAATTGCCGTTAACATTCACAACAACACTGAATACACAAAAAAAAAACACTCGCAATGCATATACTCTCTCTCATTGAACAAAATTTCCTTTTTATCCAATCATCGCGCGAGTTTAATGCGAACTAATGTTGATGATGCATTTTTTTTTTAATAAAAATTATCTTTGGAATGTAACAGCAAAGCAGTATACAGTCATTGCAGTAGTGTTGTAGTGTTTTTGCTTGGTTTGGAATCCCGACTTGGCTGCAAAGAAGTTGCGATTGAGAGATTTTATAGACTAAACTATGTTCCATACTTGTGGCTCGTCTACTAACATGACAAATCGAAATCAAATTGGCCAAGTATAAATTACAATTTTTTTTTCCAAATTTTTCATCCCCTCATGTAAGTTTATGTAATTTTAGCGCGGAAATGGTTGGTTTTTTTGATTAGGTTTAGGTGGACATTCAATTGAGGGATGTGGTGTAAAATGAACTGTGTGGCCAGTGAGGACTAGTGGCTTCTGGAATTTGTTGTGTAAATGTGAAGCTTTAGGGACCGACAGTACAAATTCTTAGTCTTATTGAGGAGCTCATGGAAGATTATCCGGATCGGATGGAAAGATCGCGGCAACTGCCTCGTTGAAGACTATCGAAGAAAGAGGGTCGGTCGATTGTCAAAAGAACGCGTCGTCAACTTGTTGAATGAATGTTTAAGCAAAACTAGAAAAGGACCCCAGGAGCATATTTCACTGAATGAATGTTAAGGATTGACAGACCATAAGATGTATCGGGTGTCTTTTGGCTTCTGTTCCACTTTCAACGACTGCTATCATGTTGTGATTGACATCTTGTGCGTTCCCACTCGATTCGAATGTCAAATGAACGCGTCAAAGGACAAAAAAAATTAGATTTAAGTATCGTCAACATATCGAAGCATATCGACTAAAAGTCAACGAAACTGAACAATGTGATTCTTCTCACTAGAGTGAATCAAACTCAACGAAACTGAACAAAGTGATTCTTCTTACTCGATTAAATTAAACTCAACGAAACTGAACAAAGTGATTCCTGTCACTCGATGAATTAAGTCGACTTCAGTCTTTCTACGCTTTGTATGCCTGGCCTTCCATTCTGCAGGATCTTGCTCTTAGGTGCCTCTCATTGACGGCTTATTCAGGATATTCTGCTTGCTTTCACATACAGCGAAAAGCTTGCTTCCCACTCATTCTTTCTTTGAATGCTACACAGAGTTGAGATTGATTTTGCCATGTAACGGATTTGAAATAACTCCCTTTCTCACGACGATCGTGCCATCACCCAAGCTTTTGCTCCTACAATCCGTATCTGCTTTCTTACTAACGTCTCCGACACTCCATGGGTCAGAAGAGGAATCCGCATCTGCATGGTGTCTATTTAGCACTTATAATCTTCCACATCCGATGTTTCATGACACAAGAAAACTGTTTGTTTTTCGAGAGCTGCACGATCTTCCCATTGCTTTAAAACTAAGTTCAGCAGCAACTTACTCTAAGACACGCCCTTATTCAATAAATAGGTTCCGAGGAGGTCTTGACGGAGGAAAGGAAAAAAAAAGCCATTCAAACTGGTGAACATTGCATATTTTTGAACACATTAATAGCCCTCGTATTCGAAGGTGGATTTTAGTCGCCTCTTACGACAGGCATGCCTTACCTCGGGTATATTCTAACCCCTACCCGAAGGGGGTCCGGGAAACTAGATACCAATGCCTTTACTCATTTGCTTCATTTTATTTACTTACTTATTTATTTCGTTTAAATTTCATTGTTCTTTTTTTTTTTTTTTTTGGTTATGGTTATGGTTTTATTTCTTCTGCACTGTCAACTAGATCTCTTTCAGTGTGAAACAACCGAGCGATGTTTCTAGAGCTCCCTCCGCACCGATCTTCTGGGAAGCGACGCACAAAATATTTTTTGTTTTTTTTTTTGGAAATTTTATCACATTTCTGTTTTTGGTTTTTCTTCAGTTTTCAAATCACAGAGTAGAAAATTGTGTATTTTTTTATGAAATATGAGAATGAAAAAAAAAGACCAAAAAAAAAACGAATCCAAACATTTTATATCATTGATTTAGCTCCCATACACAGGACATGATGTAAGATTTATGCCGCTTTGTTTTGCATTCGGCATTGACATGTTACTAGCACTGCGCTACGCAAAAGTCGTTATGACTGGAGGTTGTGGAAAGAACGGATCATCAGTTGCTGTAAGAGAAAATACGTATAAACAAACAAATTTGCAAAACAAATCGAATTCACAGAGAGGGGGAGCAGCACGAAACACTGCGAAAATATTTAGTAAATTTGTCAAGCGCTCTACCAAGCTGGGCAAAGCATTTGGTTGAGGCTCACCAACCACCACAGTTGAAGGAGATTGCCGATTTAACAAATTTACATATTTTCCAGTGGCTTGTGTGTGTGTGCTGCTGCTCGGTGTGTGTGTGTGTGCATTTGAGTTGTGATTATTTTTTCTCCATAATCCTTTGTATTTAGAACAGAACACTCAAAACACTTAGTGCTAGAGTTTATTTAGCAAAGTGTGCCGCTGTATATACAAGACATAAATTCTCAGCATCAATTTTAGTTTAGATAGTTTTTGAATAAGCCCTAATTGTATGGTTATCGCTCACAGTGGCCAGTGAAGAGATGATTACACCGAAAAGTCAGTCACAATTCACCAGCAGAACATAGAAACAACAATCAAGACACGAATTTGTGTTGCGTCTTCTAGAGTAGTAGAGAGTAACCCACCCAAAGTGGTAGTCAATGCATGTAACGCTTAAGGCTTTGTTGGTTTATTTTATGTTTTCCTTTTTTTGTTTTGTTTGTTTCATTAACCTGCATGTGCATCCTTTTTTTGTTGTTAAATGTGTCAAGTGTTATTGTAGATTTGTTTAAAACACTAAAAATCCATTTAAATAAAGCCAAAAGAAGTATTTTTGATTAAAAACAAAATGTATGGAAAATTCTGGCCAGATTTTGACTTGAATTTGAATCTGGCCAGAATGTGTCCTTATACACTTTCTCTTTGCTTGCCCCACGATTGGGACAGTCACTAATGTTTGTTTTGTTTTTCCACTTGAAAAGGGCACCAGTGTCCTATCGCCGAGCATCCCACTGTCACTGGTTGTGCTGCCGGCGTTTATAATCGCACAAAAATCACCGCAAGGTATTTTTGAACAGCACTCGTCCTTGTATATTCTCGCCTTTGGAATGGTTGCTGCCAAAGTGACCAATAAACTTGTGGTAAGTGTGAAGTGTTGATGTGTGTGGTTTCATTTTGAAGTCTAATGCGTGGTTTTTTGCAGATAGCTCATATGACTAAGAGTGAAATGGAGTACCTAGACTGGTCGCAGTTGGGACCTGCGTTGTTGTTCCTCAACCAATATTTCAATTGTGTGGTGCCGGAAATCTGGTTGCTGTGGTTCACACTGATCTGGGGTACTCAGGACTTGATGCGGTATTGTGCTCAGGTATGAAAATCAAGGCGCAACCATTATACAGAAGAAATAACACGCTATCTCGTTGATGTTTGCTCAATCAAATGGTTGCGAATTCACGCCACTTTTTGAAATTCCACAAACTGTGTGCTTTTCGTTCAGTTCTGGGCACCTAGCTTCCATCATCTCACTCTTCTTTACTAATTTCTCTCTTCCTCTCCCCCAGGTCTGTTTAGAAATCTGTGAACACCTTCACATCCGGCTCTTCAAAATTCCATACCCACCAAAGGCTCCGGCAACAGTGAGCCAAGGTACAAATCCACCTACGACGAGCCTTAGCATGGGTGCAACAGGATCATCGCACGACAAAAACGGCGGTACCCACCATCGAAAGCACACGAAACAGTCAAGTAAAAAGCAGCTACAGCACAGCAGCAGCGCTCACTAGGGTCTAATAGCAGTATTTTATTATTATTTAAATAGAAATTTGATAATAGTAGGATATTGTGTTTAAATAATTCTCCTTTTTTCGTTCAATTTTGTTCACCTACTCTTTCTCTCTCTCTCTCTTTATTTATCGTGTTTCCCGACGTCCTCTTTCTCTGTGTCTCATCTTTGAAGGCACACTTATTTTAAGTGATCGATAGGTTTTTTTCTTTCCACTCCTCGTCCCACATTTCCATGAGACTCGTCCAGATCCCAACCAAAGTATGAACCTTGTAAATCATCGTCAAGAGATCAAGAGTGTTATTTTGTTTTTAAGATGATTTGTATGTGTGTAAAGAAACAAACCAACGTATGTAGGGTTAGATGAACATTAGATCACTGTTTATACAAATTTGGAAAAGAACAAGAAATCGAAGGGAGAAGAAGATATGACATCAAGAAGCTAAATGCACACATTTGCATGTGTACTGAATCGTTGGATATTCGCTGAGCGAACTTTCAAAGCAAAACTTTCCTCTAGAGTTTGGATTTAATTTGTAGTTACTAACGTTAGGTTTTCGGAAAAAAAGATTAAGACAAATTAATGATATGTGTATGCATAACAGATGTAAGAAAATAAAATGTTCATATCTACAATTGTGTAGGCCATGTATGTATGTATAACTGTTCCTTATGATTTGAAATGAATTAAAAGTAATTTTCCGGTTTGAGTAAATCAACCTTGAAAAATATTGTATTCTTCTATGCATTATACTGAACGGAGCGATGTTCTTTTTTGTTTCTTTTCGCGTGTTTTTCTTCTCGTGTTTTGAGTTCATGTCATGTAGTCGTAGTAGAGATGTGTGTTTAAGCAGAGAAGAAATGTAAACCAAAATTTAAGGATTTTAGAAATTAAGTGTTAAACGGAAGACATTTACGCAAGTGGAACGTTTTTAAGCATTAAAGAAAAATTCGATTGAAAATAACAAATGGCGAGTGTTTCTTTTGCTTTCTAGTGGGGCGCGAGAAGGATAACGATTGGAGGGGGCTGGAGAAACGGCATAGAGGGATTCGAGGTGGTCAACAAACTCAGCTGCCTTCTGAAGAATGAAAGAGACCTTACTTGAATGGAGCCTAAGGAGTTGGAGGCATGTCGAGGGTGTTGCTGCCTAGTCTTCGCTTCGTAATTGACTACAGTGCTCCCCTTGTAGACTAGGCTAACGACCGTACTCTACCACCTATGTATACTCATCTTCAAACCAGCTGTTCGATAGTCCAGTCTTAAGAATGGTGGGGAAATTATTTAACGGGCTCCTCTTCTAAGATCTTGCTTCGACTTGATCATACTTGACATCAGTGATCTCTTTGTCATGTGGAACGATAGTCCCAATAATCACGACACAAACCCAGGCGAGGCTTGAACGTGATTCCATCAGCTAGGGGAAAACTTCGCAGACTGGCAACTCACATTGCGCTCGAACGTATCTCCTAATGTGTGAGAGTCGGAGGATCTAACGCCCCTGTAGATCTCTCATGTGGGCTTAGCTTGATAGCCATTTCGTGGCTTGGAAGAACCCTTGAAGATGAGATCAGAGATCGTACCGATCCTGAAAAGCTATAGACTAGTCTAGAGACCATACTTCATCGTCAGTACTCCTCAGATCTTCGATGGTCTAGCCTAGATATCTATTGGTTTATGAAACGAATGCATCCTTGTATACCATTCAAATTTCTCGAGAGAAGCTGGAGGCAACTCGAGGTATACAGTGGTTTACCACAGGGATTCATATTTTCCACCGCTGATTATTGTATTAAAGCTGAAAGAAAATCAAAACAGAGTGTCTTGACAGATCTGACTCTTGGTGGCTTCGAAAGAAGAAATCTCCGTCGGACATAAGGTCCCATCTGCGAGGAAGGTTAAGGGAGGAGAATACACAACCGAGTGTAGTCCTGAAAGCAAAATTCCGTCGAATCACATCGGTGCATCGACACCAATGCTTCAACGAAGAAGACTATGAATCCGAGCCACCTGGTTTGAGAACGTAAGAATGACTGACGAACTCGCGGGCCAAAGACAGCTTGGGCTTGGTGACTGGAAGCAGTGTGCTCTCTACTACTAGCTCCAAGGGTCGTTGGCCTAAGCATCTTTGGATGTGTATAATCCAAATTGCTGGCCACCCTTTTTGTTGACAGAAATTACGATTAAATACTACATCTAGTCCGCTCCTGCAACCCACCCACATCCCAAAACAGAGAAAAACCCACCGTAAATTCATAACAAACACCTGTCCCTAATTACTTTTCGTCATTACTGTCTCTCGATTCCGTTCTCACACAGTTCCTCACCAACATTTCCCACCCTGAACGCACTCACTCTACACACACACAGCCAGTCAACGAGAGAGTACACATAATCATCGCGCAGCAAGTGTTCAGGTCTCCGTCTCAAAGTGTTCCCTGATTTGACAGCGGGTAGACGCAAATTAAAATCTCTCATCGCGTACTCGTTAAAAATTTTGTCGCGATTTACAAAACAAATTCCTTCCCAAACAATTGCAATAAGTGTGTATTTTTGTGTGTTGTGACCCCTTGTGCAATCGTTCAGCAATTGAAAAGTCAAATTTGTCGTGTGCTTTTACGTTTTGTAGCGAATTTAGAGTTGTGGAAATGAAAATTCTTTTGTGTAGAAAAGATCAAAAGTGCCGAAAATAAATTTCTTGTTCACCACACATTCGTCGTTCGTCTTCTGCTGGCTCACTCACTCTCGCTATCGCTGGCTCGCTAGCTGGGCTCCGTAGCACAATCCCCGTGCGTGCTTGTGTGCGGAAATTTACTATAATTGTGTTTGTTTATTGTTTTTCTTGTGTTCCTCCTCAACTCCACATTGCTGCTTGGTTGCTTGCTTGCATGCAGTGAGTAGTGACTTTCTCGCTATCGCCCAGCTCCCGCTGCTGGTGGTGTGTGTTTGGATTTCTAGCGATCGTTTGTGTTTGCTGCTCTTCGCGTGCGTTCGTGTTTGTGTGTCTGTCTGTCTGTTTGGTGCGGTGCGGGGTGTGTTCGTAATTCATTCGGTTTCGCGGGCGCGTGTGTGTGTGTGTCGGTGTGTGGGAGTGAAGCAAGAAGTTTCCTTGGCACTTCTGCACTGAGCGAGAATTCTCAACTCATCAAAAAGTTTTTGTTTACATTGCCAGACGAAGAGGCAAAGTGCGGCGGCAGAACGAGGACTGCATGGGAAACATGTCGTTCTGATATGCGTGGGGGATTGTGGGAATTCATTGTCGTCCAGGAAGTCACGTTCAATTGAAGCGAATTAAGGCAGTTTAAAGTCCTTGATCGGAAATTCGGAATTCTGAATTCGGAATGTCGGAGATGTGCCCGAGGAGAGCATCGCATATGTCATCGGAATCGGCGCATGGCTGATGCACTTTCAACAACACCTACTACACCAACTGTCATCGTGCCTGTCCTGTGTCGGGTGTCGTCCCTCTCAGCTTCCACACGACAGTCGTCATCTGTTATCACCGCTTGCTGTTGCACATCGTCATCAGAGAATAGCTCAGTGGATCGCTCCCTCCGTATAGTATATAATACGCGACGCAGTGCAAATTTCAAAATAGTCGTGCTCTACAGCCGTGTGTTTGTGGTGCCCTGCATATGCGAGATTGTTTTCGTATTGTTCGTTTTGGATTACGTTTTTTTGTCTCTTTGCACTTGTTACTGCAGTGAAGAGCGAAGAATAAATAGTGAGAGACTTTTTGTACACACACAAGACCGAATGATAAAACGGGACAAATCGCCTGAATTCAAGTGAAACTCCGCGAATGGGGACGACGAGAATGGCCCTGCAGTCGTCGACGCCATCAGAATGGATACGCCAACATATTGTGATATTTCTTCTCGGAGTAATTCTTCTTTTGCGGCCAGAATGTGGTAAGTAATTATGTATTTCATATCCAGCACATGTACGCATTTTGATTGTTTTATTTCGTGAACGACTGTGTGGATCGAAAAAGAGCTGATATGAATGGGGAACGACGATTTGAGCGGAGAATCTGCGACTAATTGCAATCTTAAGACTGAGGCAGGAAGCTCGTCATTAGCGAATAAATCGTTGCTTAGCTGACGACGGGCATGTGCCAGGCTTGTGCTGTTAGTTTGTCTCGGTTGTGGAATGTGGGTGGAATTTATGCCTAGCTTTCTGTCCCGGACATCGTTTGAAAGGAACTCGTGATCAATTACATGCCAAAACATCATTCGAATGACCAACGAGAACTTGTCTTTCGCTCAACCCTATCACAGCCTGTCATCATCGGCGCACGTTTCGCTCATGTTCCACACATCATTTGGCCAGCTTACAGGTTCTTAGAAAACTCAGTGAGCTGTCGTTAAATGCCAATTTATTCGCTCGACAGTCAGATAAACAGCGCTGCGATCCTTCAATTGGCAACTAGCTCACGTAGGTCGGGTATGGTTATCATTGTGCGCGTTAGGTTCTTCCCTTGTGATTATAGCCAGTCCATGTCTAGAATGCAACGAAGAGATTTGCGCTGATCTCAGCAGTCGGGAATTTCAACGCGGCGGCGAGTTGTGGAAATGCTTTCAATTCATTGACTCTATGTATTTCAATGAAATGTGGTTGAGGTTATGTTTGACTTTGAAGACGTGACAAATTCAATTGGGGGCGGCTGTGGAATTGATAAGAATGTTTGATTGATATCAGAATCAGAGGACGATCGCGGATCATGCCGACTCATGGATAGTAGCAGTTGCTTGCAGTAAAAAGTGAAGCTCGCCAGGAACCCACGTTAGCCCGGAACATTTTCAAGGGCTGTGGAGAGAGGCTTGAAGCTAGAGACCAGAATTTTCAGGCAGATTAGAGTGAAGTTCAGTTCGGGCCTCTCCAAAGGCTGCCTTGGGACCTAGGGACTTGTAGTTGCAGCCCCAGAAACCTGGCTTATTTTGGGCCATTTCTAAGCGCTACCTTGCGATTTAGATGCCAGTACTTGCATGCGGAGGAAGGTGAAGGGCTGCCTAAAGACCTAGAGACCAGTAGTTGCAAACTCAGCTCATCTCGGGCCACTTCAGTGTTTAGGGACCTAGAGACTAGTAGTTACATAGCTAGAAACCCAGCTTATCTCGGGCCATTTTAAAGGCCTGCCTTTGGAATAGCTGTGTGTGAGTGACCAGTAGCTGCAGGCAAAGGAGAAAAGAGAAGCACAACTCGAACCATTTTCAAAGGACCTATAGACGAGGAACAGAGTGAGTCTCTGCAAGAACTCTTTCATCGGTCTTTAGACACCACTGTTTGCCCTAGTTGCCGATGAATGCCTCAACACCAAAGGATCCACACACCATCTCTCTCTACGTCGTTACATAAAATCCATTTCCTTGCATAAAGATTTTTTCTAATTACAAAAAAATTAATATTTTCTCCAAAGGTCACTCGTTTCCCCATGAATTCATAAACCGCCTGCGGTGGTCTCTGTTGCCGATCGGAGATTGAACACATCGGTGTTCCTTCACTCAGACTTTTAATTAAAGGGCTCTTGGAAGTAATAATACCCCTCAGTGTCCTATCTTGCTCCACCGCCACCATCGCAATCGCCATGGCTGTCACCAACATCAACCCAATCATCACCCACCACCGACGCTACCGCGCCATCGTCTTTGTCATCGTTCTCGTCGTCGTCGTCTTTACCATCATCGTTGCCTTCGTCAGTCGATTGAAAATCAATACCCGCAATATTAAAAGTTGGGAGCGCTGGGGAATCCTTTGTGGATCACACACAACCACACACAGACACCTCCCACCCGTCAGTGACTTACAAAAACGCCAACGGCGACAACCACGACAACACATTCAGTCTCCTTTAACCCTTTTCCAGCTCAGCTACCCCCCCTCCCACGTGGCTTTGACATCAAAATTCGCCCAATGAGGGCAGGCGGCACACTCGTGCAAATGTATGCATGTGTCCCACTGATGCTACAAAGCAATGCCAAGTCTAAGCGAGGCGCGATGACGGTGCCCCGTGAAATGCGGTGGAGGTGAGCGCTGTAAAGACTTGCAATACAGCAAGGAGACAAAAATCAATGTTTACTGAAAAATTACTTCCAAAAAAAAAACAGAAGAAGAAAATGCCTAACGACAGAGAAGAGAAAAGTGAATGAGTCCTTTGAAGTCGTCTCTCTTACTTGTACACAGGAGGAGCAGGAGCAGCACTCGTTTTGCATAATGTCGCAGGAGTGCAGCAGCGCGCTGGCAGTGCCACACTGTCAGCCAGTCCCAGTGCCAGTGTCAGTGCCAGTTCCAGCGGCAGTTTATAGAAGAGCAGAGAAATAAATTTATAGTAGAGAATATTAAGCTCTAAGGTTGAGAGCGGCAGTAGTATTCTTTCTAGTGGAGTATTGCGGCATCCTGGCACACATACAGAACATCAGTGGCAAGCAGCAGCAGCCGAAGCAACAGAAGATGCAGAAGCAGCACTAGCACTGCCTACTGTTGGTGCTGGTGGGTTGCTTCTGCCTTTGCCGCTCCTGTTCACTCACAAAGGAGAGACGTATGCTGAGCGGTGGTAAAAGTGACGGGGCGCCATAAAAAAGGATGATTGTTGGTTGACGGCTGGCAAAACTGGAGAAGGAGGAGGAGGTTTGCTGACGAAGAAGAGGACGGATCCTTTAGCAATTTAAATCCTTCATTGAAGCGTGTGCTCTTAAAGTGAGTGCAGAAGAGTTTATCACACAATCACACTCACCTAAAACACACAAAACGTCGTCGGCGTGTTGCTACCACTGCCGCATATTTTATCGCACGGCACGGCGCGGCGCGGCGTTGCTCGGAGTCGTTCGCTTTTTTAATGTCGGTTATTTGGTCCTTTTGAGTTGTGTTCTTCTTTAATCCTTTTTAAGCGCGGTTTTTTTTTGTGCGCTTCGTCGGTTCGTCTTCTTCTTTTTTGTTTTTTGTTAGATTTCTCGTGGGTGTAAATGTTAGGAGGGCACTCGCTCTCGGTGAGCCATTGAAGTTGAACTTGAACGAGGAAGTGAATGGATATGGACGGGCGGTGGGTGGGAGGGAGGATGAGATTGTGTTCGATTTCGATGATCGAGGGGTGATTAGATGTGTTGACATTGGCGCAAGAGGACACAGACACTTGGATCATTAGTCAACATAAGTTCGTTCTTTGTGACGAACGAGTGGCGGCTCTGTTTGAGACTCGATGGCCATTAAGGGATGTCGGCAGCTTTGTTGTGCGAGAAGGACTCTCATTTGGGGTATGGTTAGGGCTTCCTGCATTTTACACAAACAATTGGTTTGTTTTGTGTTGAAAATGTCTTGGATTCGAGTAAGAAATCATCATCAGAAATCGACTGTATGTCCAAAAAAGACAAATGAACAGGGCTCTTTCCCCTGTCTAAGCCTGTCACTAAGTCTGTTGCTCGAACTGTGGTAGAGGGCACTCTGAGGGCTGACTCGACTGTATGAAGTGCCAGAGAGCTGGTCTCAGTCAAAATTGCCAACACGAAGTGATGTTGGCTAAGTGCCTTGTCTACGTGTTATCAAAGATCAGTCTGAGGCAAGAGCAAGGACATATGCAAGGCAAGACGTGAAAGAGCTCTACAAGATGCAAGGCCATAAAACAACCACCATTCCCCAATTAATTTGCCACCGACCCTCCTCTTCGATTTGTAGCTTCGAATCGGGCCTACCATGCCCTCATCGTCTAGCAGCCACATTTCCTTGGGATGCCGGGTCACATGCGATCGTTTATCGATGCTAAATGGATGGTTGCTGCTATCTCAAAGCAAAAACACTACGACAACGTTAGGGTACTAATCGAAGGCCAAAGAAAGATCTTGAAGATACACGTCATTATGACATGAAAAACCAACCGAGGCATGACTTTCCACAATTGTTAATCACTTTAACGATCTTAATCGGTGACAAGAAACATTCAATCGGTGATATATACGAGCAACGCAGACACACATTTGCATGTGATGTTGGTCAATGTGACCAAGTTTAACCGATGCGTCACGCCCTTAAATAATCACTGATTCATTCAACTAGGAGATAACAAACAACAAGGGACTTTGAAAGGGCTGATGCAGGCAATGTTGCTAAGCAAATGCGCAACCTTCTATAAACTGTACAGAGATAGAGGTTTGTGTTGAGCCTGTTGGGGCAACAAGAAATAAAGAAATACGTGGCGTATCGTATGCAGGAATGACAGAGGAGGTGTCTTTAGTTCTAGCCTAAACATGTCTTGTAAATTGAATGTTACCAAAGTCTTCAGAGTACACATAGTCCCTACAAAAGAATAAGAACTACACTCGTGTGATTTCACAGTGCTGCGTTTCATTTGTATTCACAATTGTTCTTTCTGTTCGTTCGTTCTACACCAGGAAAGCTTCAGTAACTAGAAAAAGAAATACTCTGGTGGAACATCTTTCCGTCACCTATGTCCTAATTTAAAAACACTAGTTGCCTGACTCTTATATCTCGCAGTCTATTGCCAGAAACAAAAAAAAAACACCAACTTCGAATGAACAAGAAATTATGATCAAACCTCAATGTCGCATTAAAACTTTGATTTTGTACAAAAACCGCACGGGGCATTTCGGTGAATCGTGAAAATAAACAAAAGATCACAACTAATTTCACCAATTTTACTAAATTTCATCGAATTCCCGAACAGAAAGGAATAAAAGGGATGAGAAATCGCATCTGTATCGATCGTATTTTAAATGTCTAAAAACCGATGAAAATCTAATACAATCATTAGAATTTCAAAATTTCGATTAAGCCCAACAATAAACCACGAGTCTAAACAATTTTTACGTCACAAAACTTTGAAATATTCGCGAATTTAAGTTTTTTTTTATATTTCACGATCAAATTTCCACTGTCAAGCTGAACGCGATTGATCCTGCACTGATCAAATGGGAATTTCCCTCGAATTGCTGGGAAATGTCAAAATGATGGATTTTTTTTGATAAGGGAGCATATGAAAATTGTACTAGATGATCGGGTGGGATATTGTTTTAAGATGAGGTTCTTAAAGGTTCAGAATTTTGGTCGAATGGAAATTGGACTTTGATATGAAATTAAAAGAAATTTATGTTTCACGGGGAATTTGCTTGAAGTGACTGATGGGATTTGCTTCATTAGCTGCTCGTCTTTACTAATAATGTCATTTTGAGACTTAGACTAGATTAATTTTATAAACGGTTGTGGCCGTCTTAAAAGAACTTATAAAAATCTCTGATGGCTATAGCCAATGCTTATATTGTACTAGTGAATTATGGAATATACCCTAATACAAAAAATAAAAACAATTAAAAAGCCTCTGCTAAAGGGGTTTACACTCCATCGAAATGGACTTGTAAAAACATGTTTGTTCGTTTCTAAACGTTGACTCTTTGGCATCAGTGAACAATAAGTAGAGTTTATAAGTCAACACGTACGTTCTTATTTATTTAACGATGATGCTGAATTGCAAGCAATATTGAGCTAAGTTTCGACTCAAACACACTAGAAAAGCATGAAAGTTGATCGTACAACTGTCTCCAAACTATTAGAAGCTTTGAGAAAGATGCAAAGACGTGCGGAAAAGTGTTGCGTTTCAATGGAAATTCAGAGAAACTTTAAATCATGCTTGATTGACACAAAAGAGAGGAGTGTTTGGTATTCCTGCTGAAGACTGGCGGAATTATAGTGACAATCACAAGCTTAGACAAACCATGAGTAGACCCAGGCAACCATCAACCCCGAACCCAGTACGCAATGACTCCAGAAATAGAGCTGGGCTGGGCTGAAATCTCGTGAAATGAATACTGATTGAAACAAGGAGGTCAACAGATAAGAACCAAGGATGAATTGGTTGACACTTTACGATGCAGGATACGCATCAGTTTGTAGTCAATGTAAGAAATCATCCCGATTGGGATGATTGGATGTGTTCGTCAACTCTACACAATGAATGTGAAATCATCCCGACTTCTGTTGCCATCTCGGGAGGCTTCAATCCTTTAAAGATAAATCAAGAACTCAGACTCAGACAACATTCGAAACAATGACTCAACTCGATAAGTCGAACAACCTCGAAACCCTAAACAGATCCCCCCGCGAAACTCCTGTCAGCTTATAAAAACCACGAACCTGAAAATGAGGACACTCAGTCATAATAAGCCGATCTTAAGTTGACGATGCCGGACGAGGGTAATCCTCTCCTCCGCATTTCTGGCGTTCTCTCTCCTTCGTCGCAACACAACACAAAAACAATATTCAAAGTCAAATCCATTAGCAGAGCCAATCGCTGTCAAAAATCTGTCACGGGAACATTAATCATCTCACATGCGAGATAATCACGTTGTTTTTTGTTTTGTTTTGTAACTCTTCCGCCTTCGTCTGTTGAGAAGGAGGCGATGACGGAGTCAAAGTACATGCAATTTACATATTACTTCTTAATCGCCTTCGAATTCTGGTGGTGGTGAACGCACGAAAGGAGAGAAAACAAAACAAACAAGGGTTTCCTTAAATTTAAAGAGTCTCCGAGACTGGTCTTGACCGTCTTCCTCTCCTCGCCTGGGTCCATCCAAACACACGAACTCAGCCAACACCAGACGGTGGCCAATGCCAGTGCCGTGCCAGTGGTCTCGGCTCTGGCCCTTCGTGAAAGGCCCAATAAAATAGAGAAGCGAGCTGCGCTCGGTTCGTTTAACATGAAACATTAATTTTCCGTATAACGAGATTGTAGTTAGTTTACGCTCGATGCCATTGTTTTTGTTGTGAAGGGACGACGATGGCCCGTCCTCACGGAGGTAGTTTTCAGTTCTTTTCAATTTCAATTCTCTTTTCTCTTTTTCCTTGCGTTTTTTCTTCTTCGCGATTGTGTTGAAGGGAGAGTGTGGCTGTGTGTATTCAATGGATTGCTGATGGTCGTGGTGGTGGTTGATTGAAGGTACGAAGAGAACTGCATGTGAAAAAAACGCAAAATCTACTGATTAGTAAGTAACCCATAACCTCAACAAGGAGTTCCTGGAAAACCACTCAATCTTCGGTCTCTCATCGGAAGAGTGAAGCGCAATTCAATAGGTTTTCCATTCGAGTTGAATGGCGCTGCCTCGACTTTCCCTCCACTTACTTGATTCAACTTAGCTGACGTTCGAAACAAAAGCTGTAGAACTTTTTAGCGCCTATCCATGGGAGGGGGCGGCTATGCAAGCAACCAGGCAGGCAGGTAGTTTGGATAGGTTAGGCACCCTCCAGCAGCACCTTCATCAGGCGATGAGAGGCGCACTCTTGTGCCGTGCTCGGGCTCCATTGAGGCGCATTCGACTGGATTGAAAAGGTGGTAATATGCTCGAATAGATCCAAACTAAACATAAATTACTGTGGATGCGGTTGCAGTACGGTGAGGAGTGTGAACCAGCACCAGGAGCAGCACCAGCACCACGAAGACGAAATGGGATTGCAATCTGATGGAAATTGTGGAGAAATGTGGCCATGTCGGGGCGGGCGGGGCACGACGACGACACACAACTGAAGAGTGTATCATCCGAGGCAGAGGCAGAGGAACGAACTCTCTGGGAGTTGCGGTGTGGTGTGCACACTATTGAACCAAAAATCTGCATCCAAGCCGCAAAGTAATTTATCACAAGTTCACGATTCAATGATTCGCAAGTGAAGTCCGGGATAATGACGTGGTATGGATTACTGGCAGAAGCACCAGTCTCGATGGGGGCCATCGGGGCTCCTTTCTCATCTTCGCAACCAGATGTAGATTCATTTTCATCTGTGCTGCACATCATGGTGAACTGAATTCAGGTCCGTCGTCGGTGGCGTTGGGGGCTTCCTTCTGCTTGAGTAATTTGATTTTTGGAGTGAGACGAGCATGACAACGATGACGACGAACACAATGATGATGACGACGGTGATGATTTTGCATCCTGGACGACAAAATGCGGTTGAATGTGTGTGACAATCTGTGAGTGCAACCTACTCATGAGTACTCATGAGTTTTGAGGTTTCACATCGAGCTGGTGCTCTGGTGCACTGTGCAGTGCCCGGAATGTGTCGCCGGGTGAGTGTAATCCCCACATTAGGTGTCGATTCTTTCCCAGAGGCAATGGATGGCTTCGTGTTGTGTTTAGTTGATGCAAAGAAGTGGTTTCTGTCTTTGGAATGTTGGAACAACGACGATGACGATGACGATGACGACGACGACGGCC
This sequence comes from Eristalis intricaria, assembly GCA_964034865.1. NCBI lineage: Eukaryota > Metazoa > Arthropoda > Insecta > Diptera > Syrphidae > Eristalis > Eristalis intricaria. Next base: position 2,207,241 of record OZ035874.1, on the reverse strand, counting down.
TTATGATGGATGGTGACAATGACTTCGAGTTGGGAGGAATGGTGGGGAGGCGAGAAGTTGACAGTTGCAAAGTGGGGGACGGGAGTGAACGATTAGGAGATGAGAAGTGCAATTGATTGGAAGGGAAACTTCTGGATTTTCTTTGACTGGTGCTACCTTTACTGGGACGGACCTGTGCCTCAGTCAACACGGCTGACAGTCAGACACGGCTTTGGATCTGTCGATAACTGACTAAGCTCATGTCGACGAACTATGCGTACAGACCGTGGTTGAATCTCCTCCGCCAAATGTGCTTAACGCCAGTGCTAGAGCCAAGAAGAACAAAAAACAAAACTTAGACTTCTTCAACCGCTTTCGAGATTGTCCATGCTTCCGTGGCATAGATCAGGACAGGGATGATTAGTGTCTTAAATAAAGTCAGCTTGGGCCTTCGAGAGAGGACTCTATAAACACTCATAGATCGGGATAGGGATGAGCAGTGCCTCATTCAAAGACAGATTGGTCCATCGAGAGAGGACTCTTCCACTCTTTAACCCAAAAGAACAGAGATTGCCAAGAGTTACTCCGCGTTCCGTCTCAGGACTCTTGGTATTTGCACTCTTTATTCGAGATCCCAGGTATCTCGGCCTGCAGCTGGTGACGTGGCCAAGTCGAACAAATGAAGACAAAACCCTCATTCTTAAAAAGAAATGCATTCAATCAATAAATAAGACCAAAGAATCGATTTACAAACGAGAGCCCGATGGAACGCAGTCGAGGAACAACATAAATCCACCAACAAAGCAGCGGAAAGAGAAAGAATACAAAGAAAGAAAACAATCTCTAAGATTCCCTCCACACAAACAGAACCCCCTCCCATCGTCCCCGGTTCGCTTGATGGGCCACGTACATAAATCCGATTCCGTAATCTGGCTTGGAGGCGCGAATTTGTGTTGTTTCTCGACTCGAACCCCGCCACTTATATCTCCTGTTGAGTGGTTGAGTGCTCATCCACACCGCCGCCGCTCCGGACACACTCGCGGGGCAAAACAAAATATAAATCAGTTGTCAGTTGATTGCTCATTGCGGCGCGCGAACCAGGTGGTGAGAGGTTTGTGTGCCCGTGCACATGGAACACGGCGACGGAGCCAATTCGATGGATACTTCCGTTGAACACCATGCAAATGCGTTGCTGCCACCGCCGCGCTGCCATCATCCATTCGCCTTCGCCATCGCCATCGCCACCGTCTTCGACATCTCGTCGTCGTCGTCGTTCGTAGTCAGCTGCAAATTGATATTTTATTGCGGATTGCGTCTGCCGGGCAAAAAATAAATCAATTTCGCGTGTCAATGCTCCTCCCGAGATGCCGATGCACAGCTTTCCACTGGACGCGGTGCGGTGCGCGTATGCATTTCAGCACAAGTGGATTCGGCAAAACACGAGCGATGACGACGGCCTGTGGTGAGACGGCGACGCTAGATGAAAGTGTGAATTGTGTTTGGAATTTTGTAACACATTTCACGGCTCTGTGGTTGTGGACCTATTTTTAATTAGAACACACTCACACACACGCGCACTCACATGCGGAGGAAATCCATAAAAAAAAAAAAAAAAGATCAAAGGCAGAGGAGGGTGGTTACTGGTTAGGAGGTCTTCCAGAGATTAGGCCAAACGAGCATATAACATCTTGCCCTGGCGATGGCGAGGCGATGGCGAGGCGATGGCTATGTCGATGGCGGCAAAGCCCTTTGAGGTTATGTGATGGATTGTTGTCTTGATTATTTCAAATATTGCTGTTGTTGTTGTTGTTCAGTTTATTTGTTCAATGTCTGTACGTTTGATTTTGCTTTGCCGAAACCGATGATGTGGGCGAAGCGGAGAGGATTCGACGTGTGGGAGGGGGAAGAGGGAGAGAGATGATATGATATCAAATATGTTGTGGATGGACGTGATCAATGAGGAGAAGGAGAAGTTGGGGGAGGCGACAGCATGTGGTGAGAGGCGTTCTGACGTCGGAGCGATATTTTTGGCTATGAATTTTGGCAAGCACATTGGAATATGGCAGACGTCTGTCTGTTTATATCCACATTCTTGGCGAAAAAATTCACGGGGAGTGACAAGTCCGTTCGGGACATTTGAAAGAATGTAGCATTTCTTTTGGGAACATAAGGCAGATTAACGGAACCTGGTAGGTTCGGAGAGAATTGATGAAACCTCGCGGTTTCGTTCGGTGGAAACGTGGTTGAAGAGTCCTCGGACCACAGTGCCATACAAAGAAGGCGGGGTTCCTAAACATTCTCAGAAGTGGACGAAGAATCGCCTCAAACTCCGTGATATCAAGAAGAAAACTCCATCCCATCCCATCCGTCGATTCAATGAGAACTCCTCTCATAAAGTCGAACCACCAAGTGGAGTCCTCATTCCTTAACAATGACCCAGAGGGGGCTTGTTTCAGAGTCTCGTTTCCCTCCGCTCCGTTGCCTGACGAGAGCGAATGCCTTCCTATATGTGATTTTATCTCACTTTTTGTTTTTTTCTTTGTTTCTCTTGACTTTCATGCATTTCGCCAAGACAATAGCTCCTCTCGAAAAGCCAAAGCCAGAGCCAAAGAGTCAGCAGAGGAGCACAAGAAAGGAAGCAGAAGGAGGAGAAAAACTGATGATGATAATAAGATCCTCCGGTGGGGCCCTCGGTGGGCACCTTGAAAAGGGTCGTACTGCTGCACCAACATGCACGAGTGTATGTATGTATCTCTCGCCAGCAGATCAAATTGAATGAATCTGAGTCGCTTTTACCCCGTCTTCTTCCTTCTTTCCCTTTGGCAGCTTCAGTATGCGGAGCTGTGCTCCACCGGAGGTACCGCCAACCAGGCCATCCTCCTTGCCGGTCTTCGTCGTCGTCGCAGCCAGTCTGTAATAATCGTTGATGTAAAAATTAATGTTCATGCACAGGCAACACTCCTCGTGGTCGTGGTCGTGTAGCTGCAAACTTGGGTTTAATGCGATAACAAGGTGGGATGGACACAAGCCATGAATGAGCACGAGTAGAGAGATGTCTATCTTCAGGACGAGCGAGCTCGTCGAGGGAGTAGAGAGGGAGAGAGAGGGGTCTGGGAAAAGAAGCAGAAACCATTAAAGCTGTCATTTCGGTGGGGACTCTTGTGTGTGTGCGCGCGCGCCTCCCCTCACATAGCAATTAACGTGAGTTTTCGAGAAATTTAAAATTCCTGATGATGCCTTAAATCGGTCCGGTGGACGGCAGCGACGGGGGTAGTGTTCGATCGCCAGTACATGTCCTGCATGCGAAATGAGCGTGTGTGCGTGTGTGTGTGTACGCGTGTTTGTTGTATCGTCAGCGTCAGCCTTGGGTAAATAGGATTCGAATTGACATTCAATTAGAGACGCTGCTGTGGCCCGGTCCGCTGGATGTATGTTCGATGGTTGATTTTAAACAAAACCCGGGCGCATAATGAAGCAAATAGCGGTGTAAATGCGATCCTGACAGCCGGCTGTGGAGCATATTGATTGGAATTTGGCAATCAGATTGGGACGAGGCGACGACGAGGTTTTACGAAAACATGTCGTGTCGTCCCGTGTGATGGATGCATTAAAGAGTCAACCATTGGAATGCTTAATTCATTCGATTGACGGTGCGGACGACGGATGGATGGATGGACGGGCGGACGGTGCGCGGAGCGGAGCGACTGTGGTTCGAGATGGAGTCGAGGGATTGGTAGAGTTTATGCGTGAGGCATCTTCAATGAGATGACTGCCCCCTAGCCTTGAACTTGTGAGCAGGAGAAAGTCGATGTCGAACTCGAAGTCGAATGTGTGCTGTCAGTTGGCTAAAAGTAAGTGTTCGTGCTGTTTTGTGGCCAATTTCAAGGTTTCCGGCCGGTATCGTGTGGACTGGCGAACATCGGTTTTCGCGTTTAGAGACACGAACGGCGAAACGGTTCGCTTAGAGGAATGGTGGTTTTTTCCCCTTTTTTTAAGGTCTCTTCGACTCCGAGGCAAAGTAACAGAGTGGCGTAAGGCAGTGGGGCAACGTAAGGAAGGAGACGGAGAAGGACCTCAGCCAACCTGAAGTGGCCCATGGGAAGCAGTGGATTGTAATGTTTAGATGGTTCACTCGCTGATAGCAAGGACTTTGATATGAGCCTGAGTGCCCCAAGGATCCCATGTGGGACCCGTTCTGTTAATTAGAGGGATTCATTTGCTTGTCTCACCAAGAGCCCTTTGTTGTTCACCTTCTGTTAGGCATCAGACCGTATTGAATCGTCTCGCCGCCAAGCAAGAATTCTACTCGGAAATGGAGTGCCCCAAGGCTGTCTTTTTGGGCCCTGTCTGTTGATCGTTCAAAACAGAGTTCTCGCCGTATAACCAAGGATCCCTTTCCTTTGATGATAGTCTCGCATTAAGTCGCCTCGTCCCTAGCAAGATTCTTAATCTAGAAAGGAGTGCCCCCATTGTTCCCATGAGAGAATGTCTTCGGTTTTCTCACCAAGGATCCCTCCCTGGGCACTGTCTCATGAAACAGTAAATTGTCTCGCTGCTATCAAGAACTCTGATCCAGAAATAAGTGCACCAGGGTTCCCTTCTTGGGCCCTGTCTGTTGATCGTTCAAAACGAAGTACTCGGCCGTATCATCAAGGTTCCCTTGCTAGGGCTTTCCTTTTGATGATAGTCACGCATTAAGACGCCTCGTCCCTAGCAAGATTCCTAATCTAGAAAGGAGTGCCCCAAGGTTCCCATGAGAGGCCCCTTCTGTTGTTTAGAGGAATGTATTCGGTTTTCTCACCAACGATCCCTCCCTGGGTCTGTGTCATGCAACAGTAAATTATCTCGCTGCTAAGAAGAATTCAAATCTGAAAAGGAGTGCCCAGGGTTCCCTTGTTGGCCCCCTCTGGACAGCACTAAGCCATGCCACGGCAAAACAACGCCCTATTTCTGAGGAATCAACATTCCAGCTGAAAAGATCGACGCGCTATCTGCAGCAAATCAGTTACTTTATGTTTTTCTGCAAACAAATTCGCTTGCAGGAAATGCTTCAAATTTGCCTCGAATTGCCCCGAAGTGTGGGTGTGCGCACTGCCAACCCGCCAACCCACCGCTCGATGATTTCCCAGCAGCAGCGCCCACTTTCGCGTGCCTCAAATCCAATTCATGCAGGCAGACAAGGTCTGGCATACAGATACCCCTCGAGCCATAGAAGGAGCAGCCATTAATGAACGCCAACAAGAAATCGCAATCGAGAGTCGATAGAAATATTTGCACTGTGTGCAGCAGCGCTAGAGGCCAACAGAACGAGGTGGTCCTGTCCATGTTTTCAACTCGAATTCAATTCTCTATTCCCGCATCAAGTTGTTAACCAACAGCAGCAGCAGCAGATATAGTCGCTCGTGTGCTGTGTTCGGTTAGTGGCAACAGTAGAGAGAAGTCTCTTTGCCACTTACTGGTGTGCTTTTCCATAAAAAGCACTGCACCCAGGGCTCCGCTCCTCCACAACGCCCGCATTTGGTTCGTTCCGTCCGTTTCTTATGGCGAAAACGTGATTGAATCGAATCGCCACAACACCATCCACCACCGTCATTTCGTTGTGCTGCTTCTGCTTCTGCTGCTGGTGCTGCCACCTTCATAGTTAATGCATTTCCACATTGGTCACGACTAATGGACTCCCCCGCGAGAACATAACACGAACTCCTGCTGTGTACACAACTCGGCTGCGTGTGAGTGCCTCGCGCGTCATATTGGGTCCAAGTGGTTCCACAAGCCCGACGTATGGTTCATTTAATGAAAACGAGGATGAAACAGAGGAGCACTGCGGAACACAGCATGTGGAAGTATGTCCATTACTTCTACATCAGTGAATGGGTGGTGTTGTGGATTATGGCCAGCCAGCCCAGACATTGTTGTTGCCGTTGTGCCCGTTTGCGAGACGATGTCATTCAGGCCCAGGGAGGCAGAGCATTACTCTCGCGATACACAAACGTGCGAAATTCTGTAAATAACTCGAATGTCATCATCATCATCATCATTCTCCTCGTCGTTGTCGTCGTCGTCGTCTGCACTGTTGTACGTTCGCTCGTATATGACTAAATTAACAAGAGCTCCTTCAAATCGACGACGCTGCTGTTGCAAATGTTGCCCTCTGCGAGCACACACACCCAACACATGCTCCTCCACCGGTGGGCGGACGGACGGACGGACGAACGAACGGAACGAACGGACGGATGGATGGAGGAGATGGGTATTAACGAGGGCAAGACTTCACTGCTTCGTTTCGCAAAAATTCCCTTACTTGTCAAGTGTACTTCAGATTTTTTCATATCCAATTTTTTTTTTCTTCATGTGCTCTCGAGAGTATGGAGAGTATGGCGGGCCAGTGAATATGGTTTCCATTCCTGCGTCCTGTTTCCTTGATTTTATTGTTACACAGAAATACGCGTGAAGGATTTTATGTTGCCACTCCGACTCTGGGGCGGGGTGGTTCGTGTTGTTTTATTGTTATTCGCTCTCGAAAACGAGCCTTAAACGCTGCGTGTGTGTGTGTGTGTTCTCGAGGAGCGTTACTGCATGTGAAAAGAGATTAAATGAAAGACAATAGAATGATGCTGATAGCGGAAGAATAATTCATTTTTGCGCGGAGAAGAGAGAGAGAGAGAGAGAGAGAGAGAAAACATTAACCCTTGCTTGGAGTTGACACAGTGCTGGAGGAGATGTGGGCGGAGTCGTTCAGGTAAGGACTAAATAATTTTAATGAGGAACGGATGGAGGAGGGGAGGATGAAAGCCCTGTTTTGGGCAAAATTGCAACCAGTCGTGGTTGACACAGAAACCGAGTTGGAACACCGGTCGTGGTTGCTGGCCTGTTAAGTGCGTTCCTCGAATTAGGACTGAGAGTCAATTTGCAAAAAAAAAAAAAAAAGATCCCTTCCTCCGAAATGTTCGCAGGACCTCTGAGGCCACCGTTGCTACCCCTAGCAGAGAGATGAGCCCTTAATGGGCTCACGCTCTCCCCCCTCTCTCGTCTGCAGCCGCCAACGATAGCCGATGGGGGGTTTGATTCCCCATCTTCTGTCGTAGGTAATTCGGATTAGGTAATCCCGGATTTCACCTCGTGGAGGTGAGAGTAGGAGTTCGATGACAGAGGCTGAGTGCAGACGTTTTGCGTCTGCATGATTCGCTTGTTACCGCTTTGAAATCCATTTTTAGTGTATAAGGTTAAAAACTGAAGACTTGGAGTTAAGAGGCAGTCAACTCGATCATTAGGGGCTTACTAGATTTAGACCTAGATCCACTCGGTGACGCAATGAGCCTACAGTTGCCTCAGTGCGACAGCTAACCTCGTGTACTTGCTAAGCCTCAAATCAAAGATCCAGTGGTTGCCACTGGGCGCTCCAAGCAGTCCTGTGGTCAAAGTCAAGAAAACCAATCCAATAAGGTTAAAAACTGAAGACTTGGAGTTAAGAAGCAGTCAAGTCGATCATTAGGGGCTTACTAGATTTAGAGCAAGATCCACTCGGTGACACAACGAGCCTGTTGTGTGTCAGCTCAGTGTGACAGCTGCACTCTCACCTAACCTCGTGTACTTGCTAAGCTTCAAATCAAAGATCCAGAGGTTGCCAATGGTTCCTCCAGGCAGAGTCAAGAAAACCCTTCCAAGCTCCTGATTAGAGAATCCCTGCCTCTTGAACCTCCCACAACTAACGGCTGTCTATTGGCCAAACAGAAAATAAACACATCCTGTCTGACACGACCGTACCTAAGCACTCTTCACTCTTGAACTTGCCACAGTCTTCTGCATTCTCCTTTCTCTCCATTGCAAGGTAGACACCCATCAAGTACATACACACAATCTCCCTCCACCTCATTAATTCAATCATTCGACTGTCATTTGAGGCCTGTCAAGGGCCCATCACATCACTAGCACACACCACAAAGTAACGAGGTGAATGGCCTTCCAGCCCACTTAAAGTGAAGTGCCTCAGGCTTGCCATCTAGTGCAATTCTACACACAGAAAAAGGGAGCAGCGAAATAAAAGAAAAACTCACGCAAATTAGACGCCAGACAAAGACTCCATCCAGCACCGTTCACCCGATCCACCACGGGTCCTCCGTTTTACATATCAAGCCAACTTGATCGATGATCGTCTGATTCGCCGGACCCACGACGACCGGCAGACTTATTGAACATTGATGAATGTGCGCGGTGCTCTGTGGCTTCTCCCACATATGATTATCCATCCCCGGGCACTGGGCGCAGTCCAATCCCATCGACAATCAGACCATCACCAATCAATCTCCGGCATCTGTGCACGGCATCGCATAGCCATCATCAGGGCTTACCTGACATGCATTCATTAGAGTCCACTTTAGCCTTCCTCCTCTCCTCTGCTTCTGAGTATGAATTCACTTCACTAAATCCCAATAAGGGAACCGAAGGTATCTCTTTCTCGAAATCACGAGCAGCAGCAACAGCAGCAGCAGTTCTTCTTCCTTCCTTCATTTAGGCACTTAAACATGTTTGTACATCCTTTTCGTCGAGTGCCTGACATATTTCTCATCCGTGGCATCCCAGAGCCCAGAGCCCAGAGCACGGCACAAGTGGATGCTGGAATCATCGTTATTCGTGTGCAACTGCGTGATGGAAATTTAAATAATGCTACACATGGGAGTAGCTGAGTATCTCGGTATCTGAGATTCGCATCGGGGGGATTCAGATTTCTGAACACTGACAACTGTGTTGTGTTGCTCGTTCGCTGTCCATCAACGGCGGCGAGGGGCAACTCAGACTCCGTCCATGGGAAGGAGGTCACAACGCGACGACTGAGTCGTCGTGTGGTCCTTCAATCTAATTACCAACTAGAGTAAACAAGCAAATGCATCAAGTCACAGGGGGAGGGTGTTGGATGACAGGCTGGCAACGCAACCAGGCAGTAGGCAGGATTATAATTGCTTCAACAACTTCTTCGAGGGAAAAACCAACAGAATCCTCGCCAAAAACCCATCATCAACTTCGTGCTTACTTCAGCCTCATTCAGAGCACGTTCATCTCGCATCGCCTACTCAAGGGGGGCACCGCCTGCCATCATCGTCATCGTCATCAACGTCAACGTCATCTCCTTCCATCCGTCCTCATCGCAGTCGTCGTCGTGCATTGCATTTGCAAGTAACTTAAGTATTTAATCATCGCATTTAAATTATAATCACCGTTCACCGGGCACCAGCAGCACGAGCACGCCTCCAGGCTCCAGGGTCCTCGGCAACAACCGAGGACGAGTGAGAGAAGCTCTCGGTTTTTTTCTTCTTCATCTTTTTCCTGTGTTCGATCGTGGCGTCTTCGAATTTCCAATTTCGCAGCAAAATTGTAAAATTATGGAGAGTTTGAGCAAAACACAATTTCTATGGCTTTCCGCATAGGGTACGGTACGCTGCCGCGTTGGAGGGTGGGGGGCTTCAGCTGGGGAGGCAGCACCACCAGTGTATGTGGATAAACTTAACCCTGCTCTCAATTCGCAGCAATTCCGATTTCCATTCAAATGTAAAGAGTGCTACTCCAGCAACGAGGAGTCACGTTGCTGCACCGTGGAATAGTTGTTGTTGTGGCGTGGTGTGGTGTGCTGCTGCTGGTGGTGGTGGTCTCTTCTGCATTATTCCAAAGCTCCACCTCATTCTCAGTTGCCACTTCTTAACCTCTTTAGCAGGGTTTTTCCTTCCATTTCCATTCGGTCGAAGGCCAACGTTTCTTTCTCTCTTTCACCGTACTCAGAGGCCCCTTCAAAAATTCGAGTGAAGAGCAGCTCGCTCACTGCGGTCGGATGGCAGAGAAGTCCACAATTTTAAAATGAGCCTACTGCCTACTGCCACCACTGCACCGGTGGGTAACGGGAGGACGCTCTGGACTACTCTACAAGGAGGGGGTATGTGTTTGGTTTCGTAAACATTGGATTTTTTCCTCAGTTTTTGTTTTACCTCGCAAATTCCAATGAATGCGCATAATAAATACGAAGAGGGATGAAAAAAAATCGAATAAACGAGACGACCGACGACGACGAGAGGAGCTTCAACGAGCAACAAACAGCAGAAAAAAAAAATAAAAGATCAACTTCAACTCAAAATGTAAAAATGAAGCTTGGAATGACCGGGCCGTGGCTGGACGGAGGGTCCCGTCACTCGACGGCTCGGTTTCCCACAGTCTTTTGTGGCCGTCCATCCACGATGGTTTGCAGTTTGGGTCATCTGACGGGGAATATCTTTGCATCTTAAATACGCTCGCTGCGAGGGACTGGGGGCCTGTTTAGAGGGGATATTTATTTCTTTACATTTTTAATTGCATTGGAGATGGTTTTTTGTTTTTTTATTTCTGGTCAGTGTTTGATGGTGTGTGAGGGGATGGATGGGCGGGGTGGACGATGTATGAGTCGGGGTGATGGCGGGGTGGACGATGTAAGGGGCGTTCCAACAACGACAGAGATTGAGACGATCGAGGATCAGATTAGACTCGAGTCATGGGCTGGATGTGGCAAGTCATTCATCATGTAGACTTCTATTCAAATATCTCTACACTGTGGTGAGTGGCTGTGTAGAGCAGCTCTGGCCCGAGCAGCCTTCGACTCCGAACCTGTGGGACAACGCGAGAGGAGAAAGCTCGCTTTCATTGTTAACGAGGCGCGGAGGGAGAAAGACCTCAACCAACACCGATGGCAGTTAGCCAGATATGCTAGTTGGCGAGGCCTCTTTGTAGAGGCCACCTCGGATTGTAGCCCCAAATAAAGAAAAAGAGGAAGAAGAAGTTAGGCCTGACTGACAAGCTTTCATTAAGAAAAATTAGGCCTTAGTAAAAAAAGATCTCATTGGGCGAACACTTCCTGAAAATACTGGCCGATAGGAGCTCATGCCATCAAAACCAACAAACATTATCTTGATTGCGAAAACACATCTGAGAAACCCCATTTCATTTGTTCTTGCCCAGCTCTTGTTATAGCCAGACTGGAAGCCCTTGGCAGACCACCCTTCTTCAACTCATATCTCTCTCATCGAAGAGCCCCTTAACTTGGGAGACTGACAGGCCTTTTTTGACCGGACCTGGACTCGATGACAGCTGCGCGGTGTTATCGACTGCTACGAACCGCAGCCAACTTCGAGTCGGGATCGGCCATTACGAAGAAGGAGATCGCCACGTAGGCACTGATATGTAAAAAAGCGAAGCAAAAAAGAACGTGTTCGACCGAATAAAGAAATTTTACCCACGAAGTGGAGAATCTATACTTGCTACAATCTGAAACTTTGTCTGTCTTCTCTTAAATTGTCTGAAATGTTACCGGGAGGTTACGTCAGTACCTCACGCTTCTGTTCAACATACTGACCGGCCTTGTTCATCTTCCGATCGACAACGTTGCTGGTCTTCCTGGTGTCGCCGATCTTGTGTTCGACAGCATCGATCACTTGTTCGCCAGCCTTGACGCTGGGGACATTGCCGTGTCATCGGTTAAGTCTAAAGCATCCACTAGAATGAATCCATCCTCTTATGTGACCCTTCTTGACATCCCTTAAATTATAATCACCGTTCACCGGCCACCAGCAGCACGAGTACGCCTCCAGGCTCCAGGGTCCTTGTCAACAACCGAGGACGAGTGAGAGAAGCTGTCGTTTTTTTTTTCTTCATCTTTTTCCTGTGTTCGATCGAGGCGTCTTCGAAAAACCACCAGCCCTTGTTGCCTAAAAAATGTCAGGAGGAGGACATCATGTGAATCTTTCCTCTGAAGAAGAATCAGCAATGTTGGCAACGACTTGTTTCATGCTCTGTGCAACAGAGCTTTGTTGGCGATTTAATCAACATTAAACGAAACTGACACCTTTTCCGGCTTCGATAGCTGCAAAGAAACTCGCATAAAAGAATAGGTTCATTCAGGTGGATGCTCTAGACTTAGCTGAAGACACGCCAAATTCCTCAGCTTCGGAATTGGCCGGTGAGATTCAGTGGCCAATTTGTGGAGCTCTTTGACTTTTCCCCGGCGATATGTGTGGCCTTATTCTTCTTTTTGCTGAATTATGAAGGCAGTCATGCTCTTGAGGGACCCTAAATGAAATTGGAAGATCAGTTAAATATCATTTGTGACTTGTTCTTGTAGCGAGGTCAATGGGGTCTAGTCTAGGGAGGATGCCTGACATTAAACCAGATGCGTGCACATGTATAGTTTTTGCTCCTGTTTTTTCGAGACTTGCTAGAGAGAGAGAGAGAGCGTTAGTCTGTCTAAAGGCTATTCTAGTCTACTGAGGTTAAAGAGGGATCTTCATCACATTTTCAAGAGATCGGAGATCGTTTGCCCTCGGATCTTGCTTTTGAACATCAGTAGATCATCCAATGGGGCACCTTGGCATGCCCAATTTTTGCTACTACTTAATACGAATGGGACTGAATAGGAGCTCGTATTGCTTTTTGCTCGAAAATTGCTTTTTTGCTTGAAGCTTCGTTTGATACCAGAACCATGCCGCTGGGACCAACAGAAGATTGGAATGTGTCAAAAAGGTGTCCCTCAAGCCCAAAGATTTAGACATGTATGATTTGGACATGTTTAAATCCGGGCGTCAAACTGATCTTCCAATTTGATTTAGGATGCCTCAAGAGCCACGTCGACATGACCGCCTTCATGTTCAGCAAGAAGAAGAACGAGGCCACTCAAATTGCCGAAGACAAGGCAAAGAGCTCCAAAAGTCCACTGTGTCGGGCACATAGAGCGCATGTGCCCAATGCTCCGGCTACGAGAGTTTTCGAATCCGAGCCTCCTGGTTCGAGAAGGAGAGGAAGACCGAAGCTCCGGTATAAAGACCAAGTAATCGCGGATGCAAGACAGCTTGGTCTTTATGACTGGAAACAGCGTGCCCAGGACCGCCAACAATGGAAAGCAGCTATCGCTCAGGCTCGGAGCTTGCATGGGTTGTCAGCCTGATAAGTAAGTAAGTATGATTTGGAAATGCTACCAGGGCTGTAACCAACACTTCAACCTTCACAGCCAATGCCACCATAAGTACCCATCCCAGCTGAAAAAGAGCAGTCTGAGTGAAAGACAAAAAAAGCGTCAAGTTCAATAACACATAATGTGTCTGATGCACGATGAGGTTCTGCAAAAATTAGCAAGAACAACGAATGGGAAGCAAAGATTGGTACGTCGATTGGCTGAAGTTATCTGAGTATCCGATTGACGATTTAGAGACGATTGGATATACTGTACGGCAGACCTAAGCTTCTGGCAAGTGGGCTGTCGAGTAAAACTAGTCATCGACTCAGTTGTGGGAGGGAGCAACAGAGGCGCACACAAGTAGGGAAGGACTTCAACGAACACGATGTGCAATTCGACTGGATGGCGCAGTTGATTGAGGCCGAGGTCCACCCCGGACTGTAGGGTCAAATATAGCAGATGAAGAAGAAGTATCCTGACAGATTTTTTTTTTCACCCCGACGATGTGCACCTCTCTATGACGTCATTTCGTGGAGGTCCCTCATCTTATGTGAAAGTAAGCAAACATCGTCCGCGTAGTCCAGTCTGTAAGAGTTCATCGGATTCCTCCGTGCGCTCTAAGGTCTCAGTTTCCGTAGCAGTCTTACTAAACACTGGAGGGCGCAGTTGATTGAGAGCCTGCCCTTAGTTAGTGGGGTCCCCGGTTCGAATCCCAGTGAAAGCAAAGTTAATGTGCTTTTACCTGGTTTTCAAAGACAGGTTCAGTAACCATTTACATCAAATTAATGGCAGTATCACTGTTGCTTACCCACGCAACCCCCTTAGTGGATCATGCGGGTCAGAAGATGATGATGATGATGATCACTGGAGTGGTCAATCAGTGGCTGGAGTCTGACTGGGTATCACAATGGATCAACATGGTCAACATGGGCTGGAGTCTGACTGGGTATCACAATGGATCAACATGATCAACATGGGCTGGTGAATGCACTAGTAACCCTCCTACCTAACCTAGCGACCTCGAGCCTGGGGGAGGAACTCAACTCAGGACGTCCACGTCTCCACACACAAGTGGAAAAGGGCCCCAGCCAAGAAAGAAGAAATCACTAATCTCTTTGAAACGTTGGCAGGTTTTGAATGTCACAGTCTCAATTTTCGAGCGAAGGAGTCCTTTGGAATGACATCCCCCATACCAATCGTGACGGCTTACAGAACAGTTTAAGCGACCACAAGACATTGAACAAAGACCACACTCAGTGGTAGAATGACAGCCTGGAACGCGCGGACCCGAGGGGTCGATTCACTTAAAGGATCTCGAAAGTGCTCTGTGGAGTTTCAACGACCCATCGTCATCGATCAAATTAGTCCTGCAACATCTGTGGACCTTCAACGGCTCATCGTCATCGATCAAATTAGTCCTTTACCATGTAGACTTCTAATTCAATGTGGTCGATGACTGGTGACCATACTGTAGAGCGTATGGACAACTTACCTCCGGCCCGAAGAGCCTTCGACACCAAATCTGTGGGACAACGCGAGAAGAGGACGCCCCCGTTTATGAGCCTTCGATACCAAATCTGTGGGACAACGCGAGAAGAGGACGCCCCCATTTAAAATTCACTACAAGCATCTTGAAAGAACTCTTGAACAGCTGTCCAAGGACCCATCATCACAAAGTTAGTCAAAATCTCATGAATAACTTCTGCATTGGACCACTGTTTTGTCAAGCCGAGATGAGGATTACAAGGACCCTGTGCCTAGAGTGGCGCTACTTGTCATTCTAAAACATAACATCCACGCATCAAATGTCTAAATTGATTTCGAAGAATAACGCGCCTTCAACTCCCTCCTGTCCACTGTTCAAATAGAAATTCCTCATTAGGAGTGTGTGTGTTATTTTTTGCTTGTTTCCCTTCGTCCCAGTCTCAGCAAGGACATCTCATCCACACCTCTTGTGGATGGTGGGTTGGGAGTGATGGGAGGCCAGAAGTTCATGAATAAGAAATTCTCTCATTATAGAAGGGACTTCGTTCGTTAGAATTGAATAAAAACCTAGAACAATTATAATGTTAAGTCGTCCTTCGACCCAGCAAGCGCAAGCAAGCATCCATCCATTCTATCCAACGGAACTGCATCCATCCATCGTGGACGTGGTGGTGTGGTGTGATGGCGTGGTGGGCGCGCGCGTTGTAATATCTTTTATATCGTCATCTGCAATGACTGTCATTTAAATACACACACATACACCCAAGCACACACCAGAGTCACAAGATGAGGGACGAAAAGTTCCTTCGAAGCAGCACCAGCATCACGGTAAACAGACCATGGAACAGGAACGACGAGCTGGAACATCAAGAATCCATTTCACTGGTTGGGGGCTCGGTTCGGTTTGGTTCGTTTCTGTTCAGTTCTACCATCGTCATCATAATGCACAAGGAATGGTTGTGGATGGTCGACGACGGTGAGAGAGAGAGAGAGAGAGGGGAAAGAAGGGAATGAAAAGATGGGAAAGAAGGTGTGTGCATAATTAATTCCATGCATGTGGCAAATTACGGGAAATCATTACTTTCCCTATGGGGGTTGTTGTGGAGCTGCTGCTGGCTACGCAAACTGACGAGAGGAGGTAGTTAAGAGGATGCCAAGTGGAGTGGAGTGGAGTGGAATGACGAGAGCGAGGAGGAGAGTGGATGCCAGCAACAATTCAATTCAATCCAATGCAAGGGAATGCATATTTTTTTTTTCATTCATTTTTTTTTCTCTGCAATGGTTTTGTTTTTCATTCTCGTTCTCAGTCCCCGCACGTTCCGGGTGGATTGGTGTGGAGATGGTGGCATTGTGGCAGTCAGTCAGTTAGCCGGAAACTTCAACATCCCCTCATTTAGGCTCCGGCCATCCATCCATCCGTATGCCATCATCATCATCATCATGACGGCGACGATGGCGATGGCGATGGCGATGATGATGGTGATGATGAACGTCGTCGTCATAGTTGTTACCCACTTACGCGAAGGGTAAATATTGCATTCCAACGGATCAGGTTGCCCTTTCGCCCTTTTTCTGCATCTGAAACCTCTGCAGCGCACACCCTCCTCTCACTCTCTGGGGAGTTGGTTTGGTTCGCAGGCAGGACACAGTGTGAGTGTGTGTGGGATAGCTCTGGATGCATTCTTCAATTTTTCATTTTTAATTAAAATTTTGTTTCATCAGGATGAAAATTGTTGAATTTAAATTAATGCCAACCAAACCGAACCGAACCAACGAACCAAGGAGTTGGTGGTGGTGCATGCTGCACGCTAACAACAGCCTCCTCTTCCTCTGCCCGCTACTACGTGTACACGAGGAGCAACACCAAATCCTGCGGAAGGACGCTTGTGTTGCGAGGGGCGGGCTAAGTTGAACGAGTTGAAGGAAGTAGTAGATGCAGATGCAGATGCAGTTGCTCCCAGTGGAGTGTGCTGGGGTTCGGTGCTACCGTGGAGTGATGGGGGATGGATGGTTGGTTGGATAGATGGATGGAATGGAAGCCATATTGTTGCTATTCACCGCATGGCTGACGTTGTAGCTCATTTTCGCCTATTAAGCCTTAAAGTGTAGTTGTTGGTTTGCTGCTGTTGTGACCTCCTCCATGCGTACATTAATAAATAATATTATGTGGAACTTAATATTGTTGTGATTGCTGCTGCTGGTGCTCCTACTGCAGGCTCCGCTCCTCCCTCTCTGCATCTGATGCATACGATGGTTTTTTTTTTGTTTTATTTTTGCCTACATCCTGCAAAAATCTTGTCCTCCTTGTGCGGGGATGGGTGAAAGAGAGTGCAGGAGGAGATTGTTGTTGTTTTATTTTATTTTTTGCACTTAATGGTTGGATGAGTCCTTAATTTCATTTTTACTGTGCCTGCCTGGGTTGTGTTTATTCAGTGTTTTGTTTTGTGATTCTTCGCATAGCGTACGACGAACGACGAATGTGGGAATTAATGACAAATTGAGGTTTATTCAGTGGTCAAGTGGTGGTTGATGGCTGTTTGCTGAATTGACTTTCATTAAGCTCTGCGCCATGGGGAGTGGAAAATTATTTCTGAATGAGCATACGGAGGGATAAACTTACATTCGTTGTTTTTTGCGTTTTTTTTTTTTTTTCAAAACAACAGCGGATTTGTAGGGGATTTTAAAGCCCGAGTCGGAGTTTACAGCACTTTACTGATGACAGGAAAAGGGGGTTTGTTCGTTTTGAACATTCTTTCTCAGTCGTTTAAGACGATGGGAAACTATTTGTTTCTAGATTGGAACTAGATGGGGTTTGTTAAATAAACAGATCTGTTAAAATGGCTGACATTTGAGATTGTGGGAATGTTAGTTTTGAAAATAGCGTGCTTTGACATCTGGGTCGACGTGACATTACATTCACGGTGTCTAAAGCCGACGTGACAATATCTTCACGTTGTCTTTATACACTCAAACCAAATTTCGTTGACATTTGAAGTTTCGAAACTGTCGGGTGGCTCTTAGTGAAATGTTTGACATTTGTAGGCGCGTTCGTTTTGAAGTCTTAAGACGAGGGGAATGCTGTGTCTTTTCTAAAGAAATTTGTAGCTTTTGAAGTATTAATGCGACGAGAAAATGTTGTTTTCAAGTTTCTGTGCGAGCGCGTGGCTCGTTTTGACATTTCTCAGTTAGACAGTGGGTTTGTTCTTTTTGATGTCTTAAGGCAATGGGAAACAAGAACCCGTTTCATTGACGCTTAGAGTTTCCTAAAATTGTTAATTCTGAATGGATGACATTTAATCAAATGTTTGACATTTGTCAGTGAGCGATATGACAGTGGGTTTGTTCTTGTTGATGTCTTAAGGCGAAATGCTGTGTCTTAGACATCTGAATAACTTTGAGTATTTGGAAGTCTTAATGCGACGAGGAAATCATATTTCGTTGAAATTTCAAAAATTGAACAGGTTTTCAAATTTTGTGAGATTTGCTGACATTTGTCAGTGAGTGGCACGAAATGACAGTCGGTTCGTTAATTTTGAAGTCCAATTTTGTTCGTTGACATTTT
Organism: Eristalis intricaria; assembly: GCA_964034865.1. Taxonomy (NCBI): domain Eukaryota; kingdom Metazoa; phylum Arthropoda; class Insecta; order Diptera; family Syrphidae; genus Eristalis; species Eristalis intricaria. Next base: position 2,189,254 of record OZ035874.1, on the reverse strand, counting down.
AAGACCTACAAAAGCTCCTTCATTTTACGTCTAAATTTGAAAGGTAGGCCACCTTTCAAAATTTGATTGCTAACATGTGTCATCACCGTGACAGGAGGCCTGTTCGTTTTAAAACCTATCAACATTTCCAACAATTTGTAACCCTTTCCTTTTTTCCATTTCCAGTATTCTCAGCGACAGTATCAACGACGAGTGTGGCAACAACATCCACAATGACAGCTCTGTCAACCACCCCAGCAGCGCAAAATACGCCCGCGACACTGCTCTTCAACACGTACCACGAAATCCGCCTTGTTAACATCACACGTCCGGCGGGCACCTCAGGAGTGGAGCTGATCATCAAGAACCTCACCGAGACGATGGCCATTGATTTCTTCTACGAAAAGAACCTCGTCTGTTGGGCAGACTGTGGCAGTGAGAACATTGAGTGCATCAATGTGGCGAACACGGGGAATGGCACGCAGAAGCCACAGAAGGAGACGGTGATCTCGTCGGGTCTGGACAAGCCCGAGGGTCTGGCCATCGATTGGTACACGGACAAGATCTACTGGACCGACGGCGAGACGAATCGCATCGAGGTGGCCACGCTGGACGGCAAGTATCAGAAGGTGTTGTTTTGGACGGACTTGGATCAGCCGCGGGCGATAACGCTGGTGCCGAAGAGTCGGCTGATGATCTGGACCGACTGGGGCGACAATCCGAAGATCGAGCGGGCCAGCATGGACGGAGATCCGCTGTCGCGCAGGACACTGGTGAAGGACAACCTCTTCTGGCCGAACGGACTGAGCGTGGATTTGGAGAACGAGCTGATCTACTGGGTGGACGGGAAGCTGTTGTTCCTGGACGTGATGAAGTTCGATGGAAGTGGGCGGCGGAGGCTGATTAACAACCTACAGTACTCCTACAGTGTAACGTACCTGGACCAGCGATTGTACTGGACAGACTGGTCGGCGGGGACGATCAACACGTACGATCTGCAGACGAAGGAAATGTACAAGCTCGACACTCCAGGCTTCCCGATCGCAGTGAGGGCGTGGGACAAGAGTCTGCAGCCGTTCTCGGACAACCCTTGCAAGCACAACAACGGCAATTGCTCGCATCTGTGCCTGCTGTCCACCAACGGCCAGGGGTACAGCTGCGCTTGTCCGACTGGCGTCAAGCTGCTCACGCAGTACGCCTGTGCCAAGGGACCGCAGGAAATGCTGTTCCTCGTTCAGCGAACGCAGATAAGCAAGATCTCCCTGGACGTGCCCGACTTCACCATCTTCCCCCTGCGCCTGGGCAAGGTCAAGTACGCCATTGCAATCGACTACGACCCCGTGGAGGAGTACATCTACTGGTCGGACGTGGAGCAGTTCGCCATACGCCGGGTGCATCCCAACGAGACGGGCGCCCAGGACTTCCTCACTTCGGAGATCAAGCATCCGGACGGACTGGCGGTGGATTGGCTGGCCAGGAATCTCTACTGGACCGACTCGGAGACCGACCGCATCGAAGTGTGCCGCCTGGACGGGTCGGCGAGGAAGGTCCTCATCTACGAGCACTTGGAGGAGCCACGAGCGATTGCCCTCGCGCCCAGCCTGGGGTGGATGTTCTGGAGCGACTGGAACGAGAAGAAGCCGAAAGTGGAGCGGTCGTCGTTGGACGGATCCGAGAGGGTTGTGCTGGTGTCGGAGGACCTGGGGTGGCCCAATGGCATTGCGCTCGACATTGAGGCGAAGACGATCTACTGGTGCGATGGCAAGACGGACAAGATCGAAGTGGCCAACATGGACGGCTCCGACAGAAGGGTGGTGATCAGCGAGAATCTGAAACATCTCTTTGGTGAGTATTGCAAACGGAAGTCGGGAGGTCTCAAACTAACACAATTTCCTTCTAGGTCTCAGTCTACTCGATGACTACCTCTACTGGACCGACTGGCAGCGGCGGTCTATAGACCGAGCGCACAAGATCACGGGCAACAACCGCATCACGGTCGTCGACCAGTTCCCCGACCTGATGGGCCTCAAGGTGACGCGTCTGGGCGAGGTGAAGGGCACAAATGCCTGCGCGGTGAACAACGGTGGCTGCTCACAGCTCTGCCTGAACCGGCCGCGCGACTACGTCTGCCGCTGCTCGATCGAATACGAGCTGGCGAACGACAAGAAAACATGCGTCATTCCGGAGGCGTTCCTCCTGTTCTCCCGGCAGGAGCACATCGGCCGCATCTCAATCGACTACAACGAGGGCAACCACAACGACGATGTGATTCCCTTCAAGAACGTCCGCGATGCCCATGCACTTAGCGTTGACGTGGCGGACCGTCGCATCTATTGGACCGATCAGAAGTCCAAGTGCATTTACAGGGCATTCCTCAACGGGTCCATTGTGCAGAGGATCGTGGACGCGGGGCTGATCCGACCGGAGGGGATCGCCGTCGACTGGCTGGCGCACAACATCTTCTGGACCGACTCGGAGGCGAGGCGGATTGAAGTGGCCCGCTTGGACGGGACCAGCCGAAAGGTCTTGCTGTGGAGGGGGGTCGAGGAGCCACGGAGTCTGGTGCTCGATCCCAAGAAGGGATACATGTACTGGACCGAGTCGCCGTCGGATTCTATTCGCCGTGCGGCGATGGACGGAAGCGAACTGACGACAATCATATCCGCGGCGAACCACGCGACCGGCCTGACACTCGACCCCGAAACGCGACGCCTCTATTGGGCGTCGCAGAGCCGACCAACGAGGATCGAATCGGCCGACGCCGACGGCAAAAAGAGGCAGGTTCTGGTGAGCAGCGACGTGGACGAGCCATACGCGGTGTCGCTGTACCAGGAGTACGTCTACTGGAGCGACTGGAACACCGGCGACATTGAGCGCGTCCACAAGATCACTGGCCAGAACAGGAGCATCGTCCACAAGGACATGACCTACATCAGCTCGCTGCTGATCTTCTACAACAACCGGCAGACCGGAACGAACACATGTCGCATCAATAACGGAGGCTGTACGCACTTGTGCCTGGCGCTTCCTGGCAGACGATCGATGACCTGCGGCTGTCCGACGCACTTCACCTTGGCCAAGGACAATGTGTCCTGCCTGCCTCCGAGGAACTTCATCATCTTCAGCCAGCGGAACTCCTTTGGCCGCCTGCTGCCCAATACAACCGATTGCCCCGATGTGCCGCTTCCGGTGACCGGCAAGAACGTCCGTGCCGTCGAATACGATCCCATCATGAACAACCTGTACTGGGTAGGTGGCATTTGCACTCTGGTATGGTGGGCGATTGCTCAACTTTGAACTCTTTTGCAGGTGGAAGGTCGAAGTCACAGCATCAAGTGGTCCTCCGTCAATGGAACTCGGGCAGGTACCCTAGTTGGGTCCGGTTCGCAGCCGTTCGACATCGCCATCGACGTCATCGGGCGGCTCCTCTTCTGGACGTGCTCCCACATGAACACCATCAACGTAACAAAGTACGTAACAACAAAAATAATGTTCTCCGGTGAATTCCCCTAACGCCAATCTTTCATTTCAGTTTCAAGGGTGAATCGATTGGAGTCATCGACACGGGAGACTCAGAGAAGCCAAGGAATATAGCCGTGCATGCTATGAAGCGCTTGCTCTTTTGGACCGACGTTGGCAGCCGCCAGGCCATCATGCGGTCTCGTGTCGACGGAGCGGAACGTGTCATCCTTGACTTCAAGCTGGAAGGAGTGACAGCGTTGGCGGTCGATCAACAGATCGACATGGTCTTCTTCGCGCACGGCAAACAAATCGACTGCATGGACATCAATGGAAAGAACAAGTAAGTTGGTCTCACACTCCCTCCCTCCACTTTCCCTGGTTAACACACATCTCCTCTTTTTAGGAAAATCTTGGTGTCCACACACATAAGCCAGGTCATCTCCATCGCAGCCCTGCATGGCTTCGTTTACTGGCTCGACGACAAGACCGGCGTCGAACGAGTGACCATCACGGGCGAAGGCAGGCGACCGGAGATCCAGCGACTGGCTCAGATCACGGACATCGTGGCTGTGTGGACCCCCGAGTCGAAGCTGTACCGCAATCACACGTGCCTCCAGGCCAAGAACAAGTGCTCCCACATTTGCATCGCCTCAGCTGAGGGACGCTCGCGAGACATTTGCTCATGTCCCCAGGGGTTGATGCTGCTTGAGGACAAGCAGAACTGCAGCGCTTTGCCTGCATGTGGTCCGGACTACTTCACCTGTGCAGCTCCGGCATCAGGAAGCGGTCCAAACAACGACCACAACAAGGACTGCATCCCGGCCTCGTGGCGGTGTGACGGCCAGAACGACTGTCCCGACAAATCAGACGAAGTTGGCTGTCCCTCGTGCCGGCCGGACCAGTTCCGCTGCCAGTCAGGCGAGTGCATCGACAAGAGCTTAGTCTGCGACGGAACGACAAACTGCGCGAATGGCCACGACGAGGCGGATTGCTGCAAGCGACCGCAGGATTTCCAATGTCCCATCAACAAGGTGTGCATTGCAGTGACACACCTTTGCGACGGCTGGGACAATTGCGCCGACGGTGCCGATGAAAGCGCCGAAATCTGCAGCCAGGTCAACACCCGGCGAATGGCTCCCTCCTCCGACAAGAAGGCCTTCATGATCCTCATCGTGGCCACGATGATCACAATCTTCTCGATCGTCTACATCCTTCAGTTCTGCCGCACGAGACTCGGCAAGAACCGCAACGAACCGAAAGAGGACCAAGCCTCCGACCCGCTCTCGCCAACGCTGAGCAAGAGCAACAGAGTGTCAAAAATCGCCTCTGTCGCGGACGCCGTTCGAATGTCGAACCTCAACAGCCGGAACAGCATGAACAGCTACGACCGCAATCACATAACCGGCGCATCAAGTTCGACGACAAACGGCAGCAGTATGGTGGCCTACCCCATCAATCCGCCACCAAGTCCGGCGACACGCAGCCGTCGACCGTATCGCCATTACAAAATCATCAATCAACCACCCCCACCGACACCGTGCTCCACAGACATCTGTGACGAAAGTGACTCGAACTACACGAGCAAAAGCAACAGCAACAACAGCAACGGTGGCTGTGTGGGCGGCGGCAGTGGCAGCGGTGCCACAAAAATGTCTTCCTCAGCGCAATACAATTACGATAGTGAACCCTATCCACCTCCGCCCACTCCACGCTCACACTATCACAGTGATGTGCGAATAGTCCCCGAGAGCTGTCCTCCGTCGCCGAGCTCAAGAAGTTCCACATACTTCTCGCCTCTGCCACCGCCACCGTCGCCCGTGCAGTCAACGAGTCGAGGGTTCACGTAACAGTTCGAGATTTTCATGTAAAGAACTTTTTTTTTTCTTTTCGACGAGTGTAAATAGTTTTTTGAAAATTCTTATTTTTTTTAGGTTATGTTTTTTTTTTTTGATTGTTTTCACATTTATTACTAAACATATTTTTGTAAATGTTTTATGATGAGATGCGTAATGTTAGTTATAAGGGAATGAGAATAGAGGTGGTCGCGGTGGGTGAGATGGATACTTAACGATGTGCCAAATATGTTGTGGTAGACACGTGATGCGTGGTAATCCTATCGATTACCAATCTTGTAGAAGAGTACAAGCAGCAATGTTTCGTTATGAGAAAGGAATGGGAATAGAAAAGGATTGTTCTCTATCGGTGGGAACGCTCTTTGGAGTTTCTGCAGGCAGATGTAGAGCTTGGTCTCGCTTATGAGTCAGATGGGATTTAGAGAACATCGTGATATCGATTAAGGCTGGAGCCTTTATTTTTTAGTTTGTGTAGAGCACATGCTTTGCACTTTGTTCTTGAAATGTTGCGAGGACGTATTCGTCCCCAGCCTCTGTTCGAAGCTGGTTTTTAACGAGCTAAGACAACAAGATGTGGACATACTCGTTGTTTCCATTAATTGAACTTGAAACGGTCAAGGCCAAGGACTCTCTTCGAATGACTACAGCCTTTGCCAAGTCAATTCATTACCGTGATATCGGACTAAGTGTATATGTTCATATATTCTCAAAATATAGGAAAAAAAAGACAAAACGACATTCATAAGCATCATTCGATGCAAGGAAATAATCTCAACTATCGACTTCGGTCGAACTCCTGTCTATGAACATGCAGATGTTGGTTCTCAAAACCAAGGAGCAGGGATCGCTAGTCGATTGTTCAATGTTCCAGTCACGGTGTTTGTCTTGTTCCCCGGGTCACCACCAATCAGCAAGCGATGACGTTTGTAGTCACACTTCGATCGTTCAAGGCTCACTGCTGTCGTCTTGTTCTCATGGGCAAAACCAATAAGTGAGTTGTAATGTTTAAAACAAACAGGACATTGGCTCTTGTCCTGTTTTCCAGGGCGACCGATGACATTTGTAGTCACACTTCGATCGTTCAAGGCACACGGCTTTCGTCGTCGCAAAGGGTCAAAACCAATGAGATGACGTTTGTAATCAAACTTCCCTTTCAAGCATACCCCCGATATCGATTATCGGAATCATGCTATACTTAACAAATTCCCCACGTGTCTACCCAAAGCGTTTTCCCACGACACGTGTCGGTTCAATGCGCGCGTCCTCTGTACTTAACCGTGTATTGACTCCGTACCCGCGAACCGACACGTCGACGTGTGGAAAACCAATCAATCTTTAGTATGTAAAAAATAATACATATGTAAATAGTTAAAATGTCATGCATCACACTACGTTAAGATCGTACATCACACATGCACACACACGAAAAGTTTACACGAGTAGATTAAGTAATTTTAACCAAAAAGTGCCTCATTTTTATAAAAAAAAACAAAAAACAAAAGCAAAGCAAAAGCAAAAAACGAAAAAAACTTATTTAGAGAAATTATATTACAAACAAACGAAGAGAGCCTACATTGTTGTTGTTATCGCATCTAATTTGTTTCATTTTATGTTTTTATTTGTCAATATATAATAAATGCAACGATGACGAGAAGATGGATAGTTGTTACTTTCTTTTGAGTACAAAAAGGAAACAAACAAAAAAAATTATTAACAATTCAACGTATGTATGTGTATCTAACGTGTTTTTTTTATTTTATTTGCATTCAATTGCTCATTGTATACGAAACCGAAATGTGTCAAATTGTTAGGAATTAAAGAAAACCCAAAATAGAGGTTCCCTTCTCTTCTAGTGGCCAGGGGATAGGTAAATAAACAAAAAAAAAAACGAAAACAAATTTTGCAATTCAATGTTGAAGACTGATTAGTAAACAGAAAAAAAAGAGAATAAATTAAATGAATTGATTGATGAATTGCAATGATTCGCTGCATTGAGAGTGTGGGGGGATAGTGGAATGAATCATTGCACAGAAGTATCCTGAATGCGGAATGCATCTCTCTGGAGTGTGAAGCAGGAATTTAAATGTAAACGATGAGGGAATAGTGTTTAAATTGTATCAATATTTGTACAGTGTATTATTGGATTTATAAGAGCTATATATATATACATCTATATATATATATATATTGTAACTGTGTAATTAATCAAACAAGAATGACCTTGGAAATAAAGAGAAAAATAATAAAAACGGATTTTATATTTTATCTGTTTGATCTTTTATTTTAAATTCTGGCTCATCTTGGCGTGTTCTCGTTGTTCTGTTTTTTTTTTTTAATAAATCTCTCTTATCCTCTTAGTCGTGTGGGACAAAAATAGGTGTCACTTTGACAAATTTGTATTTTGTCACCCTCTTGGCGATCCTGTGTATTCTCTTAGTCACATTTCAAGAAATGTGATCGTCGAAAGGGTGACAAAAATCACATAAATTGACTAAGAGAAAACATGTGACACATAGAAAGATAGAGAGATATATAAAACAGAGCATAAACGCCTGCAAGGATGCTGTTGCATCTTCTCTTGTATGTACTTAGTTAGCAAATCCACGAGCCATGGAGGGTCCGAGCCTCAATCGTGAATTCGTAGGTATTCCGTAAATCCGCTCTTGCCAGTTTTTTTGGTCCGCGGGTGGTATTTGATATTTCCACCAACCCTGTGTGTAAAGGTCAATCTCCAATCCACACACAGGGGCCCCCTATCCGCCACCTGGGGACGCGCCCGATGGGAGAACTGGATAAAACTCCACACGGGACCCCAGAACCCAAACCCCAGACCCCGGACCACAGACCCCAGACCCCGGACCCAGACCTCAGAACCCAAACCCCAGACCTCAGAACCCTAACCCCAGACTTGGACCCATTACCCAACACAACCCCCGAACCCCAGACCCGGACCTAGGCCTAAGACACTTGGAGACCACGGACTCCAGACGTAAGACCAGCCCAAGGCCCCGAAACCCAGACGTAAGACCAGCCCAAGACCTCGAACCCCAGACCCCAGACCACGAACCCAAACCCCCGACCCCAGAGCCCAGACCTCAGAACCCCAAACCCCAGACCTCAGACCCCGAACCCCAGACGACGAACCCCGGACTCGGACCCAGTACCCAAGACTACCCCCGAACCCCAGAGCCCAGGCCCCAAACCCCAGACCCGGACCTAGACCCAAGACACCAGAACACGGAGCTCAGACTCCGAACCACGAACCCCAAACGCAAGACCAGCCCAAGACCCCGAACCCCAGACCCAAAATCCCAGACCCAAAATCCCAGACCCCAGACCACATACCCCCGATCCCAGACCTCAGAACACAAACCCCAGACCTCAGACCCCGAACCCCGGACTTGGACCCAATACCCAAGACTACCCCCGAACCCCAGACCTAAGACTAGCTCCGGACCCCAGATCCCAATCCCAGACCCCAGACCCCAGGCCTCAGGTCCAAGACCAGCCGCAGTCCTTGGATCAAGACCCAATACAGGCTACAGGCCCTCGGACCCACACCTCATACACTAGACACCAGACCCAAAACCCGAGAACACATATTCCAAGCCCCAAACCCAAGATCCAGGACACCAAACCCCGCAATTGAGATATGAGCACCAATCCCCAGCTCCAGACCCAGACCCCAGCCACAGTCCCAATCCCTAGCCTCAGTCCCTAGTGCCCAAATCCCAGACCCCACACCCCGAACCTCAGACCCAAGACCCGGACTCCAAATACAGGACCATGGGCCCCAGACTTCAGACCCAAGACCAGCCCGGACCCGGACTCCGAACTCTGGACCCGCATCCACACCTCACACCCCAGACCCCAGACCAGTCCCAGTTTCTAGACCTCAGTCCTCAGACCAGCCCAGTACCGAGATTCCAGAATCCATACCTCAGACCCAAGACCAGTCCCTGATTATGAATCCCAGCTCCAAGACCACAGTCACCAGTCCCCAGTCCAATCCGGTCCATCTTACCAATGAGATTCCTGTCCCGAGACCTAGCTCGTTCTCAGGAACACAGAGTTAGTAATAGAAAATGTTCAAATAACAACAATTCATCATCTACTACAAGCACTACCATCTACAACTACGATCAAACCAATCAGCCTGCTAGGCGGCACTCACCTGTAAAGACAAAAAGAGAAGAAAAGAAGAACAGAAACAGAAAACAAATGATGAACAGCAAGAAGGTCTAAAGATGATCAAAGGATCGAAGGAACGAAGGAGGTATTGGTAGCTTTCCTCCTTGCCATCATCCCTTTCGTCTAGCTGGAACCTGAAATGAACAAGAAAGCAACAGAATTGTACGTGTGTCCTCCATTCCACCATTCCAGCGCGCCACACCTGAAAGTAGAAGAGCAGAACGAAAGCTGGTTCCACATGCCAGTCCTCAAGACCAAGCATGTGAAACCAGTTTCCTGGGGCATTGATTAGTAAAGCGTGCAAAAACAAATTACTACCAGGCTGCCACACGGGCAACCTCTCAGCCTGAAAGCTGAAAAGCAGAGAAGAGAGAAGAAGCCTTTTCAAGCTTTGTGCAGATAGAATGATAGAGACTGTTTGAGAGTGCCTAAGGAACAGAGGAACAACCGTCGAACCTACTAAAGGCAAGTGAAACACACGACAGAAAACCAATCGTCCTTCGATCAGTTGCGCCGATGAACCTGTAAACCAAGAAAGTTCTTAATAATCTAGACCTACGCCCTTCAACAATCCCACAAGGTAGCCTACATTCGAAGGAGAACCCCCAGAAGCGCCCTAATTCGCCAACCAAGCCCCTGAACTCGCAACGAAGTGGTATAAAACCAGTTCGAGAGGACTTACAGGATGCGACCTGAAATAGAAGGTTTTATATATTGTCTGTGTAAAAAAATAAGGCGTCCCTATGAAACCCTCCCCGAGTGCTAACCAAACGGACCCCCCTCTCTTAGCTTCCCGATGACACTGACGACCACTGATGCGATGGTGCGATGACCTAATTGCTTCCCGATGGCAAGAAACAAACGATAATCAAAAGGCTACTCACTTTGATGAACGCTGATGAGGAATAGAGGTGCTCCCACGCGGGCTGGCTAGACGACAATCAGACTGAAGACCTACCTGCTTCGCTTTGTCCATCGGTGGGTGTCCTGAGATGCAGCACACACATCATTTGTAGGTATCCTGAAAAGCACTCGCGACACTCCCGGGGAAAAAGCGCGAAAAACCGAGCAAAGCACTGAAGCCCCTCCCGCACTGGGTATGCTAACACCTCGAACAAAAATTATTTCAAAAAGAAGCGCGAAGACCCGAGCAAAGCACTGAAGCCCCTCTCGCACTGGGGATGCTAAGACCTCGAACGAAAATTATTTTCAAAATGAAGCGCGAAGACCCGAGCAAAGCACTGAAGCCCCTCCCGCACTGGGGATGCTAAGACCTCGAACGAAAATTATTTCAAAAGGAAGCGCGAAGACCCGAGCAAAGCACTGAAGCCCCTCCCGCACTGGGGATGCTAAGACCTCGAACGAAAATTATTTGAAAAGGGAGCGCGAAGACCCGAGCAAAGCACTGAAGCCCCTCCCGCACTGGGGATGCTAAGACCTCGAACGAAAATTATTTGAAAAGGGAGCGCGAAGACCCGAGCAAAGCACTGAAGCCCCTCTCGCACTGGGGATGCTAAGACCTCGAACGAAAATTATTTTCAAAATGAAGCGCGAAGACCCGAGCAAAGCACTGAAGCCCCTCCCGCACTGGGGATGCTAAGACCTCGAACGAAAATTATTTCAAAAGGAAGCGCGAAGACCCGAGCAAAGCACTGAAGCCCCTCCCGCACTGGGGATGCTAAGACCTCGAACGAAAATTATTTGAAAAGGGAGCGCGAAGACCCGAGCAAAGCACTGAAGCCCCTCCCGCACTGGGGATGCTAAGACCTCGAACGAAAATTATTTCAAAAGGAAGCGCGAAGACCCGAGCAAAGCACTGAAGCCCCTCCCGCACTGGGGATGCTAAGACCTCGAACGAAAATTATTTCACAAGGAAGCGCGAAGACCCGAGCAAAGCACTGAAGCCCCTCCCGCACTGGGGATGCTAAGACCTCGAACGAAAATTATTTGAAAAGGGAGCGCGAAGACCCGAGCAAAGCACTGAAGCCCCTCCCGCACTGGGGATGCTAAGACCTCGAACGAAAATTATTTGAAAAGGGAGCGCGAAGACCCGAGCAAAGCACTGAAGCCCCTCCCGCACTGGGGATGCTAAGACCTCGAACGAAAATTATTTCAAAAGGAAGCACGAAGACCCGAGCAAAGCACTGAAGCCCCTCCCGCACTGGGGATGCTAAGACCTCGAACGAAAATTATTTGAAAAGGGAGCGCGAAGACCCGAGCAAAGCACTGAAGCTCCTCCCGCACTGGGGATGCTAAGACCTCGAACGAAAATTATTTGAAAAGGGAGCGCGAAGACCCGAGCAAAGCACTGAAGCCCCTCCCGCACTGGGGATGCTAAGACCTCGAACGAAAATTATTTCAAAAGGAAGCGCGAAGACCCGAGCAAAGCACTGAAGCCCCTCCCGCACTGCGGATGCTAAGACCTCGAACGAAAATTATTTGAAAAGGGAGCGCGAAGACCCGAGCAAAGCACTGAAGCCCCTCCCGCACTGGGGATGCTAAGACCTCGAACGAAAATTATTTCAAAAGGAAGCGTGAAGACCCGAGCAAAGCACTGAAGCCCCTCCCGCACTGGGGATGCTAAGACCTCGAACGAAAATTATTTCAAAAGGAAGCGCGAAGACCCGAGCAAAGCACTGAAGCCCCTCCCGCACTGGGGATGCTAAGACCTCGAACGAAAATTATTTGAAAAGGGAGCGCGAAGACCCGAGCAAAGCACTGAAGCCCCTCCCGCACTGGGGATGCTAAGACCTCGAACGAAAATTATTTCAAAAGGAAGCGCGAAGACCCGAGCAAAGCACTGAAGCCCCTCCCGCACTGCGGATGCTAAGACCTCGAACGAAAATTATTTGAAAAGGGAGCGCGAAGACCCGAGCAAAGCACTGAAGCCCCTCCCGCACTAGGGATGCTAAGATTTCGAACGAAAATTATTTCAAAAGGAAGCGTGAAGACCCGAGCAAAGCACTGAAGCCCCTCCCGCATTGGGGATGCTAAGACCTCGAACGAAAATTATTTGAAAAGGGAGCGCGAAGACCCGAGCAAAGCACTGAAGCCCCCTCCCGCACTGGGGATGCTAAGACCTCGAACGAAAATTATTTCAAAAGGAAGCGCGAAGACCCGAGCAAAGCACTGAAGCCCCTCCCGCACTGGGGATGCTAAGACCTCGAACGAAAATTATTTGAAAAGGGAGCGCGAAGACCCGAGCAAAGCACTGAAGCCCCTCCCGCACTGGGGATGCTAAGACCTCGAACGAAAATTATTTGAAAAGGGAGCGCGAAAAACCGAGCAAAGCACTGAAGCCCCTCCCGCACTGGGGATGCTAAGACCTCGAACGAAAATTATTTTAAAAGGAAGCGCGAAGACCCGAGCAAAGCACTGAAGCTCCTCCCGCACTGGGGATGCTAAGACCTCGAACGAACATTTTTTCAAAAGGAAGCGCGAAGACGCGAGCAAAGCACTGAAGCCCCTCCCGCACTAGGGATGCTAAGACCTCGAACGAAAATTATTTATAAAGGAAGCGCGAAGACCCGAGCAAAGCACTGAAGCCCCTCCCGCACTGGGTATGCTAACACCTCAAACAAAAATTATTTCAAAAAGAAGCGCGAAGACCCGAGCAAAGCACTGAAGCCCCTCCCGCACTGGGGATGCTAAGACCTCGAACGAAAATTTTTTCAAAAGGAAGCGCGAAGACCCGAGCAAAGCACTGAAGCCCCTCCCGCACTAGGGATGCTAAGACCTCGAACGAAAATTATTTCAAAAAGAAGCGCGAAGACCCGAGCAAAGCACTGAAGCCCCTCCCGCACTGGGGATGCTAACACCTCGAACGAAAATTATTTCAACAAGAAGCGCGAAGACCCGAGCAAAGCACTGAAGCCCCTCCCGCACTGCGGATGCTAAGACCTCGAACGAAAATTATTTCAAAAGGAAGCGCGAAGACCCGAGCAAAGCACTGAAGCCCCTCCCGCACTGCGGATGCTAAGACCTCGAACGAAAATTATTTGAAAAGGGAGCGCGAAGACCCGAGCAAAGCACTGAAGCCCTTCCCGCACTGGGGATGCTAAGACCTCGAACGAAAATTATTTCAAAAGGAAGCGCGAAGACTCGAGCAAAGCACTGAAGCCCCTCCCGCACTGGGGATGCTAAGACCTCGAACGAAAATTATTTCAAAAGGAAGCGCGAAGACTCGAGCAAAGCACTGAAGCCCCTTCTCAAACCGCACTGGGGATGCTAAACTTGCAAAAAAACACAAGCAAAAACCAAAAAAATCATCGAAGCTTTCCTCAAAACCGCACAGCACTTGTAAGAGGGAATCAACAAATTCCCGATACCGCACTCAGACCCCACTCGGAACAAAAAAAAAAACTGCAAAAAAAAATATCGATATCATCACTTGATACATTTCCGCACATTAGAGAATTAATTTCCGAAAAATTTCCGCGTACAATACACTAAGAAAAAACTTTTCCGAATTAATTTTTGGCGCCACTGATTTTTCCGTCTGCAGCGTTCAAGTCCAATCACGTTAATCAGTCATATGCATGTTTACGCATGTGGATCTCACTTGCATAATTTCTCTCTCTCTCTCGCGCAACATGTGCAATGTGCCAAAAATGAGCAGCATGTTTCTCGATCATAGGAGATCTCCGCCACCCACAGCCACATATGCTCCCGTGCAACAAGTGCATGGAGAGAGTGTTGGGTGACATGTTCTTGCATGCATGTCATGACAGGCGAAGGTGCTGAGAGCTCGCACGCTGATTGGCTGGGAGCTTTGCGACCACACCGAGAAAGTGTGTCTTGCCGTGTTTCGGTGATTTTGATGCTGGCTCGTGGGGAATTTGATAAAGTGAATTATGGACATGTGGGTTTGTGGGGAATTTGATAAGGAGACTTCGATTTTTTTTCAATCAAGGTGCAAGTGTATGTATGTTTCTGTGGAGGTGTGTATATCGTTCAAATGATGTGTTTGGCAGCTTGTGGAATGGGAAGAGATGTGGTTCATGTGGAATGTGCATTGTCAGAGCATTGTCTGTTGACGATCGCCAGCCAGTCAGAGAGGAACTTTAAAAGTCTTTTCTCACTCCGACTCCAAGGCCATTCATCTTCCACAACATCCCCCTTCCAAGGTTGTGGTAGGATGAACCGGGAAGGGTTCTTTTCGTTCCCTTTCCTGTCAAGTTCATCCGCCTCATCGCCTGCGAATCAAAGTCTTCCGCGCAATAAACGCCTCATATCTCTGTCTGTCTACGCACAGGCTTATGGGGAGCAATAAACATCAGACCTTCCAAAGTGTCGCATCCAAGCAATGCTCGAACACAACTTTAATTAGATTCATCACGATAATTCCGGACTGCCAACCGCTTCTTCTTATCACATCCATCCGCCCGGTCGTCTTAAGGGCGGAATTAACACCTTTATGGATGCACTAAGCTAGAAGCACATTCAAGTACAATTAGGCGTAATTACAATCTCTCGCGTAATCCTCAATTGCTTGTGTGTTTACTCAGCACTGTTTGAATTAGATAATGGCCCACTTAAGCGCTCAGAAGCATCTTACTACACGAGCTCAAGTCAGTTGACAGAGATCTATACACGCACGAGGTCAGAGCTACACGATGGAGATTAGAGAGGAACAACGCGAATTCATCGCCGAGGAGTGCCCGCGGAGATCGGCCGCCAAACCAAAGGAGCAGTGGGGCAATGAGATCGAGTTCCTCTTCTCGTGCATCTCATTGTCCGTGGGACTGGGGAACATCTGGAGATTCCCCTTCATCGCCTTTCAGAATGGCGGTGGCGCCTTTGTGATTCCCTACCTGATCGTGCTGCTGATCATCGGGCGTCCGGTTTACTATCTGGAGATCTTGGTTGGCCAGTTCTCTGGACGCGGCGTCATCAAGGCGTTCTCATTTGCACCGATCCTCAAGGGTAATGAAATGGCAAGTGATCTCGGCTGGTGATCTTTTCTGACAAAATCTTTTTCTGATTTTTTCTCAAGGTGTGGCAGCTGGTCAGGTACTTGCCACTGGAGCGTCCATCACATACTACTCGAGCATCATGGCGCTGACGCTGCGCTTCCTCATCGCTTCGTTCTCGAGTGTCTTGCCGTGGAGCTACTGCCGCGAGGAATGGGGCGATCAGTGCTTGAGTGGGAATGCAACTGGTGGCACTGACAATGTGACCAAGATGTCTTCAGCTGAGCTGTACTTTCAGTAAGTAAACGACCGAGTGGATCGCCATCAGTCACTGACTCACCTCTTTCAGAAAGGAGATCCTCCAAGAAAAGGACTCAATCGACGACGGGATTGGGTACCCGAAGCTTGACTTGATCTGCTGCTTGGCTGCTTCGTGGCTGATCATCGGAACCGTTCTCATACGGGGCGTCAAGAGCTCCGGAAAGGCTGCGTACTTCCTCGGAGTGTTTCCATACGTAGTCCTGCTCGTCCTGCTCTTTCGAGCGGCCACCCTCCCGGGAGCGCTGGACGGGATTATTTACTTCTTCAAGCCGCAGTGGGAGGAGCTCTTGAACCCACTGGTGAGTTCCTGCGGGGTGCCTCTGAGGAGCATTAAGTCACGAGAGTGTCTTTCCAGGTTTGGTACGCAGCAGTCACGCAAGTGTTTTTCTCCCTGGCCATCTGCTTCGGGACGCTGATCACCTACGCATCGTACAACACCTTCAACCGAGACGTGTCGAGGTGAGTCCCCAAGTTCCCATCCCTCCCTCACCTAACCTCCTGCTCCGTAGGGACATCCTGATCATCACCACGATGGACTCCTGCTCATCCCTCATCGCGGGATGCATAACCTTCGGGATCCTCGGCAATCTAGCCCATCAGACGGGCACCAACGACATCGCGAGCGTTGTGAAGGGCGGCGCAGGCCTGGCTTTCATCTCGTATCCGGACGCTATAGCGAAGTTTGAACTACTCCCACAGGTAAGCGATCGATAGATGGTCTATACAACAAACTACCTACAGGCCTTCGCAGTTCTTTTCTTCCTGATGTTGTTCGTCCTCGGAATCGGAAGCACAGTCGGCATGGGGTCGTGCATCGTACGCGTGATCCGAGACCAGTTTGTCAGCCTCCCGAATTGGATTGTGGCCCTGGCGCTGGCCATTATCGGCTTCACGATAAGCGTGGTTTACATGACTCCCGGCGGCCAGTTTATCCTGAACTTGGTGGACTTCTACGGGGTTTCGTTTACGGCCCTGATCTTGGCCATTGGAGAGCTGCTGGCCGTCGCCTGGGTGTACGGCGTGAAGCGGTTCTGTGAGGACATACAGTTCATGGTGGGACGGAAGACTGGAGTCTACTGGAGGATCTGCTGGGGCATCGTAACCCCCGGGCTGATGATATCGGTTCTGGTGTACACGTTGATTGTTCTGGAGCCTCTGACGTACAAGGACGTGGAGTATCCATTCGTGGCGCATGGTAAAAAAGGGAGTGTCCAGAGGTGGGGGCTACATTTTGAAATGTTGTTCTTTCAGTTTTTGGCTGGACGCTGGCGGCTATGGGAATGTTGCAGCTGCCGGGGTGGGCTTTGTACGCTTATCTGAAGAGACCAAGGAAGGATATTTCTTTTGGAGAGGTATGTCCTTTCATTTGATCGAGATGAATCATCTGAGAGACTGTGTACTTTCAGGCGCTTGAAAGGATGCTCCGCCCGGAGGCATCGTGGGGGCCGTCCGAGGGTGGGAAGTTTGAGGAGTACATGGAGTACAGAAGGCAGATCGATTTTAGCGAAGCGAGGATGAATGGCAGTTTGACTCAGAGGGTCTATGATAATTTGTTCGGGTAGAGGAAGAAGAGTGCTTAGTGCACTCGGTCTGTGAAGGAGGAGTAGCAATAATTTACTGAGCAAATAAATGTTGTGTGAATACTAAACTTATGTGTCTTAAATAACCTGGAGACTGATGGATCATAGTGTCATGGAAAGTATCATAAGGCCCAAGGTCTCATTGTGGAAGCGCCATAATGCGCGACATGCAACTCGACCAAACATATTATGCGTCCCCATCACTTCGTTCTCGAGCGCCTTGCCAAGATGTCTTCAGCTAAGCTGTGCTTTTCAAGTTGTAATGAGTGAGCCAGATCCGCCCTGTAGTCCAGTAAATGAAGCTGTCGCTAGTTGAGCTGCCTAGACCCTGTTCAATATTGTGTCGTTGCCCTCGTTGCGTACACAATAATCCAAGACATCTCTTTTCTTCCTTCCAATTCCATCCACACTTCCGCCTCCTTCGCAATCCGTACCATTCCACTCCAACTCCATCCTACACATCCTGTACACGTGAAAAACAACTACAATCATACACATGTATTTATATATTCTTAAATATAACATCACATAATCATACAAAGTCTAGTAAAAAAAGAAGATGATTCAGTTGTAGTGTGCATTGATTTTCTCCGAGATCGACGACTCAGCCGCGTACACCTTCTTTGTGATCAGGTAGTCACGCAGAATCTTAAAGAGAGTAAAGTGATTGGTGAGAGTTAGAAAGCTCAGCGAGAGCACGTGATGCCATTCGATGGCGAACCACAGCACCACGATCTGAAAGAGCACAAGGAAGATCTGCAAACACGTCAGAGCCAAGTAGATTGCCGATGGGTTGTTAAAGAGTTTCTGCGACAAAAGAGAGTTCAAAATGAGAGGAGATCAAAGTCAAGTGGGTATACGTACAAAAAATCTATAGTGCGATGTGTTCCCCGGCAAGGCAGTCGTCACTGGTCCAAGGGACTTGTACAGATCCCCGGTGTATCGCACAACGCTGGCGTGACTCCATGCGGTTGTCTTTGACCACAGAGTCGGAGCGACATTTGGACTTGTGCGCCCATCTAGACGGCACCACAATCCCAAGTGCAACGCGGATCGATGGAGTATGTCGCTGTATTTGGCTGGGAAACAGAACACAGTGCACATCGTGAAGCCACCCAGCCAGATGAACACTATGTGCTGGGAGGCCCACAGGACGTTGTAGTTAATGAAGTTCTGGGCAAAGAAACACGGCACAAAGCCCCCGTAGTAGGCATTCACCATCGAGGTGAAGATAACCTGTTTGAATCGATTGTTGAAATCGTTCTTCAAGCCCTCGACCTCTTCGCGAATGGTCACCGGACTGCTCGAGCAACAGTGCATTGGCAGACCGTTGAGATACGACCCCTCCACTTCGCAGGATGTGCGCAGGAATGGCTCCACTTGGAATCCAAAGATCAGCGAATAAACCACGAATCTGTGGGAGCACAAGAGTATGAGACAGAGGCGCCAAATGATGGTAAGAACACTTACGGATATAACAAGAGGAATAGAGACAAATAATTCTGTCTACTGTACACCTGCACCACGCACAAGCCCAGGATGAGAAGGAGAATGGCACTAAAGATGTACTTAGCGACCACCTTGCAAGAGCGCAACTGCGTGTCGCTGTAGACCATGTCCAGGCACCTGTTCATCAGGCAATAGAGCAGTCGCCGTGAGACAACAATCACCGTGAATATCACCAAGTACGGTTCGATCAGATAGAAGTTCTGCAAAAAGAAAAATCAGTCATGCTTCTGACGCATCTGGGCGATGTTTTTTTTTGGAGAAACTTACAAGAGTATGATTGATGTGAGATTCTGGAATCCACCAAACAGTTCGGTAGATATGCAAAAACTGCATACCCGCACCGAAAATAATGAAGAGGAACATCACCAGTTCGTTGACCAGTTCCGAACTGCTCGGTATGTCGGGGAATGGTATGTGCTTCGGCATTGGAGCTGTGTTGCTTGTTTCCGATGTGGTATCGCTATCGTTGTCCATTTAAGAATTGAAATTATTCTCTGATGATGTAGTCTGGTCTTAGTCCTTCAGGGATAACATAGTTTTCGGCTCGAATGAGAATTTATGCACATAAACAAATTTTTAACAAATATCAAATTGTCGCCCGGTGATAAGATGTGTCAAATTGTGAACTGTTATAATGGGTGTGTTTGAAGGGGCAATGGGCAACAGTTGGAAAGTGTTTGATGGAAAATAATTCATCAACTCAAGAGCTGTGTTTCATGATTTATCAACGGCAGAGATAATCAACAGTTAGGTATGCAAACTGTCCGCAATCTCCTCAAAAAAAAACATCATTAAAAGAAAACGTATTCGACGACTGTACTGAATGCACTCACCGCACCAACTACAGACTACTGACAGCTGACGAAGTAAATTGTTTTTCTTCACGCCATTCATTCGTCATCGTTGTCAAAATAAAGCAGTGTTTTCGTTTGTTTTCTTCTCGAATTAAAAAGAAATTGAAAAGCCAAAATGGGATGTGATGGTGGTACTATTCCTCGGCGCGACGAATTGGTTCGTCTCAAGAAGAAGGCCGAACAGGTAAGACAACACAAACTTGGACCCGAAATGCAACACAAATCAATACTTTTTCTTTCACACTCCACCCGCAGAAAGACAAAGATGCTGAGAGAGAGTTCCGTTGGTTGCATTGCGCGCTCACCCAGCAACGGCTGCAGGAACCAATCGTGATGTGTGGCCTTGGGAGGCTCTATTCCAAACAGAACGTAATCGAACAACTGCTGGAGAAGGACAAAATGCCCGAATCCGCCCAGCACATCAAGAGTATGCGCGACATCAAGGACCTCAAGCTGACACCGAACCCAGCGTTCAAAGACGACAGCAAGGCTGAGGGTGGACTCGACACAAGGGCCGCCCCATACATATGCAAACTCATGAGCATTGAGATGTCGGGCAAGTTCAGATTTGTTGCCCTCTGGACCTGTGGGTGCGCCTTCTCCGAGCGGGCTCTGAAGCAAATCAAAATGAACACATGCCCTCTGTGCCAGACGCCGTACTCAATTGAGGATGTCGTGGTTTTGAACGGCACCGATGATGATATAGAAATGATGGCGGCAAAGGTCGTAATGCGGAGTTCAAAGAAGAAGGCTTCCAAGAAGGCCAAAGCCAAAGCTGACGCTGCCACTGCAGCAGTTGTTCGCCCCAGCAGCACAGTCACCAGTTCAGGTGAATCGACACCGACAGAGATCACCGACGAGGTACAACCAAAGGACACAGTAGTTGCCCTGCCTGAGCAGAACCCGCCGACCGAACCGACGACAAGTGGCCCTGCGAAGGCCACGAAGACCAAATTGCTTGCCAGCAAGAGACCGATGAATGGGAAGACCTTAGAGGACCCCGAACTGAAGCGTCTGAAGGACGAATATAGTGTAGCCGGCGACCCGAAGGCCACCAATGTGTACAAATCGCTGTTCACCAGTCACAAGAGCGAAAAGGAGCAGAATCGTGCCCACTGGGTCACGTACAACCCGTTCTACAATTAAACTGTAGCCAATTGAGTACCTTTGTTGTGAAGTGTGTTTAAAATAAATGAGAAACAAATGACTTTTGAGTGTGTTTATTTGCTGATCTTCCATGTGGTTCCTTGCTTGTGGTCCTTCAGTTCAACTCCGTTTCGTTTTAAGCAATCTCTCAGCTCGTCGCAGACCTTGAAGAGTTCCTTGCTTTTACTTGCCATAGCTCTCTCCCTGATGAGGTTCCTTGTGCTGACCAAATCTTCCAGCAGAGATGACAAGTCCAAATCAGCGCCCGTGGTCAGTGTGGAGGTTTCCATTTGAAAACCAAACGTCTGCAAATGACTGCTCACGAAGTTGTTAACAGCAGCCACTTCATCGAAGCTCGACGCGAACGTTTCTCCTCCAGATGGAACGTTTATCGACTTGCTGACGAGTGAAGTCAGTTCCGCCAGCACTCCCACACAACGGGCCGTATTGAAATCGTCGCTAAGATGCTCATTGACTTGTCCCTTTGCCCGGGAGAGCGCCTCTAAAACCTGCTGTGTATCAATCGACGTGCCTTGCTTCTTACCCTCTAGATACGCTTGGACGTTTGACCTGAATTCGATGAACCGCTTCAGTGTGTTCCGCGCAGTGCTCATCATCTCCTCCCCGTATTCCACGCCGTTGCGGTAGTTCGACAAAACACACGCCATGCGGAACTCATCGGCAGTGTAGGACTGCAGCATTTCATCAATCCTTATGGTGTTCTTCAGGGACTTGGACATCTTCTCCTTCTGTCCCAGGATGTTCAAGTGGCCAGTGTGCAGCCAGTAGTTCACCCACTGGGAGGTGCTGTGAAATGCACAGCTCTGAGCTTCCTCGTTCTCGTGGTGAGGGAACCTCAAGTCCATGCCCCCTGCGTGGATGTCAATCGCGCCTCCAAAGATCATGCTGGCAAGGGCACTGCATTCAATATGCCACCCGGGCCGACCTTCTCCCCAGGGAGACGACCATGAGGGTTCTGCGGCGTCCTTCTTCGCTTTCCAGAGAGCAAAATCCACTGACGATTCCTTTGCTTCATGGTCCTTCTCCTCCAGGTTTAGCTTCTGTAGCTTTCCATAGCACGCCTGGGACTTCACATCGAAGTAGACCGACTTATCCCGCCCCATATAGGCTGAGTTCATTTCAAAGATTCTCTCAATAAATGCAACTATCTGTGGAATATTCTCCGTCACCCGAATTTTCACATTCGGCTCAGCGACTCCCAACTTCCGCATGTCACTCCAGAATTCCGTTTCGTAGCACTTCGCAATCTCCTGCCACGGCTTACCGCTCTCCTGGCTCCGCTTTATGATCTTATCATCGATGTCCGTGATGTTCATTGCCGTCACCAGATTGATTTTGAAGTGACTCCGCAGGATTCTCTGGATTATGTCCAGCTTCACGTAGCAGCTGGCGTGTCCCAGGTGCGAGGAGTCATATACCGTCGGTCCGCAAGTGTACCAGGTCGCAATGTGTTCGTTGCGAAGCACCAGGGGTACATTCGAACGTGTTATACAGTTGTAGACCGATATGCCAGTCTCATATCCCGATGGTTTGTGCCACCGATGTGTGTGCCTCTGAAACGAGAGTCGAAAGCATCC
The DNA here is from genome assembly GCA_964034865.1 of Eristalis intricaria. NCBI lineage: Eukaryota > Metazoa > Arthropoda > Insecta > Diptera > Syrphidae > Eristalis > Eristalis intricaria. The sequence goes on along the minus strand of OZ035874.1, from coordinate 2,166,849 downwards.
CCTACGAGGCGATCAGGAAAGGAAGGAATTTTTGCAGGTTTCTCTTGAATTTTACCTGAACTCAAAGACTTGCTTCATGTTTTCACTTGTTTCACTTAAATTCTGACTAAATTGAGGTACAAGCAGACAAGTGCACGCAGAGGAACCCACAGCCACAGCAGGCCCAACTGACAGATAACAGCTGACCGGTGTTGTTATGACATTTGCTCGGGCGATTGTCAGTGATAGAGATTCGTACGTGCATTGTGAAATCTTGCACAAACTTTGTACAAATTTTCACGCAGTTTTTTCCCATTTACAGTGAATTTGTTTCAATAAGCCACCGTCGAGATGATTGTATACGAGAACGAGGGTGAGCGACTGGCCGACCAATCGCCGTGTGCAGGCGTTCGAGCGGATCTGAAAATGTGCCTCCTCGAGAGTGATTGTTGTCGAAAGGTACAGTAAAATTAACTTGCCATTTCATGAGTGAAGAACTCTGAGTTCCTTTGCAGGATAAGAAGACTCCAAGGCAGTGCCTGCAGTTGAATCAAGTCGCAGAGGAATGTCAAGTACTGCGGAACACATTTTTCGAATGCAAAAGGTCCTTGGTAAGTAGCTGCATGAGAGGATGAACCCATGAGAACCGGTTCTGAGAAAGTATCATTTCAGTTGGACAACAGACAAAGGTTCCGAGGACGTAAGGGGTACTGAAAACTTTCGTTTTAATTGCTGTGAAAAGTTATCCATCGTACACTACATTACTTTAAATAAATATAGATTTGAAGATTTCATAAGTGATTTGCGTTTGATTTGACGCGATAGGGGTGATTTTGAGTTATTAGGGGGATGTTACATTTTGTGTCTTGTGTATTTTGTCACACTTTTAACGAAATCGAAACGCGGACGGGATAGGATTTTTCTGCTGTATTGTGTAAACACGATAAGTGGTGTTATGACATTCCAGGGGCCGTACACGAGGCGTAATATAACGAGAAGACCTTAGTTGTCGGTCGAGCCCAGAACACTAAACAGACCAGCCGCAGGGTGCATTGCGATGTTAGAAACACTGAATAGCATAGTCATAGGAACAAAATGAGGACCTTTGCAAGTACCACCAACATTCATGATTTTTTCAATGCAGAAAAATCGACATCTGTGGGGGTTCTGGCGGCACGTATGGAATTTTCGACAGCCTATATCTCGAGAACGGTGCGCCCTAGGAGAAAAAACCCTTACATATTTTTTGTAGCTCATGACTTGATGTAGAGGATGGCATTGGCAAATTTACAAAATTACCGTTATTTGGGCAAATTTTTGAAAAAAACCGAGAAATTTGTTTCTCTGGCGTAAATTATATGAAATTTTACATCGGCCTTGAAGGAAGGTCGATCCGAATTATTGCTCTTGACGTGAATTTACATTGTGCAAGTTTTTATCATCCTCAATCATCCACAAGGCAATGATTTACATTTTTTTACAACTCAAAATCCCTTATTCATTAAAAATTATACCTTTATAACGGTATATTTTTCCGGTCTCCAACTGCATATTCTAGATCAAGCCATAAGCTACAAAATCGTCCTCAGTCACTTTGCTATAGGACGCACCGTTTTTGAGATATGAGCAAAGTACCACCAACATTCATGATTTTTTCAATGCAGAAAAATCGATATCTGTGGGGGTTCTGGCGGCACGTATGGAATTTTCGACAGCCTATATCTCGAGAACGGTGCGCCCTAGGAGAAAAAACCCGTACATATTTTTGTTAGCTCATGACTTGATGTAGAGGATGGCATTGGCAAATTTACAAAATTACCGTTATTTGGGCAAATTTTTGAAAAAAACCGAGAAATTTGTTTCTCTGGCGTAAATTATATGAAATTTTACATCGGCCTTGAAGGAAGGTCGATCCGAATTATTGCTCTTGACGTGAATTTACATTGTGCAAGTTTTTATCATCCTCAATCATCCACAAGGCAATGATTTACATTTTTTTACAACTCAAAATCCCTTATTCATTAAAAATGATACCTTTATAACGGTATATTTTTCCGGTCTCCAACTGCATATTCTAGATCAAGCCATAAGCTACAAAATCGTCCTCAGTCACTTTGCTATAGGACGCACGGTTTTTGAGATATGAGCAAAGTACCACCAACATTCATGATTTTTTCAATGCAGAAAAATCGACATCTGTGGGGGTTCTGGCGGCACGTATGGAATTTTCGACAGCCTATATCTCGAGAACGGTGCGCCCTAGGAGAAAAAACCCGTACATATTTTTTGTAGCTCATGATTTGATCTAGAGGATGGCATTGGAACATTTACAAAATTACCGTTATTTGGGCAAATTTTTGAAAAAAACCGAGAAATTTGTTTCTCTGGCGTAAATTATATGAAATTTTACATCGGCCTTGAAGGAAGGTCGATCCGAATTGTTGCTCTTAACGTGAATTTACATTGTGCAAGTTTTTATCACCCTCAATCATCCACAAGGCGATAATTTAACTTATTTTACTGCAAAAAGTGCCTTATCCATTAAAAATTATGGCCTTATAACGGTACATTTTCCGTTCTCCAGGCCCATCATCTAGATCAAGTCATTAGCTACAAAATCGCTACAAATCACTTTGCTGTACGACTTACGGTGTTTGAGATATGAGTAAGGGACACCAGGCCTACACCGGGTGCACCATCATTAGAAGAAATATGCCAAGAAGTATACCAAAGCCATAGCCAAGTGCAATCCGACCACAAGACCATAACTTCGATACTCTATTTCGCAGAATTCCCACTTGACTCACACCACATCACACCACCGCTACACAAATACCAACCACCCCATATTCGCACACATAAATTGGGCTTCAATTAGTTACCCCTGCCGAATGTCAATTGAAAGAGTTGAAAATGTCAACATCATCGCCGCAAATTCCGAAAAAATAAATAAATAGATAGAAATAGAAATCCCATCTATTTACAGAACCGAGCTAATTTAAAATGACTTAGAACTTGTGTAAAATAGAGACCGCTACCCGAAAATCAACACAACAGTAAATACAACGAACAACAGCAATATGGATCCAGTGATATTCTTTTCAGTTTTGTTCGCCATCTATTTTGTGGCATTCTTCTTAGATTGTTTCTTTAAGGTGAGCCGACAGTGTTCCAAGTAAGGGAAATGATTCACACGCTTTTTGCTTTTTGCAGAGTTGCATGCATTACCCGTGGGAGCAGTTCCTAGCTAACACCGGCCTCACAATAAAATTCCTTCGTTTCAAATGGTATACGACGGCCTTCAACCGGACCGTCTTCAAATGGGGGTCGGGCTGCAATAAGTTCCTCACGAAGTCCTTCACCGTGGGCGTGCTGGTTTCCCTCGCCATGCTGCCACTAGGCCTTATCATCCTCTTCATGACTATGTTCAATGGGCACAGAACCGGGGAACCTGGCACCAGTACAGGCGGCAGGATCTCCGAGACAAGAGTTGAGATTCTGCTGCCCGGAGTTAATCTGCCCTTGGAGGAGATCGGCTTCTATGTGTGCACGCTGGTGATATCGACGGTAATCCATGAGCTGGGTCACGCACTGGCGGCTGTGCTCGAAGACATCCCACTGAGCGGGTTCGGATTTCAGGTCTACTTTTGTATTCCGCTGGCTTACACAGAAATCAGTTCGGAGCACATGAACTCGCTGAAGTGGATGAAGAAGCTGCGCATTCAGTGCGGAGGCATTTGGCACAATGTTTTGTTCTCGGCGTTCTGCTACCTTTTGTTTTCCACCTTTGGCATTTTCGCTGCACCGGTCTACAGCACCAACGAGGCGGTATTCGTCACCGACATCACTCAGAAGTCCCCGCTCCGGGGCGAGCGCGGCCTTCAGGCGGACGATGTGATCACGCAAATCAACGACTGTCGGATCCGAGACATGGATTCATGGTACGACTGCCTTTTGCAGTCGATTCGCACAAAACCCGGCTACTGCGTATCGTCGGACTTCATTCGGCTGAACGACGAGAGCATAGAGATCACACACCACGGCAGCGACGGCATCATCCAGTGCTGTGACTCGAAAAACCACGCTCTATGCTGCTTCGAGTACATTGACGACCTAAGCAACGACGGGCCGATAGAGATCCCACAGCACGTGTGCCTGAACATTCGCCTAACCATCGAGGACTCGTACGGCTTCTGTTCGGGGGCCTGCGACCGGGGCTTCTGCATTCGACCGCTTCTGAAGAACACCACCACTATCCTCACCATCAAGAGAAAGCTGAAACCCGACGTCATCTACATGGGCCATCCGGTGGATGTGTCGCGGACTGTTCGCGTCTCACCTTACGTACCAAAGTCGAGTATCTTCCAGCCGCAGCTAGCAGACGCCTACACGCAGTTCCTCAGGTACAATATCGTGTTCTCCCTGGGCCTGGCGCTGATCAATGCACTACCCTGCTTCGGCATGGACGGATACCACATCTCTAGCACAATAATCAACAGTTTCTTAGTCAACCGCGTCACGGAGAGGGCAAAGCGCGACATCATTGTCCTACTAGTCACCGGAATGGGAACGTTTCTCCTCGTCTGCGCTCTGCTGAAGATTGTCTGGGTCTCTCTGATTAGGAACTTATTTTAAGCCCAACTTATTACACTTTTGTTTTTGTTTTGTGAAACACCATGATTAAGGGAAATAAATATTTATTTACTAGACGCCGACAGGGAAGGTTAACTAAGGAGTTTTCTTGGAGTTGCCACTCAGGTTCAGGCTGTTCTGGAGCTCTGTCAGGGAACGCCTGCCGTTGTGGATGAGCATTTTGATTGAGATCTCTTCGGTTTGATCCTTGTTCGCGCGGAAGTCATACCGAGCCCACTCGCGGAGCTCGTGCTGCGACGATTTGTCTGGCACTTGACGGATGGTGCGGAAGATTTCACGATAGAGCTTGAGTACTTCCTGGCGGAGCATGAACTGAAAGAGACGGTTGATGATTTGGGTTTATGTCGTTCGTCGTGGGAGTAGCGACACTTACTTGCTTCAGGTTCAACGATGGTTTAACCACTTTACTCATCTTTTTTGGACTCGGAATTTTAATTGTATTCGAAGTGAGACGACACGGCTGAGGAACAGCTGACTCTGACACACAGTGTTCGACTCTCGATTGAGGGGGGTATGGTGAGAATAAACATTCCACCACGACCCAATAAACATCCCCCAGACAACGGTGAGACACACAGCACAGGCAACCAATTGCTTTACACTCAACGCCAAGAGTGATTTGTGAGGCCTTTAGCTTTGCATGTTAAAAGACTTTGTTGTGCTCGGACATTGCTGCCGGAAAGACGTTTCGCTTTTCCGTTGCTCGTGCTCACCAACCCAACCCGTGGGTCGTGTTGGAGAAACGTCGTGTAGAAAGAACTCTTTTGCATTCGCCTTGCGGTTGGTGGTGGTGTCTTGTTTCACATCGAAAATAGTTTTTTTTTCGAACTCTGTCAACGGGCGCAAATGCATGTGGCATGTCAATCAGAGGAATACATTTAAATATTATTTATGACATATTCACGGAATGAGAATCACGAGATGGTTTTCAAACGAAATGTATCGAATTCAGTGCAACAAAGCAACACAAGGAAGAGCGTGAGCGAGCACAAGAAAAGTGAGTGAAAAGTTTTCCCAGCTGTGTGCACTGAGTGCAGAGGGGAAACAACAAACACATTCTCTCTCTCTCGATTTGGTGAGAAGCGTGAAGACGTGTGTTGTAAACGGCTTTCAGCATCCGTTCGACTCACAACGGTTGTGTCGGTTGGTCTTCATCGTCATCACCGTCATCCGTGTTGTTGCGTTGTGATCGTTGTCGTCGGATAGAGTGCGTTTATTTTTGGATTTAGTCCAATGTAAGTCTCAGTGAATGATACAGAATTAAAACTGTAAGATAATTGTTGTGGCCCCGAAAATAATTCGAAAACGCATTTTGTTTTGAATTTTCATCCGAAAGTCCGAAAACTTCTGCCACGGCTTGTGATTGTGCCAGGCTCGCGAAGAGGATACCAGAAAGATAAAGATGATCAATCTGTTGGCCCATTGATTTAGAATTTCATTTCCATCTCTCTCGCATTCGACGGCGTGTTTATTTATATTCTCCCTCGAAGGGGTGGCGGGCAAAAGAAAAAGAAGAAGAAATATTCATCTATCCATACACCACAAGAGCGATAGCCAGCCTCCTCCTTGGTTTCGTTTCATTGTGGTGCGGTACATTCTCCCGCGCAACATCTTGTTCCTCGTTCTGCGTTTCTCGCCATTCGTTCGTTCGTTCATTCGGTTCGTTGTCGCTCGCATCGGTTTCGGGCGCTCTCAGGTTCTATTTTCGGATGTAAATTTCATTTGAAAAGCGATTTTCTTTGATTTTGAATTTTCTTCTTCTCTTCGTCTCTGTTTTCAAAAAAAAAGTTTTCTTCATCTTTCAAAGCGGCATCAGCGACGATGACGATGGGGATAGCAGCACTTCCCATTCCTCACACCTTTGTGCGATGGTGATACGTTCCGTGGCGGTAGTCGGTCGACGACAAATGAAGTTGCTGCAGTTGCAGTCCAACTCAACCAAGTGATACACAATAGATAATGTACTCTCCTTCTGATCTCTGACGTGCCATAGACGAAGACGAAAGTGAAAACGAAAACGACGATCAATTGCCTTTGGGCTTTGGACTGTGTAAAATTAAGTGTGTGTGAAAAAGAACGTCACAAGGTGTTCATCCGCTAAGATCGCGCATACGACCAAGTGCATTCGACTGTAGAATAGTCTAAATATAGTGCTGACATCTGGAATGGTGGTTGAGTACTTAAAAATACCGTAACCATCGAAAAGAAGAAAAATTAAACGAAAATCTCTTTGTTATTTGACACCGTTGATCGGTGTTTAATAAATACAGTCGCACAGGGACCGCTGAATCTGTATTTTGTATCTCTCCGAGTGCGTGCGAGCGGGATATGCTAGTTGAGTCCTCCTATTCAGAATCAAATTCGGTGTGAGATGTGCGTAGCGTATTACGTTACATTCGATTGAGATACAAAGTTTCTCTTGTGTGTGTGCGCAGCGGAGGCGTACCTTGTGTGTGTCGTCTCTATACAGAAATTGTCAACGAAGTGATTGAGTGGAATAATCGCGCGTCACGTTTGAGTGATACACTGTCGTGCATTGAATGAAATTTGTTTTTTTTTTCGTTTTCTGTTGGTGCTGATTGTGAGATTTTATATTGTGTAGTAACGAGGGTGTAAATAAGAGATGACAACAAAAGCATCGCCACCGGCTGCAACAAATCCGTCCGCAAATTCTGGTGGGGTCAAGATAAAAAAGGAGTTACCAAGCGATGAGATTAAGGTTTGTATTTGATTGTGGCTACCATGGAATGGCCTCTCTGTAGATTTAGATTTAATGAGCATTTTTAAGTGTTTTTTGACCTATTTTAGGAATTCGATCATATGATTGCGAATTATCTTTCTCTGCCGTGTGGGTTGCGTTGTTTTTATGGTCATTTTCATTGTATTTGAAAAGGTAAATGGAATTTATGTAGACAAGGTCAAGTGGGGAACATTTTTTAGTACATTTTTAGTACAAGATTTAGAGATTCATTGTAAACCTAAATACGTTGGATAATAGTGAAAGGTTTTAGTACATTTTTAGTACAAGAGAAAGATTCAGATTAGAGATTCATTGTAAGCATAAATACTTTGAATAGTAGTGCACGACTTTATTACATTTTTAGTGCAAGAGAAAGATCCAGATTCGAGATTCATTGTAAGCCTAAATATGGTGAATAATAGTGCAAGATTTAAGTACACTTTTAGTACAGAACTTAGATATAATTTAAGTACATTTTTAGAACATGACTAAGAGATCCATAGGAAGCCTAAACTACGGAGAATTTTGATACAACTTTTCTCGAAATCTCTGAACAATGTATCACAAAGGAACCTCCTACTCTCAGTCAGAAAAACTTGTCTGATCGTAGGTACGATTCAGTCTGAATAAATTTGATGATCCTTTTTAGTGGACAGCTACCGTAGGCGGCCATTGACTATAAATGACGATTTTTGGTCGCCCAAGAAGCTGTCCGCCGAAGGGATTGTACAGAGACCTCACTCTATACTCTCTAAGCAGGCTACAGAGCTTAAGAGGCTTGTCGCCACCGCGATAAGGGACTGCTGTGACTGGTGAGTAAGAACACAAGTGAGTGGGACGTGGAAGTAGTGAGGCTGTCTGAAACGCACGGGAAATGGTAAAACAACACACAGGTTTATAAAGGATGAAACATTTGCAGAAGCCTTGAATTTCCATCACTATGCGATGTAGAATTCTTCCACTGTGGCTTTCTGGGACTGGGGTTCACGTCTGGCCCAGAGATCCCACAGCGATAAAGATTGACCTGACAAATTAACTACATGACATCTCGACATGTTTTTTCAGACACTGGGAGGCTTTAATACATAGGCCTGTGCTAGGAAGGCTTTCCTACATCACGTAGACGTTGATGCAGATTCCTGCGATTTTCGCTTTGGTTCGAGGGGTTAACTCAGCTATTTATCCATCGTATCTGCTCTCCAACACACTGCTTTAAGTCTTCAAGAACTAGCTATCTTGCGCCACGGATCCTGCAGACAGAAAGATCGAGCGATTGGTCGAGGAGTTGAAGAGAAAGACGGGCCATCTAGTGAACTTGACCCTCGCCTGCCTGAGAAGATGATGATGGCGAAAATCGTGCCACGTAACCAAACCATCTTTATCACCAAATCTTTCAAAAACATTCTTTAAAAAACCCCCAAATTTTGACCAAAAAGATCATTAATTTGAAAAAAAAAATAAACTCTGAAGACGGAAAACGGACAAATATTAAAAAATATAAACTCCCAGCCATCAATCCTCCACAGACAGTTCGCCAATCGAAATCCAAAATGAAACAAACAATTCTCCAATTCACCCTCTCTCTTCAGGTTTCACTTCACAAGCATCTTCTCAAATTCTCCCACTCGCAAGTAGCGTTCTCTGCTTTCTCGTTGCTCATTTGTTTTTCTATTTGAAAAAGAATATTTAAAAATACTTCAACACGCTCATGTGAATCTACGAAAATGAATCTTCAAACAGAAACAATTAAATTACCTTCAATGAGAGAAAGCAAAACAGAATGATCCGAAGCGAAAAAAAAAAACAAAAACAAAAGCCAAACAAAAATTAAAATAAAATTTATGACCATGATCCGATGGCTGATATATATCCCCAAGGTTGTTGCCTTGTTCATGAATTCTTTTCGAAACCGCTGAAATGTGTCAGTCTCGCAGAAACACCTCCAAAAATGTGTTCGCGAACACATTTCGTTGCGGTGTACTGGTGACACTCGGTGAATATTTGTTTTGCCAAATGCACAATTCACCGAAAGAAAAGAAGGAAAAGACCGTAAAAAAATATACTCGTCTGTACGTCGGCTTTTGAGAGGTAAGTTGGGGCAGGATTTTTGGAAGGAAGGTCTAAGGTATTAGATCGACTCTTGTTTATGGAGTAACCCCTTGGGGGTACAAAATGTGACAAATTCTCCTGTGAAACAGAGACAGAAAGAAGCGTACTGCGAGGCTTTTCCACTGAGTCAGTAAGAGGCATTGCCTAAGGAAAAGTCAGTCAGAGTCCCTAGGACAGTGTGTCTAAAACAGCCCGTTTGGTAGGAGAACATGTTTTTTAAGCAGTTTTCTTGATACTTGACACAAAAGGGTGAAGCTAAAAGAATGTTTTGGTCACAGAAGGCCGTTTCTTGTTCTTCTTGATTTAAAACAGGGACCAAATGGGTACATCTTGCTTACTAAAACCCTGTTGTTTTCCTTGGTTTAACTTTTATAGGGCCCAAATGGAGACAATTGTTATTTTCGTTCCTGCCATGTCCTTGTGGGACAATAAGAGTCAAACATCGTGGCTTGAGACAGATTTTCGACCCTGATATAGGCTTTGTATGCTTTGCCTCCTCTTAATAGGGACCAGCAATTTGGTCTCTGTGTACGACTCCTCACACCTAGGGTAGAGGTTCAAGGCCGGGAACAAAACAGTTTTTCCGACAAGCTGACACTTCCCAGCAACCTGCGACAAAGACACTCAGTTGAACCGGTCTGGCGCCCCTCTCTCTCTCTCTCTCTCTTTCTCTGTCTCTGTCTCTCTCTCTATCCCTTCCGACTTATCATGCAGATTCAAATAATAACCCCGTCTTCAATTAGACGCCTTTCAAGCGTCTCCCACTCCAATTAAATCCGAATGAACTCCACAAGTTTCATCTTTGCCGCTGGTCCATTCCTATTTCGTCTTATTTAATCTTCCCTGCACTGCACTTCTGCCCATCCGCTTACACAAGCCCGCTTATAAAGGGTTGTGCCACCAATTAGGCACAACTACGAAATCGCTTCCAATGCTTTTCTCTTAATTTCTTCTCTCAAACCCCCCGTGTTGCAGTTAAGCCTTCGTCCGGCCATCATGGTTAGCAAAGACTGAAATAACCTCCACCGCTTAGGTCCTAATTCCTTCTCCGAAACTGTAGAGTAGTCAGCGTATGTAGCTGCACTTGAAATTGATTGAAATCCGTGCAGAATTGACTGAGGATCTGGCACAGATCGCAGTACAGATTCCGGGGAACAACGTCGATCAACAATCGAGAGAAGTCGATCAACGACCGAGAGAAGTCGATTGGCGGGTAGTAGAAATAAGTGGGAATCTGATGGGAAACAGAGTGCAAGCCACAAATACGTTTAAGGAATTATAAAGAAGCGACCATTTCCTGCTCATCGACAGATATGCAGGCAGGACGAGCTGAGTAGTTAACGAAGCCTAAATCGAAGTTAGAAATGAAGTATTACAGAGAGGCCGGACTTCTACCTCTCTTGACCCTTAAAATGTTTGACAACTGTTTTTTACAACGTGTTCATAAACCAAACTAACCAATCAGAGGACGGCATTTACGTTATTTCGTGAATAACCGTCAAAAATGCATGAATATCTGTCAAAAAGGCACTCAAATTCGTCGATGGACTATGGGGCAATCAGTAATACTCTGTAATACTTTATTTCTGTTTGAAATTATAGAGACATCAATGGAAGTTTGATAGGAGTTTGGTACCGTTCAAGTTGAAGACATGACAAGTTTGGGACGAACCGACGGATTGAGAGGCAAGCAGGAAGGACTGAGAAGCAGTCTCCACCGAATGCAATGGGAAGTCCAAGGACAACAGCGTAGAATAGACGTGATCATTTTCTGGTTCAAGCTGGTAGAAATGACTGAAGGGAAGTTGAATGAATGTGCCTTAAGTCGAAAATGTTTAACATTTACTGAAGTTTGAAGTGGGTTGAGAAATCAGTCAGGTTTCAAGGCCAAAGTCAAAAGGTCCATAGAAGTGAAAATTTTTCCAGTTCCAGATCTACACCAGATCTACACTGGATTGTTTTTGATTGGTTCGAGGGCCTGAGTTGTGGAGGTTCTTCGGGTAGGAAGTTGGATCATAAATACCGTGCTCGGTTCCGTCGACCGTATGGAGCCCCAGCTAGGAGTTGTCTTTGAATTCTCGCCTGCGGGTTCGAGAAGGGGAGGGAGTCCCAGTAGCTGGTGTAAGGATTAACTTATCGCGGCCATGGACGCTGGAAACAGAAACGTGTCCGAGATTGTTAAAGATGGTAGACTCAAGCTCAGACCCTCTATGGGTCCCAGACTTGACAAATAAATAAACAAGTCTCTTATTTTGCAATTTAAAGTCTGTTCCGTTCATCTGGCCCCTTAATCAAATCTAGTTACGGATTGTATCTGACAAAGTGTCTAGAAACCTGCACCACCTAGGATGGTGCAGTTGGTAGAGTGCCTGCCCATTGTTAGAGGGGTCCTCGATTCGAGTCCCGGTGAAAGAAAAGTTAATACGCTTTTATCTGGTTTTCAAATCTGGTCCAGTCACCATTTGCCGTTGGTATCAAGGATTAATGGCACTATTGCTGGAGTAGTCAATCAGTGGTAGTTGTCCGACTATGGGTATCACAATGGACCAAATGGTCTAAGTGTGCTTGTGAATGCACTAGCAGCCCGCCTACCTAACCTAACCTAGGCCCCAACTCTTTACCTAAAGATCGTCACGATGGTAGTCCAAAAAGTCCATTTAATCTGAAGATCGGAACCGTGGTAACCCCCGTAGGTCCAACTTCCTACCCGAAGAACCTCCACGATTGAGGCCCTGGTATCGTCTAACAACTTCAAAAATTCGAACCCAATCAAAAACAATTCAAACAATCAACACACCCCTGATGGATTCACTGAAATGGCAACCGTCCTCCCGCCCCTCCCCCTCGTCCTCTTGAGATCAACCAACAGACAGATCGTCTCCACATCAGGCATAATCAAATCTGACCAACCAACCACCGAATGAGTGACACGGCACCGATCACTCGAACTCGCCCCCGTCTGAGTGTCTCATTCGTTCTGACTTTGACTTTCACTTTTTTGTTTTTTTGTTTTTCTCGCTTGGTCTTCTCTTTTCTCGGAAACAATGTGTCCATCAACGAGTGTCGTCTCTGCCATCCCATCGCCCCCATTAAGAAGATAAAATAAAACACACAAGTCACAAGACTCTCTTGTGATAAACATAAAACCGCGACAAGAAGTAGGAGGCAGACAGATAGAGAGATAGAGAGAGAGAGAGCGAACAAATGAATCACATGTGAATCATAGTCACACCGTTCGTTCGGTTCGCCTTTGTGATCTTTTATAACATTCAAATCAGAGCACCGATTTGCACCCCCGCAGCATGCTCGCTGGTGTGTAGGACATACCTACAATCATCATCGCCATCGTCGTCGTCGTCGTCGTCGTCGGCTATCGACCTAATCGCAGCGCATCGCACAGCCGCCACATAAATACCAATGCGATGCTGATGTTGATGCTTCTCTCCTCGCTGTCTTCTGTGACCATCGCGTCCCGCATCATCCACACATCACGAGCATTGAATGAAGAAAAAATGTAAACATACTTTGTTGGAGAGAGAGAGTGAGTTCAGGGAACCAACTCGAAATAGATTTGTGAATCTTCATAAAGTTCCTCTTCATTCGTTCTCCGCCTAAATTCGTTTGGATCACACTAGAAACTTTGTGTGGAAAGTGATGCGGGGGATGTGCGGGAGCCCTCTTCTTGGGGTAATGAGAGATATTTTTAAATTCAACTCTACACCGTCTCTGACATCGCTCCGACCGCCGACATGTGTGTAGTAACTGACGACGATGACTCGATCCCGTTCTCGTTCGCGATCGAATGTGCTCTCTGGTTGCGTCGTATTTCAAAAAATACCTCGGCCTTCGGTGTCGTGGAACTTTTTTTTTGAACGCGAACGCCTATCGATTGCTGGCGTTGCGTTTATTTCAACCGAATCGCAAGCGGGAAGCCAACCTCCCATGCCTCCCCCCATCCAGTGAACAGCAGCTTCCCTCCGACGCGATGGAAGAGGACGGCAGTCAGGGGAACACACAACAAAAACGTCAAACAACGAAATATTTATGCGCACTCGTACGCTTTGGATTGAGTTTCAGCCACGGTATTGGGTTACAGCCATTCCGAACAACGAAAATTAATTTTCGTACTCATGGGTAACGGTGAGACTGCTTGTGTGTGTGGAACGGGGCGGGTGAGTCCGAGTACGAGTCCGAGTCCGAGTTCGAGTCCCCGAACGCAGATGGCCGGCACACACAGACCGAGAGCCCCGCTCCGACTGGGGGCACACGATGGACACTGCAGACTGTGATGAGTGCGCGCAGTGCAAAATTACCATATATCCGATTGCACACTGGTGGTTTGCATTCAAATTCCGAATACAGATTCGGATTCGAGTTCCCAGTCGGTTTGGAGATTCATATTCTCTGGATAAAATGTTTGGCGATATGGTGTCGACTGTGGCGGTTGCGGCTGTGATGGGGTTTTTCCTTTTTTTTTGCATGCACACGTCGCCGCCACTGGCCGTATGTGTGTGTTGGCTGGGAAGGGGAAATTTATTCGATAGCCAAAGAAGTTAATTCTAGACGTCAGGCCATGGTCCTGTGTTCGGGGGATATCGGATTTTGTAACAATGCAAGTAATTGAATATGTCATTATGTGTGAGATTCGAACACACGAAGTGCTGCGCTGCGCTGCGCTGGGCTCTGATGTGGTGCACAGTGCTCTAAGCGAGCAGGAGACGGTCGAATTGCACATTGTGTGCGGCTGGTCCGGAAACAATTTCTAGTGAAATGGGAAACTGAGGGTGCTGGAGTGCCATGAGAGCCTGTACTTTGAGCCTCGGTATCAGAGTTGGTATGATTCGTGGAAGGAGAGTGAGGCTGGCAGGAGTTAGAAATCCGGGGAAGCTTGACGGGATCTGGCGTGGATCCTGGATTGCAAAGTCCAGGGAATAACAATGACGGATTCCTGGAAGTAGAGACACAGACAGGAGCTGGCAAGAGAATCTAGGGAGTCATAGACGTGGGTTCAGGCGAAAATCGAGAAAATAACAGCGACTCTAAGATGAAGATGAGGACCTGGAAGCAGACAGGCAGGATGGTCCGGCAAGAGAATATAGATCAGTCAACAACGTGGCTTGAAGGAAGCAGGGAGGACGGATTTGGCAAGGGGTTCTAGAGTGGTTAACGATGTAGTTTGAGGCTAGAAGGCAGGACAGCCTAGGCAAGAGGGTCAAAAATGGACTCCTGGAACCAGACAGGCGGGTAGGACCTGGCTAGAGTGGTCAACGACGTGGCTTGGGACCAAAAGACAAAATGGACTTGGCAACGGGCTCTAGAGTCAACGAAGTGGATTCAGTTGAAAGCCGAGGAAACAACAACGACTCTAGGACGAGCAGATGGAAGCAGATAGCCGGTAGGACTTGGCAAGTGGCTCTGGAGTGGTCAACGACGTGGCTTGAAGGAAGCAAGGAGAACGGACTTGGCAAGAGGTTCTGGAGCAGTGAACGATGTAGTTTGAGGCAAACGGGCAGGCCGGACGTGATAAGGGACTCTAGAGTGAACTCCTGGAACCAGACAGGTGGGTAGGATCTGGCAAGGGGCTATAGAGTGGTTTGAGGCAAATGGTGAGGCGCAGGCAGGGCTTGGCAAGAGGTTCTACAGTAGTCAACGACGTGGCCTGAGATAAGAAGTCAGGAAGGTCATTGGCTAGAATGGTCAATGACGTGGATTAATCGAAAGCCGAGGCGACAACAAAAACTCTAGGATGAAGATGGAAGCAATTAGCCAGCAGGACCTGGCAAGGGGGTCTAGATTGGTCACGACATGACTTGAGGTAGGAAGGAGTTACTTCTGTGCTTTTTACCTTCCAATCCCGAATCCGTGTCAGATTCCGATCAAATTTTCGCTGATATCGGTTCCATTCGACTGACTAGCTGCCTGTCGGCTTTCAGAAATCTGTCCTAGTCCTAGAGTCCTTGTTGTTGGTCAACGACGTGGCTTGTGGCAAGCGCGCAGGCTGGACGTGGCAAGAAGCTCTAGAGGGTCCAAAAAGGTGGCTTGAAGCAAACAGGCAGGCCGGACTTGGCAAGAGACTCTAGAGCGGCTCATGACTCTAGGACGCACCGACGAATTTCGGAGAACGGAGACAATGGAGGTGTTGACGCGAGGCTCTAGAGTGGTCAACGACTTGGGATCAGTCAAAAGTGACCGAACTCAGTGAAAATTTGATCGGATTCTGGCACGGATTCGGATTCGGGAAGGTCCCAAGCGCAAGACGACTCCAGAACCGATTCCATGGAGGGAGATTCAAGAGTAAGCAACGTCGTGGCATGGCACCGAATGAGGAACGACTTTCAATCGAATCACCAACTCCCCCCAAATGAACCAACGGACGTCTCTATCAGACTCCATTGACTGCCCAATCCCTGCCCACATCCGAATCAATGATTTCACATCGGTCACACCCATTTGTGTGTCCTTGATTTGAATCCCTTCCCCCACTCCCGCCATCCCTCTCTCACTCTCTCTCTCTGTTTACAAAATTTTCCGAGGACACCCCACCAAGACCAAATTTGTCAGCAAACAGAGACTGAAATTACGAGAAGAAAAACTCAACACCATCGTCAACCGTCTCCAGTCGTCACCATCATCAACAGACAGCTGAGAGCTTCGTCCCTCCGGATGGATTCAATTTTCATTTCCACGCATGCACCCTCCCTCCCTCCCATGAAATGTACACTTTGCGTGTCATGTAAGAACTTAAAAGAAGGACGACATCCAATCCTTAGCCATCGATATTCGATTACACACAGAATGAATGGACACACTAGAAGCAGGGCAGAGCTGAGTTGAGCACAGAGCTAGGCATGAGGACGCCACCTAGTGTTTGGAGCGCACGCTCGCACACACTCGTGCGGATGTGTAGATTCGAAGTGGATGACGATGTCGATGATGGCAATGATTACGATGATGACGCTGACATTCGATAGCCGATTGTAAGTCTAGACGTTGCTTCAAAGTTCTTCCAAAGCGGCTGCGTGAACTCATCAGGCACCTTCTTGTTCTCCTTCTGTTTCTTCCTAGTTGCTGCTTAGAGAGGGGATGGGAGTGAGCTAAGGCAGTCGCACTCGAGGAAAGGGGATACTTAACTTTTCTCAAGACTGGGCTGCATGTCGGAGGGTGGTGCACCCAAATTCACCCCTCTCGCCACACGCACACTCACTCACATCCACCTTCGTCCTTCGAAAATATCCTTTTACACAAGACGACGACGAGGACGCGGACGCGGACAAAAACAAAACATCTCAAGTGAACGGTTCGCCTCAAATTCACCACCCAGAGAGCACCCGAAGCACCCAAAGCACCCAGAGTGCCCGTTCCCCGGCTCTCTGTTGGCCGAAGCTGCTGCTGTGGGGCGCAGCGCGGTGCTGGTGGGGTGCCCGGAGCTTCCCTTCAGCGCGAGTGTGTGTGTGTGTGTGGATATAATTTAATATTTTTGCTAGAATAATGAGTTTATGAAATCGAATACGTTTAGGATATTATAGATTCCGCCATGTGAGCCGCTCGCTGCGGTATAGTCTGAAATGGATACTCTCTGGAGCGGCAGTGGCAGATATGCGGAGAGCTTTTTTTCGGGGTGGCGGCGATGTGGAAGAAGGAGTATCCCATTCATCAAGAGACACTGGATACAGTAGCGTGTAGTGTTGCCATTTGATACACGAATTACTTAGTCGACGAATGCAAGAACAACGACGACGACGACGACGACGACGATACAACAAGGGCACAAACTGAACGAACAAACAAACAGAGTGAACAAAACGAACACAAATACATCAGAAAAACAGAGGAATATAGGTCTTGCGGCGGTGCTGTGGAGGGAAGCATTCGCATTCGGTGTGGGGTAGGTAAGTAATTAAACCGGAACTGGAATTAAAGCTGAAGAGTGTGGGTGTGTGGGGGTGTTGTTGGATTGGCAATGGCGCTGTCAATAAGAGGAGGGTGGTTTTTGTTAAGGATCAAGTTTTGTAGATGGCGAATAGTGCCAAGTTTATGAGTAGTCAATGCCCGTGTGATCACAAGTGTGGCTTTTTTCAGTCACCAGCTTTTTACAGTCACCACCTTGGTCATGAGAGGAAAGGGCTTCCCCATTGGCGACTGCCAACAGGGAGAAGATGTGCAGCGAAGGGAGTGCGGCCGTGAACTTTGAAAGCATCGAAATCGATGAGACCCTCTAGAGACATCCACACTGCACATGCGGACCGCACTTCTCCTCAGTTGGATTTTTTCTGAAAGACTGGTTCAACTCGATCATAAGGGCCACACTGGCCACTACACAATTCGCAACAAACACGCAAGAAACACCGACCCATGCGACGAAACATCTGAATTTCCACTGATCCTCGCCCACACCTCATCCAAAACGTCCACCGACTCGACTCGCCTCCAATCTCTGTCAACAAAGACCCCGGCCCCATTACCATACAGTTTCGTCCATATCATGTGAAATAATGATGAGGCAAACCATGAGACGACTGCAACCAACGATGATACCCACAACCCAATCTGACACCGTACCGGACTTCAATGAGCGAAGGATATCACCATGACAGCCCGAACGACACACGAAAAGGATATAGAATTGCATGCATGTTGCATGCAGTCAGTCTCCACTCTCTCCCGGCACCCGGCGACGGTATCCCATGGTAAACTGAATCGCCCGCAACATGATGCACGAGCATGTGCCTCACACTCTCTCCCGCTTGTGTGTGTGTGTTCGGGTCTGGCCTAGCGCGCCTGCAATTCAATATTCGACAAAGTGCGCTGAAATGAAATATCACCGAACGTTAGAGGGAGCCGTTTCGGCTTTCAATTAAATGTCGACGTCCTCGTCGTCCTCCGGAGATCCTTTCTCATTAGACTTTTGGGTTTTTTTTTGTATTCTCCTCCTCTTCCTCCTCCTGCTGCTCCTCATTTTTCGCCATCCACATCCTCTGTCTATGTTGTGGATTGTGATTTAAATTTATCAAGAGGTGTCTGGTTTCGATTTCGTTCGTTTTTCTTTTTTTTTTTTTGAGCAACTTCGATATTCTCGCTCTGTCTCGAGTGTAATGATGAAGCGAGTCAACGATGATTTGAATCACTTATGCTCATGCTTGTCGTGTTGTATTGCATGATTAATTGAAGATAATATCAAAGTTCATGTGCAGTCGAGAAAGGGAAGAATTCCTTTCGAGTCTCGTTGATGATAGCTAAGGAACGAGTGAGGGAGAGTTTGTGTGGTACCTGATGGAGGACAGTACCCTCATGTTGAGGTAGGAACGATGAAGAGTTCGACCAAAGTGCCTGGTTTGGTTTTGGGCATTGACCGTGGTTGGGGATCGATAGTGATTGTATTTATTTGGACGAGGGAGTTGTTGTGGACAGTGGACACTTTAAAATTCCCACCCCAATTTGAGTGAGAAAATACAAGACGGACAAGCGTAAGGAATAATGTCCTGCAAGGCCTCCCGCCTGGAGAATTTGGAGTCCATCAAGGTTGCATACTGTCACCGCTTGTGTTTCTGGTGATATCAGTGAGATTGTCCGTGTATACTTCGGGTTCAACGTGTAGTCCATGAAGTTTGCATATACGACTGCACTGGACGCACACTTGACAATTGCTCACGTCGAGATGGCTGGTGTCTAACGTTTGCGCTTTTAAGGGTAAAACACCGTACCATCTTAACAACCTTGACTTGACGTTGACGACGTTTATCTACTTTCACATCGGATGATGGACCTTCATTAGTTTGTCCACAATCTAGAAGCAGAGGCAAAGAAAGCGTGGCTCGGAGTAAATATTGCTTAATCGAAAGCCTTGAGCAATTCTAACCCACACCGAACTGAAGGATGTCGAGACAAGTGCTGTGGTGGTGGTGTGACGTGTGTGTGGTCTCAGCTAAACGCGGTGCCTGTGAAGGCCGCAGAGTCGAGAAGAATGAAAGTGCATTCGAAATCATATTCATGATCAGGAAAAGCCATCAGATTTAGAACAAAAATACGGATGATCCAAGTATAGACGCGCACGCGCACCTTGGAGAGTATTTTACTGAATCAAGTCAGCTTCACTGAAACATGCTGGCCTGGAGCACGCTGCCTATAAATCTGAAGCTGTTCCCGTAACCATTTGAAAGAATGTCAAATACGCGAGACCCATACTTAAGCCATATTGGTCCATTGTGATACCCCTAGGTAGTAGTCTATTTCTCATTTCGATGCGTTTTCTGGGCAATTTTTCCGAGCTTTTTCCGAGATTGTATTGAATCCTTCGCAATTCGATCCTCTATCAAGGCTCATAAGCAAGCTGTGACGGCAAGCGCATTATTTCTGAGATATTGCCGTGTTTTCGAAAAAAAATTATATTACATTTATAAATACTGGCAAAACTCAGATAAGGTTCTCCACTGAACTTTCTTCTTCAATTTTTGCTTGTTTTTGACTGAAGACCAAGTGCTCCTCCACACTGTTCATTCCTCTGTGTCGCAGGAAAGGTTTCAGTGTCTTCTCTAATCTCAGTCTAGCCCCTCACAACATCTGCCATCCATCTTTCCTCCGCTTTGATTCTCCTAACAAAGCCCCATCACAACAAATCCATTGCCTTCAATCGATATTCCATAGTTCCCCCTCCAAATGCACAGAAATCAGTGGAATCTCAACCGCCTCCTCTCGGGTTCCCTGTCAGATGCAGCTGCATTCGCTTTGACAAGTGAAGTAGCCCAAGGCGCTCTCCATTGAGTACCCGATCGAATGCGATAAGATATCCATGCTCCTTGCTTTGCTGTAAACTTCTGTATCCTCACACCCCACCGCCCACCCAACCCGTTCTCAAGCTCAACACGAAGAAGTATTGAATTTCAAAAATCTCTTCACAGCTCGTAGGCGATGGACCTAAATAGGCTTTTTGATGCCCTGTTCATTTTCCCCCTCTATCCCCGAGCGTTAAGGCGATTGCTACCATATTCAGAGCAGCCAAGAGTCTGTGTGTCGACGCGACACGTCAGCTCAGCCATAGGCCGCCCGCCATGGGCCGGTGTGAGGGTGCCCGCTGTGTGCGTGGAAGATATTAGATTTCCTTTTTAAATCACAGAACAGAATGTATATTTCATCGGCTTTGTCGCTTTGATCGTTGTCGCGCCAAAGAGGAACCCAAGCTGTTTGTAATATTATATCCTCACACGTCCCCTCACACACACACATACACACATACACACAGTAGCCACCGTGGGAGAGAGAGAGAGACGAAATAGTTTTGACGTCTGACGAATGACGCACTTTGCATTTTGGGGTGGGCAAACTAGTTTCTGAGATTGTTTTTCTGGATTGCATGCGCCACTGGAGGTGGTGGCACCTCAAGTGGGTCGGGCTGCAGCATCACTGACAAGTGAGTTGAGGCAAGGTGACGAGGAGATGTGAGTAATTTGAATCCGTTTGAGGACGCAATAGGGATGACGACAGAGAGCAGGCAGAGAGGAGTAGTCAAGGATATTGAATTGCATTTGGGTTGAATTTTAATTATCGAATACTTCACATTTGAACTTGATTCATGAGAAGGGCACATTCTTTTCCTGTCACAAGGATGTTGTTGAAATTGTGTGTCAGAGAGAGAGAGAGAGAGCGAGAGAGAGAGAAAGGGTGGCAAGGGAGAGGGTATTGCTTTGAGTGCAGTCGAGTTGACGATGACAGCGCGTGAGGGAAACGATCTTGGCACGATGAAATGTTTGTACAGTGAAACATCTCTAGAGGGACCAACAAGAGTGTTCGTTATTTAGGTGTGTCCGTTCTGAAGGGGTTGAAATATGTGAACACCATTCCTCGGAGGTGCTCTTTATAGAGGGGGTCCAAGAAAAAAAAGTTTCACTGTACGACGAACTAACTGCGACGTGTCTCCTCGTCGTTAATGGATACTGCCGCCGATTGTCCCATCCTCAGATCAAGTGGCTAGTCCCTTTCTTTGGTTATCCCAAGTGGACCTCCAGTCCTTCTCTGGGTCTATAACGTCACTATGTCCTGGCGTCCACTTCCAGGACTCACTAAGCTCGTTGGAAGCTAAAACTTGGAGTTCATTTTGCTTTAAAAGCGAAAAGTTACACACAAAGATGTCACGAAGGAGCATGAGAAGCTAAAAGCGTGTTCAGTGATATGTTTAACTACAGGGTGGACAAACAGAGGGTGGCTCCACTAGACTTGGCGGTCACTCTGCCTCTGTCTCACTGAATTCGCACAGTCCCGAAAAAGTCAAAGGAAACTCTTGAAAGCCTAGACATATCTGAAGGATATTCTTATGCAATTT
The DNA here is from genome assembly GCA_964034865.1 of Eristalis intricaria. Lineage (NCBI taxonomy): Eukaryota > Metazoa > Arthropoda > Insecta > Diptera > Syrphidae > Eristalis > Eristalis intricaria. Next base: position 2,145,055 of record OZ035874.1, on the reverse strand, counting down.
TTAAGGACACTCTAAGGGGAACAAAACGACTGAAGTGGGAGGTTTGGACCTACAGCCAATGGCTAAGCCATTCTTTCTTTAACTTAAACTTTTTGGAAATCACACTTGGGTAACCCTATGCACACAAAACCCGTCTATTCAACAAGACTTAGAGTCTGAGTCTGAACCTTGGCTTAAATCGTCATACGCTGTATACCGCCCGGCCAAGATAGACACTCGCTTTGCTTCAAAACTTGTTTAAAATTGAAGGTCTTGGCGAGCGGCATTACCTACTCTAATGTAATTGCGGGAGTTCTCCATCGACAACGCCTTAAAATTGACGAGTAAGTTGTGGGTGTTGATTGATATTTCTTGGGGTTTTTTACAGAATCTTCTTGTTCCATGGTGCTTGTCCTAGGCTGGCTGAAATAGTCTGCGTGGTCGGTCCGTTTTGGTCTGCCCAGGATGTCAACCTGACCTAGGAGTCTTCCCGTTCGGCATTTTGAGACGCGTTTGAGCTGTCATTCCATTTTTTTTTATTTGGAATGACAGCTCAAATGCCTGTTGCACTAAATTAATTTCTAAGCAATTTCTAAAAAAAAACTCGACTGCTGTCTAAGCTTCTATATCGAAAGAAAGTAAGTAAAATCTTCTACTGTAGACGGCCCCCTTTTCTTCCTTCGATGAAGCCGCAACCACGGTAGACGTGAGCTTCAACGAACAGGCCTCTCCAGCCAGCAAGATCCCCCGATCCTCCGAGCCTCCATTTTCGTATACCAATTAAGCTGGAATCCTTCTTCATTTGTGTGCTCCACCTTAGGCGAGTGTGTTCTCTGTTCAGCTGTCCTTCAAAAACTATGAACTCCAAGCGTTGACACCTCTTAGGATACGACCGCTAACCGCTGTCTCACAGTACGTCCGAGTTACTTCCACAGGCCTGTGTTTCTTGCAGTCAATAAATGCATTATTTGCCATTCAGAAGCTGGAACAAGGAACTAATTGAGTCAGTATCAGGAAGACCAGTGTTGTCGTAGCCATTCCTGTCAAGCTATCACAACAAAACACAACAATTAACCCTCCCTCCCCCGACAGACAAACTCAACAGACAATCTGTCAAACAACTTAGTCAGGTGCCAACCGCCAACCATGCAATCACTTGCTCAAGTGAATTCCTGATTCATTCACTCCCCCCGCCCATTCTCTGTCATCTCTTCCACATCCACTTCCAATCACCAACCATTCAACCAAATAAACAACACTGCCTCTCCTGTACACCTCCCAACGCACGTCTAGCTGGTGGATCAATTACAGCACTCAGGTGCGACCTCGTCGTCATCGTTCCATCTCTCATCCTCCATCCACCACCGCCACCGACACCATCACCATCATCATCATCGTCATCGCCGGCGACTCGCAACGCATCGCAACTCCAACGACTCGGTTCGGTGCTGTAGTATCCGTTTTCTGTTGTCTTTATTTTAATTTATGTTTCGGGTTTAATTTCTGATTTGTGCTGCATGAAATTGATGCCAAATGGGAAAAATCAATTAATTAAAAAGCAGAAAAAAGCGCAACGCATACAGACACGAACACACCCATGCGGCCATGCGGCCCCGGTGACGAAAAAAAAAAACCTGAGGCAAGGCAGGCAGGCAAAGGCAATCGTCACACAAACATTCTCCGAGCGCGCTTAGATTTACGACTCGTGAAACCCAAGACAGCACCCGGAGAGCGCAAGCGAGCGAGAGCTGGTCTCTGTCTCTGGCTATGTGTTGTATATTCAATTCCATGCCATTTTGTCCACGGTATCAGTTTCAAGTTGAGAATAAAACGAAAAAAAGGTCTCCTCCGCTCGATTCGTTACTACTAGCGAACGCTGGCTGATATTGATACCCTCTCCTGGTCCTGGACCCTACTGCTACCCTCGCGTGGATTTGAATGCCGCGTGCAGAATGGCAGAATGAGGTATGTGTTCTCAGTGGGCTCCCCTCGTTTCAGAGTTTTCTGCCATGAATTTGATCTCGGGTAACATCTGGACGGGATCAGGCTGTGGTGGCCATGGGGTGTTGTTTGGGGCTGTCATAGTCTCGATGAAAGCGTTCAAATTTCGGTCAATGACAACGAAGATGATGAAGATGGTGGTGTGCGTGTATGTGTGTGTGTCTCAAACACGAGCCGCGCCTGCGAATGACATCTCAAGATCGGAAGTGCGCCCACCATCGGCCACCACAGTTGCATCTGTCATGTCAACCGGGCGGAAAGTGAATTATCACACGCTTGGCGACTGAGGGGAGGCACAAGTCAAATGCAAAAGGAAACCACAAGAGAGAATGAAAACGTGTGAGTGTGTGTGTGTGTGTATGCCACAGTTGTGAGAAGAACTCGTGTGTGTATGCCAGGCAGTGTCCAAGAATTCTTTCACCTGTGTGTGCACTGCACACGCTGCTCGAGAGGTAATTAAAAACCAGAAGTGAAAAACGAGCGAATTAAGTGAGAGGCGCGATTGCACTCAGAGGCGCAAGCTGCATCTAGGAGAGTAAACATGAGGTTTTCATGTGGTCAAGGGGAGGGCAAAGGCTCAGAGCCTCCAGAAGTAAGGGGAGGCTCTGGTATCTTTTCGGAGACGGGTCATCAAGTGGTCATGGGACACTCAGCCGATCAGCGTCGCGTAGAGTTTGATTTCGAGAGTGCGTGCGTTGGCCAAACTTTGTTACCTCTTGGGGTACGGTTGCTCATTGCGAGAGGGACGGTCGTACCCACTCACCGAGCCGTTGTGTATCGTCTGTGCTTGCAGGTCTTCCCAAGCAGAACTAAGTGAATGACACTCGCAAGAGAAACGAACCATCTTCCGCAATGCAAACGAACCCCAAGCCAGCGTGAACCACCACACCTTCCCCGATCAATCCACGATCACTTGGCCAAAGTCCATGCCCGAGATCTCCCACGATCGCAGGATTCAGCACAGCTTCTGCTTGAGAAAACGAAGCTGAAATGATAATCACCAGCCATTAGCCCAGTGGAGAACCCATGTCAACGTCGACTCAGCGCTCACTCTCTTTATGGCCCATTCACGTTTACTGGCATCAAATTACATTAAATTACAGCCCGAGAGCATGTGGGCCGTCTTCCACTGTCCACTAGGCTGCGCTGAAGTGGTTGACATTTAACAGCAGCTCTCCGCCTGCCAGTGGCTTATAGGTTTATCACAAGCAGACCCTGAGTCCTTCCCGAGACAGTCTCTCCAAGCTAGCTCCCTGTCTAGGTCTAATGAACCACTGTCTAGCATGAAAAGTGACTCCGATTAGGCACCCGGCTCAGCCTTTGTTGCACTCGGTGATGGACTGACGGTGCATGTGAAGCTGAAACGCTACACCCGCCATTGGATCTGGTCACTGCTGTTGATGTGTGTTTTCCAATGACGGTGGCATAATGTGTTGACACTCAAGCTTTCTGTGTGCGTGGGGGGTGGTGAGGGAGGTGAATAAAAAACAAAAAAAGAAAAAAACTTTGTCAATTAGTGAGTAGATGAGGTATGTCAACGAAGAAGGTGTCATGTCACATGAAGAAGCGTGAATAGAACCGGCGACTGCGATAACAACGACACCGACAACGACACGGACCAACCGAAGCGACCGACAACAAAGAAAACATCGTCGTTGACGGTGACGTTAAAGACGATCCGGCGACAAACGAGTGCATGCAGGAGCAGCAGCAGCAGCTTGTCTTCAATTACTCGGGTGTTGAGTTACCTGTGAACACCGCGTCAAGTAACTATCCAGAGGGAGAGAGAGAGAGAGAGAGAGAGGGTGAGTGATGGGAAGTAGGTTGGACGGTGGGAGTTCATGAAAAATTGTTCTCCTATCTCTCTCTCTCTCTCTCCCCGTCGTTGTTGTACAAGAAAACATGGTGGCAATGGAAGTAGAGGTGAGAGTTCTCCTTCTTTGAACATTGATGTGTGTCGCGGGTGTCGAGCTGGTGTCAGCTAGTCAGTCAGTCAGCGCTTTGTTTCGTTTTTTTTAATTCATGTGAATTATCGGTGTTGAGTGACGGTTGACTGGAAAACAACAACCGGAGTGGGGTGCTGGATGGATTCTGGTTGCAATCGAAATATAAATCAGCCGCGAGGGGCGGCAGGAATCGAAGCGACTTCGACTGGATGGTTGCACTGAATTTGGGATCGAGGTCGTCGCGTAACCCGAGAGAGGTTCTAAATGAATTGAGTAATGACAGTGCTGTCAGTTTCATGTTTCGAGTGTGAAATTGATGATTGGAAGGTTTTTTTTTTGTTTTGCGATCGAGAGACGTGGAACTTGCTTGTGAGAAGGTTGGTGGGGCATAGACTACCTTGTTCAGTTGCCAGCAGCTCGCCAGGGCCTTCAATTTCACAAGCCAAGTCACTGCTTTTGTAAAACTACAGAACCCCTTCGACCCTGTATGGTTCTTTCAATTTAGTTCATAAGGTCTACGGTTCGATTCCGGATCGATTCAACCATCCCTCTCGAGTTGTCTGTCAACGCTTAGAGAGAAGGCCTATCTTGACGACAATTATCTAGACACCGACGCCTGAGGGGGCTGTGGTTCGATTCCGGATCCATTCAACCATCCCTCTCGAGTCACTGCCAACGCTTAGAGAGAAGACTTGTGTAGAAGGAAGGACTAAAGGGTCCGCTTCTCGACGACAATTGTCTTAACACCGACGCCTAAGAGGGTTGTGGTTCGAATCCGGATTCAAACGACAACATTCAACGTCAAAGAAGAACAGCGAAAAAGTGGCATATTGGCAGTATACAATGCCCTGATCGACCCCTAAGGTTTGCGGTTCGAATCCGGATCCGTACACACCTATCTCGAGTCACTGTTTCTAGTGAGAGAGAACGACTGTGTGAAAAAGGAAGAACCTGCAGATCTTCACATTGTTTGGCTGCGTCGAAGGCATTCGACTTGACGCCGACGCCTCAGATGGTTGCAGTTCGATTCGGGATCCATTTAAAAATCTCTGTCGGGTAAGTGGCAGTGCGGCGGAAGGAATCTCTGTGTATGAAGGAAGGGCGAAGATGAGCATATTTTCTATAGACCACGGCTGCGTCGAGGAAAATCGTGTTGTAGTGGTTTGTGGTTCGAATCCGGACCTGGACTCAAACGACCATCTCTCTCGACCCAATGCCCATGCTCAGAGAGGATCACTGTTTTTAAAGGAATGACGAAAAGATGCGCGGTTTCTACAGTTCATGGTTGAGTCGAAATTTCCATCCAAGGTCTAGGGTTCGAATCCGGACCAATAGAGCCACCCATATCGGGTCACTGCCAATTTTTAAACAGATCGACTGTGTAGAACAATAGAAAATGCAAGTCTTTTCTTCAAACTTTATGACTGCATCGACAACAGTCACCTTAGAAGGCTGTGGTTCGAATCCGGACCCAAGCAACCATCTCTCTCTCGAAACAATCCCCGTGCTGATAGAGAATCACTGTGTAGGAGGGAAGGAGCATATTCTCAATACATCACTGTGGCGTCTAAGGTTGTCGCTTTGACTTGGACTCCTAAGGTACACGGTTCGAATCCGGACTGATTTCACGTTTCATTTCCACGGCCCCAACTCTCTAAGGTCACTCGGATTCAAACAGCAACGCTCCGGGTACAAGAACAAAAGGAACATAATTGCTAGAAACACTCGCTCGTGGTTCGAATCCGGACTCTCTTATCCACTGACTGAATGAGCGTAGAGGGACATCAATCCCCCAGCACATAATCATGTCACCGACGCAATCAGTCCTTGAGCTATATGGAAAGTCTCGCTGACGTAACGTAACTCGCACAGTTTCGTTTCGCTTCACTAAACACAAAACCTCTCTCGGCTGTCGGTTGCGTAGAATTAACATAAAGCCACTCAATGCGCCTAGGGTGATAATTTTATTCTCGAATTGAAACCCAACCCCACGCCAGCGTTCAGGGTAATCTGATATCAGATAATTCGTTTTCAGTTTTCAGTTTTTAATTTAAATGCCATAAAGTATTTTTGCTCAACTGACAGATCAAATTTATGTCAGAGATCGGTTGGTCTCTGAAACTGAGCCCCGTAATGTCAGTCAATCCGTCCGATTTCGGTTCAATTAGTTATTCATTCGGCAGGCACGAGTTATTTTATTTCACTTTTGCTTCAGCAATTTATTCAAACTCTCTCGTTTTTTTAGGAATTCGCTGAAACCGCCATGAACGAGCTTCTGGGCTGGTATGGCTACGACGGGGTCGATCGACTGGATTTGTCAACGAAAACCTCACGACTATTGCAGTCGGCAGCGGCAGCAGCCTCCACCACTGGCGGCAGTCACATGGAGAGGAAGCGCAGCCACAGCCGAAATGACATTAGTCAACGAGGCGGTGGCGGTGGCGCCGGCGGTGGTGGCGACAGCACAACTTCGGACCATGACACGCACAGCTCTAGGGAAGACTCGAAGAGTCCAAACTCTGCCAAGGCAGTCGAAGAGAAACCAGGTAATTCAAGGATATAATTATCCCCGTTTGGATAGCGTAAAAAAAATATAATGACGACTACGAAACTGAACTCATTACTAGGTAGGGGGTGTGGTGTCATGGATGCCACATGCATCTGTGGCGATGATCATTAAATCGGGCAAAAGACGAAAAGTATAAATTATTCCCGGGTAATCGAATCCTCATGTCCAGTTAATGGCAAAGAACAGCGCACTCTCCTGTCGGTCTCTTTTTTTTTCGTTTTTCATTTCAGGGTATCGGTTGTGTTTGAAGAGTGAGGAATGGGGGGAGGGAGGGGGGATGGTTAATTCACGCGAAGGGTTTGTTCATTAGAGGAGGAGTGCAAGTTTGTGTAACAACGAATCTGAGAAGTTCATTATAATTTGTTCTGACCTTTTTTTCGTTGGTTTTCGTGTTATATTTTTTTTTGTGTTCCCCGTAATTACGTTGTACGTTGCATTTTGTTATCAGTTTTCGTTGCGGCAGTGTGGAGCGATCATGTTCGCGGTGGGGATGGTTGGAGAAGAGAAATATTTTAACATTGAATAATGTCTAATGAATGGACACATCCCTCTGTATGTCGTTGCTCGTTTTGCGTACAAATTGAAATTCGATTCTGTCTAGTGTTCGTCATTTGCGACTGGATAAAAATGATTAGATTAGTGAGTGAACACATCCCTACGTTGTTTGATCTTTGCTTATTTGTTCGCAGATGCTTAAGATTAAATGTTAATGGTTCAGAAAGGAACATCAAAGACTGAGATTTTAACAGTTGCTGTCTTTTCGTCTTGGAGAAAAAAAAAAAAAATGGACAAATATTGAACGTACCCAAATTTTATACTGAGTGAAGATCAAAATTGGATTACAGTCGTTCGAAGCTCAAAGGATGAACCTTGGCGACTCCCCCAAGGACTTCTCTTCCATAAAAGTCAAGTTCCACACACACTCAATAATTTGTCGCGACAATTTGTTTGGAAACCGTTGTTGATGGACCGATGGACCCAATCGTCAATGTTACAACAACACGGCAGGCTTGCTTTGCGGTAGACAAAGCATTCTAACATTTGCGCTGCAGGAAATCGTCACGACAGATTGTTGGGTCTGGACCCGGCTTATACAAATTCTGACAAATTTCGAACCACCCCGAAATGGTAATGTAGCACTGAGTGACGTCAAAATTTCGATTTAAAGCGGGTCTAGCTTGGAGGATACTTATATATAGAGCCCAATCAAGGAAAAAGAGATTTCGTCCTCCCTTCCTAAGAAAAACTCTTCATCCAACTTGCCACAAAATTGATCCAGATTTCGACAATGTCAGAATAAAAGCAATAATAAAGCAATACAAAGTGTCTTAGACTCTGTATGAAACCTCTGATAAGGAGCAACATTGGCACCTAAATTTAATGAGTGACGTCAAAATTTCGACCTCATTTCTTCACTGGACTCAACCTATGTCGAACCCTCCCTAAGTCGAACTCTCTCTAAGTCGAAATTCTCCCTAAGTCGAACTTTCCCAAAGTGGAACTCTCCCTAAGTGGAAACTCTATCTAACTCGAGCTTTTTCGCCATATTTTACATACATTTCACTTAATTTTCTAACAAAAACCTCTCTATGCGTCGAAACTCTCTCTAACTCGAACAATTTATGGTGTCCCTTAACAATTCGACTTAAGGGGAATTCCAATCCCATTCACCATGCGATTCAAAGAGGCAATGATTAGTTTTGTCTTCATAAATCATTGCTCTAAGTAATTATTAAACACCTACTTATAACATCAGACCTCTCCTCGAATATACCAGGTCTCCATCCTGTGTACCTCAGCCCCTTAATTCGAACGGAAGCTGTCTAACGGAGACTGTCTTACATCCAAGGGTCTAGTGACTTTGCTTTATCTGTAGCCCCTCAGTCTAATTTCAGCCTGAACCTAATGGGAGCGTCGTGGTGTCTTCGGCTTGGACTCAAAGACGCGGGAAGACTATATCATCATCAAGTGCAGACTATATCAAGATGTCTTGGCGTTTTTCCCGACTTAAGAGGGTAGCGTGTGCGACTCTGGAAAAAGTGAGCACACAGCCTCCATTATCAACAAAAATTAAACTCAAACGCGACTCCAAGAAAAAAAGCGTGAATGCTGTTTTTTTTATGGTATAAGTAATGTTCACTTCTCCAGCCCGAAGAATCTTCAACTCCGAACCAGTGGGACAACGCAATAGAGGCCGCCCACGGAGTCGATGGCGCACCCAGGTGGAGAAGGACCTCAAGCAACTTGGTGTGCGCACTTGGAGCCAGCTGGCTAAAGATCGTGCCAGGTGGAGAGGCTTGTTGGTTGAGGCCAGGATCTACCCCGGTCTAATGCACGGATTTATGCACAAATCTATAAGGATATCCCAAGAACTGTAGGCACAGCGAGTCATAAACCAAAACAATGAAGCAATATTCACATCACAAAAGTATGCATACCACGTGTAAATCACGAAGAGACATCTGGTCACATCTACCGTGGTCAATTTCGTGGCGACTCCTCAATAAATGGATCTCGCAAGAGCACATGGATATCTCAAGAGAACTATCTCAAGACCAACGTGCGTTAAAAGCGTCTGCAACCAAAGCATAGACAGGCCATTTATTGGTGATCTAAATTTCGTGACGGTTTTGGTTTATGACCCAACACGCCTATGGTTTTTGAGATATCCTAGTAATCGCTTTAGAAAACTGCTTTCAAGATTTTTTCCTTGGAGTCTCATTTGAATTTAATTTTTGGTAAGAAAGCAGGCGCTGAGAAGCTAGGCCCAGGTCCGCCTCGGACTGTAGCGCCACCCTTATTATTATTATATAAGAAAGCAGGCGCCTTTATACTGTATCCAAACTTTGCGAAGGACTGCATGTGATTTAAATCCTTGTTGTAGATTTGCAAACTCAACCGAGTGCCTGGTACTCGCTTGGTTCATCGAACAAGAACCCAAAGTTGAACGGAATTCATTGTATAGGCTCTAAGGCTGGTGTTCACGTTAGCTCAACCAAACACGTCTTTCCTCCTGGAAATGTTTCCGGTCAGCTTCAACTCCTGTTGCCCTGAGTCTGTAACTCTTCCGATTGTCTCTTTTTTTTTTGTCCGAGTCTGTCAACAAACCCATCACAAAATTGCCTTGACTTTCGCTCATACACACTTTCTAATATTATTGGTCTCTACATGCCCTTACAATTCTCTAGCTACTCACCTCCTTGGGGCTTCAATTCCATGGCCCTCTTCACGCAGTATTATCAGTTAGTAAATCAATTCAACTCAGTCGGGTGACGCTTAAAAGATAGGAATCTGAGGGGGTTTAGTGTCGAGCCCCTCTCTTATTCTTAGAGACAAACTCGATTTGATCGGCGTTAAATTTCCACAAGTCATCTTGAGATCTCGATAAGTTCCAAATTTCAAAGAACAAACGAATTGCTTACGACATCGCAAGGGCTTGCGCTACAGCCCGTAGAGGGCCAGGGCCTAACTACTCAACAACAACTCGTGCTGTGCATGCTATTCTTCTCTCACGAGGGGAAGGGACCACCGTTTTATGCCGACTCCGAACGGCCAAGTCTGAGTAGCTTTTTCTAGACAATTATAGCTCATTGAATATTATCAGTGACTCGAAAGAGTAATTTATTTTTGGTCGTACCGGCCGAGCATCGAACCCAGGCAGCGAGGTTAAGTTGCGCAACAACGCTTCGCAATGTGTTCGACTGAATTAGAGACTCTCATGAAAAGTACGTACCCTTTATGGAAGAGAATTCGATTTGAAACCTACTCAAAATGTCACTGCCAACTGCCAAAATGTAGACCCATCGAGAGAACAAACACAGCCTCAAGTACACTTATTTGCCAGTGCCCACGAAAAATGATCCCATTTTACAAATGTTTCCTCACATTGAACAGAATTTCCATCACCATCCAACCTCTTTCAAAAAAGCATCCCATCTCATCTCATTGCAACCAACCTCAGTGATATCATTTACTCACATCCAGGTTGTAGAGGAACAAAGGAATCATTAATCATTTTCAACTACACAACATGAACACCAAATAGAAAATCAAAAAATCAGAGAAGAAGAAAATGAAAACACTCCATCTCTAGGAGAGTTATGAAACTTCATCCACAGGAGAAATACGAGCAGTGTGTGCTCGTCCTGACCCAAGCACCTCTCATTGGTACGCATTCTCACTCCAATCTGGAAGAATCCATCCATCTCGGCAGCAGAGCACTGCTCATTAGATCGAAAGTCGAAGGATACAACTTTTGGATGAGGAATGAATTTTCGATACACCCCCAGGGGTATCCTGTTACTCAGAGAGAAGGCTTACCGTCTTTCTTTTTGCCTGCATGCTCGACTAAAGTTGATTAAAAGCTTACATCTACATGTATGCCCGAGAGGAGAAACCTCATGAAACCATTAAAGCGTAGAACATTTATCCTCTATTCCAGTGGACAGTTACTCACACCAGGTTTCTCTTGTTTCATTTCAGATTACAACAACTGCGTGTGGTGCCGTCGACCGGTGCCGGATAATTCGACAGACTTCCTCACAACAGCCGACGGGCCGAGGTACTGCTCGGAGTCGTGCTTCACGCAAAGCAGACGGGCCTCGTTCAAGAAAGCGAAGACGTGCGACTGGTGCCGGCATGTGAGGCATGCCGTCAGCTATGTCGACTTTCAGGATGGTGCTTCACAATTGCAGTTTTGCTCGGACAAGTGCTTGAATCAGTACAAGATGCAGATCTTCTGCAAAGAAACCCAGGCGCACTTGGACATGAACCCCCACCTACGCGATAAAGGACTCGAGACGGCCAGTGGCAGCGGAAGCTTGATAACGCCGGACTTGTGGTTGCGCAATTGCCGCAGTCGATCCGCGTCCCCGGCGTCGACGGTCTCGGTCTCACCCACCCCAACTGCGGGACCAAATCCCAATCAAGCTGCAGTGACTGCTGTTCAACCTCATAAACCCATCATCTCAGTGGCGCCGGTCGCAAAGTTGATGTCCAAGAGCCCCGGCATCATGAATAATCGACAGTCGCCCAAGCACAGTCGGAAAAAGCGCCCCTCCCGGACTGGCACTGCCAGTGTGGGACCGCTGAACAACACCAGCAGTGCAAGCAGTAGCAACAACAACAACAACCCTAACAGTATAAACAACAATAGTCTTAACAGCCACCTGAACCTGAGCAGCAAGTCGAAGATCTTGACAAGCAGTCTGAACGCGAGCCCCAAGCACCCGCCGCCGAAGCCTTTTCCAAGCGTGCAGGACTTGCAGCACATCAGCGCCCCGCCCATGTCGCCCATAGACGGGCAAGCGCCACCGCCGCAACACCCTCCAAACAGGCCGTCGAATTTGCCATGCGGCTTCTTTCCGGGCTCCTCGTTCCCGCCGAGACCGCCATTCATGCCGCAACCTCACCCGAGATTCTTCGGCGGCATGCCACACCTCCTGCAGCCGCATGACGTGAGCTCGGGTCTGCTAGGAGCTCCGCCACCTGTCACCGTGATGGTGCCGTACCCGATCATCATCCCTCTGCCGATACCGATACCGATTCCGTTGCCCATAATGGATTTCATCAAGGCTGCACAAAAGAAAGAAGAGGCCACTCCGGCTCCGTCTGAAAGCACTACAAGCAGGGACGAGTCCAAGTCGACAGAGTTCGACGAGCCCCTCGACTTCACCAAGTCCAAGGACGAGGAGGCCGACTCGCTCCCCGCCGAAGTGCCCTCGGACGATGAGGAGGACAGCTCCAAGCAGAAACTGCCGCGATTCAAGACCACCCGGTTGCACAGTAAGCGACTAGTGACGGCCTCAACGTCTCAGCCCACCTACCCACCGACGACGGTGTCGCCCTCGAAGGAGCAGCCTCAGGCCACATCGAGTGAATGCAGCCGACCTCTGCGGAAGCGAAAACGAATCATAGACTGCGACTTTCAGCGCATGCCTTCCTCGAGCAAGGAAGCCGACGCCGAAGACTCAAGCAGCGCACAAGCGAGCAGCGGCAAGCAAAGGAAATGAAATGCTCCGCTGTGCTGATCGCTTGAATACTCTCTGTGCAATCGATTCTTGTGGTTCCACACTGTCGTCGTCGTCGTCGTCGTCGTCTGGAAAAGAGGTGCATTTTCTTTTCTTCTTCTGTCTTCAATCATTTCTTCCTTCTGCTTCGTCAGACGAAGCCGGAGAGCCGGAGGACGGGCGACCGGTGAAACGTGGACTCGAATAGGACACTCATCTGCTTTACTTAGTTTTTAGATTATTCTTCGATAGTAGATTTGTAGATCTATAGGAATGTATATGTATGTGTAACTTATTCTAGAAATCTCCTAAGTTAAGTATTTCCGTTTTGTTTCGTATCGTTTCTCCTCCGATGTTTTTCTTTTTTTATTTTTTTACATAAATTGAACCAGTCTTGGTTGGACACAAGAATTGTTTTTTTGAAAATAAATATGAACAAATCATGGCGGAAGTTGTTTTACTTGCGAGCAGAGACAAGACCAACCGACACGCCCGAGGACCCTCACCAAGCGACGTTAGAAGCAACGCCACAAAAGCCTCGTCGAAAAGAAAAGAAAAACAACCATCGTCAAAGTCAAAAATATAGTTTCTCTTTGCCATTATTGCATCCATAGACAACGTTTGTATATGTAAAAAGGAAAACTCGACCGCTTATCAACGCCGCCATGTTTAAGAGGTAATAACTGCCCGCAGTTCGAAGTAACCGCCACCATTAATTGTACAAGTCCCACAGAGATATCTGTCCATCCTGCCCGGCCGCAGCCATAATTGGTGAGTTCCAGCTGGAGACCTTGCCGTTCGAATAGGCGATGTCCATAATGCCGCCTGTCTTGTGTTCGGTCAGCACGGCCAAGGGACGCAGGCTTTTCCACGAGAATATTCGTATTCTTCCATCCCAGCCGGCGGTGGTGAAGACCTTTCGATCGTTTCGAATGCGTATGCAGTTGACGCCGGGATTCTTGATCGGGATCTCTTGGATGGGCGTAAGCTCGAGGGCCGTGCGATGGAATGTAACAGCAGTCAGTTTGTCCTCGGTGCCACCGATCACTCCTCGATTGGTGAGCACATCGAAGTCAACGCACATGGCTCCGCCGATGTCGAAGTGCGCCTCGTTGAGGACCTTCTCTGTGCGCAGGTCCCAGGTTAGAAAATCGCCACTCTCGTAGCCAGCCACAACCATGTCCTGGCCGCCACAGTTGAGCATCTTCACGCAGGCGAGCTGACCGATTTTCAGGCTCTCATCTGGCACGAGGAGGGTTTGATTCTGCCAGTCCCTGATGTGAATCACTCCGATGGTGTTGCTGTTCCGCGGATAGGCCAGCGACTCGTGATCGGGGCTGTAGTCAGTGCGGCAGAAGGCGTCGTGGTTTGCTTCCGTCGTCCTCTCAAGCACATAGCCAGCGTTTGAGACCGACCAGCACTTGAGAGTGCCTCCTTTTTCCTGAGTAATGAGCTGGTCCTCTGTGTGGTGCATGGACGTGACTGGTTCGGTTCCAGCGACGAAATTCAATCGACAGCGATTCGTCTAGGGAGGGTACGTGTTGTTGCATGAATTTGAATGGTTGTTCCGTTTGCACTTACTTGTAGATCCCAAAGGAATACGTTTCCCTTGAGGGTGCCTGCGAGCAGACGCTGGTCCTGGTGGAATGCTAGCGAATTCACAGAGTCCATGTCGGTGTGACGGAGGACGAACACGGGATCAGGTGGAAGCACAGACATGACGACGACGCGAATTGAGGAAAAACCGAATTGATTTAATGCGAATCCGTCGGGGATAGACGGGTCAGGGTTTGCAATGCGATATTTACAACACGAGAGCAGGAAAGAAATGTCAGCTTGTCAAAGAAAACAGCTGTCTTGTGTTGACAGAGGGAGATGTATGGAGTCATTGATAGAGGACGCTGTTTGATGGTTGTGGCATTGGGTGCGTGTGGTGGGTAAGACAGTAGAGTGTGGTGAAGAGGTTTATGAACTGGGTGCTGGTTAAAAGGGATGATGTGGATAAAGGGAGACCGTGAATAAAATGGATAAACGGGTGGAAAACCGTCAGAGAGACGAGACAGATAAGGGAATGAAGGAGTAGACGATAAAGGGAACTCGTTAGGACGAGTGAAGGCCTAGAAGACAAAGAACAACGAGCTGGCCAGGAGACTCGATTTCGATTTCGACAAACGCCAAGACGAGTGAAGGCCTAGAAGAAAAAGAACAACGAGCTGGGCAGGAAACTCGATTTCGATTTCGATTTCGACAAACGTCAAGACGAGTGTGGGTTTAGAATAAGAAGAAGAAACAGGACAGGCTGTGAATTTAGAAAGCTTGCAAAAAAATGCTTTCTTCGGATTATTGCGGACGATCCATGACCTAGGGATCTGCTGATACTCTGAGGAGTGTAAAGACACACTCAAGGGGAAGATGAACTGAGCTACCACCTTGTTTGAAGAACCCTAGGCCATGTAGAGAGTGTAAAGACGTAAGACGTGTAAAGACGTGTTTGAAGAACTCTAGGCCATGCAGACACTGAGAGGGGAAGGTGAACTCAGCCACCTTGAAGAACCCTAAGCCATGCAGAGAGGAGTGTAAAGACGTACTCAAGAGGAAGGATAACTCAGCCAACTTCTTGAGTGGCGATCCCTAGATTTTGTAGACAGTATGAGAAGTATAAAGACAAGAGGAGTGGAAGGTGGGTTGTGTGACATTGAAGCCTGCCAAGACCTCGAATCATCACAACTTCTCCTAAACATTCTCATTGGACTCAATGGTTCAATTGGAGCAGCGGGCCTCCACTTGGCCTCCAGTTTGATATCATTCAATTATCGCTGAGTACATCACTTATCCACAATATCATCGCCTCCTCAGTTCAACCGACCACCGCATGCAACCACAATGCCCAGAGGAACACTTAAAAATGCATTTACGTTGAAATCGAACTCTAAACGAACCACAGCCCCGCCTTATTGTTTCATGGCCTGTTCGGAGAGAGCCACTTAAATGTTCATTTGCGTGAACCACACACGGTCACACCTGGCATTGAATGAAACATTTACGCTTCGGTTTTTTTTTTATAGTTCTCCCACACAATTTCCGGATAGATGGATGGACATTGCACTGCAAGGCCGCCGCGGAACATCACTTCCTCGTTGATGACCAGCTGGACATCCGTGCGAGGACCTGTTGATAATTAAACCGCCCCATTGCGTGCTGGGATTCGCACTCTATGGTGCTGTGGTTGTTTTTGTTTCTTTCTTTTCGCAATACCCCTTGGGGCCATTCAAAATCACACACACACACACACTGAAGAGGAACCATACAGATGGGAATAGAAAATTCCGCAGTTCTTTCGAATGAATTTAGAAGTCTCCAAAGTCAAGGTCCCACATTGCTTGCCAGTTAATTGAATCAAATCTTCGACGTCACAGCGCACATCTCCGCCGCCGCATTGGGCCATCCTGTAGGTGAGGTCTTTCAGGAAAGAGGCCACAGGCCAGCCGTACAAACCAGCCAACATATTGCAATTAACCTTATCGTCCAACCAAACCAATTTAAAACTAGCTTCAGTGCTCAACTTTGCTCGTTATTATGAAAACTAATTAAAATTTGTTGCTGGACGTCACCATTGTTGCTGGACTCAGAGAGGACAGAGAGGATAGAGGGACAGAGTGCGAGACAGAGACCGTGTTGAGGTAAAGGTGCCGAGTAAATGCTTATATCGTCAGCGAATTGGATTTTTCTCTCCTTTGCCACCTTCACAGGCAGTGTTTACAGGTTTACGATGGATTTAATGTTATGAGGTAATTTTTGTTCACCCCTTGCGATGGGGGCACAAAATGAGCAAAATGAGAGGAGGTTTTGTTAGCTACGACCATCAAGTTGCGGTTGAGATTGCAGTTGATAAGGGCGAAAATATCACCCGCTGGCGTAAAGGTCTGTTCATTATAAGTTTTCCAGTGACCTATGCACCATGTTAGTGTTGTATCTCTGAGGATGGAGGAGTCCTCGGTATCCAGGCAACAACAATCCAGCCTATGCGCACCCTTGTCGGCATTGATCGGATAAATTTTGTGGGATTTTCGAGACGGACGGGAAAAGGTAATTAAAGTTGGAAAGGCCACAAATCATGGTGGGTTTGGGATCGATTGTGAATTGATTATCATTTGAAAGTTTCCCAAAGACTGGTGACTATCAGTGATCGGCACAGTGAATGGGATGAAAGGCGGGGACCGCCTTGTACACACTTAGCTCGTGTTCGCGGACACAGCTTGGAAGTTCTTCCCCTTGTTCACAGTCCATCTAATTCCATCCTTGTTCTTTTACAGATTCCTCAAGCGTGAGTTTCGTCGAAGACAGGGTGAAGAATCTCAATCTCAATCTCTCTCTCGTGGCGTAGTGAGTTAGTGCGTCGACTCATACGCAGAGGGTGTCAGGTTCGAATCCGCAATCTATCAACTTTCAATACTCAAGGAGTCTGTCTAGAAAAAGCATAGAGAGTTGGCATAAAAAACTGTAGGTCCCCTCCACTCGTGAAAGAACGCACAACACGAGTGGTTTCTGAGAAACCAGGCCCAGGTCCGCCTCGGACTGTCGCGCCGCCAATATTATTATTATTATTTTTCGCTGTGTTAACTCATCTCATAAATGAAGAGTTCTCCGCCTCGTACACGCTTGATTCACAGTTTTGGACGCCAGAGGGAATAAATTCCATCAAATATCCCCTCATGTCCTGGGACTGGGTCAATCAGGAAACGTCAGCTTTTCGCCTCCTCGCTCCCAGAACAAACTCACTCCCAGACTCACTCAGTTCGCGGCTTAAAATGACTGTGAACATCGTCAACACCACCGCAGGTGTTCAAAGGAACTCTCAACGGGTGCGAATATCATCCCATTGTCTCGGGGAATTAAATACATCCCCGAATGATGTGTGAAGTCTGCTTCAGTCACCTCTCCCGGTGGTTCTCTCCACATCAAATTAGCTATCCGAGAGTTCACTCAATTTAGCAGCAATTTATCGTCACAACACACTGCACGCTTTTAAATTTAATTTTTTACCGCCCGAGAATGGTGGCATGAATTTTGCACTTTTTCGAAACAAGATTCCCGACATTAATTGGACGTACGGTTCCATACATACATGTGTATATGAAAGCGCGACCTTTACATCATCGAATGCAGTCTGGTGACCTTATCACGGTGGGGATGACGTGGCGTGTGGCTTCGTTAAAAATGCATTTACCTGCGAATATGTGTCATATGGAAGTTTATTCGATTTTCATCTATTTGATGCATTTCTGAAATTTCTCTCCGACTGACTGGGTGTGCATGTGTGGCTTTCGTGCAATGCAATGGTTTGGAATTAGTCAGGGGGAATACTGAGCTCAAAGAGAACGTTACAATTTATGTATTTTAATGCGCTTTTGAAATTCTAAGCATAAGTGGATTATGCAGTTAACATGTGTGTGTGTTGGAAAGGAGCATGAGAGTGGGGATTAAATATTCATGCGGAGGGATGTAAGATTCTCAGGATTTCCCCTGCTCTCCACCCTAGGCTACCGTAACATACCAAAATAGCCAACTCTATGAATTTGTCCTTCAAGCTTTGAGACGCAACGATGAAGGGGATTCTTACGTGTAGCCTGAGAGGCCTTTAGATTCTTAGACGGTAGATCTGTCATAAAGAACACTTGTAGACCACAAAAGACGATAGTCCTCTCTGCCCCGTCTCTGCCTTAGAGACTTCCTCCAAGACCTCCTCTAACCTCTTCCTTTTCAGTTTGAGTAAAATTTCAGAATGACTGCGCAACACTCTGGCATGACGGGTATGAGGAAGGTGTTAAGAGGAGAAACGCGCATCACAATGAGCTCATCAGGACAATAGCTAGACGTGACTTACGCGTCTAACCACTTAACCTAACCTAACCTTGTGCAGTGACGTTGCTATAACCTACTTCGCCACAACTAATGACTTGCCCAAGAACTAACACATCACAATTTTCGAACCCAGTCATAAGTTCCGTCATTAGCGAGCTCTACATGCTCACAACTTGGCTTAACCACAAACTAGGGAAAATGTTTACAAAGTCTATTCACATTTACTTACAGTCGGGTACAGCCTGAGTAGGACATTCACAGGAGAGGAGGTAGAAATCAGAGGTCTCTTAAAAATGAACGCGAAACTTTAGATGATTGATATGATGTTCAAGATCCATCCACGATGTAAGTACACGAGGACATTACTTAACCAATTGTTTACAAATAGACCTTAATTCGCTGACTTACATGCAAACTAAGAACGGCTCACAAATGGAACCTTGTGGCTTACCATACATCACACAGCTGTAAGAGTAATGAAAGATCTAAGATCTAGACAGTCGCAAGAGGAATGAAAGATCTAAGATCTAGACAGTTGCAAAAGGAATAAAATATCTCAGGCCGCAAAATAAACAGACAGTCGTTGACAAATACTAAAAAATGACGGACCACGTGCAGAACCTTGCGGTACCCCGTGCATTACGCGCTTGCAATAGGACTGTTTCTGTCTCCCACCTCAAACTTTTTGAGAGAACCTTCTTAGAACAATTTAAGAGATGCCATGGTTAGGTTTTAGTGGCTGCCACACTGGCCCGTTGTAGAAGATGTAGTTAGTTTATTATAAACTAGCTCGTGAGAGAGAGAGAGAGAGAGAGAGAGAGATTGTGCATTACACGATTGCAAGAGGAGGATTAGGTTAGAGTCACCGACTACCTTAAAGGTAGAAGTAGGCCCGTTGTAAGAGATGCCATAGTTCCTTATAAAGAAGCTCGTGAGAGAGAGAGACTGTGCATTACGCGATTGCAAGAGGAGGGTTAAGGTTAGAGTGGCCAACTACCTTAAAGGTAGAAGTAGGCCCGTTTTAAGAGGTGCCATAGTTCCTTATAAAGAAGCTCGTGAGAGAGAGAGACTGTGTATTACGCGATTGCAAGAGGAGGGTTAAGGTTAGAGTGGCCAACTACCTTAAAGGTAGAAGTAGGCCCGTTTTAAGAGGTGCCATAGTTCCTTATAAAGAAGCTCGTGGAGAGAGAGAGAGAGAGAGAGAGAGAGATTTTGCAGTACACGATTGCAAGAGGAGGATTAGGTTAGAGTGGCTGACTACCTTAAAGGTAGAAGTAGGTCCGTTGTAAGAGACGCCATAGTTCCCTATAAAGTAGCTCGTGAGAAAGAGAGAGAATTATATCCAAGAGCAAGAGAATTCTCTCCAAGAAAGCAAAGAATTACTGAATGGTTGCTGTTAAATCGCGATCTCATCCCCACCATCAAGCAGACCATAGCTGTAGAGCAACTATGACCTTGTGGTAGGGAACTTACTTAGCGGTCCTGGAGACGCTGCTACTGGTCGCCAAGCCGAAGCTGTCTTGCGTCCGTGACGACTTGGCCTTTAGACGGGATGTACAGTCTTTCTCTCCATATCAAAACAGAAGGCTCCGCTTAATGCCTTCCGAACTAAAACCACATCTTGGCCGAATACAACAAAGAATACTTCTCCAAATAGGCACAAAGTTGCTTAGTTCATTTGACAGCCATATTCGCCAACAATTCGAACATCCTTTGACATGGCTTATCCACGCGACTAATGGGTTTGACATCGGATTACTTTTTGACATTAGCTTTATTATTAATGCTGAAAATTGTAAGTATTATACCCCGCCCTCTTACCCCTCCCAAACCGCGCGAGGGGAGTCATTTTAGTTACTATTTGTTTTTTAGTACATTTAGATTGATTCTTTGAATGCATTTTAGTATTTATTTATTTTCAGGTGGTTGGATTAGTTTATGTTCGTTAAATCACAATATTTCACTGCTTCTAATTTAAATGAATTTTTTTATTATGTCCCGCCCTCACACCCCTCCCAAAACGCGCGAGGGCAGTCTTTTAGTACATTTAGATTTACTTTTAATTCTTTTTAGTATTAACTTATTTTTTAGCCTCGCCCTCTTAGTACACTTATATGTTGTTTAGTACCTACATTTAAAAATAACTAGAAATTATATTTTCTTTTCTTGTTTATTTTTAAGTGGTGTTTCTCAATTTTTTTCCTTAAGGTAATTATTTTAATTCGATTAAGTTTAGTACATCTCACAGCTTCTGACTTAAATTTGTTGTGGTTTTTTAATTATGCACATGCAGTGAGGTATTTTTTATTATTATGCCCCGCCCTCTTACCCCTCCCAAACCGCGCGTGGGGAGACAATTTAGTATTTAATTTTTTATTTTGTGTCCCGTGTGAAATTTATGTCTTATTTCTTTTTTAGTACACTTTTAGATTAACGTTTATATTTGTCTTTTGCATTTATTTAAAATTTATTTAAATGATTAGATGTTTAATATTTATATTCCATTGTTCCTGATTTAAATCTCTTGACATTTTTTATTACGTTTAAATTATTACGAAACATTTTAAGAACGACCTGAAAGCTGCTTAAAAATGTCTAAATTTATCTGACACACCAGATTCACTTAATTCAATACACTTACATTCGACACTTCCCTAATATCAATTACAGACAAACAATCACGACCAGTGACCACCGATGACCTTCCGCCACAGCTGGTCCCAGACAAAGGACATGGCTTGAAAAAAAAAAAAAACTACCCAAACTGAGTGCCCCTTAAAATTGCATTACTCGCTCACGCACCCATCCGTCCGTCGCAGGTGCTGTGTAAATGAACAACAAACTGCCGTAGAGCTGTGCAATTATCTCTCGAAATGACAAACACATTTCGCAAACTCAATTCAATTACCTCGTCCTTTGATGTCAGACTTTTCAAAGCGACAACGCACAAAAAACAGACAACAAGAAAAAAAAAACCAACGAACATGGGCATATCGTAGGTTCGTACATAAAGTATATAAATAAATAATTTAAATTGGCGCGGCTTGCAAACGCAATTCAGTGGAGATTCAAATTCGCTTCGCACTCGGTTCAGAATCAAGGAATCTCCTCTTCGTTTCAAATAAACATCATTGAAACGTGCGGATGGTGGTGGAATGGTAGATGGTAGCACTGCCCGACGGTGGTGGCGTCTGGCACGTCTAAACAAGGATTGATAGAGCAACAATTTTGTATTTTATTTTCGCCATTTAGTGGGCACGCTAAGTGGAAACAGATCTCCGGTCCTTGTCACTGTTTCTCATTGAATATGAGCCTTTTTCTTTTACACTGCGGTTCAGTATCTTCTTGTTTGCGGGGTTTACTTTTAAATTTCCATAATTTTTGCCTTCTCTGGTTTTTATCTTTCCCCCCTTTGTCTGAGAAGTGTGTACCCGCGAAATAAAATTTATTGGTCCTGTACTTTTTCCTTTGCCTGAAAATTCAACTGAACGAAAGGCCATGAGGCACTGGGGGGAAGGGCAAATGCCACAGGCTCTGGGCAGACAAGGGCAGATGCCTAGACCAAGAGCGGGAGCATAAAGCTGAAGCAAAGGACTTCGTGAAAAAAGGCGATAATTAACTACGGCGATGGTGATGAACTCTCTCGCTGGGATTCACTTCGTGGAATTATCCCGTCGATATTCGCCTCTCCGTCGAATGGTGGCTGTGGATTTAATTTCGAAATAAATGTTTGTGTTTGAATTTCTCGTCTCCGGTTAACTACAAAGGACTCGTGTTAATTTTCAGTTCAGTGTGCAGTTCATTCTGTCGCGAGATAATTATACTTCATTTTTGGTTTATTAACCTTGCACAGATATGCGCTGAAGGTCGGTAGACCTTCCTCCGGCAAACGCAAAATCAAATTCAAATTGACTTCGGTCGGGTTGAAGTGATACGAAAAGGTTAGGGAAAGGCTTTTGATTGCTGTTAGGTGAGATAATTCAGAAGTGACATTTAAAGGAGTGACGATACGATTATGTTGCTGTTTGCCTTTTAGAGGCTTTAAGTGGACTCGAGATGGAAGAGTGAAGGTCGTTAATTTTTGTGACAACCACATTTGTTACTTGACTGTGGACATCTTTGTGAAACATACAGTCAGCTAAAACAAAAGGATGGACTGAAGAAAGGGTGTGAATGAAACTGGGGTATTTTATTAGCTACCAGGGAGCTACCAGGGAAGCACGCGTTTTGGCATTCTATCGTCGTCACATCCAACGTCGCTCAGCCTAAAACGGAAGGAAAGGGTCTTAAGAACCACACATTTCTGCTTCCTCCCACCTTGGTCCCCTTTAAGAAATAGAAAAATTGTTCAGGAGGAATTGCGGTAGGTAGCGAGTAATGACTCTGAGCGAAGTTCGAGAAGTCGTTTGTTTGCGAATTTCAAAGGGAAGGTAAAAGATGACAAAAATATCATGTGACTGATTTCAAGCAAAATTTTTGTTCAAAAATTTACTTTGGCAGGTATTTTTGTTTTGCCCCGCCCTCTTACCCCTCCCATATCGCACGTGGGGAGACATTTTGAATTTAAATTATTTTAGTCATTTTTAGAACTTTTTTTTACCTTTTTTAGTACACTTGAAATTCGCTTTAAATTCTTCGTATGTATATTTTTTTATTTTTATGTGTTTTTTTGTACTCTTAATTATTTTAATTCAATTGTTACAACTTTCTTTAGCACACCTCACAGCTCTCGATCTAAATTGTTTGTGATTTGTTATGATTTTTGAATTAAATATAGTTAGTGTGGTAATTATTGTTATTTTGCCCCGAACCGCGCGAGAGGACACAATTTAGCACTTATTTGTTTTTTAGAACACTTTAAATTCACTAGAAATTCCTTTTTATTTTTTAAAGTTAGTTATGTTTGTTGTTTATTTTTAAGACAATTATTTTAATTAAATTATCACTCCCTTTAGTATAATTAACAGCTTCAATTTAGTCCTAATTTGTTTTTTAGTACACTTTTTAGATTCAAGTTTAAAAACTTTTGTATACTTTTTGTTTGGTTTTCTCTTGCATGATTTGATTATTTTCGGGTAATTTGTAAATTGTTTAAACTGTCTCTACATTAAATTTACTGTCGTTTGCTATAACTTTTAAATTATGAAGGAACATTTTAAGGGTCCTCCATACCTGTCAAGCTGGTGTTTAGGTCAAAATTGGTCTGCTTTGTCTAGTCGAGATCTACTTCGCTAAAAAGTTTAGACACTCAGTGTACCCCACTCTGCCTCAGTAGACTGTTTAGATTAAAACTGAAAAACTCAACGATGAATGAGCAAATTAATCTCACAACGGAAGCGAAAAATTCGAGCTCTTTTCAAGGGGGATCCAAACAAACAAAAAAACAATCACTCGCTGAAAAGGCCTGAACTTCCCCGAATCCCGAACCCTACACCACATCCTCGCAGTTCATGCAATTCGCCGGTAATGGTCTACTCTCTTCTCCATTCCGTAATCTATCAAATATCTGAAAAGTACATATCCAGAACAGACAAAAGAGAAAAAGAGAAACATTTAAAGGACATGAGGGCATTAAGTAGCAAGATAATCACACATTCCTGGCCCATAACCCAAGCAGAAAATGTTCACTTAAGTTATTGCCATTGGACATGTATCCGAATACGAAATCTATTCGATTCCCTCTTCCACACTTAGTCGTGTCGCATCTCCCCACCTAGTGTAGATTCAGCGTTTTCCTTCTTCAGTTTGTCTGTCTTCTGCCGTCCAGACCAGACCAGCCGAAAGACACAAAGAAATGTACTTGCAGAAGAAATAATCAGACTCGGACTCAGGTACACAGCATCACCGATGCATCCTTGCCCCGTAAGCTACGAGGATGCCAGCAAAATCTCAAACGCAAGACAAGGACCACGAAAATGAGAAGAGAAAAAATAACACACAAACGACGAGGAGAACTACTCCGCATAAGCTCCCCAACTGATAATACAGAAATTTCATCTTTGCTTTAGTTTATATCATTCCTCTCCTGTTATCGTCCTTATGGGACACGCCAGAACCACCACCATTCTGTACACAATCGAACAAGAGTAGTCGCACGGAGACACACATGGACAAAGCCATTTGCTATTCAGGTCCATACGTGGTGATTTCATTAATTTTTATTCGAAGCCATTCACCCGCCCACTCTCCCTCACTGATGGACACAAGCACAGCAACTTTATCTGCTAACTGTTGAGGAGGCACACTGGCCGCCGCACTGAACTCGAAATGGGTCTCCAGTCGATGTCCAGTGCGATAGCCAGAGCACCGTGCCAACATCTCGTCCGATCCGTTCCAAACGACTGCCGGCGCTGATGTCGGTGTTGGTGTCAGAGCACGACACGGAGGTGTCGCTTGTGAGCATGGAAGCACATTCATTAGCAAGATCTATGAAGGATATTAACAATGCTAATAGGAATGTTTAATTCTTGGCAATCCAATGATAGTCGCCCGACCATGGGCGAGGTGCGAAAGCCAACACAGCAACAGATTACAGCAACTGAATACCAATGCATGTGAAACTTTGGACGCACACCAGAACCAGATGAAGTGTCACTTTTAATTATTCTAGGGGGCCATGAACTTCTGCGAGCCCGGTTCTCAGGTCTATTTATAGCACACATCATAAGAGACAGGATCTAGGAAGCCTACTCAATTAAATTTCGTGTCGGGAATGTGTCGCATCACTTTGGTTTGAATGAGAAGACGTGTCTTAGGGGCGGGCGATTATCGTGTCAATGATGAAATTGAATTTTTGACATTTCATCGGCTGTGGGTGTGCGTTTTGAATGTCCTTGAGGAGGCCTGGAGGTGTGCTAATACGACGAGGGAGATTTGAAGCTGATAGTCGAGGAGTTCTGTCATCTCTCATTTGAACACGGGATGTAGGGAATTTGGAAAACTTAAAGCCCGCTACTTAAAGACTGACATTTTGTTTCTAAATAAAAGACGTAAAAAAAGGCAAGCTCCACAGGGCTTGAGAGGTCGTCTATCATCCTTTACAAAAAACTGACTAGTGCCCTAAGTGTCCTTATCAAAGTGAGAAGATAACCAAACCTAACCTCACAAACACAACAACCAGAGAAAAGGCGCCCTGAGTCCATTAAAAGGACCACATCTGTGAAGGAAATAAAAAAGAGAAAATAATTGAATCTTGTCTCCTCAAAGCCCCTCTGTATCTGAATCCAACTTGAGTCGAGAAGCCTGAAAAGAAATGAAAAAGAGATATGGGTTAAGAATTCTTATAAGGACGACAGCAAGATCAATAAAGATCGCCAGCTGAGCTGCCTGCTGTCACTCATTTTCTAAACAAAACAGAGACCTTTTAAAACATCAGTTCTGCTTCATAAGACATCGTTCGACTCACAAGCTCTGAGTCATCCACTGCCATGTGCAGATCACCTGCCATCAAGCTTTATGGAAACCACGGATCTTTTTCCACCAGCAGCCACCTTCACGCTTCAGAGCCATTTCTGAAAGCAAAAGAAAAAGCTTGACCCCATACGCCGACACTCAGGCCACGGCATATAGAACCAATTCACTCAGAGGCCGATTAGTACTGTTTCCAATCAATGTAAGCCAAAAGTTCGTCTCTCAACCATCGCCTGACCATGAGAAGAATCGAAGTCTGTTTTTCAAGACTTCCTTAAAATATGTGATAAGAGAGACAGTCTTTTCAGACTGGATAAAGAGAGTAAATTGTAGTGTAAGAATGCCTAGGTAGCAGAGGAACAATCAAACGTAACCGATGGCAGTGGAACAACGCACAGAAACCGATCGGATTTTGATCAGTTGAACCGATGAATCTGAAAACCAAGAAAAAAGTGTTAAAATAAACTAGCCCTACGCCCTTCAACAATCCCACATTCAGACCGTTGGCACGAAAGAACCCCCAGAAGCGCCCTAATTCGCCAGCCAACCTCACAACGAAGAGGTAAAACCATTTCAGAGGATTTTTAAGGCTGCGACCTGTAAAAGAATGTTTATATAGTTCCTATCAAGAAAATAAAAAGACGTCACTTAGCCCACCCCGATCGCTAAATAAACGGACCCCACCTGCCTAGCTTCCCGATGACACTGATGGCCCACTGTCGAGTGGAGACAACGGCTTTACTTCCCGATGGCAACAGGAATCGATAATCGAAATGGTACTCACTTTGTTGAACACTGGTGAGGAATAAAGCTGTTCCAACGCTGACCGGCTAGACGTCAATCAGACAGATGACCTACCTGCTTCGTTAGTCCAACGGTGGGAGTCCTAGAGTACTGGAACCACACACTCACTCACTCACGGCACTCCCGAAACACTCGCGACACTCACGTAACTCCCGATCCACAGAGCCTCAACGGAAATGAAGACAGGAGCTGGATCTCGCGAAAACCCCATATTTGAACCGCACTCAGGGAAGGGGATGCTACTTCAACGATCGAGAGGCAAGATCACCGAAACCGAGCAAAACACTGGATAACCCCAGGAAGGGGATGCTACAAAAACGATCGAGGAGCAAGATCACCGAGCAAGGCACTGGATAACCCCAGGAAGGGGATGCTACTTCAACGATCGAGAGGCAAGATCACCGAAACCGAGCAAGGCACTGGATAACCCCAGGAAGGGGATGCTACTTCAACGATCGAGAGGCAAGATCACCGAAACCGAGCAAAGCACTGGATAACCCCAGGAAGGGGATGCTACAAAAACCATCGAGAGGCAAGATCACCGAAACCGAGCAAGGCACTGGACAACCCCAGGAAGGGGATGCTACAAAAACGATCGAGATGCAAGATCACCGAAACCGAGTACAGCGAATGAGGGAGATCAATACACTACCGAAACCGAACAAAATACCGCTGAACCCCAATTTCGAACCGCACTCAAGGGCATTGGGGAGACAGAAACGACGATCGTACACACGCGAACTATACATTCGATACTCTGTGGAGTAACTTTCGAAAAAGCGCTCAGTCGGGTTTAAGAAATTGTCGAAATTCGGTTCACTTCTTAATCTTCTAGAGTCCATAACTGCTCTATCGATGCAGGAATAAGATCAGTATTTTCGCACACACATCTGCGAACAGTTGCTGGAGGACTGTGAAGGCTGTCTTCGGTCGAAGTATGAATCCATGGATGAAACAAGACACCCTCGCTTTGCTGCTTTCTGTCGCAATTTCCTGCGAAAAAAATAGAAAAAAGAATAGACAAGAGTTAATTGCACCGTTGTAGCTTGTTGAAGAATACAACTCTGCTCACCACCAAATGTGAGCATTCCATTAAAGCCATAGCAACTAGAACTAGTCACAGCGCGAATAATGGCGCTTTTCTATAAGTAATGGAGAACAACTGGCTGTTTAGCAACATTCATTGCAAAGGACCCAATCTGTGAGAGGAAAGAAAAGAATAAAATTCAGTCTTGGACCCTGAAGAAGAGGCTGTTAAGACTTCTTACAAAGTTCGCATCTATTAAAAGGCCACTCCAGATCAATCAGACGCACAATTCCTGTCCAAGCGCCATTTCTGAAAGCAAAAGAAAAAACTTGACCCCATACGCCGGCACTCAGGCCACGGCATATAGAACCAAATCACTCAGAAGCCGATTAGTACTGTTTCCAATTAAAAAGGAAGAAAGACTAGCTAAAGGCGAGCCCTGTGCAAGCCAAAAGTTCGTCTCTCAACCATCGCCTAACCATGAGAATAATCGAAGTCTGTTTTTCAAGACTTCCTTAAATGATGTGATAAGAGAGACAGTCTTTTCAGACTGAATAAAGAGAGTAAATTGTAGTGGAAGAATGCCTAGGTAGCAGAGGAACAATCAAACGTAACCGATGGCAGTGGAACAACGCACAGAAACCGATCGGATTTTGATCAGTTGAACCGATGAATCTGAAACCCAAGAAAAAAGTGTTAAAATAAACTAGCCCTACGCCCTTCAACAATCCCACATTTAGACCGTTGGCACGAAAGAACCCCCAGAAGCGCCCTAATTCGCCAGCCAACCTCACAACGAAGAGGTAAAACCATTTCAGAGGATTTTTAAGGCTGCGACCTGTAAAAGAAGGTTTATATAGCTCCTATCAAGAAAATAAAAAGATGTCACTTAGCCCACCCCGATCGCTAACCAAACGGACCCCACCTGCCTAGCTTCCCGATGACACTGGTGACCCACTGTCGAGTGAAGACAACGGCTCTACTTCCCGATGGCAACAGGAATCGATAATCGAAATGATACTCACTTTGTAGAACACTGGTGAGGAATAAAGCTGCTCCAACGCTGGCCGGCTAGACGTCAATCAGACAGATGACCTACCTGCTTCGTTAGTCCAACGGTGGGAGTCCTAGAGTACTGGAACCACACACTCACTCACTCGCGACACTCCCGAAACACTCGCGACATTCCCGGATACAGACTGAGTCGCGAAAACCCTATTAAACCGCACTCAGGGAAGGGGTATGCTACTAAAGCGATCGAAATGCACTTTCACAGAATATTTTAAACCGAACCGAGCAAAGCACTGGATAACCCCAAGAAGGGGATGCTACTAAAGCGATCGAAATGCACTTTCACAGAATATTTTAAACCGAACCGAGCAAAGCACTGTATAACCCCAAGAAGGGGATGCTACTAAAGCGATCGAAATGCACTTTTACAGAATATTTTAAACCGAACCGAGCAAAGCACTGGATAACCCCAAGAAGGGGATGCTACTAAAGCGATCGAAATGCACTTTCACAGAATATTTTAACCCAAACCGAGCAAAGCACTGGATAACCCCAAGAAGGGGATGCTACTAAAGCGATCGAAATGCACTTTCACAGAATATTTTAAGCCGAACCGAGCAAGACACTGCATAACCCCAAAAATACACACACACGCACACACACAAATTTTCCGTAACCGTGAGCAAAGCGAAGAGGGGAGAGGCATACAAAAAACATAACGACCGAAAAATAATATTCGCTTTTCCGGCGGAAAACTTTTTTCCCAACACTCAAGCGCAGCCGATACTCCCGCACGCACTCGCAAAAACATCCCGTCACCATTTGCAAAAAAAACCCTTGAACAAAGGAATTACCTCTCGATGGGATTTTTCAATTTCCTCTGTGCAAAAAAAAAATACCCTAGGTCAGGAAATTCATTTTTTTTTCTCTTTTCTGCAAACTTTGCATACGGCAGCCATCTTACGATCAAAAATTTGAATCCATCAACAACTCACCAAAATCGAAGGTAATCCAATAAATTTCACTTGATTATTGAATTTTAACACTTAATCTACACAATTTGACTACTTTGAGAATTTAATCTAGACTTTTTATGCACCTTTTCTTGAATTTTAACTCCGCGATTTAACAGCGTTAACTTTTCACTTCTAACTGCACCGTGGAAAAGGGACTTTCCAATGGAAGTGAGTGGGCACAAAGCTTATGGTAAGTTAGCAATGGGTTGGACTTAACTCCCATGTTTAGTGATTTTGAATTTAATTATTTTTTTTTAATGTTCGTGATTATTTGGGTAGTTTTTCGAATCTGGTGTTGTTTAAATGATTTGTTGATCATGATTCAAGAGTGATTTAGGAGTGGGGGATAAAAATTCAGCCGAATTGTTTTTTTTTATTCAAGCTTTCTCTGTCGGCAACAAGTCTTATTCAAAATTTCAACCTGTTGCTTAATTGTTTCCCATTCAAATGTCACACCAGCACATCGGCTAAATGTGATCTAATAAGAAACACAGAGCTAGTTGGAATCAAATTTGCTTAGAATAAATTCCACTTTTAGAACAGTGACTTGAATGACTCCGAATTCATTCTCCATCAATGCAGAACATCTGCATATTCTGAACGCCTCCCAACTCCACACCACAATAAGAAGTAACTCTTTTCTGCATCCCTCTTCCCCTCGCCAACCACACACAACAATACAAACTATCCAAAAGATATCAATAAACCAACCACCACACAAGCAACCACTCATCTACATTTTGTTGCAACAAAATATGCATTCACCATAAAACACAGTCGATCAACGGTAGACCATCTCGTGATGGAACGAATGCAGCCATCTTCGACTGCACCAATATCCCATAAGAAGGGGATAGAAAACTTTGGCGGTCAGATATGGGAAAAGTTCTAGTGATCCCGCCGAAAAGAGGCGTCTCTTCGTTTGTTCTTCGCGAAATAAAATTATTTAAATTAATTTTTGCAGTATATTCTCGTGTAAGTTCAAATTTTCTTGCATAATTCGGATCTTTAGTGTGTGTTTAACGTTTTTATACAAAAAAATTCATCAATTTCGAGCAAATAGGTGCATTTTGACGAAGTCATGGAATGTTTCAGTGGGGTAGGTGAATTCGGTGAAAAATCGTGTAAAATAGTTAAAATTCCTACTCTAATGTGCATTAATTCTCTTCCTCTCAGTGTGTTTATGGTTTTTGTGCAAAAAAATCCATCAATTTCGTCCAAATATGTGCATTTCTATGCAGTGATACAACGCTCCAGAAGGCCAGTTGAAAATGTTGAAAAAACCGTGTTAAAAAGGTAAAATTACTACACAAACGTTCCTTAATTGTTTTCTTCTCAGTGTGCTTTTTGTTTTTATGCAAAAATTTCCAACAATTTCGTGAAAGTACACACCTTTCGGTGAAGTAATAACTTGCTACAGAAGGGCATGTGTATTTGTCAAAAAATCTTGTAAAATCGGTAAAATTCCTCCACAAAATCTCATTAATTGTGTTCCTCTCAGTGTGCTTCTTGTTTTTGTGCCAAAATTTCTAACAATTTCGTAAAAAATATGCATTTTGTCGAAGTCATAAAGTGCCCCATATAGGCATGTGAATTGGTTCTAAAATATCGTAAAATAGGTAAAATTCCTCCACTTATGCTCATTCATTGTCATCTTCCAAGTGTGCTCCTTGTTTTTGTGCAAAAGTTTCCATCAATTTCGTCAAAAAATATGCATTTTGGCGAAGTCATAAAGTGCCCCAGAACGGCATGTACATTCGTCAAGGAAACCTGGGAAATCAGTAAAATTCCTCCACAAATGCTTACTGAATGTCTTCCTCTCATTGTTCTCCATAAAATGTGCATGAAAAAATCATCAAAATCCCTTTCTGAATTCGTTAAATCTCAAAATGTTCATCTGCCCAGCTGCCATACTGAGTGACACCACTTGTCCGAGGTAAGAAATCATTTTCTCCTTTTTTTGCTTCAATCCTTGCAGTTATTCTTTACATTCTCTCTTGTTTTAAGGTTCATTCACACATTCGTTCGCATTTTGTACCGTTAGTCTGTTGAATTCCATTCTCATCTGGGTTTCTTGGGAAGGGGAACGTCGCATGACGTAAAGAATTTTCGCAAGGGATGTTGTATGTTCACAAACAGATTACTTACTCCCTTTTGTCGTTGTTTATTTTAGTTATAATGAGATGGACAATGTTGTACTTCCGAGAGTGATTCCAAGCAGCACTTTTCGGAAGGTATTGAGGATGAGGGTTGGTTGCATTCCTGCTTCATGAAGCAACAAATGTGCACAAGTCAAAATAAAGTTAGTTTGTGAGACAAATTCGTTTTGTGTTGACATTTTGGTCACAATTGTGTGTGTTTTGTGTGGAAGCGTGCCTCGTGACATACATTCGGTTGCATTTGAGATGTGACTTATGACTTTCGACAGCTGTGAAGGGATTTCGCGTGTCTGTTAAGCTAATTTGGGGTGAATTTGTTGCGATTGTGAGTGGATTGAGGTAGAACTTGATGCTGTTTTGATCGCAGTCTTATCAGAAACTGTACAAAATATATTTATTCTTGTTCGATAATCGTTTATGCTCAAACTTATGGTGGTGATGATGGTTTCTTGATTTGAGAAGTATCCAATTCGTCCTTTGTTATTAGAAATGTCGGCCTTCTGTTCGTGACACGATTGTGTTGCAGGCTCTGACTTGTGTGTATGTAGTTGGTGTGTAATTTGGAGACTGCCAACGGAACAGTCTTGCTATGGATTTCGCTGTTCCAACGATTGGTGAGAGTGTTTTTAAATAGGAATTGATAGTAGCAGTCATGTTGGAACGTGGTGTCGTTTGCTGTCGGAAGTACTTCAAAATGCCTTTCCCCAGGCATTATATGGACTTTCAGCTGTGAACGATGGTGGTTATGAACTTGTATGCATCCTTCATTGGGCAAGGAATCCATTTTCAACGTTGTGGATTCTTTAGAAAGGTTTGGTCTGCTCTGCCACTTGAAATGGGAACGTTGGTGTTTAGGAAATTTCCTGCATTGTTTGTTATCCGAAAGGTTAAAAATGTTAAATTCATTGACGCCGTTGGCTTAAGGTTCTTGTAGGAATTGAAATGGGCATTCAAAAGCTGAAGGTTGGTGCTTCTGAATTTACATTGTTTCTTCATTTGACAAGAAATCCACTGTCGACGTTGTTTCTTATGAGAAAGGTTAGAAAATATAGTTCTTCTTCTGTTAATTCGTTAACGTCGCATCCAGATTTTTGTGTGTCCTTGGGTGATAGCATTTTGGGATCTGCGCCATTTTATGGGTGAGGTATTAGCCATCTCTTCATCTTTCTCTATTTCTTTGTGTCAAGGCTTGGAAGGAGAAAGGTCGATGGTGGCATCAGGTGTTGAGTGTAGAATGGAGGGGCTTTGATTTAGATTTAGTAGGAGTGGTTGATTCGATGTAGCACTCACTATTAGCCTGACATGCGTGTTGGTCATAAGGCAGTTCCAGTTGAGATGGTTGTCTCTAACTTTACTTAGCTTGCTTTCGAAGAGGTTCGTTCCAGATTCGGCTCGTCAAAAACTGTCGAAGAATTAACGTTCGAAGAGGTTTCTTCTTTGAGAAGATTGGTCAGTGCAAGACCATGAAAGGCTTGTATTGGTTTCCTACTCCTCCTCGCCTTGTTTGTGTCAATGGAAAGTGTCTCTTTTCGATGTCAAAGAGAGTCCCATTTCATATTCAAACACTTGTGCTTAGAAACTTGAATTCTTCCTTCATTTAACTAGCCATGAATTTCTCCTCATTGTTTCTTCCCCCCGAGAGGTTCAAACCTGCTTTAAATTCATTGAATCCTGACTTAAGTTTCCTGCATCATCACTCAATGAAATGCTTCTCTTTAAACGCCCCCCTTGGCATAATGTCCGATGCATTACTTGTGTATTACTTGCCAGAAAACTGAATGCAATTGCTTCAACGCCTTCAATGACATGCTCCACGGGTATTTTATTATATGCATGTGGGAGCTTAGCTATGTGGGACTGTTCAAAATTGTATGAATTTCATTCTGTTTACTTCGAGTGTGGGGTTTCAGCATGAATAGACTCTAATTTCTTGGATTTCTGGCAACGTCCCTTATTAGATGAACTTTGAAATGTAGTTATGTACACCAACGCAACAGCTTTTGTGTGCACTCAATGTCGTGTGTTCACCATTATACCTTCCACGTCGGAAACTTTTCAAATGTCAAGTCATAAACTCTCGTTTCATCCCAACAAGTTCATTTATCCATAAGCAGTCTTAAAAAGTAATTTCCCTTGAGCGAGAAACAAAATCAATTCAAAGTCAACTAATCCATCCCGACCCATCAAGCCCCCATCCATCAATCCTGAAGGTCAATACTACTAAAAACCACTAAAAGCATTTTATAAGGCTGCACATAAACTTTTCCCCCATTTGATTCAATCATCCATACGTACAGTCTCTTCGGATCGCCGCCGCCACCGCCGCTACTGCCGGTGTGCCATGACAATCCGCACATGCACCTGCTTGGCTCGGCGCTACTGTATGTACTCTCGAATGGAATACCATTAAAATGAAAAAAATACCATCGTCGTCGACACATTACAACACCGTTAGCATGAGTACTTAAAATTAAAACCCATTCACCTGTAGCCCTGTATCCTGTAACCTGTTTTATGGGCGTGCTCTCACTTCGCCAAGCTGTAAATGCGATAATACCGACTTAATACGCTTCTCTTTGCTTTTGCCTCTGGTTCTCCACAGTCCACACTGCCTGCTGCGCGAGGGCTCGGGGCGGATGAGTGAGAAATTGGCTTGTTTTTAAAGAAAATCCCTGCAACCATCCCACCATCCAGTGGTGGCTGGCTGTCATTATTTCAACGTCAAATTAATTTGACATTTCTGAGGCGTTTGCTCGGCAATACACAACCACAGCCTTGTGCCAAACTTCTCGCTCGTTTTGGGATATTTGTAAATTTATGATACCTCCTTACCCTGCATCGGGGTGGAATGGTATCGTTAGGAGCGACAGGCTTAAGAGTAATGGCGGGTAATGCCGCAGGATATTAGCCAGTCCACGAGTACAACGACCGTCCTACGCACTTTAAAGTTGAAAAGTGAAATAAAAGCTCAACCACCGCGCCGATGATGGGTATTTGCTGGATAATGAAGAGGACACATAAGCCAGGATGGGACTACTGACACGTGAAACGGATGACACCTTCATCCAGCATGTGTCTTGACGACATCCTTCCTCTTCTCCTTCGTGCGTCGAGGGCACTTCTCAGCCGTTGTCGTTGGTCTAATTAAAATTTCATTGCTTTGCCTTTGACTATCCGAGGATTGTGTCCCTTCCTTTCGAGCAGGGATCAGTTGGCCATAAAGAGGGTGGGCGGGATGTGCTATGCTTTGATTTCGAATGGACCATTCTTTTTTTGTTCGCCAGTGGAAGTGGTTAATGACAAAAAATCATGAATATTCTTTGATCAGCAGACAGTTGCACGGGCAGCACTCTTCCTCCGATGACTAGGGGATGTCGTCGTCTAAAAAAAGAACGATTTCCGAGAAAAGAAAACGTGTCAATCATGATGGCGAATAATGAGTCCAGATTTTTTTGAGTGTGTCCTTGGCTGATGATATTTTTGGGTCTTGTGCCAACTCTTCATCTTTCTCCACTTCTTTGTGTCAGGGATTCGTGGAAGGAAGGTCTTAATTGGGGGAGCTCCAAATTAGATCTCGCTAATAAGTGCAGTCACATGTAGGCCAGCTTGGGCCTGCCATGAGATGGCTGACGCTAAAAATTACTTAACTCGCCAAAGTTGTGATAGCATCAAGGCCTTAAGAGGATGCTTCTTGAAGTGTTTAGGTCGGTGTAAGAGCAGGGAAGATGTGAAATGGGTTTGTACTCCTCTTCGTCTTCGTCAATTTCTGCAGAGGTTTATGTGAGACAAGGCCATCGCGTGTGTGTCTCTTTGAAAAGCGCTGACCGCCTTAATCTGATCAAGGATTGTGAGGGAATAAAGTAATTTTGTAATTGTAATCCGCAACCTTTCTGAAGGCGTGTGTAGAGCTTCTGCTTGTGAGAGTGTTAGGGTTGATTGTTAGGGGATTAAAGTTAAGAGTCGGCAAATCTTTGTCGCGCCAGATCATCGCCAGTATTAACAATAACAAATGTTTTGTTCCAGCGATTGGCATGGATGACAGAAGAGCGTTTCAGTGTCCAGTGAGTTCACCATTGGCTTCGCAGTTTTCTGGAATGGCAGAGAATCCTTCTTCTTTTACTGGCTTAACAGTTCTAGTGGACCTGGGCCATACACAGCACCCTGCATCCACCAAGTGTAAGTGCGCTTATATCTCGAAGAGATGACTAAGTAGTCATTGTTTCATGGAAGTCATTGAGTGAACAGTTAATGTATTGTGATTTTTTCAGATAAAGTTGCTATTGTTACAAGCCATGAACCTGGGTCTCAACCAACAAGCCTTTCCAACCATCGCGATCTCTGGCTGGCTCCAGTTTCGCACGCCATGTTGGTTGAGGTCCTCTTGTTTGAGCCATCGGTTTCGAGGGCGTCCTCTTTTGCGTTTCCCCACAGGAAGAGTCTAAGGGCTGGCGTAGTGTTGGCCACCTTTGGCGTCCGTAGACACCTGGCTAGGCTCATGTCGCTGTACAGCTCGCACAGTTCGTGGTTGAGACTTATCCTCTAACTGCCCTCGAAGCAAACAGGACCAACGATCGCTAAATCGATTGTTCATTCGCTTTTGAGATTGCATTATTCAAAAGGTTACTTTTAGCCTGTCATATGTAGCTGCTTGTTCTCCTCCTCTGAAAATAACTTTGACTGATTCTAGAATTACTTTGCTCACCTTACTTGACAAGGACTTAACTCCCTAACAGGCCTGTTCCTATAACGGGTAGGTCATTGCAAGAGGAGAGGAGACGTGCTCTGGCTGTGCAACTTCTACAAAAGTCTCTAAAAGCCAAACGGAACCTTAAAGCGTGCCAATGAATCTCTCGTTGTACCGCCAATGAGGGTTATAATTTTGAGCTGATAGTTAGTGCCCGAAATGGCTTAGTGGGTGTGTGCGTCTGCTTCTAAGCTGGGTGCTTAGGTTCAGTACACGACATGGCGAACAGCTTGGATGATTCACTGCTGCGCCAAGAAAAGGGTGTGTATCTTCCCAAAGGGCTCCTTTTTTGAGTCAAAAAGAAACAGCTAAGAAAGTGTAAGGTGCCTCTCTTGGGAGAGAAATAGCATGAACAACACGAGTGGTTGTTGATGAGCGAAGGTAGACCGAAGGTTCACAGCAGTCTGTAAAGCCTCAAGTACCATTTGTATTATAAGTAGGTGCTAGTTTCGTGATTCTACGTGGCACATTTGG
This sequence comes from Eristalis intricaria, assembly GCA_964034865.1. NCBI lineage: Eukaryota > Metazoa > Arthropoda > Insecta > Diptera > Syrphidae > Eristalis > Eristalis intricaria. The sequence continues at coordinate 2,108,045 of OZ035874.1, read as the reverse complement.
TTGGTGTGGAGTGCTTTTTACCTCTTTCAAGTCATTGTTCAATAATGACGAATGATTTAGATCGTAGACGTTGCTTCTGATTAGAAGAATAACAAATGCGCTACACAAGAGTGTCTTCTCTATGTGTTCTCTCTCTCCATAGATTTGCATTTCTTCCACTGTCCCCGATCCGGACCAATCTTTCAAGAATCAGGAAGGGTTCATTCAGATTCCAGACCAATCTTTGAAGAATCAGTTCGTTTTTTCGCACATTTTCCATTCAACTGTCGACCCTAACAAGCTATCGATTCGTTCATGCATTCTTCTCTATCTCTCTTGACATCCATTCGACGACGTCAGAAAGCGAACAATTTTGGGGCTAAACTACGCGACGCAACGACTGTTCCATTTACTCACTTCTTCGGTGTAAGCCAGAAAATAAACAGCTGACGAAGGCGCAACAGCTTTTCCACTTGTTTGCCTTTTCTAAATTTAGAAAATGAAAAAAAGACGTGGAGACAAGAGACAAGAGACGGGGGACCCTCTCAGTAATTTGTCGTATCTTTCCGACTCCAATTTGGTGTTAATGCCTTGAGTATACCTTAACTACACGAAACTCAAACAAAAAGTTACCTGCGTTCGTGTGCGAGTTTCGGGCTAAAAGCCCACAACAAGTATCTTCAATATTTATTTGTCCCAAATATCAACAAGTCCTCTCATGGTTGCCCCACACTCCCAGAGGAGGGAGATAGAGCGTATCAACCCTCGGCATATCATCAGCATCAGCACTGTGCATGCATAGGTGTTTGCTTAAGACACCCGGTATGTGTGCGGGGGGGGGGGGGGGGGGGGGGGGGGGGGGGGGGGGGGCTTTTTTAAGGCGAAGCGAAAATTTACCTCATCCTTGGTGGCCTAATGAAATATTAAACACTAATTTGTTAAGTTAAACTCCGTCAAGTTCGAGCAGCAGTCAGAAAATCCAACCAGCAGCAGCTGAAGATGGTGTGTGTGTGTGTGTGTGTTGGGGAGGGGGGAGGTCTGGGGGGTCGACTCGGTGGTGATTCCTGGCATAAAAGGGTGCTGAACTGTGTGAACGTGCTCTTGAATATTTGAAATGTGGGTCCCCATAGGCGTTCGCAAGTGATTATTATTTTGTTTACGAACAGTGAACAACCTGCCAACCTCGCGTTGTTTACACACGTTAATGCGGCTAGAATTTGTTGCTGCTGCTGCTGCTGCTGGTGGTATGGATGGAACAACCAGTCCTTTCATCCTTCACCGACAGCAAGAGCGGAGTTGAGTTCATGGGAATTATCTAGCGAGGCCAAAATTAAAATTCCTCTCTCGTGATTCTGAGAACAAAGTGTTATTTCTTCTCAACCACCCACCACACGCACCCGCCGAGAATCCTTTGTTGCAAAAATAAAAAAAAGACGCTCGATGCTCTCGTCCTTTCCAGTGGCTTCAGTCGTTTGAGCTCGTATCTCGCCACGCCGCCAAAATCTGTCAAACGATGGCTGCCGGCATAATTTCAGTTGACTTCGTCCTTTGCTGTTCTGCCCAAAATTCCTCCCGCCCCCCTTGACTGCCCCACACACATGCTGGTCCCTTGTCCTTGTGCGTGTGTGTGTGTTTGTTCAGTCTGAGAGAAAGACCGAGAAGGATAATCAAGATTAATGAGTGGCGCTGGAGAAACGGAGAGCCTGTTAAACGCGGTGGTAGCGCTTGTTCGTTTTTTTTTTTGTTAACCCTCCTCTCGATTTGGTGTGCACGCTGTCTGCCTGACGTTAGCTTGTGAGTTTCAGTTTTCCCAAGGTACTCACCTTACCGCTGGGAGTGAGTGTGGCTTTTTCTTTGGAAAATGTCGCAACGACACACCACAAATTGGTTTTCCAAGTCATTTTCATTGAAATTTATTGATCTGAGTTATGAGGTCTATCGGGGGACCAATAAAGCAGCCGATCGAACAGCTCAAAGGTTCCTACTGTCGAATGGGTGAGAGAATGAGATTGTGAGTATAAATCAAGTCACCTATGATCTATGATGACCATGGACTATTTTAGCTCGAACGGTCCAAAAGTCTGTGTGCTAGTGATGAGAATGAATGAAGGCTTGCTACCTTGTGGTCATAGTTTCTTATTAGCTTTATTGGTTGCATTGGTTTTTTGTTCGTTCATCTGCGTCAGCACAATCTTGTGCGGATGTAGGGCCGAAGTCAGATTAACTCTCAGGTGATCTTGTCTGCTAGGAGCGGATGTGCTTTCTTCATTTAATAACAATCTGTGATTGTTCTTTAACATCTGACGTTTCTGTTCTCGTGTGAGTCTTGGGTCGAAATAGAGAGGATCTTAGTCTTGTTTCTCTCTATTTTTCCCAGAGAGCCATCTCGATTTTCCAGACCAAGCCATCGAGTTCCGGCTCTAACCAGGGCTTGGTCTTCCAGTTTTCTCGTTATGAAGCTAAGGTTCAATGGTTTTTTTTTTCAAAGGTTTCATGTTCCATGCGATGGCGTGCAGGGAGAAGCCCTCCACCAATTCCTCTTGCGGAGGGTCTTCCCCGGGGTTGTTTTTCGTTTTACTGGACTTCCGCCTCTCTGAGCCGAATTGCTTTCTACACTGTGGCTACAGAATCGGTCGGGGTGAAGAAGGAATAGGATAGCTTCGAGAGCTGTCATCGGTGCAGACAACCTATTGTTCCTAGGCACACCGATGTCTAGTCGTTTGTAAGCTGCGTAGATATTTCTTCTGTAAGAATGGGTATTGTCACCCTTGATTTAAGGGCCCTCCCTCCCTGAGAGGTCTTTTTGTGAAGGTCACTGTCTGAATTTGTTACTTTTTGGAATCTCTCTCTATATATCGATGAATGCGCAAAGGTATTTTGTTAACGCAAGGATTTTCAGCAACAACTCCGTACGCTTCCATGTCGCCTGAAAAGTGGGTTTTATGAAGGCTGTCTAACGTCTCCTCATGAGAGTTGGTCCAGCTTCTGTCGGGTTTCCTAATAGATCACAAATGGGGTTGCGTTGCTACCAAAATCTTGCTCAACCTGGAGGTTTCTCTGACTGGATTCTTGAATTCGCAGAAATTACTCAAAACGTATTGCGGATTTCTTTCTTGAGGAGAAGTACTAAAGAAGTAGAAGACAGGAGACCATTGCTTAAGAGAGAAAGAGTATCGGAGACAGAACAGAACCTTGGGGCACCCCAGATGAAAGATAAGTGGAAGTGAATTTCGCTTGTATTGAGCAAAGATTGGTTACATTTTTCAGTGAGATATATATATATATCAAATCATTAGTGTACATGTAGCTTCGGAAACCGCCCCGCCAGTCATTAAGAAGCTTCCGCAATTCAAGACATTTCTTGTCCATGACCTGAGAAATAAGAGTCATAAGCGCTCTGGATCAATACGAGGGGGTGACGAAGATTTGCCCTTTTTAAGTGACAGTGATAAAATGGCAAACATCACTGAATATTTTCACACATCGAAGTTGTTGGTAGCCCTCACAGCTGCTGAATGAGAGAAATTGGAAAAACTATCTTTGGTATGTTGTGCCTTAAAATAAGACATAATTTTCTGTTTCGCTCACTATTCTCTCTCTCTCTCTCCTTCTCACTCTTTTTCTCTCCCTCTCTATCTCTCTCTGTGATTCTAACACTCGTGCGACGTCGTGGCTCCTTCGAATCATAGCATTGCATCTTCAAGGTAAGATCTAATTCTCAGTATTGCCAGCAACGTATGCAGAAAGCTCGTAAGTTTTCGTCGTTTTATACGACCTCGTGACTCTTTCACATTCCTTGTTGCAGTAAGTCGCTTCAAACCAAGTCTCTAGTTTGTCACCCATAGAGAGTAAGAGAACGGGGGCTCTCCTCATTTCTTCAGTAAGGTTAAGACTCAGACTACCTGTCTGACTGAGTAGGAGTACCTCCCCCCACAACTGCTTCCAAAAAACCATTCCCGAACTCACCAGCCAGTCAACTTGCCATCAAAACCTTGCCACGCATCTCCACCACTCCCACACCGCCGTGCCGCTTCTAGAAATCCAATCAAAACTGAGGTCGGAAGTGAGCAAGGACATTCTTCTTCTTCGTCGTCGTCGTCGGCCGGTCAATTACTGTTTAATGGTTGCGCAAATTGTTCGCGGTTTTCCATCGTTTTTCTTGCTTGACCCATTTTCAGTTTGAAATCACACGCAATGCCCCCTTGGATTGAGTGATTAATTATCCCGAACGAACCGAGGTGTTAACATCTCTCACACTTCCCAGAGAATTCCTGATGGTTTGGTAAGTCTTTCTCATTTTTTGTCAAATTGTCAGATTTGACAGTTTGACGTCAGATAAGTTAAAATATTAGTTAACCATGTGTACTTTGGCGCCTTGCGGGGAGCATTATGAAATCTTCATCCTTCGCAGGATGTCCATAAACCCCCCTCCCCACACACAAACACACTATATACGTGTAATCATGAAATTTTTCCATTAGTCCTGAGGGCGTGGTTGGTTGGCCGCCCACCACAAGCCACCAGCGCAGCTCCGCTCCGCTCAGTCACTTCTCACGTGTGCGTGTGTTCATCCTTTGTCAACAGAATTATTTTTAGACGATTGCACAACAATTATTTTCGTGGGGTTGTGTGTGGCGAGCGCGCGCGGTTAATGTCTCTGTGTGCTCCGGTTGTGCCGTGAGGGGATAATTTATCCAGGTAGGCTTCTAATTGAATGAGACTTACAATTGTCGGATGCGGACGGGGATGGGGTCGGGGGTGGTATACACCAGCAGGTTATGTACATTTTTCTGCTGTTTTGGGTTACGTTTTCTTGGTGGTTATTTTCCTTCTTCTGTTAATCGGTGGTAATGGTCGTGTGGGTTGATGTGTGTGTGTGTCGGAGGAAAAGCACGGTGATCCAGTGGAGCTTGTAATTAAGTTGTTGATTTGTTCACACAGTTGGATTATGAAGTCTTGACCTAGTGAGGTTGTTGCCATCAGTGGAATACTGACTAAGTGGCAGAGGGTGGGGCGGATTAAAAAGAAGGTAAAATTGATGTCAGTCGTCGTGTAGGTTTGTTGATTGATGCGAAAGGAAATGAATTAGCTCATGGCAGGGGGTGAGATGTGAAGAGGGTTGGATTCGGGGTCTTAAAAATTAACGTCTCAATTTAGTTTCTTGGATTAGAGATTGATTTTTGTCTGACCGATTAGATGGAGTTTGTGGCTTCATCTTTTGATGGGGAATTGGATTTTTTTGAGGCAATTAATTGATTGTCTTGTGAGGGTTGGAAGGCGTCGTACGGCATTATGGCGATTAATTGATTGTCTTGTGAGGGTTGGAAGGCGTCGTACGGCATTATGGCGAAAGTGTCATAGGGCCATAACGTGTAGATGCTTGAGGTCGCACACCAATTTGGGTGAGCAACGATGGTGTCCAATCAGTGTTCCATATACCCTCGCGCTGCAGAAGTTACCGACACGAAGAAGAAGAGGAAAGTGTACAACGCTTTGTTTGCAACTGCCCGGCACTTGCCTCAGCTAGGAAAGCTACTCTGGGCTCCTACTTCTTCGATAATCTAAGCGAACTGAGAGAGACATCAATCAAATCGCTATTAGACTTCATCGACATATCTGGCTGGCTGTCGTAATAACCACGTCGGCCCATCCCCTCCTTTCTTTTCAGACAAACCCACGTGGCAGTACAATGGTCCTACTCTGGCCTAAGTGCAAGTCACCTACTACCTACATACCCTCACACTGAAGGAGCTTTTCACTGAATGAACTTAGACAAGACTAGTGTCTCACAAGTGGCCAAAGAATTCCACCTCCTAAATCGCCTTGTGTGCTATTTTCCTAACAGCTCGGTCTTGTTGATTTTAGACCAGAGAGTCTCAGAGACGGTCCAATACCACCACTCTCTCCTGTCAAACTGTCCTGTCGTGAATCGTGGCGATGAGCCTCTCGTGAATCACGAAACTCATGAATATTTCCTTAAAATCAAGGAAAGAAAGTATGCAATACTTCCCACCTCTCCATTAATTCCTCATTGTGTACTACTTACCCACTTCTCATCCATTTCCCTTCTCAAAATCCAAATAAAAATTCAAACCACATTTAATATACTGACTGAGGCATTTATTTTACATATATAATCTCATAAATTTTAATGTATATAATAATATAGTTCTTGTTTTTTTTTTAATTTTTTTTTTCATTTTCTGTTAATAACTTTCATTTTGTTTGTAGGTAATTTTATTAAATGTTATCCTTTCGGTCTGGTATTTATTATGTTTTTTTTTTCTTTCATATAATTCCTTCAACTATGCTTTATTGATTTTTGTTTTCATATTTCCCAACATCATCTATATCATTTTTTCTGTTGCCTGCATGAATATACATAAATATATATTTTATATAATAATATAACACATTTACATATTTTTTGTTTGAAATATTCTTGAACTTGTTCTTATTTTTTTTCATTTTAAAATAATAACTGTAATAATAATTATAATAATAATTCAGAGTCATTTTTCTCATATATATATATATATATTTGTTATAATTTGCATTTCCTCCATTACTTTATTATCTGTTTTACTGTCTTCGGCTTGTTTCGGTTGGTTTTTTTTTATTTTTTTTTTTTGGTATATCTTCTCTTTTCGTTTCGGATTTGTTTATCTCCTTCCTATCGATTCATTGCATTTTGCATTTTGGTTTTGCTCTTCTATCAGTTTTCTCTTGTTGCATTAGTTTTTCTCAATTTGATAGGAAATTATATAATAAATCAGAAAAAAGATAGTTATTTTTTTTTGATATTTAATTTAGCACACGTTTGAAGTACAAATAAGATATGAAAAAGAAAAATATTAAAAATCGTTGCTGTATTTTGTTTTGTTTTATTTTTTTTTACAATAAATCTTCTCTTAACATAAAATACGAGATATCTTGACGTTAGAGGCGGGATTTGAGAGCTAGTTACATATTTTATTTGATTTTTGTTTAATATTTACAAAGCGAAATGAGGTTTGTTGTTGGGGAGGGAGAGGGAAGGGGGTTTTTTGTTTCTATTTCGTTCTGTTTTTCTTGGGGGGGAGTATTGGATGAAAAAGATTGCTGTTATATACAAAAAATACTCTTGCTTGTTATTTATATTTTGTTTATGAATTACAAACATAAATAAAATTAAATACAAAAATATTTATATACACTTATGAATATATATATATGTTTTGTTTTTTTTTTATATTTATGTATAAATAATGTACATTACTTGTAAGTAAATAGTTGTAATAAATTCTTGTATTACTCTTATGGAATTTTCATTCATTTTCTTGTTTTTCTGTTTCGGTTTCTTCTTCTTTGTTTTGTGCTTGTCAACAATTATAAATTTTGAAAAAAAAACAAAATCTTTATCAAATCAGAATAAGAAAAAATTTAATAAATTTATTTCTTGTTTGGGTGCAATTTACAATAGATGTATGAAAGTTGATTAATTTTTTTCAAATATTCTAGAGACACAATAATGCAACTAACGATTTTGTTTTTCTCACAAAACTCTTGATTATTAATTTTGTTTAAGAAAATCTCTCCTTTTTAAAGTTTAAACAAATATCTGAAAAAAAAACTAATCGATCAAAGGTGTGTGTGCTAAAATTGGATTTTTCTTCTTTTTTATCTTTTGAAAGCAAAATTAAATATATGCCAAATAAAAAGAAGGTTAAATGAGCTCTTCTCTGAATTGAATTTGAGCTTGATTCAAACTCAATAAATATTTGTTCTCGATAAGGAAGCAAAGGATTTTACATAAGTGCTTGTTGATTGAGTTTGGTTTTTTTGCTTGTTTCACTATAAACTACTGGTATTTTTTTAATTTTGTTATTTAGCTCTAACAATCAATAAATGTATATAATATATAGTTTTGGGTTTGTTGTATATGAAACTACATATTTATTTATTCATAAATTGTGCAAATATAAGTGCATTAAGGTGCATCACAACAATTAATTAATATATTGAGTTCTTTTTTTGTTTTATGTTTTTTTGGTTGGCTTTTGGTTTTCTTTTTTTTTGTTTAGTAAATATTCATATTTTTGTAACTTTAACTTTTGATTTAGTATATATGTAAATTAATTCCTATATACTTCGGCACATTTTGTTTTTTGGTTTTTTGGTTAAGCAATAGCAGCTTGTTTCCTGGCTATATCTGGGGGTATCTGTTTTGTATCTCAAAAGAAAGCCTTATCTTCTCATTGCAAAGTGAAAGAAGGGAATACAAAGAATAAGTAAACTAAAACTGGAAAACTTGAAGGAATCCAAAAGAAGAAAAAAAGGGGGGGTGGCTGGGGTTCAGAAAAGTTTTGCTTCTAGTTCACTTGAGATTATAGTGCTGTTCATCTTTTGATTATTAATCGCTTTAGTTATTTATGTTTGGTTTTTTTCTTCCATATTCTGAGTAAGGACGGATTTTATTAACATTTAGGTTATCATTTGTTTCTCTAGTTCAGGAGAGAAATAGAGAGAGAGAGAGATAATGCAAGAGATAGATAGAGTGTCATGTTCTTATCTTGTCTTTGTCTGCTCTTGTAAGTGCGAAGAAGTGTAGTTTGTTTTTGTTTTGTCATGTTTATCAATGAGAAGCGTTTAAGCTAAATTTTCTTTTGTTTTTTTTTTCTATTCTGCTTTCTGTCTACTCCTGTCTTTGTTTATTTTCTTCTCTCTTTGTCTTATTTATGTTTTTTTTTAAGGTACATGTGACTACTATATCCTAAAATATATCCTTTTTGTTCATAATAATACTATTTACGAAAAGAATACCAAAAGAAAAAAAATATAGATAAATTCAAACAATACTGTTCACATCTATACATTTTTTAATCTCGAAAAAAAAAAAATGTTTTCTTTCCAATTATGAATATATACTCATTTATATATATCAATATTTATGGCTCCCACTAAGTATACATTTTACTTTTTTTTTTCCAATAATTCCAATTACTTTCTGTAGAAATGAAAATAGTTTTTCTTTTAATTTTTTTGTTTTTTTCTTATCAAGGCGTTGGTTTTGTTTTGTCTTTAGTTAAAATCTAGTTAAATATTATTTTTCTTTTTTTTTTCTTTCAAAAAAGTTCTAAGTGAGTGCAAATATTTTTTTTTTGTAAAATCTTCTTTTTTTGTTTGTTTTCTAATTAATAAGTGCAATAATATCACATACTGTGTGCAGTGCAGTTTAGTTTTACATTTATACGAAAATAAAAAATAGACAATAAAATGAAAAAAGAAATGGAAAAATTTCATACGAGCAGGAATCCATATAGTATATAAATACGTTTTTTTTATTGCTACTGGTTTTATATTTTGTGATACATTTTCTTTGGTTAGTCCAAATTTTTGATTAGAATCAAAATGATAAAGTCCATTAAAAGAGAACGAAAAAATTGACAAATAACATTGCTTTTTGTTGTTCCATGATATATATTTTTTTTCTATATACTCGTACTTGTGTATATTTCGAAGTAAAAAATCAAGATATGAAACGAAGAAAATTTGTTTCAAAAAATTTTTTTTTTGTTTTTTCTCTAATTTGGTGCAGTGTCTTTTTTGTTTGGTTAATATAAGTGCAAATTGGTGATTTGGAATATATGTATATATTATATAACAACAACAAGGGCGTTTTTCTTCTAAAAAAATGTCACATATATATTTGTTTATACCATATTCTACTAATTGAAAATATTTGTTTTGTTTTTTTTTTTTTTTTTTTTGTAAAAATAGGCGCGTGCGTTATAATAATTGGTTTGTTAAAATGTTTTATTAAAAAAAATGTTCATATTTGTTTTTTTGTTCATAAAATATTTTATATATTTTTTTTTTTTCTTAAGTCAATACTATTTTTACTTGCATTGCGTGCATTGCTTTATTTAATTTATTCAATAATTAATTTCTTTGGTTTATACTTAGGTGTGCATGTTGGTTTTTTTTTGTTTTGTTTGTTTGCCTTTGGATTGGGGGGGAAGGGACATTGTTGTTGGTTGGTGGTGTTGTGTGTCAAATGTTTCCTTTTGATGTTGTTCGAGGGAGAATAAGGTGTCTCGGTGTTGTGCTTGGACAGAGTTGTGTGAAAGACAAAAGCCTACTAGTAGTGAAGGGAAATCAAATAAAAAAGAATAAATCAATTGCATGCGAAATTTTCAGTTTCAGTTAAATACTTAATGCTCGAGAACGTAGACTTTTTTTGGGGGCCTTTCTTTGTTTATGAGGTTATTTGTTCGGCCTTTTCACATTACATTGTTTTTTAAAGATATTTTCCTCTGACACCTCCAACTTTCCAATTAGTTAGCCTGACGGGCCCAAGGGCGGGCATAGGAAGATTAAGCGTAGTGCTGCAATAAGGGGTAAAATGTGGGGCGCGTAAATTAATTACGATATCCCAGGGTTTCTGATTGTCTTATGTAAACTTGTTGTGATGTAGCCCCATCGCTCAAAGTACTGACATGCGAAGAGTCAAATAAAATTTTCTTAAAAAATATCTTCATCGCTTTATCAGCGACGAGGAAGAACTTCAGTACCATATTTTGCATGACTCGAAAACCCTTAGCATCAACGAAACATCAGCCAAAGTAGCTTTAAAGCATTATAGTCACTAGTCACTAAGTGCGAGGACCCTATACTCCACAAGAACGCAGAACAAGATGAAAATATTTAGAATGACAAGCAAGGACACGTTTTCCATTCATATTGTTTCTTAACAGACATGGTCCTAGACTGTACACTTATGGGACCCCAGTCGCTCTTTCCTAACTGCCGAGGATGTACATGCCTACCCATCAGAAAATAAGATGAATATCCAAAGTATAAAGAGCTAGAATGCTTGTGGAACTAATTTTGTTTCTTAACAGTCGTGGTCCTAGACTGTACCCTTATGGGACAACAGTCGCCTTTCTCTAAGTGCCATGCTTGCTCATCCGAAAAATAAAAATAACGCTTGTGGAACTAATTTTGTTCCTTAACAGTCGTGGTCCTAAACTGTACCCTTGTGGGACACCAGCCAGTTTATTCAATCGTACAAGAATGTTGTTACTCGTCGACGGTATCTAATTTAAGCTCAGAGGGATATGATCAGGATATATGATGCTCTAAATTTGGTGTACTAAGTGTCTGAATAAGGGAATTTATGTATATTCAAGCCTTTTGAAGTCGTCGTGTATCTTTGAAAAGATGTTCTCGTATTATTGCCTTACTGTGAAGTTGATTTGAAGTTGACTGAAAAAAGGGTCTGAAGTTTAAATCGTTTGGGATTCTCCTCTTTTTTTTATTGGTCTAAGGTCGTAAATAACATCTCCTCCATGGAAATGTCCATTGATTGAACAAAGACTGATACGTCTTGACCCCTACGTAGACACTGAGACTTTCAACATCAGACAGCCTTTTCGAATCGCTGGCGTGTTTTCCAGGCATTCACTGTGCTTCGTGTTGTCGCATGATTGGGTTAGAACATGGGTGGGACTTGCCTAGATTCTACAAATGCTTAGGTTTACCTTTCAATGAGTTCTGCGGACATTGCGTGCGAGAGAGAATACGCCTACCCACATAAACAAGTGCTCGAAGCGAGTTTTGGACGTAGACTTGTCAAACAGCACAGAGAGTTATCCGATTGGATAACGAAATTAACACAGGAATCTAAATAGCTCCACGAGCGCTGATCCTTCTCGACTGTGTGGAAATGCACGGAGTCTTCGGACTTATGTATGTGCTTCCACCATACTCTCTTGTCAAAGATGTTGTTGTTGAGGATGTATACGACTGGTTAAGGGACAAAATATTCGTTTTAATATATTTATTTTTGAGAATGTCTAAAGATCCTCAATGCTCTGCTCGCCTCGCCAGTCATTTGTTGATAAACGAACAAAATGTGTAAAAAAAATTCGAACCAATTGTTTAAAATAAGACCATTTATTTGAAATGTACGAGATGTCTCCACTCGTTCTCAGTCTCGTTCAATAGGGACAATTAATAAATACTCGTGTCGAAGAACAAAATGTTAAAAATATTCCAAAAATATACCAGTCTGTCAAAACACAAATACCGAAACATACATCCCTTCTCTTGGCAAACAACTTTGCACCCACCTATCTCCGAGGTTGCTCCCAAATCGATTTGCTTCCTGCTGCACATTGGCCTGCTCGTTCGTCGGTCCCTTTTCAATTTGAATTCATTTAATTCTCCTCCATGACAAACAAGCCCCTTGGTAACTCAAAACTATCACACACCCGACAAAACTTTCGCTTGATGCAAAAAAAACATCCATGATTCGTGTTGTTGAATGAAACAGAAACAGACATGAATACCTTTGAAACTTCTCTGCAAACCGTATTAACCCCTGGCATTTGAAAACAGAAAAAATAAATAAGTAACTCTTTGAAGGGCATCCCACAGCGCACCACCTGTTGTCATGCATGAAGTTGGTCTCCGATAGATGCGCCCTCGAAAGTATCTCTCTGATCTTAATGAGTTTTCAATTTCCGTGAAAGAAAACGAAAAGCAACCAAACCAAAAGAAATAAAATGGATGAAGTTAAGCCCTCAAAACCGGAAATTGATTATGTAATCTCTTCGAATCTGTCCGATTTAGTTGTCCCCTCCAAAAACACACCAATCATGATCCGACATCCGACAAGAGAATGAAATTTTCCATCTCTCTCAATGCGAAATCTTTAATCCTACTTTTTTTGTTCCTCTTAAAGTCTAAGTTCGAATGTTGACGGGGACGAATTCGAATACAAAATGAATGTCAAATTAAATTGTAACTTTATTTCGTGGACACAAGGGGTTGATTCATTTTTGGTTTCGTGTGGGACTAAGTTAGTCGTTTAATTTGACATTCAGCCTCCATTGCACTCGAGTTCATGCGTGACATTCGCTTGCTGTGCAATGACTGAGATGGACGTTTTTCAGACAACTCTCAGCGGAGTCAAGTGCGCAATTGAATTTGGATTCTGTTTCCTTTAAACCTTTTCTATAATAAATGTATTTTAAATATTTTTTTTTTTTATTTTTTTTTGTATATATTTATATTTTTTGTGTGTTTAAACATTTAAATCTACTCTAAGTGTAATATTTTTTATTTTTACTGACAAATGAGACTAATCATCGCCCCCAACTGATGAAGGAGACTGATCTAAGAGAATACAACAATTAATTATGTATTTATTTTGTTTTGTGATTAATTCTTAAATATTTCTTTTTCCTTTCTTAAACAATGCCTTAACCAATTGCAAAAGCATTCCAAAAAATCCTTCCAAGTTTCTACTCCAATCAAGCATGAGATTCATCAGTTTTGTGCGCTCATCCTCCACGTCGCCTTCACATTCCAGTCAAATTTGCTGTCTTTTCTGGTCAATTTGTGGGTGTGAGTGGATTTTCAAAAACATCTAGACAGAAAAAATCCCTAAATCTACATGTGCATGTATAATTTGAATATATTTCTTGTGTAATATCTTTTTTGTTTTTGTTTAATTAAGTTTAAGTTGCCTATCTCTAAGTTATGACTACGAAATCTTAATTACTGTGAAATTCATTCGTATTTTTATTTTGTTTTTTTTCTTTTTCTCCTCGCTTTGATTCAGCTGAGAGTTGAATGTCTGCTGATGTGATGAGGGTTCGGAAGGGACTAAATCAATTTCCAGTTGGTTTTGAGCAACGAACAAAAATGTGAATAGTTTCCTTTAAATCAAATTTGCTGGAGTTTATTTTTAGAACAGAGTCAGAGACGATGATGAATGATGTAGTTGATTATGAGGAGAGTGTGAATGTACACTTGCCACGGGGTCGTCTTGTGTTTGCTCAGAATCAGTGTGTGTATAATAAATAAGGTTCAATGGGGGAAAGGGATATGATGGGTGATAACGAGATGATATAATATGTGGGTTTTGATTTAAATCTTTCATCTTGAAACTGTGCTGTGATGAGAGAGAAAAAGAGAGAGATATTGGCTTACACTTGAGTGCCACGTGGAAGATGTGTACATGATTGTACTCGATGTGGGAGAAAAATCAAATCGATTTGGTGAGCGGGAGTCCTTTAAGGAGGATATCTTGTTGTTGCGCAGACGGGACGACGATAGTTCCTCTTTGCGTGATGGTTGTCCTAATCGGTGGTTTTCTTAATGTGGTGGCAGTCGATAAATGTCTTATTTTTGAGGCAATAAGCAGGATTATTTGTTGTTAATTGGGTGACGTTGAAATTGAAATTAGTTGGGAAAACATCGAGCAAATATGAGCTCACCAATTGCTACAAAAGAAAAAATACGAGTAGAGACGAGGAGAGACTGTAATTCAATTTTGACCCGATCCAAACAAAAAGGATGTCATAAGACCTGAACAAGTCAAGGAATTCGAGCCAGCGTCAAACATGAGCCTAAAAGTTGACAAGTCGGCCTTAGAGCAGAATTCGACGATGAGCAGAGACTTAAATAAAATGTTGACTAATTTCTGACGGATTTAAAAATTAAGATAATTGTTTCTGTTTTAAAACATTGACTCTCTGGCAGAATCAAACAACGAGCAGTGGCTTGAATGAAATTTTGACCGAACTCTGACGGGCCTTAAATAAATATTTTTGTCTAACAAGAGTTTATTGATATTGGACGAAAATGAGCTTTAATTCTAACAATCACTTTGACACTTTGACTCTCGGGCAGAATAAATTGGCGAGCAGATGCTATAATGAATTTTTGATCAAATACATGTATTTTCCTGTCTCACAACGCCCTTCCATGTAGTATCTTCGAACCCAAACAATGCCACGAAGCTTCAGTCGAAGGGGAGATGGATCCGTATACACTGACCATGGCCCTTCTCCACGTCTTCTGTGACGTCTTCCCTGGCACTGAGAACCTGTAGAATTGTTTCAAGATGAAGTGGGTTTAAAACGAGCTCTAGCCTACGAGCATAGCCCCACTCTGACCTCTTCCGAAAAGTTGCTAAGACGACTGCAGCAAGTGGTGCTTATACAAGAATCAGAACTACCCCAGAGAGACGTCAGATCGATGGACAAGCGGCAACTAGAGACGTGGCATCGTACATTCTCACATAGAAACTTGTCAAGTGGGGCGTTGGGGAGAGGTACAGACAGACACTCAGCAGTCCTGCGAAAGAGGAATCCCTACTGGGGGAATCTCTGGCAGTCGCTTATGTATCCACGTCGATAAGTTCCATAAGGAAAAAAAACATGAAGAGGTACCTCTGAATGGAGCCAGAAATCGACGATCACGATACTCCCGTGATGGGTAACCGAGGTGTACTTCCATCCAAGGAAACGAAGAAGTTGGCAATAGTCGTCTTAAACTTCGGCCCGTGCTGTGTCTTGATGCCGGACACATAAGGGTATTAGCAATCCCTTGAGCACGCTCAAATTATAAAAAAAAAAAAAAACATTGGATCACCAGAGAAGACAATGCCCGATGATAAGAAAGAAGATGTCATCATCAGTGGTTGTGCCCAAAGAAGTTTTTCATTTACTAAGAGTCCATACCAGTCACTGTGCCATAGGCAGACACGCGACTGCTGCAGAAGCTGCCAATCCTAAAAAAGGTATAGAATCTGTCTCCATTATTTGCTCTGAGACTTTCCAGTCTTAACTACTTGTACATGTACGAGCTTACTTACTTAAAGAGGGTTCACCTGAAAACCTTGCTGAGATTCATGTTCTCATAAGAAGATTCATAACCGGGTGGTTTTAAGAATAAGGAAGGACTCGCGGTTGTAAAATATTCCCCTTTAAGGGCCTAATGGAAACGACACTCTGGCTTATAGTGAGCCACTTGCATAAGGTCGCCAGAGGGCCCCCTGTACCTAGCTTCCTAGCGTCAAGTCAATGCCAAAAGTCTTGATGGTGTCAACAAAAGGGGAAAGCACATACTGATCAGAAGTATTGTAGTCCTATATTCATTTTCCCTAATCCAATCATGTCTAAGATTTCCTTCAGAGTCAATCCTGAGCTTCAATTTTAACGATTCAAAAATATCGCTGAAATTTGGGCCGTCTTCCGTCTGACGGGTCTGAAAATACACTTTCCTGTCTATCAGGCATCAGTCCCAGATTTGACACTCAAACACTTGACAGATTCAACTGACAAACACAGACCAAATTCTGACGGAATCAAATTCAGTCAAACCTTGCGTACAAATTCAATTCAATTTCACTTGAAAATTGTCTAAAAATACACCTTCTCCTTTACGATACACTTTGATGACTGCTGTGTTGTTCGCGAAATCACATCACCACGGCAAAATAAAACAAAAATAGGGAGAGGGAATAAAATGAACATTTATGAGATGTGATAAGAGGCGACGAGTGTACAAAGTTGACACGATGCAACGAGTTTTGTTGTTTTTTATTGACTCGTTAATATTTGATTGCGACCATTGGGTGGTTTTTTTTTTGTTCTTCTGCGTTTGACGTCTCTGTCAGAAGGTGTCACTTAAGTGCTTCGCCAGCAGTTATCTTCAGAATGTCACATAATGTATCGTATGTGTGATTTTTAAAGGTCTCGCAAGAGGCTTTTTTTTATTGACTTTGTTGGAGATGTTGTTGGGCTGGCTTTGACGAGGGGGACGTTTGAAAGTCGGGGTTTTTTTTTCGGAAATTTATTAGAGAAGCTTGTAATTTATTGAATGTTCCGGAGGGAGGGAAGCGTTCAGGGCTCATCTGGAAAAGTTTTCATACTAATTTTTGATGTTACAGGGTAGATTCGATGAGGTTTAAATATCTGTTTTCTCATAATCTGTACCCTTGACAGAAGCTCGTCTTTCGATTGGGATTTAGATTGGGTTGACTGCTTAAGTCAGCAGGCTCGATGCAGATTTCTTTACTTCAAATTTAAAAGGTTAATGAGAAAGCGGGAGAGACGATTGATACCGCCTAATGATCGACCGGTAGAGATCGATTCCTCTTCGATAATGGTTCGGTTAAACGTTCTGAAAATCTAGTAAAAGAGAGACTTATAATTTCGGGACTACTCTGTCAAAGGACCAAAGTTAAATTTAAGATACCCCTGAAACCAAGTCATTGAGCATTAAATATAAACCAAAAATAACTACAAAAAACAAAAATCAAAAGCTAGTCTACACAAAAATAGTCAAAAGATTCACATTAGGCAATTCGATTAGGATATAAGTAGAGATAGGAGAAGATTGATAGAGATCGATAGATAGAGAGAGAGCTTTATTTTATTTTTTTTTTCATTTTTATTTAAGTAAAAGAAAAAGAAGAAACGAAAGAAAGATGGGACGACAGTCCATAAATATATTTAGTCAGTCCAGTGACTTGGAGAGATTTTCAAAATGTATTTCCACTTAGTATATTTTTAAGTTCAGTGTTTTATATTTATTTATTTTTTTTTTTATTCAGTAAGTCTTGTATTCTTTTCTGTTAATTTTCTTATGTTCATCACTTATTATGTGTATGGATGTTTCCAGTGTTTCTGTGTGTGTGTGTGTCATTCATGGTTTGGTTTTTTTGATTTTCAAGGGAACGGGGGATCTTTCGAGTACTTTGAGTATACTTATTTGTTATGCTTAAAATACTTAACAAAAATAGTGTGTAATCCTGCATTTTGTTTGTTTTGAAATTTACAAATGACATCTATTAAGTGGCTATAACTTGGGTAATGAATATTTTTATCTAAAACTCTATTCAATGAAACTTAAAAAATAATGTTTTTGTTTAGGAATATACACATTACATTTTTGTTTTTTGTTTTTGAATACTATTTATATATATATACTTTTTCAAATATTATTTTAATTTTGTTGTAATTTATTTTTTTTAAACGTACATTTATATTATCATTTTGTTTGTATACATAATTTTTAAAGGGTAAATTTTAAACGAAAACAAAAGTTGAAAAAAATGGAATGAGAAAACAAATTCAAAATTAAATTCGATCTTCGTAAGGACAAAAGGAAAAAAAGAAAAAAACACACAAAATTAAAGCCAAAAGATAACTGTTAACTCTGGGAACATATACTCATTTTGTTTCTGTGTATTCGTTTGTTTTTCTTTTTTCTTGTGTGTAAATAAGGCCAAGCTTTTGTTATTTGCTTTGTTTGTTATATTATCTTGTACATTAATTATGAATTTATTTTTTTTTTCTGTTTAGTCTTCATTTTTTTATGCGTAGTTTATATATGAGGAAAACAAATTTGAAAGATTCATCACTTTTTCATTCGTCATCATCATCATCGTTTGCTGTGCTCGTTCTTTCACATTCGTCTTGGTTTTTTTTTTTAAGTTGTAAAAAATGTTGTTTAGTATTTTATGTTTTAGTTTTTTGTGGTTGATTTTTTTTTTTTTAAATTTGTATGCGTTTTGTTTTCATCTTCATCTTCATCGTCTTCTCAATTTGTTTGGTAATATAAAAATAGGCCAAAAATATATTTGTTCTTTGTATTTCTCTCTGTGATTTGTTGAGTTTAAAAATGTTATTCATTATGTTATAAATTTTGTCAATGAGTTTAGGAAAATTGTTGTTAAATATATATATTTTTTCTTGTTCTTTTTCGTATATGTTTGCTATTAAGAGAAAAATTCCATTCTGTGCAAGGATTCGGGTAATTATTTTTTGTTTTGTTTTTCATTGGAAGGTGATTTCTTTTGTTTCTTTAGTTAAGGTTTTAAAGGTGGGTTTCTTTCCTTTTTATTTAGATTAATGCTTTAATTTGTTTTGAGGTTTAGATTTTTTTGTTTTTTGTTTTGAATAAAAACCTAATGCGTTTGAGTTTATTTCGATTGCAAAGTGGTGTGGAAGTTGTTGAGAGGAAAGGGCTGTGAAGTAGGTTCTTATGATTAGAAGTAATTAACGCAGTGAAATACAGGTGGTGACGTCTTGAATTTGCTTAATGTGTTTAGGCCGAAGGAGATGTACAAAGGATTTCGTCTATTTATTTCTGTTTTCTACCACGAACCCCATTTTTAGTCTCGTTAGGTTCTTGTGTTAATTTATGGCAAACAATCGAATCTTAACCCCTTAGTCCCAGTCATCAAGTCCTTCCCTTCCAAAAGCTTCCGCACAAAACCGAAAAAAAAATTATTCAGAAATTTCAAAAAATAATCAAAAACAAATTCATCCTTTCTGAAGATCGCTTAAATAATACGTTTTATTTTCTTTTAAATTTTTCTTAAACTTAACACAAAAAGATAAATCATAAGAATTCGATTTTAGACAAGGAAAAAGAACAAACAAAAGTTTAGAAATACAATAAAATCCACAACCGATAATTAGATGTTAGAATGATTGTTTCACAATTGATTGTTGTTTTTTTCTCTCTTTTTTGTTTTCTTCAAGTTTCATGGTTTTTGTTTTTAAGTTAAAATAATATTCTTAAAAATGTATGCCCATTAGAATAATTTATGTTTTAATTTATACTTATGTTTGTTTTCCAGTCAATTTATTTATTTTTTTTTTGCTTTAATTTAAACTTCATTTCAATCGGTTGCAAGACGTTTCTTAATGATTTCATAATTTTTAGCATTTTTTTTTTGTTTTACATTTAACTATAGTAATAATTTGTTTGTTTTTTAAATGTTAATATTTTTTTGTGTATATATAATTTACATTTAAATGAATCACAGAAAAGTATTTTACATACAATAATAAATACAAATATAACTATTTATGAATTTATATGTGTTAATTGTGTTGTTTTTTTGTTTATTTAAAAAAGTTTAATTTTAAATTTAGAGTGTTTGCTTTTTTCTTCGAATAGATGGTTGGTTTTTCTTTTTTTTTCAAATCAGAGCGACATAAAAATTATATAACATATGTAAACAGACAGAGAGATAAATTGAAAGAGAAAGGAGGAAAAAATTACAAAGATAAAGAATTAGAGTGAGAGAAAGAGAGAGGAAACAAACTTAAGATGAAATTGAAATCATGACTTTTTGTTGCATTATTTTTTGGTTTTTCATTTTATTCATCTTTTGGTTTTATTTTTACGTTTAAATTTAAATTCCTAAATTTTACATGTATAATAATAATAATAATAATAATTTTTTTTTCATTTTGGTTTTTCTTGTATGTTTTATATTTTTTTAAATTTACTTATCTACAATAGCTGCCTTATCCATGAGAATAGTTTTTTTTTCTTTTATTAATTTAATGTTCATACTACAAATTAGGAGTGAAATTTTGAACAAACGAACGGGTTTGAAAACAAGTCGTAGTAGTAATCAGGATGTTAAGTTAATTTTGATTGTTTCTTACGGATTTTTTTTTGTAAGCATTTGCTTGCGTGTTTTTTTTTTGTCTCGGTGTTAGGTTTGTTTTTTTTTGGCTTCTTTCATGGAATCATTTTTTTTTTCTTGGGAAGGAAATCAACTACTGGATGTAATTTATCTCTAGGTGTTCATAATTTGCTGGATATTGATGGTTTTTTTTGTTTTTGTTTTGTTTAGTTTCATATGTATCCTTTGCTTATGATGGGAAGTTAGGTGTTGGATTAGCTATCCTGACCAGTCGGTATGTTTTTATTTTTTGTTTAGGTTTTAGTCTTTTTTTATAACTTTTATGTTTTGTTTTGTTTTTTTTTTTACATTAATAATTAGGTGTATATATACTTGCAGTTTTCTTATTCTGGTATTTTTCTTGCTGGATTCATTTTTTTTACACTACCCATTCTCTTTACACTGCCTGGCTTGCTGGGGGGAGGGTGAGAGGCTTAACGACCTCGCGCCCATCTGAGGAGTGCATCTGCTAACACGTCCAAGTGAGCCCTCGTCTGTAAGAAAAAGAGAGCGGAAGAGAAATTTTGTGGATATGAGAATCTGTTGAATGCAAGAAATATAAAAAAAATATGACCAATTTCTAGACGTTCAAGAGGTTTCCTTAACAACTTGTGCTCCTAACAAAAGTCCCTCCCTTCCTTTGTAAACTTCAATGGCTCCACAGCCTATTCAAACCTTTTCTCCCTGCCCAACTCTTTCATCCATCTGCCTGCCCTCTCTCCGATAATGATGAGCCATCAATAAGAGGATAAAGATAAATTGAAAGCTTTCATTTCTTTTTTTTTTTTTTCTTGAAAACTCATCTTTCTATCCTCCCTCCCGTGACGCACTCAATGATGATTCCTTAAAATGTTCATGAATTAATCCCACTCGATGTTCACATGTACGTACATCCCTCATCATCCGAAGATAAGTTCGATAAGAATGATGTTGCATTCCCAGAGGTCCTCCCTCAAAGAGAACAAATCAAAAAGATCCAAACCCCCTTAAAGAAAGCTGATAACATAATCCTTTACCAACTGTTAAATCACTCCTACTCTCTCTCTCTCTCTCTCTCTCTCCCGGGAACGGTATCATCCTTTCCCCCCAAAAAAAAGGAAAAAATAAAAGGTCCTCACCCACTTATTGTTATGACATTGACCTATACTCTTTCGAAGTCAAATGAAATTCTGATTGGTCCTCGAAGGAAGAAAAAAAAAGAGAAGGATATTCTTATTATCCTTAGTAATTTATGAAGGCACCCTGTCCCCATATTAAATCACAAAGATCTACAACATAAAAGGGTAAACTAAGGGCCGAAGGACGAACAACGAGGAAATCACATCCACAACACAACACACAAAAGGAATTTCTAAAATAGAACATCGTCAAAAAAATACTGTTGCCGTAAATTTTGATGTCCCCTCTTTGAAATGTATCCTTAGGCTCGACTGTTTTCTCTATACAAACACTTTCTTCTTCTATTTCTTCTTCTTCTTCTGTGTGTATGTATGTGTGTCTTCGTTGTCCCTTTTTTTTTGGTGACTTTCTACCTTTGTGTCCTTTAATAAGCTTAATACTTTCGATTCTTGGTCTAGATGTAATTTTTTCAAACATTTCACTTACCGTTTTGTAGAACATGCACGACCGTCTGTCCTCGTCCTCCCCTTCCGGGCAATCAATGAATCCGTCGCATAACACATGATCGTCTATGCAACGATATCGGCCTTGCCTATCCGGTGTTGGACATGCGAACCGTTCCATACCGTCAATCGCTGATGGGCACTCTGCAAGAGAAAAAGGTAAATCAAAAATTTCAATTAATTAACGTGTCCAGAGGGAAGGATATTCAAAGTGTAAAAATGACAAAATACACAATTAACCAAGGATAAGTGTCCCGTTTGAGTTGTTCTTTTGACTTTGTGTGTGTGTGTGTTTGTTGGGACAGGAGCATGACATCGTTAAAGCCTTTTTTCCCATTACACAAAAGTCGACATTTTAAATTGTTTGAACTGTGTGTGCGGGTGGTGGCGGTACACCCCCCTCTCTCTCTCTCTCTAAGTGTGTTAGAACTGTAGCACAGGGTGGTGCTGCCACTCTGAGTGTGTAAGGACATTTTAACATCGTCGCTCTTCTACACTCATTTCTCATCCTTCTGTTCCAGCCAGCCCGGTCGTCATGTTACATGGAGTATGAACAAACATTGCGTTGGGTTAAATTACCCGAGTTCATCATCATTTTCTGTTTTTTTTTTCTTTCCTGTCGTTGTGTGTTTTGTTGTGCAGTTTGTAGAAGTGTGCGTGTGTAGGGTACCCCCTAAAGGCAAAAGGTAAAGTGGAGCACACTAGCTTGGATAGACATCAGAACAGGTGTGGTCCTCGGTTTGGATGTAGAAGCAATGACATACTTGCGGCATGTCAGACTGCAATGAGTGGTTGGCAAAATGTCCTCTTTGGAGATGCGAACATTTAAGGTGGGAGTTCATTTATGCATCTATCAAAGGCAAGAAGATTGATAAGGGTGGTTGGATGGGGATGGAGGATATTCTGTGGCGAGATGTGTAGTATCATGGAGTGTGTGGTTTTTCCTTCACTACTAAATACATGGTCATTCATGTTGTGGTTCGGGAAGTAAATTTGTATACAATGCGACAAGCTGCATTGATTCGCTTCCGCTTAATAATGGTCCAGTGAACGAATCTTAACGAAATTGATGGTCTTTATGGTCACAGTGTAGTCCCCTTCGGGTAGGGACTAGAATATACCCGAGGTAGGCATGCCTGTCATAAGAGGCGACTAAAATCCACTCTTTGTGTACGAATATACTGAGACGGTGGCAGTCAAGGTTTCCTGGAAAATCCACAGTCTTCGGTGCCAATTGTTGCACATCACGTTCCCACTTATATATTACGAATGGAAGTGGCTTTTCGATTGCTTGATTCGACTTCGGTTTCCGATTACGATTGATTCCGGTCATTAATGATCGTAGCCACCTCTGTATATGCGCTCTTAATTTGCAATCAATTCTCCAAAGGCGATCAACCACGCTCCCACTTGAGTAACCCAAATTTAACGAAACCGATCGAAGCCATGTTGGTGTGGCTATTCGATTGCTTAAGACATAAGTATGATATGACACTGATAATGTTAGAGTTCGCGATTAATCAGAAGTGAACGAAACTTAACGAAACCCATCGAAGCCACTTCAGAGTGTTTATTCTATTTTAATCACGCTTAACTCAGATAAAAGTTGATTTCGCGAGTTATCAAAAGTGAACGAAATTTAACGAAACCCATCGAAGCCACTTCAGAGTGTTTATTCGATTGCATAATAATGCTTAACTCAGATGAAGGTTAATTTCGCTTCCACTTAAGTTTTAAAAAGTGAACGAAACTAAACGAATGTGTGTTACTACGTGTATTCGCGTGACTGCTTAGTCATTTTTCTTTCCAAAGAACACACCGAGACAAAAAGAAACTCGCAACAACAGGTGCCACTCTCTCCCTCATCCATTACACCGTCAAGGACCAACTGACAGATCAATTAATCCCATAAAAGCAGCCGCCCCACCGGAGGACAGCAAAGTAATGCTCTCAATTTATATCAAGATAATGAGTCTCTTAGGAGATCTATGTGTATCAAGTATTGTGGGTGCAAATCAACTATTCTCACATTCAGAACGAGTATCCCATCATAACCTTGACCCATTTAGCTTGGCACTCTCCTCTCGCACTCAGTCTCAGACAATCTCAACCGTGTGTATCGTGGCTCATTTCTCACAATTCACTTCGTGCACTTGTTCGGTACGAATGCGTATACACAACATTTAACGACGACCACAGTGCCACACATAAAACCAGTCTGCGGAGAGTTTCCAAAAAAAAAAAAAGCAACAAAAGGCCAACAAATGAATGAATACATCTCTGAAACTTGTATTTTTACGTCATGTGAGTAAGAGAAAAAAAAAACAAGAAATACCCATCTGCTAAGCAATAAAAGCGAATATATCCCCACTCGTCCTCGATTTGGTGCTGCCTTCCGTCGTCGTCGTCGTCGTCGTTGTCGTCGACGTGGTCGTGGTTGTCGTAGGAGTCGAATAAGCCTCCTGCTGTTAATCCCATTTGTTTCCCTTTTGAGTGAAAATAATCGTTAACACAGTCTAAAAATATCCAGCTTTTCCTTCGAGAAAAGTGAGCAGAGGCAGTGCCACCCCCCTTCTCTGGCTGTTCAACCCAACACCACCCCCGTCCCTCATGTGAACCATATCAAATGTCCTTACACATCGTACATGTGCCTCTACATACAGACGTTGTTACACACTCCTAACCCTCCTGTATGCAGTGGGGTAGGGGTGGGCAGGCCAACAAACACACCCATCCCGAAACTTTGTATTACCTGTCATTAACCTGTCATACGTGCCCGTACACACAGACAGAGGTGGAGAACTTGAAAAAAAAATAAAAAAAACAAGAAAAAACTATTCATGTTCCTGCCCCCGTTGTCTTCTCATTTCGTCCTTTCTTAGGCTCTGCCTTCCACCACCCACCTACACACGCACTCAATTTTCTTGAAATTCTTTTTTGTTCCTTCTGCTCTGCCTCTTTCCTTCTGTTTTCTGTTTTTTGGTTTTTTCTTCCATTTTAATGATCAAATGTCCGGACATACTTTAGAAACTCTCATGGATAGCGGAGTGCAAAGAATCCCACTGCTGCTGACGACGAACGGTGGGCGGACGAGTGGCGTGCAAAAAGGACGAGTGGTGGCAGAACAACAAAAAAAAAACACACAACTTTTCTTCTTGCGTTGTTTTCCAGCGGGCTCTCTTAACTCTCTGGTCTATTTTCCGCGTTTGGCTTTTTTTAGAAATACTAGTTTAGATTTAGCAAAGCGGGCTGTTCCTCTTAGTCTCTTGGTCTCTTGTTTTTGTGTTTGTCTGTTTTGTTCCATTCTTTAGCGTGTGTGCGTTTTGACTTTATAGCCGGAAAGTCGAGACGATGGGGGTAGAGAGAGAGAGAGAAAGAGGGATTGAGCGAGGACAAGCTAAACACGAGAATGTAATAAATTTTAAGGAAACACAACTCAGCGATGTCACACAGTTGGCACACAGGAGTGGGGGTTAGTTTTTCAAAAAGTTTCTCTGCCTCCTCTCCCTTTCAACTTACAGCCAGAGTGCATATCGTCTTTGGTTGTAACATGTCAGGTGTTCAACTAAAAGTTTTAAACTGTAAACAATGCCATTTCTGTGCGAGAGCAAGTGGAAAAGGACAAAGCAGGACATTTTGTCTGAGTTTGGTAGAGGTGTGATGGGGGTAGCAGTGCCTGTCTTCTGCTCTTGGACGAGAAAGCAACTCTATTAGAGGTGCATCCGATGTAACAGATGATTGTCTATCTGTCCAAGAATTTGAGGGAGTTTCTGACAGTCAATCGAATTTTTGAAAGTTCATCGTGGAGTTATGTAAATGACATTCTCTGATCGGCCCTCTTTGTCCTAGAAAAGTATATAAACGATGTCAAAAATGTTAAGAGACAAGAGAGGCAGAAGTCGGTTAACCCTATAGTATTTGATTTCTGGCTCGAAGGCAGATTCGAGAGGACAGTCATTGATTTTCTTAGCAAAAGTCGCCCTTTCCACAAGACAAGGAAAATTATTTTTTTTCAACTTCAGTAGAATTCGTTGCTGTTAGAGAAGGACCCCAGCCTCACTTTTCGTGCGCGATGGGAGGATCATGAGGATCGTGCCATCTTAAGAGGCTTGTTGGTTGAAGCTCAGAACCACCTTGCAAGGTAGTGCGAAAAGAAAAAAAGGAGAAGATCTCGTTGCTTGTCGCTGTGGCTTGTGTGGCACTCAGGTGCACACCTGGGCTCTAAAATTTCATCTCTCACAATTTAGTTGAGCTTCAGCAAAAAACCCAGTTAACCAGAGTGTCATTTTGATACCACATGTGAGATGATTTGGTCTTAGGAAACTTATCTGCATCTCCGCCTTCTAGGAGATCCTTCGGAAAAAAAATTAAGGATCGGTTTATCTGGTACACGTTGTCAAGCTCCTGGTAGAGCTGAGCATGATCAAATGAAGTCGGTGTTATTTTTCTTTACACCATGACGTAGGTGTAAAGAAGTCCCAACCATTCAACGGTACTCCCTATTGGTGTCAGTGCTTTTTATCTGATCCCTGAATGATCTTGCAACATCGGGTTGAGTTCTCTGCGCAAGATCAATCGTTCTTGATGCATTATACTCGCCATCAGGCGATGTTTTCCATTTCCGACCTGTTTTGGTCTCGCCACTGTCAAGGGATATGATGTTAGTCTTGCCACGCGGAATATGCGCCACCATTTCAGTCGAGTAATAAAGGGCGACTCCTTATGTGGTCAGTTTTCATAGGGTTTCAGAAGAAGCCATAAAGGCACTCCCCGCTGGATGACTTGTTTACAGATTCATCATTCTCAATTAAAAAAGCAACTGATCATTGCTTCTTTCCCCCAAAATCATCTATACTCGGCTCCTTGAAGCTGAGGAAGGCGTGGTCTTACGCCTTAGTGACATTCTGACTGTACGGGCTAACAATCCGAGGCTTTAGGCTTGATCACAACTTGCCATTCACAATCAGCCAGTCTCAGCTTTTTGAGGCTGAGCAAGACGTGGTTGTGGCCTTAATGACAGATTGACTTCGACAAAAATATAAACCTCGGCCTTGTCCTTGTATTTAGGCTCAGTAAAATCTAGGAACAAGCTTCTCTTACAATAGGGATTTCAGCATAAAAGTCGGAAAGATCCAGCGATACTCAAAATGTTCAAGTTCACAACTGCACCGACTGCGAACTGTATCCTTGAGCCGTCAGTAAATATGCTCACGTCAGAGATTAAGCTTATATATTCATTCTACAATTCTGGTCTCATTAAGAACCATGTCTCGATAGAGTTCTCTCCTGCTACCAGATCCACGACTGGAACTGAGATTATATGGCCCTTCGCTCCACAGCCGAGAATTTCTGTGCCTAATATCCCTCTGTGGTCCTCTGTTCTTGTATCGATAGGTAGAAGGTAGAGCATCCGGAAGTCTAGACCTCAGAGCTCCCGTGGTGTCTCTGCATGTCGTTCTTTGTACTTTACTAAGTTTAGATCTTGTTCCTCTTTCTTTTTCTGATGACGCTAGACCCCGGGCCGAAAATGAGCTTCTTTCTCCTGCTCTCATCTTCTTCCAATTATGTACCCCAGGTTGATTAAGGTCCTCCTCTTGTATGCGCCATCGGTTCGTCGAGGTCTTTCTTGTGTTGTCCCACTGGTGTCCTGGCTGGAGCAGTATTTTTCATGGCCAAGCTGTCTACGGCAAAACCTAGTCAACTTGAGTATTTTCTTAAGAACTGGCCTTTCGAAAAAAATTATCCGAATTACAAAAAAATACCCCAGTTTACCGCAGAAAAACGTTGCGGACGCAAGTAAATATCGATTTCCAAAACAAAGCACATAATTGGAGGTGAAAAAGAGCAACAAAACTTTTAAACATGGGCAAAAAAAAAATCCGGATTAAAAGAAACAAATCCGTACTGTTTATGTAAAGTTAAAAATCGACAAAAGGATGCCTAAAGTGTGGTTTCTAAACCATGGAAAGAGGAATAATGTAAAGGCCTTCAATGTCGATGCAAAAAAAATCATCCGGATTAACAAAAATGATGTGACAGACTATGATCCGCTCAGAAAGCTGAAGAGGGAGTTGGAAAAAGCACTACTCATCAATCGCCCATCAAGAACGCCTGATAACCATCGCGTCGACTTAAAGTCGAAAGGACACATGCACAAAACGAGATCCGAAGCAAAGCCAGTACTGCAAGACGAATAAAGTGAATAATGTCACAGGAAAAATTCCAGAAACCCACGCCGTCATAAAGTCGAAAACCTAACACACACACAAAATTGCCTGGATGTTGTAACAGAGCTGAGAGTGGAAACCAAACCCAGCCACCGCCAAGGAGGCGATCAGAGACGGCGGCACGGCGGAGGAAATAAAGATATTTCCTTTCATTTCTTCTGAAATCGAAACGAAATTCAGTGTCGTATAAGTGTCGTATCTCACTGAACCGACATTCAGTTGAGTGTGGGTGAGGTAGCAGTGTCGAGGGTATGGAATTTATAATCCTACATGTGGGCAAATAGATCACGATACACAAACACAGACACACCACCCCCACCACCATATCCTGAACGAAAGGACATCCCAGCAGAACAGGAGCTTCTTCCTTCTGCGACTAGTTAGATTAGGGGCCATTCATCTATGCCGTCCTGCAAAACATCATGCTGTCGAGATAAATTCTGACCCATCTCTCAGCCCCTCCCTCCATTGTCCACCCCTCCCCACCCACCAGTGATAAGTTTTCTCGTAGCCGTAGCCGAGCAGGGAAAAGTTTTGTCAGGTACTAGTTTGGTGTTCAGTGTTGGGTGTCAAAAGTAACGCGTTAATATTTCCATTAATAAAACCAAACACCCACTCGCCCAAGTCCAACGATTACATCATGCAGGACTAGCAAGAGAAACAGGAGAGAAAAATAAGCACAAAACCAAACCAAACTTTCGAAAGGAAGTTCCGCGAAAAAGACACGCATCGTGTGCAAGTTGATGGGAGATTTAAAGTGCTTAAGTGCTGGAAGACAAGAGATTAATTGGTCGCGCAGTTCGTTGTGGCATTGTTTTGTGGGAGGGCCATGGTGTGAGTTGTGTATGTGTGAGAGAGTCCTTGTGATGATATTTCACTTTAATTATAATTAATGCATGCGCCCCCGTCGCGTCGTCGGCAGTCGGGGGAATAATCGCAGCAGTCAAACCGGTCATTAATCATAGATCATTTGGTTAGCTGGTCGGTCAGTCAGTCATTCTGATCGTTGAGTGTCGAATCGATTGTTGGCTGTGCGCTAATTAGGAGGTTATTACGGCGCTACTGTTCTGCGTTTAATTGAGATTTAAGGGCATTCAACGAGAAGAGATTTGCCGGGGGATTTAGCTTAGGGCACAAAACGCACTTCAGATACGCGATGACTAATGACTGGGGTCTGTCAATTTGCGGCGGCTTAAGGTGTCTGTTCGGTTGTCGATGATGAGTTATTGTGATGGAAGTTTATGTGAATTTGGCCTGAGGGCTTTGGCATACAAGGTATTTTTGATGCAATGGTGGCGGTTACATTTTGTCTGAAAAATGCCTTGGGGTAATGCTTGACAACAGGCTTAGGTGTTAGGTCCATGTCAAGTATGCCTGCAAGGAGGTGTCGCTGATGGAGAAGGGATCCCTCTTGGATGCTCGTCGGTGGGCCTGGATATGCCTGTGGGGTCCTGCTATCCAGAGTGGTTACCTCCTTAACGTTACCTCCGTTCGGGGAATAAGTCGTAGAGAAACCACAGATGGCGTCGGTCTACAGTCGGTCAAAGGAATGTGGCGTCGATCCACAGGCTCTGATCGGGGATTCAGAACTCATCTCAGACGAAGTGGCTTGTGTGGTACTTAGTATGGTCCCCGAGAGATACGAAGGGTACACCTTCGGTGTACAGCAAACCGTCGAGTGAGAGAATTCATGGAAACACAGGGGAGAGCTTGATCAACAGCATTATTGCAATGCCGGTAGACCAACTCCAGTAAAGGATCATGAAGGCTAATATCGATTATTGAACATTAGACATCAAGGCGGTTGGGGAAAGCAGATACCAGTAGTTTCTATCTGTGGGCACGACAACGCGCCTTACTAGCTGGAATGTCCAAGTACAAAAGAGGATGTGGAGAGCTTGCGTCATTTCTGTCTGTGAACATATCACCTCGCCTTACTACAGGGAATGACCAAGTACAGAAGAGGATGCGCATTTCAGATTGTTCCACATTAGACGCTTTGCAGAGGACATGACTGACTTGGGAAAGCCAGAGAAAATAGTCGCTTAGCTGATGCATTTAGAGACTGGACGCAGATCTGCTCATACATAGTCTGTGTGCAGGGCGAACTTCGAAGGGCAGAAAGGCATCTTCTAGCGACCTAGGTGACCAGCTGCGGAAAGTAATACCTAACGACAGTCCGGCGGGGAGAGTGTTTGAAGAGTTCTGGGTGTCGATTAGAATGTAGGTGCATTCCTCATACATGGTTGTGCCACATGCTAGGAGTATCTACTAAAGATGACTTTATTCATAGGCGCATGAAAAAATACTTCTCGACTGAATCTGGGATCTGTGAGAGAAAGTGGGTGTCAGTCAAATATAAGTTTTTTTTCTTAAGATCACGCTCGGTCGTTTTAAACAACGACGCCACGCCTAGCTCTTGAAGGGATTCAACATCAAAGTCATGGCGTTTTAATGAAGCCAGATAAATGAAGTATTACAGAGATGCGCGACTGTTTTTTATGTTCATAAACCAAATTGACTAATCAGAGGAGGCATTTACGCTATTTCGTAAATAACCGTCAAAAATGCATGAATATCTGTCAAAAATGCACTCAAATTCGTCGATGGACTAGGGGGC
Source organism: Eristalis intricaria (assembly GCA_964034865.1). Classification (NCBI taxonomy): domain Eukaryota; kingdom Metazoa; phylum Arthropoda; class Insecta; order Diptera; family Syrphidae; genus Eristalis; species Eristalis intricaria. The sequence continues at coordinate 2,077,331 of OZ035874.1, read as the reverse complement.
AATCAGCTGTGAAGTCGACTCATTCAAGTGATAAATACAGATAATCCCACACACATGATCTAGATCTCTGGCTATCGTGTGCAACGGACAACATGTTTCTGTATCACCGACGTTTTAAGCACTTCCGAGGCATGAACGTACTTCATATTTCCCTAGCCTTAATCTTCCCCTAGCGTCCCCCACTATGGTCAGACAGAAATGCCTTCAAATGCGAAGGAACCTCCTTCTGGACTTCATTCCAACCTACCTATCCTTCTCTTCGAGAAGAACTTACATCAAACAGCGTCGCGTCCAGTTCCTATTACCAGCTTGTCTACCAGACACTGGATGGTCTTCGTCGAATCTTCTGATACAAATGGATTGAAGAAGGGTGGAGACATGGGTGCTAGCGTCTACTTGATTACTAAGGCTACTGAAGCGTCTATCAGAGAAAAACTATAGAGACCAAGGACTTAATCGCCGCCTGGCTCCCATTGCTCTGAGTGCAATCACTTTTAACTCGAAGACTTCCCTGAACACCCCCGAGATGTGAGAGCATTTTAGCACCTGTCTATTGTGGATGCCGCGACACGAGAAAATTGCGAAGCTGACGAACCTGCTGACGGCTCATGTCCATGGCTCTCTTTACACCAGCAAGGCTCTCACTGTTTGACGACGATCTGCAGGTCTGTCTGTTATGCCTATCCTTGGTACAAATTGTTTACAAGGAGCGTAAGCTTTAGGGATCAAGATGGGACTGGTTTCAAAAGGGAAGTAGCTCACCACTCTTTCCGCGTGGAAATCAATGCCACCCATTCCGACATCTCTTGAAACGAGACACACCAATGGTAGATGGTCTGAGCGCCACCTACTCTCAACCGGAGGCAATCAGACAGCCTGACCAGACTGAGCAAATCGACTCTCAGGACATTTATCGACGTCAATGAAAATTATGAATTTGATAGTATTTTGTAGATTGAATGTCCTGATTTTCCTGTTTACTCAGTTTATTCCGGTTAAGGTGATTCTGTTTGTTATTGCAAGGTTAATGTTAGATTGGGTGTTCCATGGTGTACTTTGATTGCTCACAGTGTCTTCAGTTTTCTGAGCAGCTGTGCTCTATTTTGTCCTTGTGATAGTTGTATGAGAAGTGGGTAAAGGTGTGTTAGTCCCTCCTGACTGTTCCAGAAGTGGCATAAGTGTTATTGTGTGTCAGCTAAATCAATGAACAGGTAGACACCCAACAGTTGGAGTTCTTATCCCCCTTGGTTGTCTATATTCTCATTCATTCCCTCGAGGTTTTCATGGCCTGGCACACATATCAGTTCAGTTTTAACCTGTTGCTCCTGGCCAGCTTGTTAAGTATTTCTCGTCATTCCCAGGCAGCCCTGGAGTTGAATGTGAAGCTTCTGAAGGCTATAGTAATTACCTGGCTATCTGAGAAAGTCGATATTTTTTTAATTGAGTAGATTTATATTGTTCATGTCGAAGAGAACTCAACTGGTTTTGATTTTTCATTTGAGATTGTGATTCTGAACTCTCTGGGAAGAGGCAGTAAGTTATATCGTGCCTGCTCGACTTTCTGACATTGACCAGACTTTGACTTGTACCATCCGTGGCCGTCGCCATTCATCCAAGAGGGCTGTTGTTCCATCCTCCTATTCTAGGTCCCTAGGTCCCCTAGGGATGACTGGATCAGTCCTGATCATAAAGAAACCAATCGCTAGGAGCTGCACCAATTTCTGCTCTAGGGAGTCTAGTCTGACTGGCTCCCGCTTTATCTAATGACGCGCTGAAGGTGCGCCTTTATTCAGACTTTGTCCTATTTTGGGCACTAACCTCCTCTCCGTAAACTCGTTTTGGAAAAGAAAAGAGGCAACAGCCACTCCCAATCAAGCGCAAAAATGTCTCTCAAAGAGTCTAACTAAGGAAAAAATCCTTGACTTTTCAAGAAAATCCTTCATCTTCCGAAAAAGTTCCTTCCAACGATACCAAGTTTCAACGCACTCGAGTCAAAGTCACTGTCTCCCTCTCTCTCTCACTCTCCAGCCAACACATCCCAGTTGGGGAATTTAATACACATTCTCTTGACATTTTCAATTCACAATTGGCCTCCTACAAACCACCAGCAAATGTCAACCAAACAGCCCAACCCCCACCAGCCCCACACACTAACCAGACACCTAACGATAAATAATTAATTCAATTTGCGTTTGCATAATCTGCTGCACACTAATTACCCGAATAATTATTGTTCCCCCGCGGGATGGAGGCATTGGAGGGTTGTCTCTCCTGGTGATGCAAGAATAAACAAAAATATTCCTCATCCCGCCGCCGCGCCGCTCCGTTCCACCTAATTTGGTGATTCAGCGCTTGCATGGCAAATACGAAATTTTCCAACAGGAATTTATTTAAAGTAACGGCCAATTAATTTAATCCATCGGCCTTTTTACTGCTCCGCTCCATCCCTCTCTCCTGCGGAATGGTTGCAGTTTTATTGATGATTCACACAAGGTTCGAGAGTGTGCTTGTGCTTAGCCAACTAGGGGCAGTGGGTGAGGCTTGGGGCACATCATTTGATTAAATTTAAATTTCACTACGATCGATTAGGCATTTTGTGGCAACAATCGAAACAATAATGCATCGGATGTGCCCGCTGGTGATGGGCAACTGGCGCTTTTGTGGGTTTCGTTTCAATGATTTGATTTGATTTGATGAAGGGAGTTGCATTTATTGTTGTAACATCAATTCAGAACAACAAGGGGTATTTGTTTACGATTCGATTACAGATGGCATTCATTTTCTTTCTGTCTTTGATGTTCTGATGGCACCTTCCAGGCTGGTTTGGTTCTTGCTTATACAAGCCTTCTTGACACGATCACCTGTCGAATCTCTCAGCGAACAGCCCATAACTCAGGCATTCCCGTGAAGATTTCCGTCACCTCATTGCGGGCGAACATCAAACGAGAGCGTTTCACTGGTCTCACGTCTTGCCCATCCAGAGATCATTAAAAAAAATGCCTCATCCTCTGGCATTCCACGCACCTTACTTAAAGTCACGCACACACTCCTCCGGGGGCTAGATTTCTTTGCCGGTGTCACCACCCCTCCCCCGTCTTGAGCTGCCGGGAGATTTTCTGTAATTTGCAAAATTATCACCCCCGAGAGAAGGAACGCACATATTTTTATATTATTTCTTTTTTTTAAGGAAGTCGTTAATATCCTTTGGTGAGATATATTTATGCTCCTGCATCTTCTTAGCCATCATCCTCTTCGTTCTTTTGCACTGCCTCCGAGATGTGCTGTGAGTAGGTGGGGGGTGGATAGCAGTGTGTATCTAATTTCAGAAGAACACGAACAAAATAAGGATGAACTTAATTTAGAATTTATGAAGAGCAGCTTCTGCGTTGATTTTTATGTGGCCAGTGTCAGAGTATTGTAGGCGCATGGGAATGACCTAAAGATGGGACTTTAAAGTTGTGTGAACATTTCAATTAAGCACAAAAGCCGATGTCTTAAAACTTGGTCTACAAAGTATCTTGGAACCGTATTGGATGGCGGGGGGAGGGCGGTCGAATGGGTCATTTTCATCGTCAGTCATCATCGTCATCATCAGCAACGGCACCAGCAGAGGCATCTGGTGAAAGAGGGATTATGGCCAAACTTTGCGGGTGACGACTGGTCAGGACTTTGAAAGTGGCTCGCATTGGATTTTCTCTGATTTTCAAAAAAAAACACAACACGAAGTGTCAGTGACAGATTATGGGACTTAGATTTTAGAGCCCAGGACCTTTAGACTAGATGGGGAGTGAGTGAGAGAGAGAGAGGATAGGAGGGGAGAGAGACAGAGACAGAGGAGAACGTAGGCAACTTTGGATACTTCTCAGAATCAGAGAATTTATATTTCAAGTCACCAAGCGCCAAGTTTTTCATCTATCAACACTCGCTCAAAGTTAATCAACGTTTTTTTGAAAAGTGGAAGGAGGGAGGGGTCAGTGTTATATATTCTCTTCCTGGAAGGGTTGTGTGATTGATAATGAAGTCGTATTGACGTTGGTTCCAAGCTTGTATGCAAATTAAATGCAAAATTTTGAAATGGCGCCCGGTTGTGGACGCAAATATTTGAACTGCTTGCGAATGATGGGTAATGGGTGATTTCGGGTAAAATAGTCAACATACAATGCGTTTTGAACTAGTTTTAGATAAAATGTCGCTTCTCAGAGACAAAGGAGGAGGGAAGGTACCTTGAGGGCTACAAGAAGGAGCTCCCTTCCTGATCTTCAAAAATTCGAGAAAAGTTGAGATTCGCTTCTGGAACTTTAAAGAATTCGAGCAAAGATGAGGTTCCCTTCTGGACTTTCCAAAATATTCGAAGGAAGAGGAGGTGCCCTTCTGGAATTTCACAGGTTTCGAGTGAAGACAAAGTTTCCTTCTGGATCTTACAAAAATTCAAAAGAAGAGGAGCTTTCCTTCAGCACTTCTATAGATTCCAGAGAAGAGTAGGTACCTTTAAGAGGAAGTTCCCCCTTAAGGCTGGCTTCCTCCGCATTTTCACAAACTTCGAAACTTCTTTTGCTTCCTAGAATCGAAAGCATTCCAAAGAGACTTCCCCACCCTCCACCCTCATCCCATGAATCCTCACATCTGCAGCATCCCCTATCTTCCTGTTCGCATTTCGGCAGTGTAATGAATTCCCCCCATTTGAAGTTAGTTTATCGCCAGGGCACAAATTAAATGCAAATTTCAGTTTGTTTCTAGTCGGGGTCTCAGTAACACTTGTGTAAACACTGAAATACCGTAAAATGTTCATAATTAAGATTTGCATTTGAAATTATGATCAAATTACAAGGCATTCGTTGGAATAAACATGATTATTCACTGCGAGTGAAAAGTTTTCTCAAAACTTACAGAGACTCTTCAGGACGAGCGTTGTTGTTGGTTGTTGGGCCCTATCGATTGACCTAAGCCCGCACACACGTTTGACCTCATAAATTGGGATAATCCCTTGGGATGGCATTCTATCTGGTCATCCTTTTCTCTCTTCCTACCTTCCTCCCTCTCTCCATCTCCGTCTCGGGGTGGATGAGAGATAATGTCAATTTTTGGGTGGACACCGACAAAAGGTGTTAACATTTACATGTAAAAAAGGACACAGCTAGATAAACATCTCACACACACACAGAGAGACATAGCCTCTGACTCTCTTGTTGTCCAGGTCGTAGGATAGTCGGTAAATTTTGTAGTAACGCAACCAGCATTTGTTTTCTGTGTTTTTTTGGCATCACAACTTCAGCAGCATAAATGAGTATCCTGTTTTTAAACAGGATACAACAGCAAACGACTTAAGGAGATCTAGAGCAAAGGTGTTTTATTTTTCGCCAAAACATAAGCGAAGCGAGTCGGCTGCCGCCGCCCGTAAGAATGGATGGATATCCAGTGCATCATGATGTAAACACAAAAGTCGTGTGTATCCCTTGTCGGTGGGATAGTGGCTATGCAGACATAGGTAGACGACGACGACGACGCTAAGGTAAAAGGACTATAACTTAACGTCCGTCTCAAGTTTCTCCTAGGCAGAGAGGGGGTAGGAACAAGAACAAGGTAAAAATATCCACACACAAACACAACAAAATAACAAAAAAAGGAAGGAAGGACGGACGGAGCAGAAGAAGAAGAAGAAGAAACAAATAATAGAGAGATAGAGTGGTGGTGCTGCTGTTGGCTGAGAAGAGCTTCTTCTAGCACCTTCGAAGGTATATTGAACCTGTTATGTGCGACAGTTTGTGTGTGCGACTTCATGTCCTTTAGATAAAAACAACACCACCGCCGCCGTGCCGAGTACAAAATGAGGAGAGGAAGAAAAAAAAATAAATGTGCGGAGGACTGGGAGAGAAAAGAGAAAAATTGTCAAATAAGTTACTTTTGCTTTTGTTGTTGTTCATGCTTGTGATGTCTTTTTTTTGCTGCTGCACAGTAAGGATAACTAAACATACTCCTGGATTACATACGAGCGTGTGTGTGTGTGTGTGTGTGTGAGAGAGCGTGTAATAGATGCACCATCACATTGTAGTGTTTTGCGAGTCATGCTGCAGAATTAAATGAGTTAAGGTGGATAAGGATAAGGAATCTGTTTTCCTTTTTTTTCACTCTCTCAATTTCCAACCTCACCACCGAACGGGTTTGGTTTATGAGACTTTAAACTTGGATTTTGTGGTGCAAAAGTTGTTTTTCGTCGAGAGAAGATGTTTTTCCAAATGTCGGACTGCGGATTTATCCTCGAATAGTTATTGGAATTTGATTGGAATCGATGGATGTTTGGTTTATGGCAACAAAGTTTCAAATGGCGCCCGAGCGTGGATGGAAAAGTTGGAAAAACTGTTTGTTGCGGGATGAGATTGATGGTTGGCTGTATAATTAATCAAAAGTACAGTGTTTTTGAGTGAGGTTTTTTTTTTAAAGATAAGTAGTCGTATTTTTAGTGGGGGAAGGGGAGGATTCAAACCGGCTTAGTCTTTGCTTACTCTTAACCTTCATTAAACTGTGAATTCTGGCAACTTCAAAAAAAATTCCCACACAATCTGTTATTGATTTCGTTACTGCATGTGAACTGTGTAATAGTGAACCAAAGCCAACGAAACTTACGAAAGTAGACACATCGTAAACATTTTGAAATGCCCCGTAATGGCTTCCACCTTAATTCCAACACCATCTATCATTGACTTTGCTCTTTCTAAATAAAACAAAACTTAACGAAACTCAAATGAACTTAACGAAACTAAACTAAGGCCAGGGAAGTTGTTCTTCATAGTCACTCATCATATCATTTCGGTTTCAGATCGCTGCCTCTACTTCAAAAAATTAACTTAACGAAACTAAACTTAATTCAGGAAAGTTTTTCTTTATGGTCACTCATATCATTTCGGTTCCGGCTCTCTGCCTCTACTTCCGTTACTGCTCAGGGTACTTCACATTGATTAATACGATAAAGTCAGTCTCAGTCTCAGTCTCGGTCTCGGTCTCGGTCTCCGTCTCAGTCTCAGTCTCAGTCGCAATCTCAGTCTCAGTCTCAGTCTAAGTTTCTGTCTCAGTCTCAGCCACAGCCTCAGTCTCCTCCACAACCATAGTCTCGGCTACAACCTCAGCCACAAATTGAATTTCCACTTCCATTCCCTCCGTCAATTCTTCAGACATTCCTCCGAGGCCTGTACACTGTCACAATTGATATCGTTACAACGTTCATTTCTGCCACAATTGATTTCCCATTCACGGTCTCTGACTGCTGGCGGCGATGAGCTGGGGGAAAGTGTTCCATGTTCGATGGCATTTTACTTAACTGAACGCACTTTCGCTTCCTTTTATATACGATTTGGAAGACGACACTCGAGCGCCTGCATCGAGTACGTAATTGAACCTCAATTGTGCGAACTCGGCGAAAGGAGTAAAATTGAGTTGAGCCTCCCCATTCATTTCATTATGCCCCCTTTTGCGAGGAACACACACGTATGCGCGCTGTGTGCGCCGTGTGAAGCACACCCGCCCATTGTGTGTTACTTATTAATGTATGCTTCGAGAGAGGGAGTGAGCGAAGCCCGTGCGAGAGATGAAGACGACGAGACGAGGGTCGTTGGCGCAGCCACAAGTCCTTTAAAAAGAAAATGTTTAGCCCAGGCTCTTGTGTGCGTCTTCATCGTGGCATCGTGGCAGCCCTGCGTGCTTACTTCTGCGGTTAGCGGGGGCGGCTGCATAGCCTTCAGGGAGTTCATCTTCCCTCCCCGGCAATCCCCCCCTCTCTTGATTAATATTCGATGAAGAGTAAAGAGTGTGAGATGAGTGAACGCGTTTGCAAGACAATACCCAGCTCGGTGCTTGCAGAGGGAGCGCCGGTTTGCTGATGCACGGCGAGTGTATGAAGTGTTGTCAGGCGGCACGGCGTCAGGTGGTTGGAGGTCAGAACAGTGCGCAGGTAATAGAAAACAATTCCCAGTGGCGAAGGATGAAAAACAAGAAGAAGAAGTTGACAGTTGTCACAGACGATGATGATGTGCGCGAGAGGGCGATGGGCGCGAGGGTATTCCATTCTTCAGTGTGTGACCGTGTGGCAGCGTTGAAGCGGAAAACGTACGTGCACTTGAAGGATATGCCATTTGACATTTGACACTGGGAGATGTTTAACATTTAATTGCTTGAAGAGCTCTGTGCGAAATGGAACTTGAGTACGAGCCTAAGAGCCTATAGCCAGTCTGAGTTGGGTGGGGAAGCGCTGGTGTTTGAGAATGCTCTTCAAGCGAAGGGATGATGTCTGATCCGGCTGGGTGCAATGAAGGGGCTAGTCGGTGCGTTTGAAAGTAACAAGAGGGGGAGAGTTGACTCGGGGTCGGTGGTTGACCCTCCAATTTGAATAACTTCAATCGTCATGAACACACACACACACACAGATAGCAGGGCCACCGAAACGAAATTTCCTTGTGCGCCCACTTCCCTCCCAAGCCATAAAACTATTCATGCTCGACAATAAATTGATTTCTCCAAGTGAATCGAGGTCCTTTTTTTTCTGTATGTGCTCCCTTCTTGCGTAAACAACTCGCATAACAAAAGCCCCGCCAGTGGGTGGCCGTGGAGATGGGTGGCGTAATGTGTACCCACCCGTCCGTCTTCGAACCTTCAACTGGTGAATGTGTCGAGGGGGCTGGGGGCTGGGTGCTGTGACATAAAATCCATCCTCCTGCACCGCACACAATTCTCTCTTGAAAATCTCGCCGATTAAAGATAAAAGTTCATCCATTCGCCGCCTCCGTGCCACCTTCACAGTTTTCGAGGATATTTTGGCTCGAACTGTAAAATCTTTGCCAGATTTTCCATTCTCCAAATAGGTAGCGTAGGAGTCGTCTTCAATTTTAAGGAAATAAAATCATTTACATCCCTTCCCATTTCTCTCTCCCTCTCACTCTCCCACACACAAACAGGAAAAAAAGGGACATTCACTAGCGATTCAGTGGCATAAATTTCGTTGCAAAACGAGCACACACGAACACTGCTGCGCTGCTGAGTTGTGCAACAACCTCCTCCCACAACTGTGGGTGGGTGGTCGGATGGGTGGATGGGTGGTTGAAGTTTCACTACTTCGTGGTTATGAATAAAAATTGTTTGTTTGCTGGTTGCTGGTGGCTGATGGTGTTAGTCATTCCCACATACACAGTTACTGCACTAACTGCCACACAACGGGATCTGGGTTTCATTTTTTTTTCGTCCATAACCCAGCCACCCCCGAGTGTCTGGACTAAATGGCGCCTAAAACTCACCAGCAGAGCCCTGCCCTGCCATCCCTCGCTCCTCCAAATCTGAATCCGAATCCCGAGACACGGTACCAAAGCAAGAGGCGAAAGAAAAAAAGAGCTTTCTGAGAGATGACCACAAAAGTCTTCGGATACACATATGTCCGTCCGTCCGCCCGTCCGTCCGTTTGCCCGTCCAGATTTGAAAGTTTGTTTTTGTGTTTGTATATCGGTGAGCATATGGCACAAATCATGCTGCCATCAAAAGGATGTACGATGGGGGACTATTGGAAAATCATAAGGAAATTCCTCACCGTCCTTGCATGCTGCTGCATCCATTGCATCGTATCTCCGTGTGTTTGTTTGTATGTGACAGGATACAGGAATAACACTTTTATGTCAGACTCAGAGACAGTTTATGTGAATCTCTTCGGTTATGACGATTTTTTCTCTCTCTGTCGATTTTATTGCGATTTATCTGTCCCGATTGGTCCCAGCTCATGCTGGTTTTCTGCTTTCCTGGTTTCCCGACTTGTCTGCTGTGCTGTCTCCGAACCAGTATCAGCCACCACTCCGCAATCAAATCATTGTGCTTGTGCGAGCAATAATCATTTCGTGGATATTAATTGTATTGGTGTGCAGTTAAAAGGAGCAGCAGCACCGTTGGTTTTATTGAACTTATCTCCTTCGTTGTGGGGGCACATTTTACATTTTCAAGTTTGATGCTTCGCTTAGTCAGAGACCATCACGCGAAAGAAATTATACATCATTTCATTTGAGTGGCGGTAAAGTTCAGGAGATTAGAGAGCTCTGTCGGTTTGGATGCTGTTTGTTGTTTTTTATGAACTCACTTGGACTTGGTAGTCGTCGTGAGATATATAACCAGATGAGGATGGATTATTGTTATTTCTTTTTCTATCTCCCTCTTCTCTGTTTTTGTTGATGATGATCTCTGAATTGGGTATGTTAAACTTTGCATTTGCTTTTCATTATTTCGATGAGATGAGATGAGTTTTTCGGATTTTATGACGGTTTGGGGTTTTCATGGGCTACCAGAAGGAGGATATCTTGCCTCTGTACTGCTTCTTCTAAATCCGGATAGCAGAGGGTTCCCATCTTAGCCTTGTACTCATTTCTGTCATTTGGATACCAGAGGGTTTGAATCTTAGCCCTCCACTCTTTCTTCTGAATTTGGATACCAGAGGGTTACCATCTTAGCCCCCCAATCTTTCTTCTAAATCCAGATACCACAGGGTTCCCATTTTAGACCTCCACTCGTTCCCTGAATTCGGATACCAGAGGGTTACCATCTTAGCCCCCCAATCTTTCTTTTAAATCCAGATACCACAGGGTTCCCATTTTAGACTTCCACTCGTTCCCATAATTCGGATACCAGAGGGCTCCCATCTTAGCCCTCCACTCTTCCTCCTAAATCCAGATACCAGAGGGTTCCCATTTTAGCCCTCCACTCGTTCCCTGAATTTGAATACCAGAGTGTTTCCATTTAAGCCTTTCACTGTTTCCTATAAATCTGGCTCCGGGGGGTTAGGCCACCTCTTTTTCCTCTATATGTAGACACCAGAGCTTACTCATCTTACCCATCCACTCTTTCCCTCTAATCCGCATATCACAGGGTTCCCATTTTAGACTTCCACTCTTTCCCATAATTCGGATACCAGAGGATTTGAATCTTAGCCCTCCACTCTTTCTTTTAAATCCAGATACCACAGGGTTCCCATCTTAGCCCTCCACTCTTTCTTCTAAATCCGGATACCAGAGGGTTACCATCTTAGCCGCCCAATCTATCTTCTAAATCCAGATACCACAGGGTTCGCATATTAGACCGCCACTCGTTCCCTGAATTCGGACACCAGAGTTTCTTGCCTTTACACTCCACTTGTTCGTTTCGCCTCTGCCCGGGGTACCACAAGGTTCATATCTCACGCCCCGACTTTTTCTTCTAAATACCAAAACCCATCGAAAATCTCTGCAAAATGCCCAAAACGAACTTTTTTTCGATTTCTGAATAATGAAACATAACATCAATACAATCTCGCAAGCAAATGACATGTCCCAAACCAATGATTACAACCGTTCCAAGAATCTGTCCATGAAACGTCCCAGCATTCGTTTCAACGTACATGTGTCTAAAGTTACGTGTCCTCCTGCCTTGGCTTGTCCACAATTCTCACATACACAGGACAGCTGAACAAATGTACAGCCCACAGGAGATTTTGTTTCCTTAGACTCTTTCTTATTTCCTCGTTTCCGTCTCTAGGATACCGTCGCCCTCCTCAGTTGGTTTTGGTGTTGGGTTTTCTAAGCATTTTTTTTGGCAATAGTCTGATATTCTCGGTGAACTTTCATCCTGGTCAAGATTACTTTATTGAATGTTCTGAATGCTTTGAGGGTGAATTCTGTTTCCTTTCCGTGACTCCTTGAGTGTGTGTGCGAGAGTGAGAAACACAAGCCGCCTCTCTCTCTTCACGAGAGGCTGTGTACATGTGTTACTTGTGCAGGAAATTACTTTCACCCGATGGGCGCACAATGTCGTAAATCGATGTTTAAGAAGAAATTGAATTATAAACGAATTCAAGTACACACACACACACACGAGATGAGCACAAAGAGGAAGCCCACCAGAAGTGCTGGATCACTGGGGTGATGATGTAAAAATAAGTTTTATTATAAACATTTAATTTTTTTCTGCTTCTTCTTCTTTCTTTGTGATATTTATTGATTTTTTTTTTGTTGTATCCTGTGGACCTTTTTTTTGGGTCGGAGTTTTCTATCAGCGTTTGGAGATTGAATGGTTGAAGGGCCTGAGGTGCAGATGGCGGTAGGGTGAGCCTAAGTGATGGAGCTTTGAATTTGAAGTATTCGCGGATGCAAGACAGCTTGGTCTTGATGACTGGAAGCAGCGTGCCCAGGACCGTCAGGAATGGAAAGCAGCTTTCGCTCAGGCTCGGACCCTCCATGGGTCGTCAGCCTGATGAGTAAGTAAGTAACAACGAGACTGGCTTCGAATGTGATCTAAAGTTAGAATTAACTACTCGACGTTCAATTGTCTTGCTTGGACGGGACAGTACGTCTCTTCGCCTTAACTCCTTCAAAGGCACATGCAAATCTGTGTGGATTATGGCTCGATACCAGTCAAGCCCCTTTTCAAGAACGTAATACATTTGTAAACGGTTGGAAAACGGAGACAGGACTTGGAAGCAACTCGAACTCGCCATCATAGCGTTTTTCCTGATCCCTAAACTTAAAACTTGTATCACACTGCTGTTCATCTCTAGAGGAGGTCACTGGGCAGGTGAAGAGTCATTTGTTGTGGGCGTCAGGACATAGGTCCTGTCCCCAATCCACTGAATAAAACTCAGATGCATAAGAAAGTAGGCCCATCTGACAGTCTTACTAGTCTAGGCATAAGTCTCCTAAACATTGCCTGAGTAGATCTTCTCTGAGAAGATCTTCCCTGAGGTTTTGTGTGAGATCCTGGTCAGTCCTTCTCTGAGAAGATCTTCTCTCAGGTTTTATGTGAGCGCCTGGTCAGTTTTCCTGCGGTTTTAAGCCAGGGACTGCTGACCAAATTTTTACACGCACCTCCTTTCGTCGATTTCAAGACTCCATACGACAGCGGCAATAGGAACGAGCCATACACAACGTGTCTAGTCTGGAGACAACTTCAAAAGTCGTCAGGATTGCAGGAAGATGAGGGAGAAGGTCGGTAATAAACTCGTCGAGTCCCCCAGTAACACAGAAAATGGATTTTAACCAGACTGTGACTTCTACAACTGGTAATGAACTCCCTTACCAACGCAAGCGACACGATCTTTTAAAAGTCTGTTCAATAGCAAACATATGCGGACGACATTGACGACGACGAGTCGAAACACAGCGAGTCGCCACTTAGGCCCAGGGAAAGATGTTGAAGTTGTTGGGCCATGAACAGCTTTAGAATCAGGACTAAAGCTGACCCGACAGAGGTGGAAGAAGCCTTACCAGTGTGACGTGGCCAGGCTTTCAGATGACTGAGTGGACCCAACCATAGGTAGGCAAGTAAAGCCCAAGTAAACAGCACGAATATCAGTACCGAGGTTGAACGCTGCATAAGCCTTAAGCGCTATTTCTGTGAGCTTGATAGGAAATCGTATGCTCAGTAGCTCATTAACAGCATACTCCTTTATCGAAGGATCAAGCTGTGAGGCGTTTGTTCTGAGATAAAGTTCTGTGTTCAGTCTGTCTGGACAACGCATTGACTGCCTGGCATTTGTCCAGCCCGGCCTCTGCGGATTCAGCGTCTAAGTTGAAATAAAAATCTGATGGAGATGGTTGAGTGCGGGAGGCTAAGGTCTTCAGAAGAAGAAGAGGTGGTTGGGCTGATGGAAGATAGACCTCAGCCAACTTAGACTGTGTACTTGAAGGCAGCTAGCTAAAAATCTGATGGAGATGGTTGAGTATGGGAGGCTAAGTTCCTCAGAAGAAGAAGAGAGACCTTGTATTTGAACTGCCATCATCTTCTGATCCCAATAATCCCCAAAAGCACGCACGAGATATCACCAGTCCACTTGATACTCCGGCAATGATCCTAAATTGCTAACTCATCACGAGTGCCATCAGGCGAGTTTTTGGGCTTGGCCAACCATCTCATTCTTGGTCTGCTAAGTGGTCTCATGGAATCGCATTCAAGAAACGCCACGGACAACAGTTGTGCCGGGACATCGAAGCAAAGTCCTGTTCGTTCGAAGAAGATGCTGCTCAGCTGTCCACTACGTTTTGATTGAAGGGCTGAAACGTAAAATTGGCCCGAGACTCAGTTATGCGCCAATTCATCTTGAAACACTCTCGAGGACTTAAGCCTCATTCTATGACTTCCTCTTGAGTAAGCGACTTCGGCTGGACATTGCGAACTGGAAACTAGACAAGACATTCGCCGAGTGCCTCTATATTTTGTTCTCGACTGTCTGCTGTCTAAGGCAGTTTTGCTTGTGGGGTTTATTCATCTGAAGTTAAGTCTAGTCTCTGCTCTTGAATTGTGAATGAGGAGATTGGACAGAGGTCCTTAAGTTGTTCATGAAAGGGATCTGGACCGAGGTCCTTTGAGTTGTCCATGAAAGAGATCTGGACAGAGGTCCTTTAAGTTGTTCATGAAAGGCATCTTGGTGCAAACTTCGTCGTTCGTCGAGATCATCTTGACACTGTTGTGTTCCCTCTTCTCGACCAAATGACTAGTGGTTCCTTAATGAACAAGCTCCAAGGCTCCCTAACGCTTCCCTTTCTATTCGTCATCTAATCGAGGGTCCTGATTAAATGACTTCCTATTTTCGGACGCAGCTTATTCCTTTTTTTCTCGTCATCCACTTGAGGCCTTCCTGTTTAGTCCCTTAATTATGATTGTCAATCATGATAAAAATGCGAAGAAAAACATAAATAAAACTTAACCATCCATGTACACTCTCGTTTCGCCCCACCGAATCGTCCATAAACCAACCGAAATCCATTCGAATGAGGAATCATAAAACAAAACTCTGCACTCGTCGTCCGGTTTCATTACCTGGTTTATTTTATTAATACCATCTAATTACCGCGTAAGCCTACAAATCTGCCATTTCAATCAGTACCTTGTTCCTGGCAGAAGCCGTCATCCTCGTCGTCGTTGTCGTCACTAAATGTTATTCTCCCCTCCATCACGCCCACGCGAGAGCAGCACAGTCTACTCGAGAATAAAACTTATAATAAACACAGTTTATGGACACAGCCTCGAATGACTGTGGAAAATTTGTGAAACACCTCCCACCACGCCGGTCGATGTTGTTATTAATTAAAACCTCTGTCAAGTACTTCGTCTGATTTTCGGACTCATTCTCATTCCAATCAAACTGCGAAACCCCGGTCCAAGTACACCCACTCCGTCGTAAATTCAGTTCATGTCTTGTGGAACACAACACAACACAACTTCTGTGTAATATTTCGAGAATCTTACAGTTCATTGGAAAAATTTAATTACTTTTGCCTTCTCCAAAAAAAAAAAAAGAAGGGAAAACAAAAGGAACAACTATCCGTCGATAACAACGGGCTCTCTCGGGTGGAAAATTTACACAAGCGGCAGAAGCAGAAGCGAGCTGAGCAGCGTCTTCGCGTCCGCCCGGAAAGTTTTCTTTAAAATTACATTCCCCTTCCCCCCCCATTCCCCCAGCCCACGGGTTTTCGTGCAGCAATCTTCGCGTAACATCGCGTGCGTCATTGCGATTAAGACAAACTGCAAATTAAATATCCAAATCAATTACCCCCACGAAATCATTCCATTCTGGCCCGCCACCATCTAGAGCTGGATGGGGGTAGCTCCATCTATGAGTGAAATAAATTACGATGGGCGATAAATTTTACACAATAACTAGTGTACGCATTCGAGAGACGGTCCCTGTTGTGGCTGCCTCTGTGCCGGGTCGGGTAAGGATCCGAGGATAAGGAAGTTGCGTTGGAAGTTCTCAACTATGACACACAAACTCTCGTGGAAAACCCTCGTTTTAACAAATGGGATCAAACAACCGAAAGATGCATATTAAGACCGAAAAAAAGGAGAACTGTTGTGGGTGGCTTTTGCAAATGATGCTGCTCATGTGAGTGTGTGTGTGTATGTGTGTGAGAGACTGTCTGTGACTGAGTGTGCGAGTAAGGAGGAGGAAAAGACGATCAATGCCAGGCATCAGCGCCATTAGGGGTAGCTGAACTACATTTATCTGGGTCTGACGGGCGGCGCTTTAAAGTGTCGTATGAGTTTTTTTCCTTGCCCCGAAAGTAGACGACGACATGACTCCCACAACAAAACTGCTTCGAACGACGACAAGGACGACAACGACGACGAGTTGAGTCTGGATTCGGGGTATCAATGCAATTTTTCGAATAGTGGTGGCTCCATTCGAGGAGATAAGGAAGTTTTCTTTGGCTCCCACTTGGCACATGCATGCACACATTCGCAAAATTTTGCGCTTGCATCACCCCCGTGGAGGACGTTGAACTTTGAAATCCTTTTTCCTTTATTATGTTTTCATTTCCTTTTTTATTCCTTTTTCATTCACTCTCGTGAGTTGTGCGAGAGTTTTCTTTTGTGTTCCCGCTGCAGTCGATCTTTCACTAGGTTTCGGTTTGGTTGGATGGAAATGAATTAATGTTGCAGAATTGATTGCAATTTGCATTTTTGCCATTTTCCAAATCACACACACACCAAATCCCCACACCCACCGCCTCACGAGTGAAACGAGGTGATTGAGTGGTTCGTGAGTGGCCGGAGTGTAGAGATATAATTACATTTCACACCTGATCGAATGTTATTGAATCTCATTCGAGTTCGATATCATTAAATGTGTCAATGGTGATGATGGTGGTGGTTGTCTGTCTGTTTTAAATGTGATATGAACCAGCATGAGAGTGGATGTGCGGATGGGTTTGATGTTGATTTTTTCCCCAGAATCGATGGCACTTCGATAATGTTAAGCAAATACAAACACTCGACGCGAGTCCTTGAACATTTTTTTTTTTTTCGAAAATGGTTGAAAATGTTGTATGCAAATTGGAACAGGAAAAAAAATAAACAAATTAATTTCAGCAGAAATGAAAAGGGCACATATGCGTTTTTTGTTCGAATTTTGACGACCCGTTTATACGAAAGTTATGAATTTCGATGTACCATGAAACAGATTTATTTATGCATTCAGAAATAGCTAGCGTTGTTCTATTTTTGTGACTCACTCTGAGTCAACCCAACCCCCTTCGGGTAGGGGTTAAGTAGAATATACCCGAGGTAAGGCATGCCTGTCGTAAGAGGCGACTAAAATCCATCTTTTGAGTGTGTATTGAGAGTGGTCAGAAGTGGTAATTTCTTACACCAATGTTTTCCTCGGACCGATTTGTTGAAACGTAAATAAGAATATGAACGTTTTTTTCATGCAGAGAATTCTATAATAATATTCTAAATTACTTAGTACAATGTTAGTACACTGTACTAAATTGTGATTTTTTCAAGAACGAACGAACGTTGATAAAAGAGGCAAAGATTCGCCTCGAAACCGGAAATTTATTTAGTACAATTTTAGTACACTGTACTAAATTGTGATTTTTTTTAAGAACGAACGAACGTTAATAGTTTATGCAAAGATTCCCCTCGAAACTTGAAAATTATTTAGAAATTTTTTTAGTACACAGTAATAAAGTGTGATTGTGAAGGTGCCTCATATAAGCCCGATTTATAGAAACTTAGAAAAAATATGGATACTATTCCATGCCAAGAATTCCCTCGTAACCGGAAAATTTGTTAGTACAATTTTAGTAATAAGGGTGGTTCTTTGGAAAAAAAGCACAGTTTGACCCACCAATCCATCTAGGTAATCATGAGACTGGGATCTACACCCTCAACTTATTACCAATGCCTTCAATGTTCATGTAAAGAGCAAGTTGTTGGCCAAGTGTCATCATGACTTCCTAAATTGTTGCCTTCACATTAAGGTTTCCTTGAACTTCCCTAAATGCCACAAGCTAAAAATAACTCAAAGAACACGTTCAACTTAAGTGGTTACTCACGAAAACTCCATAAAAAGCAAAAGACTTGTGATTTAAGGCCAATGAATTATTCAAGCTAATCGCTGATCCATGTCGACAAACAGACGTCAATTTGATATGCAACCGTGGGTCTCTTTTAGATGAGCTGACATTCATCTTCAATCGAAAATTTCCACAATCGTTAGAGGCGTCATTGTCCTGCTGGGTGGGAAGGGGCGGGGGTGGTGGAGGGGGGGGGGGGGGGGGGGAACACACTGGTCACTGGACAGTCAAAAGGGATAAATTTAGAAATGATGTCCGCCAGACCGCCAAACAAATATTTGCACTCATTCCTTTGCTGCGGCCTGTGCTCTGCACACCACATATCCCCCGCGACCACCGCGCTAGTGTAGTGATGTTCAATAAAAATAAATCACTTATGTACCTAGTGGCGCCGACGACAATTTTTCCACCTTTATCATGGTTGCGCGCTTATCGATTGATTTTCTTTCAAACACACACACAGAGACACATTGACACAACTATCGTCATCAGAGAGGATACATGAGTGGTGTACACTCCTCAAAAAAAAAAAAAAGAAAACAGAAAAAACCCAAAGGAAATGTGTCAACAACACACAAGACTTCAAGCCGATGTCCATGACATCGAGAAAATTCTAATTTCCGGGCCGCGCTCGGTCGGGCGCACTTTCGTTTGGGATTAATGAGTTTACCTCAATACACGATTTTGATGATTGCCCTGCAGTGAATAAGCCCCAACACTTCTCGAGTCGAGGGTGTTCGGTCGAAAGGATATCCGGCCGTACGACAAAACAGGCTAAACAAAGGCAAGGTAAAACAAAACGAATAATAATAATAATAAAATATAAATCAGAAATCGGTCCTCGTTCGGTTTGACCTGAGTCAATGTCATCCTGTGAAAGCATTAATCTGACGTCAAGTGGGCCTCATTGGTCAGGATTTACTCAGTGTTGTCCCATGAGAGCGAGGGTGAGAGAGTGTGAGGCAAAGGAGGTCCTTGAGTATTGCAAAGATCGGTGGCCACAGTTTGACTAATCCATTTGCTTAAGTGCCACTTTGCATGTTAACATGATATTTGAAGTCTTGAACCACCGGTGGCCATTTCATTGCCCCTCCGACTGAGACCACCTCCTGTCAGTCTCTCGGTCACTTGGTTGGTTGGTGCAACTCGGCCGCGTCACGTCTCCCCCACCGTCTTCCTGTCTTGATACAGTGATTTTGTCTGCTTTGGGCCCGTTCTTTATTTTTTCCAGCCCAAACGTGGCTAATTACGGATTAATTGTGATTACTGCAAAGAAATGAAAAATTGGAGTCGGTTGCCTGTCCCGCTAATTAGGGCCATTTAATTGATTAAAAATGCTTCACGCTGTTCGCAGTCATCGGCTGGATGTGTGCTTGTGTGTGTTTGTGTGTATTTTCCGGTTTTCCGGTCTCTCCCCACATTTTTCTCCAAGTGATTTGTTAGTTTTTCCCTTCTGCCAGAGTCAGAGAGAGAGAGAGAGAGAGAGAGAGAGTTAAACTGTTTGCTGGTGTTGTTGGTGGATCCCCTTACATTGGAACCCGCGGCGGTGTGGTTAGTGGTTGATGCCAATTAGTGTGTGTATATACTTCCGACCATCTGATCCCCGGTGGGGGAAGGTTATTTGAATTTCATTGCACACGATGGCTCTGAGAATGCTGAGAATCAAACCAGTCCGGCAGAAGAGAAGTTTATTTTTGATTTTAACTGTTCAGACACAGGTTATCCACTTCACGTAAGTGACTCTAAGAATGTTACCCACATTCCCGCCCTCCATCCATCCCCTTCCCGCCGCAAACAAATTGAATCCTTACAAGAACGAAGCGGGGTGTATTTATAGCACAAAAAAATCGGACGATTTTTCAACCTTCATTCGACGAAGGCATGCCATCAGGTGTGGTCACTTGGATGCCTCACATGATGGAAGTGAGGCCATGGGAGGATTTAAAAATAAATTGGTAATATTTTTGAATATCCTCCCGCCCCGTTTGATTGATCAAGGACGAGCCACAGAATTAGTTTTAGGGCGGTTAATTGCCTTAAATGACGTCCGATGGAGGGTAAAGTGTTATGCGTGCGTGCGTGTCTTGTTGTGTGACAGTGTGTCAAGGTCTGGCATTTTTAATTGACTTCTTGGCATGATTTCAAAATTGTTTCGAATCTTTTGAGGGGGGCGCAATCGATTTGAGAGTGCTGAGAACCACATCAAGACGAAGTGGGGTTCATGGTGCCTTCTTTCAAGCGAATTGGTCAAGGGAGATCAGGTCGAAGATAATTGGCTTTGAATTTGTCTTCTTCTTTTTGAGTGACGGAGCAGTTCACGATGGCACTGGGGTATCAGCCGATCTCTTGGCATCAGCGGTCTCCCATTTTGAGGTTACTTCTTAGAATCTTTGATCATCCATTTTGAGGTTTCAAAACTAAATGGCAATAAGATTAATTTTTGATCAAGATTTCGATCAAATTTTGATGCCATAATATTCTTATGATCTGGCCATTTTAAATGGTGTATAAGATTACTCATTCATATTCCCCACAGGGATTCCTGTAGGACTCGATCCTGACAGGGCGTTGTTGTCTACGCCTTTTGACATGTTTCGGAGAACAGCTTGGCCATAACTTGATGAATTTTCGTTCTCAAAGAGCCAGGACTTGGCAAATTGAGACATTGAAGCCTTTTCGTAGCCAAGTTATCCCAGCCACCTTAGGGGTTGGGTCTATTAACATCTGGCTAGAGAGAGGTGCCATGGTCTGGTTTGGGATACCAACCAGGGCACGTGAAGTTACCTCAGTCAATTTAAACTCGGGCGGCCTGTGCTAAGCTGACCCATAGCCTCGGAAATGAAGACCCTTTGAAACAAAGTCTAGCCAACATAGATGATGAATCCGTGGACACCTGGCTGGACTTCTCGAGTGGTGCTAGAGTGTTGGGGAACTAGGTCCCGACCAAAAGTCCCTCTCGAGTGAGTTTAAACACAGTAATTTTCTGTTGAGTCTGGGAAATGATCTCCAGTCCAGTCATCTTAGGCGTTGCATATTTAGACGCGGAGGAACTCAGAATGATCCCCGGATCTTGCTCGGGGGATATTTCCTTGAATAATGATTTGTGACATCAAAGAGGCATGAGAACTCTTCTCATCTTCAAAGCCGACATGGGATGAAGGAATTAAAAAGACACTGACGAAGGATCCTGCTGTCGTGGAAAACTGTGAGCTCAAGGCAGCATATTTCAAAAGAAGACACTTGAGACGTTCACAGGATTTTTTTTTTCTCTCACATTCTTGCATCCTGTGCCACTCAGAGCCCCAAGAACGGTTTCAGTGACAACGCATGCTCCAACCCTTCATCATCTCAAACCACTTAACCCAATCAAGATCACAAACTAGGTCTCATCAGTTCGCACACAAACAAATCCCATCCCCCACTCCCCCCTCCCTCCCCCCTCCGCACAATCGCCACCCCATGGTATGCCATTGTAATCCCGACTAAATCAACACAAAACCACTTTACCCCCGAACACGAAATATGATTACAACTGTCACACACGGTCTTAATCACAATGACTATGCATGACCATTGCTGCTGCTGCAGCGCTCATGCCATCGCATCGTGTGCGCACCTGTCTTTCGGTGTGTGTCGACGTCTCTTTGCGACTTTAATTAAAATGAATCCACCTCGTTGGCAATAGCAGGCAGAAAGAAGCCTCCAAAAATCCATATGCACTCCACAAGCCTACGTATTTACATTTTGCACACGCTCATCATACAGAACGGCGGCAGGGACGAGGGGGGATGGAAAAGGACTCGCTCATAAATAATAATGGGGTGTGGAAATTGTGTTACCACCATCCACCATCTACCATCCACCGCCAACTACTGTCCTACTCCTGGTTTTATTTTTTGTTTGGACGCCCGTAATTCCATCGCGTGTGCATGAAAAATATTCCGAAGCGTCATATCGGATATAAGACACGGCAAAACGAAATACCGAAAGAGAGAGAGAGAGAAACGACAGAACAAAAAAAAAAAAAACCCAGCGCATTGTTGGCTAGCACAACGATAATAATAGTGTCGTGGTTTTGGGCGCTCGAAGTGCGCTTTATGTCAACGCCACCTGTTGACGATGTTTCGTCGTTCGTTACAAAAGAGAGGTTGACCAACCGCGCAACCCCCCCAAAACGAGCAAAAATCGAGGAATATTCTAAATTTAATGCTGAGAGTGGTATTTTGGGATTTTATGTCGGTTTAGTTTGCCTCTGTTCGCTCGTTCGTTCGTTTTCTAGTTTTTTGGAGAACCCACCCTATTCGCTGGGGGATTACTGGATGTGATGTCCTTGTCCGATAACCACCACAGCGAGTGTGTGTACGTATGGTAGGCTCCAATCGAGTTGTTGTGTTGGCTTATTCAAAGGTATGTTGGTTCGTTGGAGTTTGTGGAAGGGTTCCCCTAACACACACACTGACACACACACACAACGAAACGGACACAACCACAGGCAATAAATGCGTCAACGTTTTCCTAATGTCGTCGTTCTCGTTGTCCTTGTCTTCTGTTTCTGTTGAGTAGTGGTGGCAGTGGAGCCTGTGCCGTTGCGCGTCAGTACGCTACCATATGACGCTTCACTCAGAGAGCGGGGGCAGGAGACCGTGCAATCATAGGTGGACGAGAGAGAGATGGCGTGCCACCGTTGACTTTGCTAAGAATGTAACGACACCTATCATTGTGAGCATGGTAATAAACCTTAATTATTATGTATTATTCATTTTTGGAATATTACCGAGAATTCTTGCTAAAGGATGAGCTCTTGATGTGAGTCTCTGTGGGTCTCTGGAGGTCTATATATGGACGCTTCCTCTCGGCGGGTGGCGGTGATTGCATAAGTCCTGGCGGTGGTTTTGGTTTGCTCTTGAGTTAATTTGTCTCAGATTTCGCATGAATGAAGATAAATGTGTTAAGTGTTGGACTACTGGTAAAGAGGATGACTACAAGGATGGAACGGCTGACATGACTAAGCAGTCAATTATCGTTGTATTGCCACACTTTTAGAACCAGATTATTGATGAAATGGAGAAGATGGCTTTATAAGCCGAATTGCGAGTTCTGGCTCAGTTATAGATGACTTTGGTTTTACTTTTATCAATCCCCCTTCGGGTTGGGGTCGTAGGAGGCGACTAAAAGCCACCGTTTGAAACAATAAGGGTATAATGACCGGACTTCTACGAAAGTAGATAAAAATACAATTTTTTTATGTAAAGTATTCTCTTGTAGCCAGAAATTTGTTTAGTACAATTTTAGTACACTGTACTAAAGCATGATTTTTTAAGCGTTGATTTTTAACTGTCACAAAAAAGCGGTGTCAAATTGCAAACATTTTCACAACTTTGTTTTTGACTTGATAGATCGATGTTTGCCATTTTCTTTTTATAGACTGTCGATGAAACATACACCATGGCTCTACAGCCAATCAACACCTTATTACCACCCTTTACAAAGTCCAGAATTTTTCATTTAAATTTCACCATCAAATCATACCGCTAGCTGTAGAGAAAAATTTCAACGCGATTCACCAGACAATCAGCGACAATCACTGCCGGCGTCCGCCGCCCAATATAAACCTATGCCTGAATTCAATTAGCAGGAAACATAAAAAGCGATTGTCGTCACTCCGCGCCACTTTTGAATTAATTTACGCCACACGCTGTTAGCATTTCAAAAACAGACCAGGAAAAAAATGCAAATCAATCACTTAGGCAACAGCACAAAAGCAATTGCAAACCGACGGCGAATTCAGTTGGAATTCCATTTGATATAAATCACACAGGAGGAAGTGTATCCCGTCCTGTGAATTATTTGCTCAGGTGGGGAAAGTAAATAAAACAGCCTCCAATGCCACCGATTTGAGATATTTTTGATTTTTGATGGATAGCTTCATAGTCTGACAGAAAAACACTGCACTCATAGTTAAAGCCAACAGTGTGTAAAGTCCACTCCATCCCAGGGGGAGGGAGTGGCAGGATCCTGCGGAGGGGTTGTCGGCTAGTCTCTTCACTGGTTTTCAATGAATGGGAACTGATGCACTTTTGGTAAGTGACTGTGAAGTGAGCACTTGTGTGCTGCATTTCAGTTGAATGTTAAATGGAGACCATGGACCTCCAGTGAATGGAGAGAGGAGGATGAATTCAGGACAAGGACTGTTGAAGCACTTGAATGGTTCGCAAAGTGGGGAAGGGTAATGCATTTTTTTTGAGAAAGGCTTGTCGGGGGGATCATTTTGATGGGCGAAACGATAAATGACAACAGTTTCGATTTGGTTTCATGTGTTTACGGCACGAGAAGTGGTTGGGTTTCCAAATCTCTCAGAGGAAAGGCAATGTCATTTGGATCCCCATCTCTTTCAATTAGCAACAAAAAAAAAGCACGAGGCAAGCAGAGGGAAGTCCTGGAAGTCTTTGATCAAACCAGGAATCCCGGGAAGTGGCGAATGGGTCTACATGGAATCTAATCAAATCAGGAACGGACGTTCGCAAAAAATCAACCGGAAGATGACCATTTGACATCCAAAAATTCCCTAATTTGTGACAACCATCTTGACTTCCGAAAGCCTCTCACGTCTCACAAGTTAGCGTATTTCTTCCTCCCCCGCTGTGGGAGATAATTTCTCTTTACAAGAAATCATTGAACTCGAAATTCCTTTGCAGAAAAAAATGAAGAAAAAGGTTAAGTTAACGATCCGGAAATACATATGCTGTCGTGTGTGAATTCAATTCAAAGGAGACGAAGACAAAAGGAAAGGTCTCATGCATGAAAGCGTACAATTCCGAGACAACTCTCGCCTATTAGGAGACCAACCAAAGGGAAAATCAAGCCTAAAGCTGAAAACGTGTTGTTTGACTCAAGATACCCACCCGTGGGAGGTATTTTTTTTTTTTCATGTCCAAGCTCTAAGTCAATTCCCTTGATGGCAAGTCATGCCCCCGGGGGGACATCCTAGTCAAGTTATCCTCCATCTTCGTGAACGACTGACTTGCAAGCACTGACTCCCACCATCTCAGAGCGTTTCTGCCCCTCATTGACAAGCGGGCGCTTTCCCTGGTGGTCCCCTCCCCGGCCACTTCCTCAGAAGATCAGTTTATCGTTAATTTGTTGTGAAAAGTAATTTTCCCTATCCAAAGTGTTCGCATGAAAAAAGCAGTCAAGTCTTTCTATGAATCACTGAGTACGCACGAAAAAAAACTTTAAAATGAAATCATTCAGTGTTGGGCATCTTAATTCAACTTTTTACAAAGACAGCAGCGAGTGGGCAGCAGCAACGGCAAGTAGCAGCTGCAAAAGCGAACGAATTATTAAGATGAACAAAGAAAAAGAAAGAAAGGGAAAGAAAACTAATTTGTCGAAGCATCGTTAAGGCACTCACCATACATTTTGCAGTTTCCACTGCAGCTGAATTTATTCTTAAACTTTCCCACTATCCATCGGGGATGAAGATAGTTTTAGAGTTGCACACTCGCCTTATCTGTCGTGGCAGAAAGTTTTTTTTTCTTTTTTCATCCAAGCATTCTGTTGCTTGATGTTACTTAGGGAAATTTGCAAAACTCAATCTGGAGGCAAGTGAAGTGCATTTTTTGAGTTTCTTTTTCTCGGTAGAGTGTAGGTTGGGATTTCAAGGACAAGTAGGCGGG
This sequence comes from Eristalis intricaria, assembly GCA_964034865.1. Classification (NCBI taxonomy): domain Eukaryota; kingdom Metazoa; phylum Arthropoda; class Insecta; order Diptera; family Syrphidae; genus Eristalis; species Eristalis intricaria. The sequence continues at coordinate 2,051,806 of OZ035874.1, read as the reverse complement.
CGAAATGGACAGGAATTTTGAAGAAGGGGAAGTCTCCCTTAAAAGGCTTGACATTATCATCAGTGTGACGTCAAATTTTGGGAAAATTTGGTACAAAATTTAAGTTTGACGACGAAGTCCCAAGAAAATTGTGTTCTAAATTTCGAAGGACATGATTTAATCATAATTGTCTGAAGGAAAGTATGATTTGAGCCATTTTATGTCTTAGGCAAGGTTATTGACTTTTGGAACTTTCCGAACTTTTTCCCGACGATTTTTAGACATTAGACATTCTTAACTCTTTAGAATTTTTTCTTATTTGACAAGTTTGGCCCGTTCAAACTTTTTTAACATTTTTAATTTGTGGTCAGGACTTAAGGAACTTTTAGAAAATTTTAGAATTTTTTACTTTTTGTACTTGTGGTCATATCTGGCCTTAGAGACTTTATAAACTTTTTCTAATTTATAGGCCTTTCGACATTTTTGGTATTTTTCGAACTTTTTGGATTTTCTCTTATAACATATTTCCTTGTGGTCAGGGCTTAAGAAAATCTTGGAAATTGACATTAGACATTCTTAACTCTTTAGAATTTTTTCTTATTTGACAAGTTTGGCCCGTTCAAACTTTTGTAACATTTTTAATTTGTGGTCAGGACTTAAGGAACTTTTAGAAAATTTTAGAATTTTTTTACTTTTTGTACTTGTGGTCTTATCTGGCCTTAGAGACTTTATAAACTTTTTCTAATTTATAGGCTTTTCGACATTTTTGGTATTTTTCGAACTTTTTGGATTTTCTTTTATAACATATTTCCTTGTGGTCAGGGCTTAAGAAAATCTTGGAAATTGACATTAGACATTCTTAACTCTTTAGAATTTTTTCTTATTTGACAAGTTTGGCCCGTTCAAACTTTTGTAACATTTTTAATTTGTGGTCAGGACTTAAGGAACTTTTAGAAAATTTTAGAATTTTTTACTTTTTGTACTTGTGGTCATATCTGGCCTTAGAGACTTTATAAACTTTTTCTAATTTATAGGCTTTTTGACATTTTTGGTATTTTTCGAACTTTTTGGAATTTCTTTTATAACATATTTCCTTGTGGTCAGGGCTTAGGAAAATCTTGGAAATTCGTGGACCGGTTCGGTTTCTTTTACTTTTTTACTTGTGATCATATTTTTGTCAGTATTTCCTCAGCTTTCTTCAAAATTTGTTTGATTTTTTTTGCATTTTGACATGGCTTGACAAAAGCTAACCAATTCCAGCCATCGAAGGGCAAAAGTTCTGTCCACATATTTGTGGCCCAAAAACGCTTGAAAGTTCCAAAAAAAAATGGGAAGTAACAACAAATCATTTTCTCAAGATGATTGCGACCATTCACGAGGCCATTACGTAGATCATAAAACCTCCCACTTCAATCTGTCATCACACACACTGCCCCCCCGTATGTGTGTGAATATCTTGAACAAACTTCAGTCATTTCGATTAATCATTATGTGGTCAGTTAACAGTCTTCACATCAACACTTCCATTAGGAAAGTTAGATCCCCTTAAAAACAAAACAACGCACACCACTCACCACACACAGACAAGCTATTTTAGCACAGCCGCCGTGGCGGTGTGGAATAAGAGGGAAGGCGAAAAACTATGTCCACTTATCCATCCCTGGGTCCTCATATAAGCCACCATAAGATAACGACGAAAAGAATGAAAGAAAACAGAAAAACAACAACATATCTGACAAATGACCACGCAAACGTATCCCAAAAACCTAATTATTATGTTTCGCCAGTAGGACTACTGCCACTCGCACACTTGCATACTTTTTGGCAAACACTCGTCTCTTGACCACATCCCACCACCCCCGCACGACGGTTCAAATGAGACAGATATTTATGATCCATGTGCTTGTCATGTCAAAAAATTCCGACCCGAAGACTGTTGTTCTGACGAAATTCCAGCGTCTGTCGTTTATTATCCCCCCCGATTCATAATGACAAATGCTAGATGAACCACACAGCACACAGTTATTTAATGCCCGGACCATCCCAGAAAAAACCTCAAAGCCAACGGGCAACTATCCCTCCCCCCCCCCATCCCCACCGCCATGTGTCCGTGTTAGTCATTATTTTAAATAAAACAAAAAAAATATGCTCACAGGAGCTATAAAATTTGTTATGAGCTTCATAAAGCTTTGCGAGAATTAAATTATTTTTCCAAGTGGTGGTTGGCGGCCGGATTCGATGTGAAAAATCGCCAAACAAACGACGAACGTATATGAAATCAATGAGATATGGGCCCAATCATTAGACATCTCAAATTAGACACAAATTTCCATAGGAAAACACTCAACGAAATCAACGCTTTAACTAGAAACAAAATTGATTGAAATAATCCCGAAAAAAAATCAACCACAACAACTCGTCGACCCTTCTCTCAGTTATGTCCTGGCATTCACAAAGTACACCCGCACTCTGTTGCGCAATTTGAGAAAAGGACTCGAACAGAAATGTATGTCTAGTTTGACGTCAGCAACCTACCCGACAATGTTTACGTTCGAATTGTTATTGTGTTTCATTTCCATTAAACGATTAATTCGATTAAAATTACAACACACACACAGGCATGTACACGGATGTGCTTATGATATGCATGAGCACGGTGGATCATATGGGGGAGGGGATCCCAAACATATGGTTGAGTGGGTCTTGAAAATGTGAATAGGCGAAGGACATGGTTATGGTATCTATTTCGAATACATTCCATATGATGTACGTGCGTTTACATGAGTCATTGATAATGACTAGGGCGACAATTTGTGTTTTTTCTTTGTTTGGTATGCGTGTGCTAAAAATAAAGAGTTAATTAACTTGCATTTTTTTCCTTAAATTCGAAACAATTCTGAACAATTGGAAACTGGCAAGTGGCTTCCAATGATATGTAGGTTTACGTGAGACAATCACAATGATGGAAGTCACAATAAATAAGGAACTCCTGTAGTCTTTTCCCTAATTCGAAACAATTCTGAACAATCTGAAACCGAGAAAAAGCTCCATATCAAGTTCACCTTTACTGGAGATACTGATAATGGCGATAAAGGCGACGACTACCAATTTTTCCTAAGTTTGAAACAATTCTGAACACTTAAGGAATGACAAGTGGCTCCAAATGAAGCTTACATCCACGTCCAACATTGGCAATAGCGAGAATGTCAATAAAAATGCAACTACTTCAAGGTTCTCCTATATTCGAAACAATTCTGAAAAATTTTATACTGGCAAGTCCGAAGCAACTTGGGCCCTACGACAAAATTACAGTATAATATTTTGTAGCTTATGACTTGATCTAGAGGATGCAATCAGAAAATGCACAAATTTACCATTACTTGGGCAAATTTTGCACAAAAACAAGAGCAATTTGTTTTTCTGCTGGTTCTTCCAGAACTTTACACAGCCCATACCTCGAGAACGGTGCGTCCTACGACAAAATTACAGTACAATTTTTTGTAGCTTCTGACTTGATCTAGAGGATGCAATTGGAAAATGCACAAATTTACCATTATTTGGGCAAATTTTGCACAAAAACCAGCGAAATTTGTTTTTCTGCTGGTCCTTCTATAACTTTACACAGCCCATACCTCGAGAACGGTGCGTCCTACGACAAAATTACAGCACAATTTTTTGTAGCTTATGACTTGATCTAGAGGATGCAATTGGAAAATGCACAAATTTACCATTATTTGGGCAAATTTTGCACAAAAACCAGCGAAATTTGTTTTTCTGCTGGTCCTTCTAGAACTTTACACAGCCCATACCTCGAGAACGGTGCGTCCTACGACAAAATTACAGTACAATTTTTTGTAGCTTATGGCTTGATCTAGAGGATGCAATTGGAAAATCCACAAATTGACCATTATTTGGGCAAATTTTGCACAAAAACCAGCGAAATTTGTTTTTCTGCTGGTTCTACTAGAACTTTACACAGCCCATATCTCGAGAACGGTGCGTCCTACGACAAAATTACAGTACAATTTTTTGTAGCTTATGGCTTGATCTAGAGGATGCAATTGGAAAATCCACAAATTGACCATTATTTGGGCAAATTTTGCACAAAAACCAGCGAAATTTGTTTTTCTGCTGGTTCTACTAGAACTTTACACAGCCCATATCTCGAGAACGGTGCGTCCTACGACAAAATTACAATTTTTTGTAGCTTATGGCTTGATCTAGAGGATGCAATTGGAAAATCCACAAATTGACCATTATTTGGGCAAATTTTGCACAAAAACCAGCGAAATTTGTTTTTCTGCTGGTCCTTCTAGAACTTTACACAGCCCATACCTCGAGAACGGTGCGTCCTACGACAAAATTACAGAATAATATTTTGTAGCTTATGACTTGATCTAGAGGATGCAATCAGAAAATGCACAAATTTACCATTACTTGGTCAAATTTTGCACAAAAACAAGAGCAATTTGTTTTTCTGCTGGTTCTTCTAGAACTTTACACAGCCCATACCTCGAGAACGGTGCGTCCTACGACAAAATTACAGTACAATTTTTTGTAGCTTATGACTTGATCTAGAGGATGCAATTGGAAAATGCACAAATTTACCATTATTTGGGCAAATTTTGCAATTGGTGCAATTGGAAAATGCACAAATTTACCATTATTTGGGCAAATTTTGCACAAAAACCAGCGAAATTTGTTTTTCTGCTGGTCCTTCTAGAACTTTACACAGCCCATATCTCGAGAACGGTGCGTCCTACGACAAAATTACAGTACAATTTTTTGTAGCTTATGACTTGATCTAGAGGATGCAATTGGAAAATGCACAAATTTACCATTATTTGGGCAAATTTTGCACAAAAACCAGCGAAATTTGTTTTTCTGCTGGTTCTACTAGAACTTTACACAGCCCATATCTCGAGAACGGTGCGTCCTACGACAAAATTACAGTACAATTTTTTGTAGCTTATGGCTTGATCTAGAGGATGCAATTGGAAAATGCACAAATTTACCATTATTTGGGCAAATTTTGCACAAAAACCAGCGAAATTTGTTTTTCTGCTGGTCCTTCTAGAACTTTACACAGCCCATACCTCGAGAACGGTGCGTCCTACGACAAAATTACAGAATAATATTTTGTAGCTTATGGCTTGATCTAGAGGATGCAATTGGAAAATCCACAAATTGACCATTATTTGGGCAAATTTTGCACAAAAACCAGCGAAATTTGTTTTTCTGCTGGTCCTTCTAGAACTTTACACAGCCCATATCTCGAGAACGGTGCGTCCTACGACAAAATTACAGTACAATTTTTTGTAGCTTATGGCTTGATCTAGAGGATGCAATTGGAAAATCCACAAATTGACCATTATTTGGGCAAATTTTGCACAAAAACCAGCGAAATTTGTTTTTCTGCTGGTCCTTCTAGAACTTTACACAGCCCATACCTCGAGAACGGTGCGTCCTACGACAAAATTACAGTACAATTTTTTGTAGCTTATGGCTTGATCTAGAGGATGCAATTGGAAAATGCACAAATTTACCATTATTTGGGCAAATTTTGCACAAAAACCAGCGAAATTTGTTTTTCTGCTGGTCCTTCTAGAACTTTACACAGCCCATACCTCGAGAACGGTGCGTCCTACGACAAAATTACAGAATAATATTTTGTAGCTTATGGCTTGATCTAGAGGATGCAATTGGAAAATGCACAAATTGACCATTATTTGGGCAAATTTTGCACAAAAACCAGCGAAATTTGTTTTTCTGCTGGTTCTACTAGAACTTTACACAGCCCATATCTCGAGAACGGTGCGTCCTACGACAAAATTACAGTAAAATTTTTTGTAGCTTATGGCTTGATCTAGAGGATGCAATTGGAAAATGCACAAATTTACCATTATTTGGGCAAATTTTGCAATTGGTGCAATTGGAAAATGCACAAATTTACCATTATTTGGGCAAATTTTGCACAAAAACCAGCGAAATTTGTTTTTCTGCTGGTCCTTCTAGAACTTTACACAGCCCATACCTCGAGAACGGTGCGTCCTACGACAAAATTACAGTACAATTTTTTGTAGCTTATGACTTGATCTAGAGGATGCAATCAGAAAATGCACAAATTTACCATTACTTGGGCAAATTTTGCACAAAAACCAGCGAAATTTGTTTTTCTGCTGGTTCTACTAGAACTTTACACAGCCCATATCTCGAGAACGGTGCGTCCTACGACAAAATTACAGTACAATTTTTTGTAGCTTATGACTTGATCTAGAGGATGCAATTGGAAAATGCACAAATTTACCATTATTTGGGCAAATTTTGCACAAAAACCAGCGAAATTTGTTTTTCTGCTGGTTCTACTAGAACTTTACACAGCCCATATCTCGAGAACGGTGCGTCCTACGACAAAATTACAGTACAATTTTTTGTAGCTTATGGCTTGATCTAGAGGATGCAATTGGAAAATGCACAAATTTACCATTATTTGGGCAAATTTTGCACAAAAACCAGCGAAATTTGTTTTTCTGCTGGTCCTTCTAGAACTTTACACAGCCCATACCTCGAGAACGGTGCGTCCTACGACAAAATTACAGAATAATATTTTGTAGCTTATGACTTGATCTAGAGGATGCAATCAGAAAATGCACAAATTTACCATTACTTGGGCAAATTTTGCACAAAAACCAGCGAAATTTGTTTTTCTGCTGGTTCTACTAGAACTTTACACAGCCCATATCTCGAGAACGGTGCGTCCTACGACAAAATTACAGTACAATTTTTTGTAGCTTATGACTTGATCTAGAGGATGCAATTGGAAAATGCACAAATTTACCATTATTTGGGCAAATTTTGCACAAAAACCAGCGAAATTTGTTTTTCTGCTGGTTCTACTAGAACTTTACACAGCCCATATCTCGAGAACGGTGCGTCCTACGACAAAATTACAGTACAATTTTTTGTAGCTTATGGCTTGATCTAGAGGATGCAATTGGAAAATGCACAAATTTACCATTATTTGGGCAAATTTTGCACAAAAACCAGCGAAATTTGTTTTTCTGCTGGTCCTTCTAGAACTTTACACAGCCCATACCTCGAGAACGGTGCGTCCTACGACAAAATTACAGTACAATTTTTTGTAGCTTATGACTTGATCTAGAGGATGCAATTGGAAAATGCACAAATTTACCATTATTTGGGCAAATTTTGCAATTGGTGCAATTGGAAAATGCACAAATTTACCATTATTTGGGCAAATTTTGCACAAAAACCAGCGAAATTTGTTTTTCTGCTGGTCCTTCTAGAACTTTACACAGCCCATACCTCGAGAACGGTGCGTCCTACGACAAAATTACAGTACAATTTTTTGTAGCTTATGACTTGATCTAGAGGATGCAATTGGAAAATGCACAAATTTACCATTATTTGGGCAAATTTTGCACAAAAACCAGCGAAATTTGTTTTTCTGCTGGTTCTACTAGAACTTTACACAGCCCATATCTCGAGAACGGTGCGTCCTACGACAAAATTACAGTACAATTTTTTGTAGCTTATGACTTGATCTAGAGGATGCAATTGGAAAATGCACAAATTTACCATTATTTGGGCAAATTTTGCACAAAAACCAGCGAAATTTGTTTTTCTGCTGGTCCTTCTAGAACTTTACACAGCCCATACCTCGAGAACGGTGCGTCCTACGACAAAATTACAGTATAATATTTTGTAGCTTATGACTTGATCTAGAGGATGCAATCAGAAAATGCACAAATTTACCATTATTTGGGCAAATTTTGCACAAAAAAAAGAGCAATTTGTTTTTCTGCTGGTTCTTCTAGAACTTTACACAGCCCATACCTCGAGAACGGTGCGTCCTACGACAAAATTACAGTACAATTTTTTGTAGCTTATGACTTGATCTAGAGGATGCAATTGGAAAATGCACAAATTTACCATTATTTGGGCAAATTTTGCACAAAAACCAGCGAAATTTGTTTTTCTGCTGGTCCTTCTAGAACTTTACACAGCCCATACCTCGAGAACGGTGCGTCCTACGACAAAATTACGGTATAATATTTTGTAGCTTATGACTTGATCTAGAGGATGCAATCAGAAAATGCACAAATTTACCATTATTTGGGCAAATTTTGCACAAAAAAAAGAGCAATTTGTTTTTCTGCTGGTTCTTCTAGAACTTTACACAGCCCATACCTCGAGAACGGTGCGTCCTACGACAAAATTACAGTACAATTTTTTGTAGCTTATGGCTTGATCTAGAGGATGCAATTGGAAAATCCATAAATTGACTTGTCTAGCTAATGTCTTTGGTCTTGCCTTTTAAGGTTAGCAAGGTACCATCGTTGAGTGGCAGTCTGAACCGTGGAATGAATGTCTTGTTGGGGAACTCGATGTAGACTCCTAACCCATACTCCTTTCTCCATCAACGACTAAGCCTTTCACACAATTTTGACCATTATTTGGGCAAATTTTGCACAAAAACCAGCGAAATTTGTTTTTCTGCTGGTCCTTCTAGAACTTTACACAGCCCATATCTCGAGAACGGTGCGTCCTACGACAAAATTACAGTACAATTTTTTGTAGCTTATGGCTTGATCTAGAGGATGCAATTGGAAAATCCATAAATTGACCATTATTTGGGCAAATTTTGCACAAAAACCAGCGAAATTTGTTTTTCTGCTGGTTCTACTAGAACTTTACACAGCCCATATCTCGAGAACGGTGCGTCCTACGACAAAATTACAGTACAATTTTTTGTAGCTTATGACTTGATCTAGAGGATGCAATTGGAAAATGCACAAATTTACCATTATTTGGGCAAATTTTGCACAAAAACCAGCGAAATTTGTTTTTCTGCTGGTTCTTCTAGAACTTTACACAGCTCATATCTCGATAACGGTGCGTAAGACAAAATTACATTTCTGATGGCGAGTAAAGACAACAAAACTCAAATGTCCCCACGAAATTCTGAACAATTCGAAACAATTCAAAACTTATAACTTACTGCGATAAAGTGCTCTTAACCGAAGAGAGGGCAGTTCATGCGTTCTTTAAGAAATCTCCAAACTTTCCCCCATGCCTTCAGCATCCTTGTTTCCAGGATGGAGAGCCATGCAGCAACAAAAATCCAGTCCAGCCCCTTGTGGCATTATCTATTAATTGAAACTGAATTTGAATCCCTCCCCCTCCCCATGACCAGCAGCCAACTTCACAATTTTGACTCATAACCCGATGACTCGGTTCTCTCTTTTGAAGGCGAATGTCTTGCCATTTCCGACATGAATGTGATGTCCCCAATGACTACGCATCCTTTTCAAGGTAAAACCGAGTCACTCAAGGTTGGATCGTTTCCCTAAGGAATTCAACCCAACCGCCCGCTTCCATCCCCACTCCACACACGCACACATCGCCAGACACGAATGGATACTCTCCAAAGTTTAGTTTTGAATGTTTGATTCCTTGGAAAGATATCTCTTTCCACTTAGTCCTCCTCAGTCCCTTCATATTGTGCCCGTCCATCGCATTAATCATCCGAAGGTTTACACTGTCGCATGTGTCTGTGGGCCTGTATAGAGTTAGTGTTTCCGGGAAAACTGAAAAAAAAAACGGACTCCCAACACAACACCCACACACACAGTAACTACCTCGCATTGGATGGATGCGTTGGTATGTCTAATTGATAGCGCATTCCTCCTTTATGGCTCTGTTCGAGTCGAGGGAATACAACAAGTGTAATTAACGGTGTAGCAACAAAGTGAATCCATTAAACAATTTTATTTAAAGTAATTATCTGTCGGGTTGTATGAGCGGTACTCGCTACAATTTAACTCTCATATGTGTGGGATGTGTATCCTGGGTCGCATGTGTATGCGTGTGTGTGCTGATGAAAGTGAGTTACCATGGGATTACTCGTCACACACGCTAGCTAAGTGATGTTGGGGATAGCCATTCGTGGGGGAGCCACGATGGTACAAAGCGTTTCTGTGGAATTGAAATCTAATTGAATTTTCCGCCGAGGCGATACATACCGTCGTTGACGTACGTACATACATACGTATATATTTTTTAACGAATGCCAGAGTGGATGGATTCCAAGAAATTTTAAAGTGTGCCCTTCTCGAATTGCTCCGCTCTCGATTTCTTGAGAATCATTTGTCAATAAGAGTTAGTGATTTGATTGAGTGAAAATGTGAAGGTTTATTGCACATCCTGACTGTGGAGCAATTGAATCACTGGCAATCAGTCGGGCGCAGACTGGTTGGCAGACTCTACTCTGATGGCGTGTCAATCAGAAGAAAGCCATTCCAAAAGATTCCCTTAAAAAACATCCATTTGATTGAATTTAAAGCTGGTAAGAAGTGGAACTAGACTTTTCGGATGAAAACCAGTCGTCCCACTCCAGCCGGAGAAACTTAACAGGATACAAAGAACACAATGCATTGGGATCTCAGGCGCTCTGAGTTCGACACAGTCAGACGCGGGCGGTAATGCTAAATCTTCTACAGCACACAGCGCCATCAGGCTCAGAACCCCTTCGTTAAATCCTTGTTCTTTAACAGAAAGATCTCGTATCATCCTCAACGGACCAGACGACTCAAACACTCTAATCCCCTGAAATGCCACTGATGATGTCTGTTCAGAGAATTCTTGAACATTTTAAAAGCCTACCCAACATTTCCAGTGCGTTCCAGCGGAAACATTTGCAAATTGAAGACGCAGAGGCTTGACTTGACGAGCAGCCATCAAACCTATTACCTCCATGACGCAGTAAGACGCAGGAGGCTCTTATGCTAGATTCGTAGGCACTGATGATTTCAATTTCATTTCTTGTCTAGCTAATGTCTTTGGTCTTGCCTTTTAAGGTTAGCAAGGTACCATCGTTGAGTGGCAGTCTGAACCGTGGAATGAATGTCTTCTTGGCGAACTCGATGTAGACTCCTAACCCATACTCCTTTCTCCATCAACGACTAAGCCTTTTGTTGCACTTCGAAGACTCAGTCTTTAACTACATCTGGTAGCCCATCTGACCAAGATTTCCTCAACGCTACCAATAAGGTCCAGCTGCAGATGTGGGTCTAGTCCCCAATTTCATGCCAAAGATCCTAGTACACTGATGGCGTCTTTTACTCACTCGAAGACATTACGTTCTTCTCCAAAGTTATTTCGCTCCCACTCTTCAAGTCGGCCTTCATTATCATTTCATTTTCAAACGTTTCTTATTTCAATTTTTAACTGAAAGGCACTCAACCGGGTAGAAAGACTGTCTTGCACTTTTCATACTCCTCCACTTGAGATACACAGCCCTAAAACCCATCTCACCATCGACCATCAACTATTCTTAATGAATTCAACTTCCTCCCCAATGCCACCAGAGGCCTGGAATCATAAGATCGAGAAGAAATGCTCAACCAGCCAACGAATCAACACAGACGGACGAAGCTGTGGCTGTCTACTAGAGTCTACTCTCAAGACCTCTATATTGCCCTCTCTCCTTGAAGCTTTCTCACCATTGTAGCATTCTCCTGACACTATCCAGGCTCAAAAACTATCAACTATACAAATGGGATATCCTTCACCCACAGACAGCTAGGTTGCAATACACGATGTCATTTTAAACTCACAAACTTTCCTCATTTGGCGACTGTCACTTAACGAGATGATGTCGGAAAACATCTCAGCAACTGGTCCAGATAATGCTCAAACCAGTTATGGAATAATCAAAAATGACTTAAACGAAACTTACGAAGGTGGTAGGTAGTTAGCTTTCCCTAGCGACTGCACAGCTGTTCTGGAGATTGCACATCTCTGCATACAGCGTTCCTTCCATTGTCGGTCAGTCTGTCTCGCCTTTGTCCTCTGTGTACGAACTGCCAGGAAAGAGAATTTATAACAGAAGACACAGTGTCTTTGAAAACAATATCATTTAGCCTGGACGCTATGTGGTTCTTATAACCTCACTAATCCAAATCTATTTTCTCTTTGAACAGCCTTGATGACATGTATGCTAAGCTGCATTGGATAAGTCTTCACGAAAAGGATTTGGAAACTCCCAGAGAACCATGCTTTCACAGAAGATGCTCTAAAGGCGATGGTGGTTAATTCAGTGGGGGACTATTGGATGTCAACTGTGTTCTTGATAGACATGTAAGTAAGATGTTTTACACGTTTTCAAGAAGCTTAACTAATTCCTTTTATTTTCAGTGCACAGCAACTTTGCATCGTCCAGCACGTCATCCATCCAAGGATAAACCAGTTGGCCGAGTCTCAACAAAGGCCACATCTCTCTAAACACCTCACTCACTTCAAAAGCAAACTCAGGCGTTCATTTTTCAATGAAACTTGTCACTGTGGCCTAGCGTGCAACACTGTGAGAGATGAGAGGCAGCTTGCCCTCGGTCTAGAGTTGAGAGGTACCATTTTTCAATCCCTTTTTGAGAACTCTGTCAAAACGAAAACTAAGGAAGGAATGCGGAGTCATTAGGGGCAAATTACCAAGGAGAAGGAGCTACAAACTGCTTTTTACAAAATGGGAATCTTTGCTCACGTTGCTGGTATTTATTGAGTCATCTGAAAAACCAAACGATCCAACGAAATTGTTTCACTCTTGCAGGTGTAGGAGACATCACCCAATTGAGATCAAGAGCATGTACCACGAAGATCGTGATTGGCAGCTGTGCTGTCACACAATTCCATCATTCGAAGATCAAGTTCCCCCATGTCCAGACAGCCCACAACAGAGTCAACATGAATGACATATTTGGGGCTATGTGATAGCTGTCTTAACCAAGAACACACATGCCCCGAATGGAAAGGATAAGCAAATACAGAGCAATAATGAGCTGAACCCTCCGTAGGGGACCAAGCTCTTGTCAAAGATCATCAGCTCTTACTAGATTCTTTCAAATTAGACACTCAAAATGTATGCCATTGACGATTTTCCTTGTTTTTCTTTACATTCACTTAGCCAGATTAAATGTCAGGAGTTTGGTTTCAAGCCAAGGCCTGAAGCAAGATGAAGTACAGACTTGGCACTGCATGAATCTAATCTCTAAGTTCTTCCTAAGTTCCACATTAGGCATTCTCTAGAGAATACCCCATTAACGATATACATTGTTGCACATTCATTACGTCATTTAGTCAAGATCCTGGTTGCAAGTTAAAGACTGAATGAAGATGATGTGCTGCTCTCATCTCTAAGTTCTTTATTATTAGACACATCCCAATGGCGATATCCCTGCACATCGGTTAGGCAGAAGAACCTTCACGACTCTGGTGTCAAGGCCATGCGTGAAACAAGAAGATCTGATTCACAAAACATCTTATCCCCAAGAGTCTTCAGCAAAATGACTGTCTTCATACTCAGTTCTTCCATTTGTTTCCAAAATCATAACCTAATAACTTTCTGAAATCCAATAAATCATCATTGCAAATAACATATTTAGAAAAATCAAAAAATTTCATAATCAAACATGTCATCGATCGAAATGAACAAAACCCAACATGTCCATAAAATTCCCCACAGAAAAACACATCTCGCTCATAAACCAGGCTCAAACATGCAAAATTCCCATATCTGTCAACATTCACACATCTCTCAGCAAAATACACATTCTCACTGTACCCATAGCAAAATATCCCTTTGCCCAACTTCTGCCTGAGCCATTTCTGCATACACAGAGATGGGATCAAATGTATGAGTGCGACATTTAGACGAAACAATTCTGCCCACATGGAGATGGGATCAAATGACTGGGGGACATTTCTGCACAGTAACTGAGATAGGGGACCACTTGCCAGTGGGAGAGACATTTCTCAAATTGGGATCAAATGTCAGTCAGAGAATTCGTCCCTCGGCCATTTCGTGCAAGATCGTGCGTGTCACAATTGCAGCCAGAGTAATTTTGTGCGTCAGCTGAATAGAAAGTGTTTTTTAACGAATTTTTTTTTCAGGATCGGAATTTTTTGAAGCGATTATTATTTTTTTTTCAATATCGTCATTTCGTGTTTTTCTAAATGTTTTGCTGCAATTGGTGCATTTTTTTTTTCAGTTTCGGTGCGAATTTGTTTCGGAATAATTTTTCAGTATCTCCCTCGGATTTTTTTGCGTTTCGGGTCGGCTTTTGCGTGTGCGGTCATGGTTTAAATATTCCCCAGTGTCCCTGAGTGCGGTTTAAAATTGGGATTGATCAGAGTTTTTATTAGTTTCTGTTGCGTTTTAATGTCGCCTCAAGTGTGTGTTGTCGATTTGCACACACAACTGATTGTTTTTTCCCTCAAGTGTGTGTGTTTTCGTTCGTTTGATTAGTATCCCCTTGGAAATGGGGTCTGTTTGTGTTTTGCTCGGTTTCGGTGCATTTCGATCGTTCTTGTAGCATCCCTTCTTGGGGTTATCCAGTGCTTTGCTCGGTTTTAGTTCAAAATATTCTGTGAAAGTGCATTTCGATCGTTCTTGTAGCATCCCTTCTTGGGGTTATCCAGTGCTTTGCTCGGTTTTAGTTCAAAATATTCTGTGAAAGTGCATTTCGATCGTTCTTGTAGCATCCCTTCTTGGGGTTATCCAGTGCCTTGCTCGGTTTCGGTGATTTTGCCTCTCGATCGTTCTTGTAGCATCCCTTCTTGGGGTTATCCAGTGCCTTGCTCGGTTTCGGTGATTTTGCCTCTCGATCGTTCTTGTAGCATCCCTTCTTGGGGTTATCCAGTGCTTTGCTCGGTTTCGGTGATTTTGCCTCTCGATCGTTTTTGTAGCATCCCCTTCTTGGGGTTATCCAGTGCTTTGCTCGGTTTTAGTTCAAAATATTCTGTGAAAGTGCATTTCGATCGTTCTTGTAGCATCCCTTCTTGGGGTAATCCAGTGCTTTGCTTGGTTCGGTTTAAAATATTCTGTGAAAGTGCATTTCGATCGTTCTTGTAGCATCCCTTCTTGGGGTTATCCAGTGCTTTGCTCGGTTCGGTTTAAAATATTCTGTGAAAGTGCATTTCGATCGTTTTAGTAGCATACCCCTTCCCTGGGTGCGGTTTAATGGGGTTTTCGCGACTCAGTCTGTATCCGGGAATGTCGCGAGTGTTTCGGGAGTGTCGCGAGTGAGTGAGTGTGTGGTTCCAGTACTCTAGGACTCCCACCGTTGGACTAACGAAGCAGGTAGGTCATCTGTCTGATTGACGTCTAGCCGGCCAGCGTTGGAGCAGCTTTATTCCTCACCAGTGTTCAACAAAGTGAGTACCATTTCGATTATCGATTCCTGTTGTCATCGGGAAGTTGAGCCGTTGTCTTCACTCGACAGTGGGTCACCAGTGTCATCGGGAAGCTAGGCAGGTGGGGTCCGTTTGGTTAGCGATCGGGGTGGGCTAAGTGACGTCTTTTTATTTTCTTGATAGGAGCTATATAAACCTTCTTTTACAGGTCGCAGCCTTAAAAATCCTCTGAAATGGTTTTACCTCTTCGTTGTGAGGTTGGCTGGCGAATTAGGGCGCTTCTGGGGGTTCTTTCGTGCCAACGGTCTGAATGTGGGATTGTTGAAGGGCGTAGGGCTAGTTTATTTTAACACTTTTTTCTTGGTTTTCAGATTCATCGGTTCAACTGATCAAAATCCGATCGGTTTCTGTGTGTTGTTCCACTGCCTTCGGTTACCTTTGATTGTTCCTCTGCTACCTAGGCATTCTTACACTACAATTTACTCTCTTTATCCAGTCTGAAAAGACTGCCTCTCTTATCACATCTTTTAAGGAAGTCTTGAAAAACAGACTTCGATTATTCTCATGGTTAGGCGATGGTTGAGAGACGAACTTTTGGCTTGCATAGGGCTCGTCTTTAGCTAGTCTTTCTTCCTTTTTGTTTGAAAACAGTACTAATCGGTCTCTGAGTGAATTGGTTCTATATGCCATGGCCTGAGTGCCGGTGTATGGGGTCAAGTTTTTTTCTTCTACTTTCAGAACTGGCGCTTGTGCTGGAGTCGATGATAACTTTGATGGCAGTGGATACCTTAGACGAGAGCTTGTGTGTTATGTCTTAAGTGTTGTTCCGGCGAAGAGGCGATGATTGACGCGGCTGAATGCGGGTGTAAGGATTCTTAATAAATGATACTTTTGCTTTTTTGTCTCTTTTCAGATCATCCATGGGCATGGGTCCCATCAGCGATGCCGATTTGATTATTTTCTTGTTTTTTCTTAACTTTTTGTTTCTTTTTCTTTTTCTTTCACAGATCGGGTGCTTTTTGTATTGATTGTGGTACTTTTTCTATATTTTCAGATTATTTCCAAAGAGTCTTAAGGCAGGGCAGACTTTACCTCTTGTCTCTTAAATTAGGTAGGACTCCTGTTTAGGCCATCGTCTGTAGGTTCATTCGATAGTTAGTGTAAATAGGCAGGACTCCCAACTTTTTATTGTCTCTAGGCAGGGCTTCCTCTCTAACCAGCTGCATTCCCCATCCGTCTAGATCTTTATTGTCTTTACGCAGGGCCAGCTCTCTAGCTGTCTGCATTCTACTCCTAGGTCCTCGTTGTCTCTGGGCAGGGCTAACTCTGTAGCTCAGTGCATTCCCCGTCTAGGTGTTCATTGTCTATAGGCAGGTCCAACTCTCTAGCTGTCTGCATTCTCCTTTTAGGTCCTTATTGTCTATAGGCAGGGCCAGCTCTCTAGATGAGCGCATTCCCCGTCTAGGTCTTCACTGTTTCTAGGCAGGGCCAGCTGTTAGGTGGTGACTTACAGTAGTGGTAGAAAGTATTTAACTTGTCATAAGTTTGACTCAATGTGACTTACAGTAGTGCTAGAAAGTATTTAACTTGTCATAATTCTTTGTTTAGTTTGTCTCAATGTGAATTACAGTAGTGCTAGAAAGTATTTAACTTGTCATAATTATTTGTTTAATTTGTCTCAATGTTTAGACTGTCTTAAATGTTTTGTTTGCTTTCTTGTTTGTATCTACGTGTTTATTGTTGTGTTGTTGTAGTTGTGTTTGTGGTAGAAGTAGAAGTAGTAAACCCCATCCCAATGATGAACCATGTCTTGAGTTAACTGCTTCTCGAAGCTCAACTCTGCATACTCTGAGGGATAAGTGTGTTTTGTAAATAGAATTAAGTCATATTTCATTTGACATTCGTAAGATGTTGTCCAACAAATTAAGCATTTTTCTATTTGTACATCAATAAGCATTTTTATCTTTTCGTTTTTCTTTTTTTTTGTTCTTATCTCCTCATTTGTTCAATGTCCACTTTCTCAGTTCTCCTTCACTCCCTAAGACCACTGAGTCTCAAGGAGTCTCACCGCTCACTTCCAGCCACACTCCCCAAGCCCCCAAGAGTCTCAAGGAGTCTCCGAGTCTCTGGCACATGTCTGAGAAACAAATAGATCTCCCTTCCCACTCAGAAGAAAGCAATCAATGTTCAACTATCGAATGTTTACTCTGTCACAACCTTCTCGACGAATCGTGACTTAAATTGGAAAAAAGTCAAATCGGGTAACGAGTGCATACGTACGTAGCCCCCTTCACAGCACACGTACGACACGTTTTCATCAAAACAAGTGCATCCATCAAATGTATGCTTTCAGTGTGAGTCAGCCAAACACCATCCGATCCGAACTCACCTGCGCTTCCTCGCAGTAAACAAAGTACACTCCACTTTGAAAAATTATATATTTTTTGACTCCCCACCTCCTGCTCCTCCCTCGCACATAAGTGTGCAAATATATATTTCAGAGGCGAGCGCCAGTGTGGGCAGACCGGCAAGCTGGGTAACGTCAACAATTTTAAAATATTTTTATTTTTATTTGCTTCGACCAGGAATCACAAAAATAGGGCGGTAGGGCGGTAGGGCGGTAGTACGGAAGGGCGGGTGTGTACAGGTACAGTGATTTCATCCAAAGATTCCCACACATGGGGGGCGCGGGTGGCGTAACATAACACAACACCAGCAGCAACAACAGCAACGAGAACGATACAAGAGAAGTCATAAATAATAGAATCAAACTCCTGGCTGTTGACAACGAACGAAGCAACGCAAAGCAAAACGAAGCGCCAGGATCCTTTTACTTAAACAAATTGTTGTTTGTCCTCTTACTGCTGATGCCACAGTCTGCACAGGTACACACACACAGACGCGCGCGCCCAGTACCAATCTCAGGCGCAATCTTTCTTGAGAGAGATGACAAATAAGATGTTTTTCTTCCTTTGCCAGGAAACATCGTCCGCCTGGTGGGCGGTCTCTGCTTGGCATCGAAGAAAAATAGCTAAATTCCTCGAAAGGTAATATATAATAACGCTCTTCTCTTTGCCTCTCTCGCTGCCACCCACTGTCTGTCTGCTGGGAGTGGTTTGTCTTAATTATTTCAAATTCGCGGTACCCCACTTGCGATTGTTATTGTCTCCAGCGGGTGCTCAAGTCGATGGCGATGACACCGCAGCCGGGGCAATAACTCCCTGCGCCTGACCATAAACAAGAGTTTTTTGAACTTTTCACCGCCAAAATGCAACTGCCATGCATTCGCATTTGCAGTGGCAGTGCATTTGGAGACGACATCTAAAATGTAACCAGTCCCAGGTCTTGTGTGGGTGATGTCGCTGGCTGCTGTTGTTCAGAAGCCACACACAACACCATGTGGCAAGGTCGACTGTTATGGTGAAGGGGTGGGTGAGGGTTTGTATCGGCAAAATGGTAAAACCCAGTGAACCGCAAGCAATGCGATATATTGTGACGTTATCACGTGGGTTCTATTTTTTTTTTTGCGTTTTGCTTGAGATTGATTTGAGTTGAAGAGGGTCGACATGCCCGTCGATAGACAGGCACACACGACGAGAGCATCCGTGAGGTGTACTCGAGTTGTTTAGCCACCAAGGGTGCAACAGGTGATAAAGGCTGCTGCTGGTGTACGATGACGCAGGCTAATGACGACAAAAGGTTATCCCCGTGTAAACGCGCGGATCGCCATAGCCGTGGCATTTATCCTTTCATGATTGATTGCCGGCGGGGCGTTGTGTTGGCAGGTTGTTGCATCGATTGTGAAGAAATGTCATGTGGTCGCCCATGAGTCTCTGCAACGAGCTCTTAATTCGAAATTGAGTTTTCGCTAAAATTTGCATCTTTGATGGGGGGATGGGGGCACTGAGTTTATTTTTAGACCGCCCCGCGGACTCTTAAACATCTTATTGAGAGGAGAGTAATTAGCATTAGCATACATTAAAGAGCGTGGCAATTTTAATGCGGCCATTATCCTTAACGTCTGGCTGCAAATGAAGCTCTATTTCTTTTCACTTGCTTGTCCCCACTCAGTAGTGTGCACACACACAGAGACAGAGACAGAGCCTCATTTCCATCTCCTGTCGACTCCGCTCGCCTGCCATCCCATCTGCCAGGATCTAATGATACGACGCACGACTTGTCTTTTGACTTTTACTGTCCAATTAACCTCTAGACTCTTAAAATTCTAAACTTTCTTATGCCCACAACCGGGGCCACATCAGTCTCGGTGGCAGCAGCAACATTCGTCGGTTGGTCCTTAATTAAATTTCTCACGGATCAAAAGGCACCACTGCCCCAACAACAACAAGGACACGACTGAGAACAACGACAAGAAGAACAGAAACAGAAACATCACTCGGGCCAATGAACACACAGATGATATGAAATATGAAGAAAAAAGGAAGCAAGGACAAAAGGTACACACGCCGGTACGCACAGTTCACGATAAATAATAAAGAAGCCAAGCCGCCACCAGGGAGATGGGTTTGAATACGCTTCGAAGACGACGACGAACATGACATCAGGTGGTGTGGCACTATATGTGTCTGTCTGTGTGTGTGTGAGAGAGAGTGAGTGAAAAGAAAGGAATTTGCAATTCATAGGGATGCTTGTGTGCTTGCCGAATTAGGCAAAAAGGAACTTAAATTGATTCTCCCCCCCCCCCTCCCCGGCGCTTGTTCCGCATTAGTTTACACTTTACCGACTGCATTACAAGTGACTGCGTGTGCGTGTGCTAGAGAAGAGGCAGAGAACAAAACAAAGAGCGAAACCAAAACCAAAACCAAAACCGAGACAGCAACGGAACGAAGGATGATCAGAAGCTTTGAATCCGATGTGTCCTTGAACCAGCAGCGCCTCCTTAGTTTGTTAGTCGGTTCTATTTTTAGAATATCTCTCTCCCCGCCTCCCCCTGCCCCCTGTGTTCTACAAAGAGCAGAGTCCTTTTTGTGGCCCGTCGTCGTTTGGGAAAAAGTTTTCACATCTTATTTGGTTTGGTTTTTCGGGTGCCTGCCTGCCTCTCTGCTCTGGCTACACCCTCAAGGATTTACACCATCACTCCTTATTATTGTTTTATTTTTGGGCTTTCCTACTTCCCAACACAGTGAGACAGACACACGACGACACACACAATACCATTTTTATCCACAGCGACACTCTGAGATTTATCCTCGTCAAAGACAGAGAGAGAGAGAGTCCTCTGATTTTGTGCAAGGAAAGGGACCGGCCTAAAAAGTAAAAGAACTGTTGGCAAACTCCTTTGAGGCTGAATTGATTATTTTTTCATTCTTCGCGTGAGAATCCTCCCGGTTTTAACCGCCTTCTAAGCCTTTCCTCATTAAAGTCTTCGTTGTGATGAGCAATTAAACTGCTTACACCGACCAGCGGGGGCGGCTCGGGATCCCTTCAAAGTTGGAATGACTTTCCTCCTCTGGACTGGTGAGTGGGAGGAGGAGGGAACACAATTTCATTAAAAAAGGATACAATTTCGGATCGTACTGGATTCCAAGTGACTTCGGACGTTTATCGACACGATAAGTTACCGAGAGAGAACTCGTGTCGCCCACTTGGATGCCGATGCCGATGATGATGATGATGATGATGAGAATCCTTGACAGACGAAGAAGGTCCTTTCTGAATTTCAAATGCGGCGTCGTCGTTGTCAGTGTCCAGTGAACTCGTCGGCAAAACTAATTTCGCATCACATCTCGTTCGTATGCCAACCCTGTCATCGCTGAATTGGTTTCATCTATCAACCTGTGACCCTGTCGTGACATCCACCCACAGTCGTGTTGTGTTTTGTGCGTGTGCGTCCCTTTGAAACAATTGACGTAGAAATTATGTGACACCTTCTAGCATTAAATGTGGGATCAGACATCAGCGCGTTCAGGTGGACGAAATTGTTTAAATCATTGTGCCACGTGGACCGACAGAGCGAGCGAGGCATTTTGTGACAGTGACAATTTTGAAATCAAAATTCGGGTGCCTGACATCATCCACTCAGATGTGCCTTCTCCTCCTCCTCCTCCTCCTCCTCCTCCTCCTCCTCTTGATCCACCTTTTGTGGCCCGACACAGTAACCTGGTAAACTCGCCCTCCTGCCGGCAATTATTTCTATTCTTGCCGTCATAAGTTGTTTCTATTTCACCGCACACGCACTACCGCCCGCCACAGCCGAGCTTAACCCGTGGAAGTGCACTTAACCGTCAATTACCTTCCGAGCCAAAATGGACTACAATGGGTATCTTTTCCACCACCTCACCGTCCACGACCACCATCTCATCCCATCCATTGTACTCGTCGTCGTCGTCGACGACCATGTGAAGGGCTTGGCGGTGGGTGGGAGGAAAACTAGCTTGTGGAAAATAAATTCATTCCGAAGCCGAAACCAGAATAAAAACTATAAATAGGGCCCTCCACCGACCGAGAGAGCGAAAAGAAATTAAGGCAAAAACAGAAGAGAAAAAAAAAATGTTACGTATACGCCCTAGTGATGGAATTACCATCTCATTCTCCATACTTCTCACTGTGTCCTCCCTCGCTCTCCCCAGCCAGGCAGTGCCCAAAATTGTCGTCGTCTGCCGCTGCACAAGTTATGTATTTTAGTTTGTAAATAAGTGGAATATCGATCGGCAATCGGGCCGCGAATTAGTTATTCACAATAAATTGTCTGCGTTCGCCGTGCACCGGAGTGTGTTGTTCCATTAATGACCGGCCAACTAGAGAGGAACAAGGAGAGACAGAGAACAAATCAAGCTAGCGACACAGACACACGTACAGATATAGAAATCGACCAGTAGACCGAAAAGGATAAAGCAAGGATTAAATGGAAAACGACTACACTACACACCCTGTCAGAGAGACATGACCCGTCTCACACCGCACCGCATCGCTGCCATCAGCCATCAGCCATCCGCCATCCCATGTGGGCCTTAACCTGTTGTTGTTCTGTTTTTGCTTCTGCTTCTGATTCTGTATCCGATTGTCGAGGTGTTAGTGTGTGGCTGTGTGTGTGGGTGGGTGAGTGTCGCCGTTTGTCTGCGTGTGATCAATTCGGTATCCGTGACACTTTTTCATTCTTGAAAATGGACACAGAATGTTCGTTGGGCTCTGTGTGTTTGTGTGTTGTACAGGTGATAGGTGATGTGAGCCTGTCGGTGTGTCATATAAATCAAACCGAATCCCAGAATTACACGGAAGCGCTTGCAATTGAAGAGGCAAGGACATATCTATGTCAAGGAGTGCTTGCTCCTTTTGGTGCTGGCGACGTGTCGTCAGCAGAGTGACGATGATGGCGTCGGCGGCGGCGACTGGTGGAGCACCAATAGCAGCGGCGACATCACATCACACATGCACTCCTCATTCGAAATTTAGGTTGATGGGGGCCTTGTGATGTGTGTTGTTGTGTTAGCCGGAAATATTCGTTGTCTGAGCTGAGCTGAGTTGAGTCCTTTCTCCTCTTCTCGAGAGAGTCCTCTCCAGCACGAGCGAGTGGTGGAGGCGAGGCGAGAGATTTATAGCCATGATGGTCTAATTTAAGGATTCCGAGAGAAGGGAAGCACAAAAGAGATTGAAAAATATGGAGAATCTCTTGAGCGCTGGCCAGCAGCTGCTGCTGCACGACGGAGGCGCCTTTAGCCAATTCCGATTCGAAGGGAATTTCCTTGGGCGTGGGATTCAGCCTTAAATGGTTCGGCAATAACTCAATTTTAATGGTATTTGTCTTCTGAGTCCGATAATTAATTGCTTTGACCGATTTACGAACGGGAACCACCCTCGTGGTCATTTAATTGATTTCGAGAATATATTGCTTGCCCCTAGGGAGGGGCGAACGACGATGACGAGACGAGAGATGAATATTTGTCACGGTGTTGCGGTAAACACGTATCTCAACCGTATTACATAATTCCATCGTTTACCCCCTCCCCCCCCCCCCCCCCACCACCCCTTGCACCTCTCCCAATGAAACGTTTCAATCATCTGTTGTTAGCTTGTGTTCTTTTTTTTTTTGCTAGCCCAGGCACACGAAAAGGACAAAGGCTACGGGGGCGCACCGAGTAAACACAATGCATTCGAAATTGTATCTCACCCGAGCCCGAGCGGCCATGCCACCACACCAACTGAACCGAAAACGAAAACAATACGAACAGAAGGCCGAGGGCTTCTTGATAAATCATCACGTCGTTTCCTCTCCCTGGTGCGTGTACACTAAGCACAGACAACAGGAGAACAAAGGCGACGGGAAAGCGAAAGAAAATCAGTTCCAAAAAGGATCAGAATTGCAAAACATCACCACCAGCGCCGCCGCCGAAAAACAATAGGAGCATAGCACACTCATCCGGCACACCCCAGCCTCTGCACGTGATCGAGGACTGACACGATGGCCTTTTGTAGGAAAAACAAATCAAGTCCTTAACAATTGGCTCCTACAGCAGGTATATCTACGGGCATCTCTTCATTCCCCCCATCGTCTCTCGCCGGCAAACGATTTCACTTGCGATTGCTGCGAAAGTTTGATTGTGCGTTGGTTGGTTTACTTCTACCCGCACACCTGAGGGGATCAAACTGACTTTTTTTTTTTCTTCTGGTTCGGCCTTTTGTCAGAGGAACCCACCGACTCCACCGACCCCACCGACCCCACCGACCCACCGGCCGACCGACCGACTTAATGGCACATTATGTGAATTATTATTGAAATGAATTCCTTCCTTCCCTGCTGCCGGTCGCCCCTCCTACCCTCCCCCGCGCTCGTTCGCCCAGAAATGGTATTCTGTCAATTTTAAATTATTCAAACCGCTAGTGTAGCTGATGGAATCACTCTCAGAGTTTTAAGCTGCCCCAAGGGTCTGTTGTTGTTTTCCTTTTCAATTTTTTTTCTCTTTTTTTGTTTCTTGTTCCTTTTCCTTCAATTTTTTGTTTGTACTTGTGTCTCGTGGTGGAGGGGGAGTGACGAGGGTTGAGGTCGGGGGAGTGGCGAACTTAACAGAGCTAAATTTAGCTTTGCCAAGCGTAATTATATTTTCATTGGCCTAATACGCCGCCTTGCTTGCGGTGGAGTGCTGGGCAAAGTTCTCTCTGAAGTTGAATAGCTAACTGATCGCTTAGGAGCGGGAAGTTCCCAAGTTTGTGTTCGTTGATGATGAAGACGGGAAGCCTTAGAAACATGATTTCTTCTCGAAGTTTAGAGGGGAAACGGGGCTTAATCCATTGACGCGTCGAAGTCTGCTGAAAGCAGATCAGAAGGAGACTGATTTTGTGTTACACAATGCACAGGTTTCCTCGTGTGCGGACTAGGTGTCGTCAGGCTTTATTCACACAAGGTGACCAGATAGGAACGATAGGAAAAACAGTTTGAACAATGCAGCAACGCTGGGAGGTATAAAATTGATTCTGGCTTTATGGTGAAGCTGAATTCATGCCATTAAAAACTCAGATGCCCGCATTTGCTTTGGTGATAGTTCTCGGTATGATTTTTGAGCAATAATGCAAGGAATGTGACTTTTCAGGCTCGTTTAAAATGGTTGGATTTTTAGAGTAGGTAAAGGCGCTTGGCCAATTGAGAAAGTGCTCATCGTAAGGTAAGCCAGCCGGCAAATTCCTCCTTCGAGCGTCTCCTTCGTCGCTTTTGTGGCATGTGGCTGGTGGCACTGTTTTCTAGGACAAATCGATGTGTTCGAGCTCTGGCCCCAGATAGTCGATGAAGATCCCACTATAGCTGGGATTTCAGACGGTGGCAGTCTCTCCTTCATCATTTCGAAAGAAGTAGGGTCAGATGATGCCGCGGAGGAGAATTCAACTTTTGTGGATGCCGTGAACGATCGTATTCGCCTCACTAAGAGCAACTTTGCATGTTGACAATAAATTGACAAAACACTGATCTCCGACGAACATTCTCAGCTTACGACGCTGTCTACGGTCTTCTGGCTTCAAATCTTGCGTCAGCATGAATATAGGTCCACACCGAGGTGGGTTGACTGATTCTCGAGAGTCTGAGTTAAGTCCAAGCCCAGCTGATCGGCGTTTGTGGGTCTTCTTCAATACTGGCCTCCGCGACGGCTATTTTTCCTTCATTTCGCACCAATCTGTGTCTGTTTAGTTTGCTTAAGTTCGAAGAGAGGTTACTCACGTTCAAACTTTCAAACGAATTGCTTTCACATCGAAGCCATGATGACGGAATTTCGATACTTTTGATAATTGTCATGCATGGTGAAATGGGTAAAATGGCAGGCCTTAATGAATATTTTGACAGGTTGACTTTATTCGTAACTTTGATAGCTGCTGAAACAGAGCAATTTGAAAAGCTATCATTGTTATCTGGTCACCCATTGAAATGGGAATACATTCTCAGTTGGCCTTCATTACTGGCTAAGGGGAGTAGGAATAGGCTAGGTTACTATCACTTACTAAATCGATTAGCTCGCTTGAATACTTTGAGGCTCATTCTTCTACTCGTCGCCCCAGGACATTGTGAGGCTGTGTGGAACTTCAGTGTACCATCATGAGCCAGCTTGCGACCGGATGTGTCAGATAATGGCATTATTCGCCTTCATAAATTCAACCGCTTTACTTGCCTCTCCAGAAAGACTGGAAGCCTCCATAGATCTTAATTGCATCAGCCAATGGCACTCCTCGGCTCCATAAATTCATTTCCTAGAAATGCAAAACATTTCCACCCAGCTTTCGGGACACAGTCAAGTGCAGAGCCTCAGCATGAGTAGGTAAGACCGTTCCCAGCCCAATATTGCCCACTCACTTCAATTCAGTTGTGTCTGAGTTGGTAACCCTTTTTGGACAGGTAAATTAATCTGTCTCATATCTCAGGGAACTACGCAATTTACATGAATTGCACTAAGCCCGGATAATTGAAAATCATGTCTTTGCCTCCCTCGCCCTCCTCCTCGGCCGCCTGCCAAGCGCAAAGTTCAAGGGTTCATGCGTCGTGAACGGTGAGAAAATGGAAAATGATGTTGCTGCTCAGTTCCCTTTTCTCAAAGAAGCCCTTTTTTGTGCTGCCAAAGGATATCAGGATTAAGCGGAAAAAACCCTCCCCTCCCCCTCCCCCTCCCCCTACCCCGTAGACTGAGGCGATGGAAGCTGTGTGTGCAAAGGACGTGTTGGATTGATAGAGAAGCCTTCTCCGTTCGGTTAGACACAATTTACCCGTCATTAGCAAGGAGGAGTTAATAGGGAAAAAGTGAAAAAAAAGAAAGTGAAAGGTCGAGGCAGGACCGAAAAAGAAAAATCTCTGACTGAACGCTAAAACTGTATCCGATCCTCATCCAATTACAATCCGAAGTAACACGCACACATCACCACACGCCAGCAGCAGCATGAGTAGCAAGCACCACCCGGCTAACTACTAGACCAGAATTCAATCTCGTTAGAAACCTCTCATTTCACGGCACAGTACTCTAAGCCCCCATTCACCGATGACCGGTGGTGGTGGGGGGAGGGTCGACCCATGCACCAGTCGGGTGTCCCCCATCGGTAACATCACTCTGTCAACACGCACCCTTTAACCCAGAAGAGGTGTATAATTTCACTTAATCTCTGGCAAGCGTGCGCCTCTTAGACTCTCAGAGCAGCCCTCCAACTTGTCTTGCAGCTGCAATAACTTTCCACTCAATAGAGAAAGTGCTCGTCGTTGTACAACTACACACTACGTCTCCCCCAATTGGCGCGCGGGCTTTCTCGAACCCGAAACTTCGAAGTCAGTCCGTCGAAAAGGCGGCCAAGCAGCAGCCAGCCGCAGTCGTCATTGTAACTGATACCCTATCCCTAGCGTAGCCACTTAAAGTGCAGACGTCGCAGAGACGCGCCGGAAAGACAACAAATGCATAATTCCCTCACCCGGGGTGCAGGTCCCGCCCTCCCTTGGGCTTATTCATAATTTAAGGGAATTCACCTGCGATTTTGTTGAAGAAGAAAAAAGGGGACAGCAGCAGCTAGCAGCAAGCAGCAATTCACCCTTGCACTGCTGCAACCATCCACTTATTGCGATGATGTTCTCTAGTGGCTATTCAAGCACTCTGCCTGCTGTGCCCTCCCCTCACTCCTTCGAAGCCGAAGAGCCGGATGACGTTCAAGAAGAAAAGGAAGAAGACGATGATGAGGACTTCGTCGATGACGGCAAGAACGACAACGATGATGATGGTGATGGTGAAGAAAGAGGCGCAAGACACAGAGACCTGACAAATGAGAAGCGGGGCTGGTGCACGCAAATCGAGTACCATTGAGAAGATCTCTCGCCGGTGGTAACGTGTGTAATTCGCAACGTGTCCCTGGCTATCACAACTTCCCAGCTCCTTCATCAGTCTGGGGCTTTTGTGTCGCGACGCGGTGACCCTCTCGTTGTGTGCTTAAACCGATGACTGCTGACGAACCCTGGTTTCCTCTTTTCAAGTGACAACGACGACGGCGGCGGATACACTGCCATTCCACAACTCACAGTAGTCTAACAGTCACCGCGACGTTGACGTTGTCGTCTCATCATTTGTTCATTTGGCAGTTAAGTGTCTCCTGGCAGACATTAGTCGGCGCAGCGCGGCGCTGTAGTATCCAGGTGCGATTACACGGTCGCTTAAGAGCACCCCAACCGCATGGCATATGCGACGCAGAAGGGGTTGCATCCACTGAATGAATGGTGGCGGCAAAAAAATGAATGGTTGGAAAAAATTCAATTGACGGCGATCAAGAAGATAAACACGAGATGCGCAGACTTAATGACTTAAGTGGCCATTCCTAAGGTAAATTAGTTTCGCTTTCACTTGACGGCAGACCTGGCCGGGGGTGGGGATGGGTGCCATTCACTGAAAGTTGACCGAGGGCACTTTTGAGCTCATTCTTCAACAATTTCCTTTCCTCTCTCTGACAGCGCACATCTTCAGCATGCACTGGCTGTCGTCGTAGCGTCGTCGCGGTCGTCATCCCCCACGAGGACCGACTGGCAATGTACCAGTTTTTGAGTAATTAAATGAAAAATCACAAGTAGCTGTAGAAGCAAAAGTTCTCTCGCAAATTGATGAGAAATTCTTGCTTGCTTCTCTGGGTGGGCAGGGGGAGAGGGTGACAGGCAGTCATGCATTTTAGTTGTATGGAGAGCTCATAAATTGCGCGCCTAAACTTGAAATATCCTTCAGAGTGCAACAATAGCGCCGAGCAAGCGTCATACATCATCAGCAGCACCACACTCGCATACATGCAACAATATGGCACTTGTTTGCTCATACACACCGACACACACACACGTGGAGGGGGTGGGTGGAGACCAACAATGACTGCCATCACCCCGACCCCATCCCAAGAGAGACGAAAATAGAAGGCCAGAGAGAGGGAGAGAGAAAAAAAAAACGACGACGAAAAGACAGCTTCTTGCTCCATTCCTGGTGCCAGTGCCTCAGGATGTTAACATAATAAAAGGACTTTATATTATGGAAGCCAGCAGGCAAAAAACCTCACTCAGTGCCACGCGTATTTATGGAGGACCTGAGCAGCACCAGCACCAGCACACACACGGAGAGAGAGACGAAAAAAAATAACAGAATTCAGAGGAAACATTTTTCCATTAAGACATCCTTGCTACTGCTACTGGTCCTCTTGCTCCCCCCCCCCCCCCCTCTCGTTCTCCCACCCCACCCCCTCCCACTCTTTCTGACATTCCATTCGTGCAACGTTCTGGAAGACGTCACCATCTAGACGTGCACACGGACCCACCCAAGGATCCGTCGTCGTCGTCGACCCACAACAGGATGCGAGTCCTGGCTTCTGACTGGTGACTGCTGGGTGGTGGGTGGTGGAAGAAGTAAAAATTAAATGATAAACAAAGTTAGAGCCAGCATTACACATAAAACCATTCACCAGACCCCCTGTCTCCTCCTCACACACACACACACACACACACACACGCGCACGCACACCAAGGCGACACGACGAACATGGAAAGGATTCTGCAATCTCATGTGAAATGCGAAATAAATGTTCTGATTAGATTAATGAACATCATTAGGTGGGCGCGAAGAGGAGGGCGTGCACGAAGCCAAACAGCATGGGCGCTTGAATCCCTTTGCAGGCTCACTTCCTCTCTCTCTCTCTCTCTCTCTCTCCTCGCTCTCCCCCTCCAGTCCACCGGTGGTGTGTGTGTGCGGATCAGATTCAATAAGCTTTTGATTGAAATTTTTGCGTTTCACGGCGGGGATCGGAATTATGAGCCACCGCCAGAGACAAATTGTATGCCGCCCCGTTTTGCGGAATCGTTTAAGACACCTCAAAGCCACCGCCGCCACCGATGCCACCGCCGCTTGATGGGATTATATTGGTTTTCATCCGAGAAGGGTGTGGAGGGTGTCTGTCGGAAGGGATGCGTGGTAAAGTGTGGGAAGCTGATTTTTGGAAGGCAGTGCAGGCTCTCATCAGCGCATACCTTTCAAACAAAACACGCCCTAATCCCGAGACGCGAAAAAGAATACACTGCACTCCCACCCTGTTTTCCATCACATCGATGATCCGCAGTCTAACAGAAGCCCTAAGCACGCACGAATAGATAAAACATGCTTCGCTCCAACTCCCCGTTCGGAAAGCCATTTAACACGCTAATTCTCCGCCGCCGCCCGGAGAGGACACACTAATCACTTGATGACATTACCATTCTGTAAATAGTTGTGTAACAATTTCCCAGCAAATCGAAGGCTTGACTACTTGGTCATCCCCCGAGAGAAGAGGTGGTGGCCGTTCGTCGATTTAAAGCAAAGCACAGCAACAGTTCAACTCAGTCAAGCACACACAGAGGGAGAGAGAGAGAACAGAGTAGAGTCCACGCTGTGCAGTACTCAATTAAGATCGAAGTCTGCGATAGGTAAAGGGAGACCATTTAACAGCGACAAGGAAATAGTGTGCCCCTAAGGCATTCGATAGCACAGCACAACACAGCGCAGCACAGCTCGCCTCGCCATCTAAATTAGGGTGCGATGGTGCGGCGATGGTGGAGTGTTTGATTCCTAAGCCTGCTGCGGTGGCGGCAGCGGCGGCGGCACGAAATTTGAATTAACCACCGACCAGGCCCGGCTGGGCTAGGCTGTTCGTCTGGAAGCCGCATTTACAGCGGGATTTATCAGGGCAATGGGAGAGTGGGTGGGTGGGTGGGTGCAGGAGGAGGTTGAAGAGAGTCAGCACCCGTCCAGGCAAGTTCGCATTTAGCGGGGTAGGGGGTGGGTGCGAGTCAGAGGAGAGTGAGCACCCGTCCTGGCAATCCGCATTTAGTCTTGCCGAGTTTATTTTGGGGGCTTCCGTGCGAATTTCGTAGACTTTGTGTATGAGTGTAGTTTTCTGCCTCTCTGATAACGATCGCTTCGTGCTGCCATTTTCTTTCACGATGGCGATACTTTCACCGCCCTCCACCTGGGACCACCGACCGGCAGCGGATTCACTCGAGAACTATTCGAGTGGCTGCCCTCAGAGAGAGAGAGAGAGAGAGAGGGAGTGGGGAATTAAAACGAGCGGGGTTGTCGATGTATTTTTAGCGAATGATTTATGCGTTTGCTTTCGAGGAAATTGTGTGTAAATCGGTAGCCTTTGCAGGAGACGCAGCCGACGCCCCTTGTGGGAAGTGTGCCACTGGTGCAGGGGCCGTCGACGCCCCTTATGGTAAGTGTGCCACTGGGTGGGGGTAGGGATGCACACTTTTTGACTCTTTGAAGGGACACATTCAAGCCCATTCAACAGCATGACTTGCCATCGATTCCCTGTGAGGACAGAGACCAACGGTGGGGGAGGGAAGAAGGGATACACCTACAAGACACCATGTCCGACCGTCTCCTAATTGGCAACGACCCCTGACCTATCTGGACCGAACATGAAAGCCATTAGAGAGAGAGAGATGTGTACTTTCCGACAAAACATGCCGAAGCACAACTTGTCTGCCTCCGCCCGCACGCCCACACGCCCCCATATAGGCGCTCAATTAATTGTAACATTTCGCAAACTCGACTAAGCGGATGTGACTTCTCTCTAGCCTGCCGCAGGCGAAACAACTGACTTCAAACTGAGTGGAAAATCAGGACCCAGAGACAACATTTCGCGAAACGGATGAACGTGCACACAAATCAATAAACAGGCTCATTTGCATTCGCACCGAACAACACACGACACGACGACGGCGAAATTCGTTGAGTTTTGATAACTCAGCGGACCGTTAAATGGAATGCATGTGTGTCATGTGACAGTCTGGCAGCATCTCCCACGGTCGTGTCGTCTGTCCACCATTGATCGCTGCCGTTCAATGTCAATTGAACACAGCTTATCGAGACGACGCACGTGAACACACAGTTCCGAGAAATCACTCTACTCCTGATTTGCTGTGCCTATATAAGTGGTTTCGTTCGTTCGGTGCGGTTCGGTTCGGTTCGGTCTCGTTTCGGAGTTTTCCTCTCGCTGGGAATCTCGTTTGCAATTAATTCACACACAGACCGAGTGTCGACGCACACCGGCCAAGCAGAGCCGAACTCGCCGCACGCAACATGTGTCCTTTCCATCTTTATCTGTTGCCGGCCGCTGTTGGACGCTGGATGCGTGTGTGCGCTCGCACTCTTCAAAGGATGCGATGCATGAAATCGCTCGAATGAGATGTCATTTTGCTTTTTGTGTCCTTTTGTGTGTCCGCTTTCGGGGAGGTCGGTCGGTCGGTCGGTCGGTCGGTCAGCCAGTCAGTCAGTCGATCACCGCACCGCAACAGCTTGTGTTGTCGTCTTGTGAGAAAGGACATTTGACCTAATTAGACTGAAAGTGAAAAACATCTCTCTTTCATCCCTGCGTTCGGTATTTTGTGTCACTTACGCAATGAAATTGAAAGTGTTTCCACGAAACGCCAGGATGTCCCTAAGCCGCCCTCCTACCAACACTGTTTGTCCAGCCCCCGAAGGGATCTGTTAATGATGATAATGATGCTGCTCCTTGTCCGTCGCCATCCTCTCTGTCGTCTCGTTCGTTTGATGGTGATGATTAATAAAGGTGGCCGGGGGTTGTGAACGAGTGGAAAAAATAGCTACGTCGCCACTAGGTCTGGGAAAAAAAAAAAATAGAAAAAACGATCCAAGGACTGAGCGATGTCGTGGTGAAGGAGGAAGATGTGTTTCACGCCTTTTCCATCAGCGTGCGGGTGGTCATTCACTGTTTGAGTGTCGAATACTAGACACACCACACGCATCTGTTGACAATTTCAATTTTTTGGAAACCCCCTTCAAATTCAATTTCACTGTTTGCACCCTTAAGTAGGTTCCCTCTCAGCCGACGAGTGCTGCTCAAGCTTTAGTTGTTTACCATCGAATATGGATATTCATTCGACTAATTGTTGAATTGAACTTGCTCATAAGCATATTCAAACAAAAACCATCTGAAATGAATCCCATTGAGTTTTTGCGTCGGGCGCCATTTCATGTTCGCGGGTATAAATATTCCAATTGGCCTTAGGAGCGTTGGAGTAGATCCTTGGAATCAATTTGCATGTGACTTAAGTCAGCCACCACTTCGGGGGAGCATTCGAAATTTATTCATAAAATCCAAGAGAAGAGTTCTGTGTGTGGGTGGGTGGATGGGGATGCTCCCGGCAATAATAATCAATCATCTCGATCCAACCACCATCATCTTCGACAGGCAACACCAAGCTCGTGTGTCCATGGGGACTTCTGCTCCCGTGTGGAATCTGCCGACAAGTGTCTTTGCGTCTGATAAATCTCAATTAGAGGGGAGCAGGACAAGATACGCCAGCCCCTCGTCGTCCCCCTATGTAGTAATTACATTTACCTATTAATTAATGGAACACCAGATAGGAGAGGGGGTGGTACACACGCTGTTTGTGTTTTTTCTTTTGTCGACGTCAGTCGTCGCCCGTCGCTCGTCGCTTGTCGGTGCTGTCGACGCCATTCGGACCGTGTTGACCAAATGTGAATAAATACCGGCTAGATGTGTGCGTGGGGGTGGAGTGGAGCCAGTTAATGCCTTTACACTCGAGAGGTGGATGCACGTGGCGTCGACATCCTGTTGTGTCCACCAAACATCGTCCGTTTGGCATTGCCACCCACACTTTGGGGGCGGCAGCAGTGACGGTGGCACTTGAGTTCAAGGACGAATTAATTGGATTAAACTGGGTATCTCTGACCACTGTGAGGAGGTTTATGCAGAGATTTACTTCGAGTTTCAAGATGGGCTGAGTGTTTCTGTCGGTGTTCATCTGACCACTGAGAGGAGGGGAACGCTGTGATTTCAGACATCAGTTGCAGACAGACTGTTGGACTGTCAGAATTGAGGCTTCCCCTCCTCAACCACAGGCTCTAGTCCAGCAGATCCAGGACGCAGAACAGGAGAAACTGAGCAGCAACCAGCAACAACAGCTTAAAACAGTCGTAGATGAGGGAATAGTACGTGTGCCTTCAGCGGCGCTGGTTTGTTCTTCCCCAGGCGGCATCTGCGTACACTCCCACCCTGCTCCTTCTTTCCTCGGAGTCTGCCCATTTGTTGAATGTTTTCTGCTTCAAACAATAACAACAGCAGCCGTGTAGGCCAAAATAGATAACCCAGACAAGGGGACGGGAGCTGACTCTGAAGGGAGAGCCAGAGACACGTGTTCCATCCTTGAATTGTGATTATAATTGTTATGCGCATTTTTTCTGTCTCAGAAACGACCTCCATTGTGTCGCTTAGTCTCTTATTGTTATCATTTATTGGCGTTTCGGAAAGTATTTTGTTCGATCGCTGCACACACACGTATCCGTGGCGCCTGTTGTTGGACAGCCCACCCGGTCTTCTTTCAAAAGTCCCTCTTCTTGATGATGACCAGTTGGCGTGGATTGAAATTCTGCCGGGAGGGGCGCCAACTGGTCATCATCGAGAAGAGGGACTTTTGGAGAAAGACCGGGTGGGCTGTCCAACAAAAGGTGCCACAGCTTGAAGGGAAATCAATCAATATAGCCCCCCTTGGCGTCCTGAGTCAAATTTCCATTTCTTGAGGCGGGTGGGGGCGAAAGCCGACCGACCGCAGAAAAGCTAAAAATATGAGCGATGTCTCGAAGCCAGATGAATTTTTAATGAAATCTCGAAGCGAGCTTTTTTTTTAATCTTCCCACCAACCGTTCATCGATTGGAGATGGAAATTGAAAGCGATTTAAGACGGAGATGGAAATTGAAGTCGATTTAAGTCGAATTGAGTGAAAAGAAACGAGGAAAGGTCCCAAGTTCAGAGGCTCACATGGATAAAGGAGCGTTTTTCGGGACAAGTCCTGTGTGAGGAGAAGGACGACTCCAAGTTCAAAGAACGTCCGTTTCGAGTCAAGTTCTAAGTGTGACGAACAACGACCAGTTTCCATTTAAATCGCAGTCAAAAGATCCCAGAGCTGTATGTAAACTCGTTAAGAACAATTTTACGAGAGCCTCTACCCTCCCCCCAGGCACCCCCACAACCCAAAGTTCATCATCATCGCACGCATTTGAATCCCCTAGAAGAAGAAGAAAAAAAAGGAAAAAAATAAAATTCCGCACACACTTCGGCTCGGCGTAAGGGAAGCGAATTTATTTCCCATCCGAACCTTGACATTTGGACAAGCCGAGCCGAAAAGAAGAAGGGACCATTTCAAGTTTTATATCGAACAATAAAAATACGAGTGCTGCTTATTATCGCACTTGTGCGCCAAGCAAGGAGCAAAAAATTGAAAATAAAACCTCGTTTCGTTTCGTTTTGGGTCATGTTGGCTGTGGCATGGTGTGTTTTTCACCAAACAAACGGCGACAATCAACGACACTCGTGGAAACATTTCGACCGGGCTGCGAAAATGCCCTTGAGTGCATGGAAAAATTCATGGAATTTCTCTGAATTCTGATGTGGGGAGGATAACGATTGAAAAATGCATTTTTGTCTAGGAATTTGGAACGCGACTCTGTTTCAAATTGGAACTTGTTGCGAAACGCGTGACAAACATCTGGAGTCCACTTCCCACACGCGCCCCTGTCGTGACTCCATTGTCACAGATAGCCAACAGTTGCCTTTTCCCCGACAAAGAGGAGGAGTCCCTCCAGCGGAACAAGAAAGAATGAAAGAGAAAAAACCCCCAATTCCAATCGAGTCCCAATCTGTTTCGATTTCATGTTCAATTAAGAGGTCCCATCTCGTCCTCACACAATAAATGGACATACACACGATACCATAAAAAAACACAACATAAAGGACTAAGGACTACTGTCGTTACATACCAATTTGCGGCACATCATACTGGCGCTGTCCTCTCGGCGAACGCAACATCAACTGGCTGGCTATGCTGTGGGTAACTGGTGGTGATCCAATCCCCGAGCGCTTATTGTTGCTGCTGGGATGCAATAACTGTTGCTGTTGCTGCTGCTGCTGATTTGTGTTCTGCTGTTGTTCCTGTGCGCTGGCCGACGATGGTTGGGAGGCGACTGCTACTGCTGGTCCTGGTGCAGCCTCTACCTTTCCCGACGAGGAGGATGAAGAGGATGATGATGATGATGAGGAGCCCGAGCCAGAGCCAGAGGGGGCATCGGGCTTCGTTGATAGTTTGTCCGGATTTTGCTTCTGTTGAGTCCTTTTTCTCTGAGATTTCTGTTTGTATCTTATGTCGACGCGATGATTGGGTGTCATCTCGTCGGCGGCCGTGGCGACGTTCTCGGGGTGTTCGAACAGTTCCTGCAGACCCCTGGGTGCTGGCTCGTGGTACTGCGCCGGCTGATGGTGGATCGGCGGGAATTTCCTGTAGATTCCCTCGCCCCGATTGAAGATGTCCTCCATGATCTCGTAGCTGCCGTCGTCGTACCGGTGGTGGTAGTGATCGGGTGAGGGATGCCGATAGGGTCCGTATCCAACGGCGCCACCGCCTCCATCGCCACTGTCGTCTTCGTCGAAGAAGAACGGCTCACGGCGGATGGGGAATTCGTTGTCCTGCAGCATTGTCAGCGACGAGGGCTGATAGTTGAGCTCGTCTGCACCGCCGTCGCCAACGCCCACACCGCCACCGTCTCCGTCAGGATCGCCACTGGTTAGATGCAGGCGGCCGGTTATGATGGGCCTGCCGTGGCGTCCGCCGCCCATGAAAAGCATTCGCTCCGACTCGGCTGCTGCCGCCATCCTTCGGTACGGATTGTTGCTGTGATGCTGGAGTATACCGCCGGGATTGGGCATGGGTGGGATACCGCTGCTGCTGCTGTGATCTGCGCTGCGGTCGTTGGTCAGATGGAGGGACAGTGTGCTCCCGTTGAGGACACTCAGGCAGGCCAGGGTTTGGATTATCTCTCGGATCATTTTGAACTGATCGGTGAGTGCTCTAGATCGTGTGCTTGTGATTGTGCTGCTGGACTGGGTGGTGTCTGGGTGGACTTGTGGTATGGGGTGCCTGTCCTTGTACTCGCTGCTTCTCTACTCAACAACTCCAGAAGTGTGTCTCTAAGCGAGCGAGGAAGGAACTTAACATGCTGACTGCGGAGTCCTCTTGGAATGTGCCTCGCCCACCTTCTGTTCTGCTCTGCTCGGTTCTCTCACGATGCGTGCGCGCGGTGGTTTGGATTTTCGATTTGGACACACAAAATCAGGGGAAACACAGAAAAAAAAATTACAAACAAACTGGAAAACTAAAGTCTGAACGGAATTACGTACGAAAACCAAAAAAGGACAATTTCACTAACTGAATGGCATCAAGGCCAGGACGTAAGAGTGTGGACGAACAGAAGAGAGAGAGAGAGAGAAGAAAAAATGAAAAAAAAAAATGGATAACAGAGACTAGGATGAGATGCACGAGATGCACAAGATCCACCTGTTTTCAGTTTTACTTGCGCGCAACGAAAATTGTTTCGATCAGCCCCGGGGAGACCACCGAATTCGCACCGAAGGATATTCTCTGAATCACTGTATTACGAACAACCGAACGAACGAAAGAACGACCGATTTATTTGTATTCACTCCCGTTCGATGCAAAGCACCACTACTGCTCAACCACTTGTTTCCTCCTTTGAATGGGAAGAAGCCGCCGCCGACGATGCGATGCGATGGTATAGCACTGCACACGATAAATGTCCTCGCAGGACCTCTGTGGACTTTTGACTGACTAAACTGTGAGCACACGCACACTTTTTCTTTTTCTATTTCTTTTCTCTGCTCTGCTTTACTTTTGCTTTTGATTTTCTTTTCTTTTCTTTCGTTCACCACATGCACCAATATTCTTTTTCTGTGATTAGAAATTCACTTTTCTTTTTTTTTTTGATTTTTTTCACTGCATCCTCTCTGTCGAAGAACACTCGTTTTCTCTGTCTAACTCCACTCGATTAACTCGCCACAACTCGTGTGGTGTGTGATAATTATCCGTTGTGTGTCGCGATTTGATTTTATTTTTTTTTGGTTTGTTAAACTTTACTCTTCACTCACGAATCCTTTTGTCGTTCTCGCGAAATTCTCGAAAATGCACTGATGATGCCGAAGAGAGTTACTTGACTGCGTTGACTGGTTATCTACGGCTGCTGCTGCTGGTGGTGGTCGGTTCGATGATGGTGCGACTTAACGCAGATCAAGGGGGTTAGTAGTTGCACTAGAACCACCCTGTTGGGGGGCCAACCTGGCCATGACGCGGCGCTGCAAAGTTCGTCTCCTTTGCCGTCGTCGTCGTTAAAATGATATCGTTGTCGTTGCCTTTGTCGTTGTCGTTTTGGTTTTCGTTTCGTCGTTCGCCCCAAATGCAATGCCTCAATGTGGGTGGTGGTGGTGATGTCGGGGTGGTTGGGTGGTGTTATTTTTTTTTTTTTTTCGAATTGATGATGATTTATTCTTTCACAACAACAAGAAGAAGAAGAAGAATAAACGAGAATCTGTATGAATCCGTGTGTTCGGTGAGCTCTCGGTCAAGTAGTGTATTGTTCGTTCGTTAAGGGATGAATCGCGAATGATTTAACGTTGGGCACCTTCGGCAAGGATATCCTTTCTCCGATGCGAGCACACAAATTTCTTCTGCTTCTGCTTATGGGTTTTTTTATTATTCTCGTTTCGTTTTTGTTTTTGTTGCTTTTCCACAACACACAGTCGAGTTGCTCTGCTCTCTGACACTAGTCTGTGTTGTCTGTGTGCGACTGGCTGGCTGGCTGGTTGCTGCTTCCGCTGCTGCTGGTGCTTCTGCTGCTGCTGCTGTGTGTACCCGCAACGACGACTACACAACACAATGTCGCCGATGGCAGGCAAAAGGATATTCTCCTACTATCCTTCTGCCGGTGTTGAGGTATTCTCGTCATCATTCTCTCCGTCTCTATCTGTCGCTTTCACTTCAATTCTCTCTCTCCCTCTTTCACTCTCCCTCTATCGGTGTTTCGCTCTTTAAATTGACTCTTTTTTCTCACATTTTTCTTTTGCTGGTCTTACTCCACTCCACCACCATCCGTGGCTGTGTGCGTGAGTGGAGGGATAATGTGTGGGAGTCGTTCACGGATGATGGGCAAAGTTCATCGGCTGTTCATTCTGGTGGCTCAATGACGACAGATACCGTGTTTGTATCTGTGGATGATTTGCAACGATGACAACATTCTTGAGAGAGCACCAACAAGACGGTTCAATTCTGGCTGGCTCTCTCGCCATGGCACGCTCTACGCTCTCTCGCGTGTTCTCTCTCTCTCTCGCTCTCTTTGCTCGTTGGGGAGTTTTCGAGAAAAGCAAAAAGCAAAACAAACAGGAAGGAAGTGGCCACCTTCCACCACAATCCACCTACCCCCCACCCAACACCCATCAACCCATCCACCCACCCCCGCCCCACGCTTCCCCATGCAGACTCTTTAAAAGCTCAGCGCATGTCCTTTGGCTCGACATCAACATCTGAGAGCCGAGCCGAGTCCAGTCGAGCCGAGTCGACGGACGAGTGTGTGCCTGGGTGTGTGTGTACCCGTCGTGCTCACTTCGTCGTAGTTCCCCTTCGGCCGATTACTAGCCGTCGTCGGATGAGCTTTTACGGTTCGCATCAGCCGATGGTGGGTGCGCCACCAGCAGCCGCCCACGCACAACTGTGACGTAAACGTAAGCCACTGTGTATCGAGCGGCCGTGGCGGCGGCAGCAGCGGCGCGGCGGTGGTGGCTGATACTGGGACTTTGAATTTTCCACTGCCGCTGCTGCTGCTGCCTGGTGGCACTCATTCAAAGAATTCTCGAAGGCGACAGGTCGACCGACGGCGGCGACAAACAACAACGACGACGACGACGACGATGGCGATGAGCATCACCAGCAAAGATGTTACGAAATAGCGCGTACTATGGGGCACGAAGCAGCGGGAAGCGCAGGGCAAAGGAGTTGTTTTGAATTTCCCCAAGGAGACGAGAACTGAGAGCCACAGTAGGGATGGGGGAGTGCGAAGTAGAAGCAGAAACAGCTCCGAAGTATCAGAGCATTCATGGAAGCTCATCACTGAACTACCTCACTATAGTGCTTAGTGTAGAAAGGATGCTTAGTGGCTGTGTGGTTTTTCTTTCGCTCTCTCCGTCTCTCTCTCTCTCTCTCTCTCTCTCTCTCTCTCTCGCTCTTTCCCACACACACTCTCTGTACAAGGATAGGTTTGCCAAAATTCTTTGAAGGATTTCGTGTGTAAATCAGTTTGATATCCATCCTGCTTGATGGCTACGCTCTACAGTGCTGAGCCAAGGTGATGATTATTTGATGACATCGATGTGCATTTCTGTCTGAATATTCTCAAAATCATCAATTCGAGATGACTTTACTCGAATTTAACCAGAAACCATTCCCTCCGCCGCTCAAGAGCAAATAAAAATCCACTTAATCACTATACATCAACCTTCGGCCACTCCCTTGTGTCCACAGCTAGTCTAGAAAGTCGTCATAACCGCCCGCGTCGGAGGGGCACCCCCAATAGGCCATGTATCAATTTTAACGGCCGATAATTTCTAAAACGGCCATAAATCGACCGCCCGATGGGGCTGAGGACACGCATGCTAAACGTCCAATTGGGCGGTTTCATGCGAATCGTGATCCCTAAACGTATGATTTATCCTCATTCCATGGGCAAATTGTGATGGCTTCTGCCCGCAAACGATGGCATTAGCTTCCAAGGGACATCTGCTTGTTCTAGAGATGTTCAGTGTCCAGTGTTGATGATGAATTGTCTGAATTGGGGCAACGTTTAAGAGCCGAGCAGGTTTTCTCGGGGGAACTG
This sequence comes from Eristalis intricaria, assembly GCA_964034865.1. Lineage (NCBI taxonomy): Eukaryota > Metazoa > Arthropoda > Insecta > Diptera > Syrphidae > Eristalis > Eristalis intricaria. The sequence continues at coordinate 2,011,393 of OZ035874.1, read as the reverse complement.
GAATTGGAGAGGGGATAGAAGGTGGCTTTAAAGCGATTTTGTGTAGTTATTTTTAAGAGTTTGACGGGGTCTCTGGTCTTGGGCTGGGTTTTGGTGAGGATTTGCTGATCTTGAGCTGGCGCCCAACGGGAGACCATTGTAGCAAGAGCTACGCAGGGCCACAGTATACAGGCAGGGCAGGTATACAGTGGCTACGCAGGGCAGGTATACAGTGGCAGACTACGCTAGAGGTATTGTTAGACAGTTCTTGCAACGGAAGGAGTCGCTACGGAAAGAAGGGGTTCAATTAGACTGGCGCCCAACGTGAGTCTAATGAAGCAAAATTTACACAAGACCCCTCGGGCATTTGTGAAGGTGTCTCGCATTAAGAGCTAGGTAGGGCTGGCATTGCAGCAATAGTTGTTGTAATGAAATGAGTCGCTGTCTCCAAGATTGACTAGTACTGGCGCCCAACGAGAGGCCTTTCAACAAAAATAGGATGCTTCAAGTAGGATCACTCAAGCATTTCTTTCAGTGATGCCTACGACGAGACATCGTGTCTCTTTTCAGTGTCCCTAGCTTGCAGCAGTCGCCCCACACTCATGCCTAGCTAATCCTGTGAAGCATACAACCCCTCACCGAAGCCACGCAAATTGGATTGATTCCATCTCTCACCGAGGGTCTGAGAGGAAGATATCCGAACTCTCTGAATGAAATCCCAAACACTCGCAGCCCTCTCCGTGTCTGCCCGTGCTCCGTCAGCACGGTTCATGAATGAAATTTGGTTCCCATTCCGCAGGACTTGTTGTTGAATCAGTCCCTTCCGTACCTCGTTAGCTGTACCCTTTTGCTGTTGACTTATTGATCTACTTGAGGATTTGCTCAAAATCAAACTGGTCTTCGGTATCTATGTATCCTTTGCCGCTCTAAAAATAGCCTCGCATGACTTCTCATCCTCTTTGATGACGTAACCTTGTCATAGGCCAACCAACATCAGTCTCAAAAAACTCTCGGCTACGACCATGAGACTGCGGAGACTGCGGAGACTGTAGAATGTCTGTATGTGTGTGTGTATGTGCGTTTATCCTTTAATCAATTAGCGTGGGAATCGAAGATTTCTGGTCAGCAAGACCAGCAGTCAGTGCCGCCAACGAGGCAGTTAGGCATCAGAAGCTGAAATCAGGAGTAAATATTTAACTCGTCTCCATTCCCAATGCCGCCCGAATATGGTCCACAAGGGAGCACTTAGGGCCATTATTTTGTTTAGTCTTGACACAAAAATACAACTCCTCCCCCACCGCCTCACCATCCCGCAGACAAAGGCCATCCTGGGAGGGGGGAAAAAAGTGTTTGTGTGTTCGAAGTGTGCGTCATATAATTGCCTTATTATCACTTGTCCACTGAATGGATGATGGTTGTTGGTTTGCCCCGCTCACCCTGTTATCCCTTTTGCACAGGGTGTAACAACAAAACATTAAATTTATTAGCTCGTCTCAAATTTCCCAATGGATCGGCGTCAAAACGGGGGGAGGGCGTGAGGCAAGGAAACAGCTATATATAGAGCCACCACACACATACACACACAAAACAACACACTCGCATCCTGCCCAAGGAGGAATAAATCGAATTTCAATTTCAGGACCAAACAGAAGCAGAATCAGCTAGTAAAAACACAAAAAACACAAAAAGGACTCGTTGTTGTATACATTTTTATTTTGCACTCTCCTTGTGTTTTTTTTTTTTTCTGTGCGGGGGCGATGGGCGGACATGGTGGCGTGCAAATTACTTTGCCACCAGAGCATTTTTATATTTAGGCAACTCAACTTTTCGCTCTCCTCTTTCGCTTGAGAGTCCTGCTGCGAGTGCGAATGGCTGCGGCGGCAACAGGATACGCAAATGTGGCTTCTTTTGTGTGTGTATGTGTGTGTCTGTGTGTGTGTCAGCAGAACAGCTGCCTCTTAACTTTTAATCGAACCAAAATAGAAGAAGTAGTGTGCACCCACGCGCACTCACGCACAATTTCAATCATGTAATCAGCTGTCAAAGGCATGGCGTCCCCTTTGTCAGTGTCGTCTTGCGTGAATGGCACGCCTGGCCGGTCGGTCGGAGATGCACCTGTGAGGAATCTGAAGCAATTTGCCTTTGATTCTCTGGCTGGGTGGCTAGGCATTGTTTCCACTTTACACACTCCGTACGTGATTCGAATAATAACGAGCACTGTCAGCTAGTTAGACTGACGACGATGGTGGCGATGGCTGTGACGGTGCCTCCTTCACCTAGATTGTTTCACTCTCTTTGGCTTCCTCTTTGCCGCTGCTGCAGAGCCATTCAAATCTAGAGCGGGGCTTTGTTTGTTGCTGCGCCTGTTGTCTTTCCAGGACAAGCGCGCGACGCACTTGTTGTTGTGCACAGGGATGGCATGGAATGTGTGTGTGTTCTTCGTGTGCTTGTATTCAATCGGAAACATCTCTGCTTGTGCTCAAATAGCCCAAGGAACCACTCTCAAACATTTGTCCTGAATTTCTATTTCCTCTTCCAGAACAGCTGGAGGCCGCCCGCGCAACGCCCCCTCTGAATTGGAAATCGCTTTACCTTCTCGGAAACTGATACCGAGTGTGTGCGGGTATTTCGAATTTAAAAGCCTCCAAAATGCCCTTTGGTTCCGGCTTACTTACAAAAAAGAAACCCCCCTTCCCCTCAGGTTGTTAAGGTGTTTTCCTAGGAACACTGTTTCTCGGAAGAATTCTGAATTCCAGGGGACTGTAGTTCATTCCGAATAATTGCACTAGGCCCTCCTTTGATCTCGCATTCCAATGGGGAACCCAAGGAAGCCTGGAAACCCTTGGCCCTTGGTGGGTGGGTGTCCACTGCCTATTTCTGTTTAGGAATCCAAAAATACTCAGTCAGCCGCCATGGCAACAAATCCTCCAGTTAATTGAGGCATCTTTCAAATGCCTTCACTCATCCATCACTCGGGCCAGCCCACCACTCATCCATCGCACCGCGACAACCGCCACGCCGAGTCACTGATTCGCAAGACGATTTACACATCATCAAGCGAGCGTTTCATCTCCCAAACCGGGTGACTGGGAGACCGATCCAACCAATTATGTTAATCAGATAAGATTAAATTGGCAGGGATGAGGGTAACTCCAAGTCCGAGTCTTATTTGCGACGACACTCTTCAGGCACCCTTTGGCTGGATTCGCAGCAGAATGTGTGCTAATTACTTGGTGAATCACTTGGCTGGACACTGGGTTCACCGAGGGGGACCGCATGTGGTTGCGAGCGTGTCGTTTCAAGACCGAACCAGCGTGCGGAGTTGAGTGAAATTTATAGCCGCTCCATAAATGTGTGCGGAGATTGCGTCTGTGACTGCGAATGGGGTTGGGATTGGGCAGAGACACAGGGACTGAGCCTGGTACAGGGACATGGTCATGAGCCAGCGAGAGACTGTGGGTCAAGGCAGCTTTGAAGTTTGCGATTAATGAAGACCTTGCCCTTGAGAGTGGGGAATTAAAAAGAGATCCATGCCAGGGAATGGGGGCCAGAGGGGATCAGTGTCAGAGTGAAAGTTGTGTTTCTCCAGCGAAGTCACGACGTGATTGATGAACAGAGCTGGACTCTGTTAGGCGGTTGGAACAGGTTTCATTTATTAACGTTGCAATTAAGTCGACTCTCAATTGATCCTCTGGCATGGCAGTGGTCAGGTGGCTAGAACAGGTGTCATTTATTAACGCCTCTCGTCTTGAACCATAGATCTCAACCGATTCTCTGACTTTTCTCCATTTCAGAACTTGACTTCGGTTAAAGATATATTAGGGTGTCTCTTAAATTTCAAGTTGGATCTATTTTTACACTAGCCTTCTTGAAACGTTCGTAATGACCCACGTCTTCGCCCTGGAAAAAGTTCAAGAAGAGGTAGAAAGAATCTCATAACACATAAACTTGTCGCGGCTTTAGATTGATTCTAGTTAAGCTAAGGCCGTCCGTTAACATTATTCATGTTGTCGTAGAAGCACTTGGTCCGAGCAGCCGTGATGTCCCTATTAACAAATCCTCGATTCAACTAGGCTTCAGGCAATGAATTTGACTGTAAGAAAAACTACGCAAAAGAGAAGCTACGCTGGCTGATGTTTCTTACAGTGAAACTTCTCTACAGCGGACAGCCGTGGGACCATCATGATTGTCCGTTATGTCTGAGGCAGTATATATATATATATAATACCTCCATGCCGGGACCATGATGAATTGTCCCTAAAGTGAGGTGTCCCTTATAGAGTGGTGTCCCTTATAGAAAAGTGTCCCTTACGGAGAGGTGTCCCTTACGGAGAGGTGTCCCTTATAGAGAGGTGTCCCTTATAGAGAGGTGTCCCTTATAGAGAGGTGTCCCTTATAGAGAGGTGTCCCTTATTGAGAGGTTTCCGTGAAGAGATTTTTCACTGTATTTTATCTTTTTACATAATAACCAGTATTTATTTTATTGAGGCACTTATTAACTTGTTTCTCCTTCATGTCTGTACACCTTGTCGTGGTGAAGGAGCTCAGTAGACCGCCCGATGACTCCGAAGGCCGATGCCAGGTTAGGGTTACCCATACTGCACGGCCTTCAGATAGGGTTGCCGAAGCCAAGAGACAGACAACCCCAAAAACTCAGTGAGGGTGGTGTGAGCATAAAGCAAACCGTGCCGAAGGGTCGAATGGTTGAGGGGCAACCGCTAACGAGCTCCTGTCGTCATAGTAGACCTGGCTTTGCTGTGACGGCTAAACGTTTTCAACGGTTTACTCGTGGGACCTACCGCGAGCTCTTCTAATACAAATTCTCAAAACAACATGAGCACTACAACTGACAGACAATACTAACGAAAAACAAACAAACGACGACACACCAACCGCACCAACATCGACATCGACAAAAGCTATGCCCGGTATGCTTAACTAGAGGGATACCAAGCATCGACCTGCTATCGGACTCTGACAACAGATCCGTGTGCAGTCCCACTCAGAAAGCCAGAAAGAAGAAAAAACCCTCAATTGTGAAAGTTAGAGTTATCCGGAATCCCAATTCCAGGTAGCGCGTATTGCCAAAGTACCCATACCTCCCTACCTACCTTGTACAGTGAAACTTCTCTACAACGGACACCAGCGGGACCATCATGTTTGCCTTTATGTAAAGGTGTCCGTTCTGAAGGAGTTTAGATATACGAGTACCTTCATGCGGGGACCATGACGAGTTGTCCGTAAAGAGAGGTGTCCCTTAAAGAGGGGTGTCCGTTTAGAGAATTTTCACTGTAAAATTAAATTTTAGATTTTTTTTAGAATATTTTAGCATTTATAAAAAATGTAGAGCGTTGCATTTCGAATTTAAAAAAAAAAAATGTTTGTGATGTAAGAGAACCATCCATCCATCCACCCTCCCACCATCGTCATCTAAACCACAAAATGCCCGACTCCCCTTTCTCAACCGCGTCGCGATTTAATGCAATGCCACAATCTCATCAGGGATTATCCACTGCACGTATCCAAATTCCATTGTCTAACGCGCCCCCTAACGCAAGCCTCCCAAAAATTTGTCGCCACATCTCCGCCGGATCATTCAATCGACCGAATTTTTGTTGGCCTCCGTCCCCCAGCCGAGTGGCCCCACCTCCCCTCGTATCGGAATACTGGCACAGTTCTCTTCCCATCCTCGCCCAGCTCGCCGATGTGAGGCACAAAATTCTTCTTCCAAATGAATGGGGATCAGGAAGTACACAAAGCTCTGCACACACCACCGCAGCGGCGCAAGGCATACCAACACAATGCTCCTGCTCCTGCTCCTGCTCCTGCCGCTGCCACTCACATGGCACAGGCAGGGCAAAGCTGAAGCCAGCACCAGTACCAGCACCAGCAAGCACCACATTCAATTTACGTCATCACTTTACAACCGGTGACACATTGCGGTGCTACCCCCGAAACAACAATGGAGCAGCGAAATAGTCATGGGCAGTCGCCGAGGCAGAGGCAGAGACAGAGGTACAAACGGCCTTCAATGGTTGTGGTCGTCGTAGTCGTCGATGAACGATACCCTGTTTCTGTGTCAGTGAGTGTGTGGACGGCATTGTGTGAGTGTTGCCTTTCTTTGTGCGTCAGACAGGAATCATCTGGTGTGCTCGGTGCAAACGGCGGTGTGTGCCTCATTTCCTGCCTGCTGCCTGCCCAAAAGTCTGCCTGCCAGCCTGCCAGCTGCTGCTGCTGTGTTCAGCCACTTTGTGAATGGAAATAAGAAGCTTTTCACGTGTGTTTCCCTCTGACAGTCCGTCTGTGGGTGTGTGCACAGATTAAGGTACTCCCTGTGTGACAGAGACGAGCAGGGGAAAAGCATCTCCGATTGTCACATGCCAGTCAGTCAGTCAGTCAGTCGGCACAGGATTAACATATTTTGTTGTACTGTCACTGTCACTGTCGCCCGGTGCTCCATCATCACTGGCAGCAAGGCGCACACAAGCATCTTGCGCCAGAGAATTTCAATTAAACTCCCGCATGTTACTGTCAAATGAATTCGCATACTAATTGCACATTTTGGCAACGATGACGACCACGATGACAACTCCCTCTGGGTGGGTGGGTGTGAAGTATCAAATCTTGAACACGAAACCTCAGTCAATTCCTTCACATTTTGGTCGAGTCACCGCTAATCCCGTGTCATTCTGCTGAGTCCGGCAATCATGGGGGGATATTAATTCTGCTTCAGGAATAGCAAATGTGCCACAGACGGGACATCGTATGCAGCAGCAGGCTCATCTTGAAATTAGGTCGCTCCAGACGTGTGGTTTTGTGTGTGGTTTGCGAACCTCCCTGGACCCTTTTAATAATTCACCGATTCTCGCTTGCATGGATGGATTCAGGCCGCTCCTATTCGAAATTCAGCCCAGCATCGTTTGCGACCTCGACTTGATGATGATGACGAAGTCCATTAAAAGGAAGGGAGAGAGGGCGTGTTGCTGCTAACGGTTGGGGCATTTTTTAATTTATGATCCCACATGATTCCCTGAATAATGATCCGCCCTGCCGCCCGGATGGAGGCGCAACACGTAAGCAAACACGTTCAGCCCGAGTGTGAAACGAGTGTGACCCCCCCCCCCCCTCACATGCTGGTCATCCTGCTCCTACCCCTCCTTCCACCACCTTCTTTCCTCCACCAACTCCCTCAGTTCAGACCGGATTTGAATCTAGGCCAAGAACACGTGCCGTAACAGGGAATTGGCCACACAAAGGATACTCACGGCAGATAATCGCCCACCCCGGCAGCCTGTGGGTGGTGGTGATACGGACATTAGAGAGTGTGTAAATTACAAAGGGTCATCGTTTGTCGGATGTGTGTGCTCGTTATGAATGGACTTCGGGGCTCCGTGGCGTGCCTTTATTTTCTGACTCACTTACGCACGTCCATTGGACACGTTTATCACACCACACGCCCAAGGCTTGGTGCGGCGTAACCTTTTTTTTTTGGTCCAAAAATACCCGCTCTCAGGCATGTCCTTAAAATACCCTCCGTCAACACCGCGAGTTCGTCAACAGTCGCGGCAGCAGCCGGAGCTGTCGTCAATGAAGCTGCAAATAGCCTCGCTGCGGCTGGAGTATTTCCTGGATCGCTAAAGGGCAGTGGACGCCAGACAAAAGGGAAATGTCAGCTGGCTCGCTTGATTTGGCGCAGAGTGCGTCGCAATTGCAGTTCATGGCCGCAAGGGATTGACGCTACCGCCGGCTACTTGACTTAATTGACCTCTCGGAAAACCTTCGCTTTGATCATGAATGTGAGGCAAAACGCTCTGAACTTGAGTTCATTGTCATTCGAAAGTGGTGCCCTTCTATCTATTTAATGTCAGATCCGGTGTCGGTGTCGGTATCGGTGACGACGGTGACGGTGTTGTCGTCGACAACACGTCTGCGGCATTCCAATGAGCTCAACACAGAACCTGATTGGATTCCCTCCGAGAGGGTGATTATTTATGTGGATCCCCTTGCTCCGAAGCGAAGCCCATCAAATCATCGACCCATCCATCCGCCCAGTCACCACCCATTCACTCGTTCACTCATTCACCCGCAGTGGCACAAGTAGCGTCATCCGTGCCATCGTCGTCGTCGTCGTTGATTTAATGGAAATTTATTTTAAGGCAACGAATATTATTTTAATCCTTAGAGAGGACATCCCACAGTCAAATACACACACACGGGCACCCGGCCACACACCGTCACACAGTCACATAGTCACCCAGTCACACCAAGTCGATGTCAAGTCGTGCAAAGCAGCAGAGTTGTGCTTGCAAATTAGTAGGAGAAAGTGGATTCATAGAAACTATGGCGCCTCTCGTTTCGAACTGTCGTCATTCACACACATACACACTCCCACGCGTATCCACCCCACTTACACAGTGACAGTGAGGCGAATCCTCAAACTCCTCAAATGCATTTTACACTTCCGTGTGGTTGTGTGGATGCTCGGTCGGGTGGGTGATGGATTAATTGAGAGGCACTCGCCCACAACAACAGTTGATTTGAAAGACTCCATTCAGCGAGTGGCATGAGGTACGGGGGGCACCCTATTTAATTATCGAGTAGTGCGGGAGGTGGAAACTTCCGAGCAACTGCTGCTGCTGCGGGGATGCGCCGCCGTTCGAATTAGGCGTTTATTTTTTTTCATTACCAGTCTCTCTCTCTTTCTCTTTCATTTATTCACCATCCCCCACAAACACACATACTCTCGCCCTCTCTCTCTCTCTCCCTCTCTCGGTCGTATTCATCTACATTCATTCATAAAAATCCCAGTGACATGTGCTTTGGTTCGGCGAGAAGAGAAAACAATGCAAAAGAGGACCGCCGAGGACAATAAATTTGTCCTGCCTTCTAGCAATTGTAAGGCGAAGGAAAAAGATGTTGAAAATTTTTCGCACGAGTGTGAGGGGGGAGGGGGTGTGGGGGTTTGGTGTAGAGCAAATGATGACGTTGATAAAATTTCGAATTTTCTATTTTCGGATACGAATTGCGGGAGATTGTCTCACATTAGGACCAAGAGAGTGGCATTTTTTCGATTTGGAGCCTTGTTTAGGACGGGCTTGGAGTCGTCCGCCCGGGTTGTCGAGAGGCAACGACAAGAACTGGACTTAAACTGGACTTCGAGCCTGGCTCAAGGTTCGTGGCTCCTCAGACGTCCTCCCGGGATTTTCAGATCCATTCTAGAGCGACGACGAGGACTGGTTCTGAGCAATTTCGCCCCTTTCGTCGTTTTTTAGGCATCCTTGCTTAAGCTAAACTTTAAGCCTGGCTCAAGGTACGTGGCTCCTTAGACGTCCTCCCGGGGTGTTGGGAGCCATTCCAGAGCGACGACGAGGACTGGAGTTCAGAGCAAGTTCACCCCTCTCATCGTTTCTTAGGCTTCCTTGCTTAAGCTGGACTTCAAGCCTGGTCTAAGGTACATGGCTCCTCAGGCAGGATTGAGCCCCTATAAGTCAATGAATGGTCAACAGTTTGACCATGACTTCGGCTCAGCGAATCTGGCTCCACAGAGCGTCGACAAGGACCGGAACTAGGAGCAAGTTCGCCCTTTTCGGTACTCTTTAATTTTCTTGTCCAAGTTTCCTCTTCCCTCCCATTCCATTCCTAGACATTTTTGAAGTCCTTCTCATTGTCGTCAGCTCGCAATGATTGCACATCTGCATCATATCCACGTTCCTTCCTCCACTCGTGTCATTCCGAGAAGCCCGTCGATCACAGCCCACGTATTCCCCACATAACACCGCATAACTGACGTGAAATCCCCCCTCCCGGCACGGCTCACACTGGTTTCATAATCACAGATGGTACTGCAGATCCCCAGCGGGACATCCGTTGCAGCCGCGCCCACCTCTCTCAGCTGCTTCACCATCTGCGTCGGTGCCCGCTTCCGAGATGTGTTCAGATGGAAAAAAAAATCGATCGTTGTCCATCAGAATCGAAGGAAAACACAATTGCGCCCGATGATGTGCACTAGTGTATGCTTTTCCGAGAATCCACCGCTGGTTGCTGGGATATATGTTCGAAGTTAGTTGCGTCGTTGTCGACGACGACGGGGGCAGCCCACAGAATGAATGACGATGCGGTAGACCGTGGAATTTCCCATTCAAATGCGTTAAGGATGTGCGCCATTGTGTTGTAGTGATTAAAAGCAGTGCTGACCTTTTCCACCACAATTTCATGAATCACTACACAATGAAGCCACACTCTGTCCCTCTCCCTCTGACACAGCCAGACAGAGAGTCTCTAACTGTATCGAAGTTTGAATGACCAAATATTCGAGTTTCGTCATGATGTTTACACACACGCCGCGCCGTTGAGAGAGAGAGAGAGTGGGCTGGCAGAACGAATCGATTGCCGGGCTCCATTATTCCTCGCAGCAGCCACCTTGGCGGTGGTGGTGGTGGGCTTGAAAAGGAGTAAGTTCTCTCCGTCAATGAAACACACACGCTCGGTTGTGGATGGCGTCCGCCCGCCGCCCAGGATGACTCAGAGAGAGAATTGAAAAAATCCTTGACTGATAACATTTCAGCAGAAGATGCTAGCTGCTAGCCGCGTGTGTGTGTGGGCCACAAGAATAGTTGGCAGCAGTTCAAGACATAAAATTTATAAGGCCACATTGATTCATGGGCCAGTGGTGGTCCGTTCCAGCACTCCCCCGAGCGGGTGAATTAAGTGGAGTTTACTACGCGAGAGTTTTTGTTTTTTTTGTTTTTCTTGACGAGTTCTTCTTCGTTTTTGAATGAAACTCGTGGGCGGTTATTGATTGGGAGACGATCCTTTGGAAGGGATAAGCAAAATGGAATCATCATCACCGTCATCGGCAATGGTCGTCACCGATGAGCTGTCAAGTCGTGTCAGCGACACTCGCCGAAGTCCGGATGTTTACCTGTCAATCCTGTGCCTAGCGGCTGAGCGATTGAATTAATTAATTAATGTACGATTACTGGCGCCTATATTTAGAGAGGCTTCCTGTGGCTCTCTCTCAGATAAACAGATTTCAAAGTCGTCCGCTAATCTGTTTGCCATCACTCTGCGGCGGACGGGATTCGTTCGTTTTTGTGAAACGCAACTGACCACCCATTGCGCGCCACCCTTGAGGAGAACCCATTCCGTGCGCCCACACATTCAGAGGAGGAAAGGATAATTGCCCGCGCAAAGTGTGTCCATTTAAAATGGCACGTACGCTACAACAAAACGGACGAGACCTCAGTCCCCACGGAGTCCGGAGCCGGAACAAATAAAGCCCACGTGTATTCATTGCCACATCATCGTATTTGCTTCAAGCCCGTCAATCACCCCAACCTCCACTCAGTCCGCGCGGTCTAAGCCGTTCGGAGACTCCGGAATGGATTATCTCTCTGTGTGTGTGGGGGGGGGTGGGGGAGGGATATTTCACAAGGAAGGGCATTACCGGTTTTAGTCTTTTTCGTTGGATGGTTTTTTGCTCAAGCAAAAATTAAGTGACTTGACATTTTCCTACTCCCATTTGTTTTGTCCTGCCCCCGCACTCGCACGCGACAGACTGCAGTGGCATCCAACGAATCGGCATCCGAATTTGAATCCGAATGCAGTGGATGCGTGCACACAAATCAAGGAGTTGGCCAAATGTCGTCTGACTCACCACAGACGCCAGTGTCGCCCCACGGTGACTTTTGGCAGTGGCCATAGATGCCGCCACTATCAGCGATGAGATGAGATGAATCGTCATCGTGTTCCAAGAACAGTCTGTGTGGGTGGTGGGGGGTTGAGAGCTTTGCTTGTCCGCCTACGCTTTCGATTTCACAGACCAAAGACGACGACGACGACGATAGGGAGTGGGTGTGGGTGAAAGGGAGTAGAGGGACGGGTCGGATGGGGGGTGAGGTGGGAGGAAGTGAGCGAATCACTTTTTCGATTTTCTTTCACTTCTAGCCAAAGCGGCAGAATGTCCCTGTTTTGCTTTACCCATCGTCGTCAGCTAATTTCATTGAGAAACTCTCAAGAACACATTCTCCCCACCCCCCCCCCCCCCCCTCCCCCACCCACCCCCTCACACACACACACAGAACACGAGAGAAGGCGAAGCTACATTTCGCTTTGGCGGCGAGATCATGTTGCGATGGGCGATGAGCCATTTTATGGGGTTCACAACATTTTCTGCTGTAAATTGCGTCGCTCAGCGGCTAACTTTGTCCTCGCCTGGAATGCGGTCGGAGATATATTTTAATTATGCCCCCGTCATGGACACTCTTTCTCTCGCTCTCTCTCTCTCTCTCCCTGAGTACTCCGAGTATCGGATTTCATCATTTTTGGGGAGAACGAGGAGCGACTGTGGCGTTGAACGTAGCCTTGAACTTCGTTTCGTTTTTGTTTTTCAATCGATGCATGCACGCTGACGCGTGTGCTGATGTGCACTTCATTTCGATTCGAATTTCCGCGATATCATTTGTCAGTCACCTCGCTCCCCCCGCTCGCCCACACATGCAGGGACACGTGTGGCGTGCCGATTGAAGTAATAAATGCCAGGGAATAAATTAAAAAAAGAAACTTTGTAGCCGAAAAACGGGGGTAGGATGCACAAGCTGATGAGGGGGGGGGGGGGGGGGGGGGCTCCCTCCATCAGTCCCCTTGCGGAATTCCCAAGGGTGAAGCATCCGTCTCCTTGGCAGGAGGGACTGGTGTTAAACGGAATTCAGTCGACCCACCCACCATCCTCGCCAAGTCATCAATAACTCAGCAAAGGAAAATTCCCGAACAAAGTGTCCTGCGGCTGCAGTCGGCTACGTTTCATTTGCCTGGCCTTGACTCACAAGGAACTTGCTTGCGAGTGCCACCTGTGCTGCTTTCCCCCCTTCCATCGGGGAAACAAAAACACTGTCTCGCACCGATTGTGTGGAACGTAAAGTTTCTTGATGCTCCTCCGCGTCGTGGTGGTCGCAAAGTTGTATCGGAGATCCAAGCGGTTGGTGGTTTGCGGCTGGCGGTGGTGTCTCTCCGTGAAATCCAAGACGACACCATTAAAAATTTCCGACCCACTCAGTTCAGGCATCATTTCAGATTTAAACCGCAACTAAAAGCATCCTTCCGTAGCCATCCACAGCCATCCGCAGCGATTCGCAGTCATTCGCAGTCACCTCCCGGCTCATGTGGAGACCACTTTTATTATAAATAACTGACTTAATGTCCCGGCAGGACACTAAATTCCGATCTCACGTAGTGGTTCTCACTCTCAGTCGACACACACTCGGTCTCAGGTAACAGTGAGCGCCCACAGACGCAGGGCGTCGTCTTCGCTCATTCAAATTTCATCAGCACCACCCACCAGCCACCGCCCGACTCAAACCAGAGGTGGATGGATAGAGGTTTCAAGAAGCGTGCAACGTGATACTTTATTAAAGGGACAACAAACCATCAACAACCGACACGGTATCCTGTTCGTCGTCCTTAATGCATTGATCTAAGGCTTTTCGGTTGGCCTGGCATAGCGTGGGTTGGGGTACCGCAATTTATACACCTTCCAGGGGAGATAATGCTCCCTCTGTGTGTGTATCCCGGGAGATAAATTCCATTGGTCTCTTTGTTGTCCGTTTTTTTTTTCTCTGTGCACTCAACACCGGGGCTCAAGGTTCTGCTGCTGGTCCTGGTGTAATGCAAGCCTATGTGGTCGGTGTCTGATGATTTGGTCAGTGTAAGTCGAGGCGGCACTTCAAGGTCCCGTGGAGTTGCCAGAGGAGATAATTCTGGATTCACGTGAACGGATGAGCGGATGAATGGATCCCTTCAAGCGCAGGTCGTTTGGGAAGTCCTGCTCCTCACATCTGATGAAATTCCTAGAATTCTGCAGCACCTGCTTCTGTTGGAGATGATGTGCTCTGGAATTTCTGGGAAAACTCAAGCGATTGAGTGTCGTACCGCGGCATTAACTGCTGGTCTCCCGCGACGCTGGAGTCGTGTGCATGGTGATTCCGCACTCAAAACGTCGGCAGGTTCAAGAATTTTGGTTTGGGATCTGGGGCACAGAAGGCCTTTCAGAGAATCCAACTGCTCATCTAACAGTCGGACTGGACGATCTCTGGGCTCCCTGCTTCCGGAAGCCACTTCTAGGCATCCAACTAGTCCTCGGCCATTCGGATTGGGCTATCTCTGGTCTCCCAGCTCCAAGAAGCCACTCCTCGGCATCCAAATGCTCCTCGAACAGTCGGACTGGACCACGTCTGGACACTCAGTCCGATTGGAGCCTGTTAAGCCATCGCTAAAGTCTCAGCGCTCACATGTGTTCATCCAACTGACTTGCTTTCAATCTCTGTCCAACCAACCAATCCGATCGTCAAGGTGCAATATCTCAAGTAACGCGCTCCCCTGGGCGCCAATCAGGGGTGAGCATGACTCAGGAAACAGAACTGCTGCTAGATGTTTGTAAACGTTCAATTGGGATTATTGCCCGTTAATGCTGCCTCTGAAGAAGAACCACAAAACCAGTGCACACAGCGATCGGATAGCACAGCTCCACCTTCGTCCCGGGCACCGGTCTGGTCCTGGTCCTGGTCCTGGTCCTGGTCCCGGGCAACTGGTGGCAAAAAGCGAGAAAGCACAGTCAGCACGGTTAGCACATTTGTACACTCATGCGGTTATAAATTGAAAGTTATGGTCTAGAAACAATATCCGCTCGTTAGTCGCTGCCGCAGCCAGTCGCTCCTGGCTGGCTCCTTCGGAGGAGCAGACTATTACATCGCTCGCTTCTGCATGCCCACACCGGAGTGGGAGCAGCAAAAAGCAATTTTAAAAATTGTATATTTATGGTTGCTCGGCGGTGGTCGTGTGGCAGTGCGCTCTTTTAGCGTACACTCACTGGGAGAGCCGTAAAGATGACCATTAGTAATTTTATGATTTGTTCAGTGCATCCACGTGCACTGCACACAGTCCTCCATGCTCTGCTCGGCAAGTGTGTCGTGCAAGACAAAGTGCTCTGGCTGTGGCTGTGACTGTGATTCCTCACTGTGGTCCTGGGCAGATGGCTTTTAGCTTTAGCGAGTCCTGTGCGTGCCTGGAATTCGGAATGGTTTACATTCGGGAAGCAGTGCTTTTCGCTCGATTGAGAGAGAGTGAGCCGGTCGAATGCCACAACAGCGCCCACATCCGCCGACGCGCCGCCGTGTGTAAGGCACATGTTGTTCCGTTCGGATTTGTGAAAGAGATACTCAGATGGTCTGGCTACCAAGCGTTTAACTGAGATCCTAATTGATGTCATTGCGCTTTTATGGGTGCATTGTTCGATTGAACTGTATGATGGTGGACGTGGGGTTGGGAGTGGGGACGGGGTGTGGGTGGGGTTGACTGTCGAAAATAACCGATTCGGGTATAGTCGAGGTTTGTGGGAATTTTGTTGATGGGGGTGGTGATGGAGGTGGTAGTGGAGGAAGGGATGGGGATGAGGGTGAAGGTGAGGATGTGGCTGGAAGTGATTATCGATTATTTAAGAGGAGTAGTCCATTGATGGCGATTCGGATATGGCGGAGATGGAGGTGAGAGTGAGGGTGAGGGTGTGGGTGGAGGTGGTGGGGAGAGTGTGTATGGGGCTGCGGGTGACTGTCGAAAGCTGAGAAGGAGCAGTTCATTGGAAGCGACTTATGTATGGATGATATGGTGGTGGGGTGAGGGAGGGGGTGTGGGTGTGAGTGGAGATGGAGGTGGTGGTGAGAGTGGGTGTGGGACTGCGAGTGACTGTCGAAAGCTGAGGAGCAGCAGTTCATTGGAAGCGATTTAGGCATGGATATTATAGTGGTGTGGTGAGGGAGGGGGTGTGGGTGGAGGTGGAGATAACTGTCGAAAGATGAGAAGTAGCAGTTCATTTTAGACGATGAACGAGATTGAGGTTTAGTTGGATCGGGGGAGTGGGTGGAGGTGGTGGAGGTGGTGGAGGTGGTGGAGGTGGGGGTGTGTGTGGAGGTAAGAAGAGGAGCAATCGATTCCTGTGTAGACGAGTAGTTTATGGGAAATTTGTTAGTCTTGCATTCACTCTGGAGACTGTTGGCGGATCATTGTGTCTCGTTGGCCAATAAACGTCACAGTCTCTCTGACACGACTCAAACCATAACACTTCCCGGTTGCAACACGAGTGCATTTCGTGCGAGAAACTCGCGGAAGTGACTTCAGAAGTCATTACTTTGGCTCCCATTGAATGGAGATGCGAGCTAAGAGGATGGATGGAGGAACATGATCTCTCTGAGTGCTCCATCTCCACCCATCTTTCCACTCTCTGCTGCTGAAGGGTGAATTCGATTCCGCGTCTCATGCGGAATGTGTCTCGGGTTACATGTGCTCCACCAATTTGTGTTGATATCGTCGATACTTGCGAGACAAGCAGGATGAAACTCAAAGTCATCACGAGCCACAGGATCTTCCAAACCAGCATTTTCAACAACAAAACAAAGTGTCACATGCCATCTTGAATTGTCGCTGTCCAGAGCATCAGAGGCTCCCCGTTGAGACACCCAGTCCTGTGCGATTCAGTGAATTGAAAGAAAAGATTCTGTGACCTTTGATTTAGTATTCACCTCGGCGGCGCTCCATTGAACCGGCATTCGTCATGCGTTCAGCCCCAATCACTGGCCAAACAAAAGCCGCCTGCTCTCGCAAGTCAAACGGCGAGGTAATCATTTTCAGGACTCATTAGGCAACGTCAGCGGTTACTTATCACATTACAGTTGTCGTTGTCGTTGTCGTTGTCAGACGCACGTACATATATACCCTCGATTGTTTGTGCGGCTCCCCGTCGTCCGTCGCTCGACGGACGGACGTCGATGGCCGCGTGGTCCCTTTGACATTTCAACACAATCGACAGATTTGTGAAAGACGACTTCTTTTCTCTTTCTTGGCAAATTGATGAGTTCCCCTTGGTTGCTTTCTGTCCCCGTTCCTCCGTTGCATTCAGCTCCAGAGCTCTTGGGTCATTAAGGCGCATTTATCAATCAATTTAAAGTTCATCACACATGTGTGTGTCCGTGTGGGGAAGGGGGAGGAGGTCACAGTCACTTGTGTGTATCCTTTTAACCGTGGGTCACTCATTTGTCTATTTGACATTCTACTCTCCTTCAACGGCGCAGACAGCTCAACAATAGAATCATCCACTGTGCACGGCGGATAATAGAAAATGAATTAGAGAAAGGACATACACATCCAATCCATCCATCGGTGGTGCGTTGTGTTGTCTTGTGTTTTTCTGTTCGGTTCCATGGGTGGCCGCTTAATGATCGTCATCGTGCGGCATTGTGCGAGCGTTGTCTGTGTCTGTTCTGTCGGCTGTCGAGGCCACTATTATTGTTATCCTCTTTTCTTTCTCCCCCTCCCCCTCTCGCACCACCCACCATGGCCACCATGGTATTTGTGTGTTGACAAAATGCGGCGACCTCATATCCTGTTCGCCTTGAGGTGAACAAGTGAATTTCATGTTTCAACGCAAAACAAATACACTCTCTCTGCTCCTCCATCCCAGTTGCTTTGTGCAGGCCCCACCTTACGACTCCACCGCGTGGTGGCAACAATAAAGTGCACGACATTATCAAGAAAAAAAAAGCGAAAAAAAGTCGAGAAATGTTGCCCGCCGTTCTTGGAAATGAACAATTTCCTTTAACGGTGCTGTTTTTCTTTCCCAGTCGTGATGTGGAAAATTGTGTGATTCGGCGAAAGGATTAAATTAAACGTGTTAGATAGTTGCGCCATTGTTTACGGCGCGGAGGGCGGCGGGGGGAGTGACATTTTTGTGTCTCTGGCGCAATTAAGCATGATGTGACACGAATGAGGATGATTCAGTGGAATCTTTGGCGCATGGAAGTGTTTGAAATGTGCCCTCACACCGGCGACGCACCGAGAAAGAGTAGTGTACAATGTCAGCGTGGTGTGGCGAGGGGGGGGAAGGGAGGTCTTTGTTAGGAGACTAATGGAATATTGGACTCGTTGTGGAATGCTGATGGGGTGGAAAGTTGTTTGCTTTGCCGCACCGGGTGGGCTTATGGCTCTTGTGTGCTTCACGTCGGTGTGGGGGGGAAGGTGTGGGGTTTTTGTTTGTCTGCCAGCATGGGTGTTCAGGTGAGAAGATCAAATCATAAAAGGTGAAAGGTTGACGAGAATGGGGATCAGTTCTGTTGGAATTTTGACGTGTGTCCAGCTGGTGATAAGAGGGGGTGTGAAGGGCAAGGAGGGAAGGGGATGCATTTAAATCCTCTCGTCATTTTATTGGTTGGTACTCTCAAATTTGCGACGAAGTATCGGTGTGCAATGTAAAATCGAGTTGCCAAGTGGATCTCATCATTACGCTTTCTCGAGAAGTGAGAGTAGTTTGCTTCTCTTTCTCGAGAACTTGTATAGTTTTCAAAGAACACTTGTAATCGCAGGCACATCGAACTGCCCTTGGGGATCCAATCGGATGCCATAAGCTCCTCCGTCATGCCACATGGCTTTATCTAGAACCTGCAAGCCACCCTCGTCTCTCTTCGAGTGGCATCAGTCGCATGTAGGCCAGTGTAGGCCACGTGGATTGACTTACTCCACTGAAACTGAAGGCCTATCAGAAAAAGACGGTCCTATGCATATCGTTTAAGTCCTAAGCTACCCTCAACGATCCCCACCACTTATGCGCGCCACATCCCCTGGTAAAGAATTTTCCGACTTAGATCGCATGTTTCTCTGTCTGGCCAACGACGAGCTTGTGTCTGGGAAATGTTGAATAGATATATAGGTATCTGGCAGATTCCTCTGATCCTTAGACACAGAGCCAACAGTTGTTTCACGATCTAGCCCGAGCTAGTCTCTACTCCTTCACGTGGCGGTGCAGTCTGGGTGGACAACTATCAAGCCTCTCCAGTTAATATTCCAATTTCGCTAACCAAGGTGGTTGTGGTCATGGATCTTCTTAACATATGAGTGCCTCGTTAAACGTGAGCGGCTTCTGTTAATTTACAGGCTAGGAGTCGGCGACGAGACAAATTGTCTACGCGGCCTAGTCTCCTACGTACTTCGTGTTTAAATCTCCTCCTCCAGATGGTCGCAAAGCGATGATTGCATGCAGAACAATCAGTGTCTCATATAAAGTGAGATTGGTCCTTTACCTGAGGGCACTAATATTCAGCGACGGCTTGAGCCCACAGAAACAGCGGTTGGCAAGAGTTATTCTGTGTGTAATCTTGGTTCGTACTGTTGGAGCGGGGATCGACATCCAAGTTCTGACCAGAAATAAAGTATTACAGAGAAAGCCGACTTCACAGTTGATTGCCCCCAGTCGACGAAAGAAAATAGTTCTGCTCATGGCCGCAAAGCGACATCTGGAGGAGGAGATTCAAACACGAAGTGAAAGGCCTGTCCCTAGCAGACTAGGTCACGTAGAGAACATAGACAACTTGGCTCGTCTTCGACTCCCAGCCTGTGCCTCTTTGCCCTTTTGACAGATATTCATCACGGTTATTCACGAAATAACGTAAATGTCGTCCTCTTATTGGTCAGTTTGGTTTAAGAACACGTCATAAAAAACTGCTGCCAAAAATTTTAAGGGGCAAGAGAGGTCGAAATCGGTCGTTTCTGTAAAAGTTAATTTCTAGTTGTCTCACAAGCTATTGAAAAAGTAGGCCCCTAGGTGTAGACCCCTGTGGTAAGCCCGAACACTAAAACGAGCAGAGGAGGTGGGGCGTGGTATCCTTGGCCTCCTCTTTTCTTGGCACATGGTATCTTCTAGACTTTGGCTTGTTCTAGATTGTATCAATCTTTTGAAGATCGTAGGCTGTAGTGAGTGTTGCAGAGCGAGTATGTCGCCCCCTAGTGAGGATGAACAAACTGTACCACACCGAGTTCGAGCTCGAGAGTCTTGCAATTTGCCGGTATGACTGACCAGCCATCAACCTTATAAAGGCTTTTCTGCAGAATATCGAGTCTCAAAATGTTATAATTAACTTTAGGCAGAAAGCTTATTTTTCTTAAAATTAATTAATATTTACGAATTATAAAATAAAATATAGAATTAGATTTAGTTTAGATTAAAATTAGCTACATATTTGAATTCTTGCTTAGAAAAAAGTGTTTTATATTTTTTTTTCCTAGTTTTTAAGTTTGTGATGTTTCTTAGATCTTGTGTATTGAGAACTTCTGGTACACTACATTTCAGCTGTCTTCTCCCGTAGTTGTGGCAGAATCGAGGTTCTTGAAGCATACCTTGTGCCCGTCTTCTTGTATTGATTCCATGTCGAATTGGTGTGATCAAAAAGATGTCATCTACTGGAGTTATGCTTAAACTCTCCGTCAGCAGCACACTGGACAGCTTTGTTTTGTGCTGTCTATCAAACTGTGGGACATAAGTACCGAAGTTCTCTCTGCACTCTGCATGGGCTTTGAAGGATATCGCTTAACATGTCAATATTCAGTTACTAGCAATTCTGCCAAGGCTTTCCTTTCCACTGCAGCTCTTACAGGGTTCTCCTAGCCTTCTTGCCTGCCTATCTTGACAAACCTTAAACTGAACAAAAACAGTCTCGAATGTTAGTTCTGCTTGACGTAGAAGTTCCTCCGCATTGCTGAACCTCACAAACTAGCATAGGCTGTCTTCAGCTGCCGCTCGAGCTGGAACCATTGTTTTAGGAAACATTCCTACTCCAGTACTCCAGAAGCTCGTAGAGAGTAGAGTACTGGTCGCCAGTGGCTCATATTTGCGGTCCTCCTCCTCTTGTATACATGGCCTTGGACGCGCGAATCTTTTGCTTCCTTATCTAGACACTTCCTGGCCAAGATGTTCCAGTCAAGCCACCTTAGGTATTGGCTAAGTTGTTCCCTGTCCAGAATTTTTGAGTGGAGATACACTGCGGGTAGAACCTAGACCTACTCCCCAACCAACAAGCTTCGAGGTAGCTCTCCGTTCATTAACTTGATTCAAGTCCTTTTGTACTTGAGTGCGTTTATCTAAACGCAGGCATCCTCTGTTGCATCTCAGTCTTAGCTAACATCGCAACCACAACTCGTTGAATGCCTTCTACTTCACGAAGATTGCCCCTTTCACTCTCCCAACAACCCTCGCATGACCCCTTTTTGACACTCTCCCCCATTCAACCGCATCAGAACCTCGCACTCAAAGTCGCACCAAGTACACACCCAAAGTGATAGCACTCACCTTTTGCGTTTACTTACCCATTCAAGCCCCAAACGAAGCGTTAACTACCCCCGCCGCGCTGAGCACTCTGCGATATCATGAGCAAACACCTCTTACACACCACCCGATACGGCGTCCCTCCTCTCCTTGCCAAGGCTCATCTTAAATTCTCTTCAATTTAACCAAACATCTCCCAGTCGGGATCGTCGTAGACGCAGGGCCAGAATGAAAATTGACTTCAAAACGGAAGACTCCCTGTTCAAACTTTGTGATGCCCCCACCCCCTTGCAAGCTACACCCTTCCGCGTGTCATATGCTCATCATCAGCGAGATGAGAAAAAAGAGGAGAATGTGAAAATTGAATAGAGAAGAAGACGCGAGGCCCTGACGTGGTGTCAAAAGCCGCGCCGCAGTCGACTCGACGGCACACCACCCACCAATAACTGCCGAACCAGAAGCGCCAGTGAAACCAATCAAATACCCAAACCATGTGTGTGCGTCAGCGCGTCCGTCTGTTCGGTTGTAAGGATGCTCGCCGTCAAGACCGAGGCGAGTGAGGGCGAATAGGCAATTTATGCGCAGTTTCCCATGCAAACGAAAAAAAAAACGAAAACAATGCCCTTCGAGACCTCGCAGCAATGAACGACAGGCGATGTCGACTGTCGGCAGGATGAGATGAAATTGGTTTCTTTTATTGGAAAACGAGTAGCGCTTCGATAGGTTGACACTCAGTGATGATGGGGGCACGTCCCTCGGCGGGTGGCGGCTCCGTGGGGACAAATTTTGCAATTCACACATGCGTTTACGACGCACGAGGACGATACGAAAGCTGCGGCCTTGGCTGGGGGTGGGGGAGGGGCTCAAGCATCAATTTTTGAATTTCATCTTCTGATAGGGCATTCGATAAAAAAATGGGGGGTCGCCATTGACAGTTACTGTGAAGTGGTGGCAGACCTTCTGAATCTTTTCTTGAGGCTAGCCTGTGACGGGTTTTATGGTACAATGGTCCTTGGGGGCAGTTTTGAGTGTTTCTGAGGCATGGGCTTGTCATAACCTTTGTAACCAGAGTCTGTGGGGGTCACTTTGAACCCAGAGATGCTCATGAGCTCACAGGCTTCGTAGCCAGTCCAAAAGTGGGTGCCAGTAGGGGGCTACCAGGACCAAATCTGGACCAAGTTTTCATTCAAGGGCAGACCATATTCGACGGACAATAAAAAACTTATGTTTCTTCCCCAACCACTCCTTATTCGAAAATCCTTGCTCACCCCCAAATGTGCTGTGGCTAAACCCCCACCGTCTCACCTCCCTTGTCATCGAAGAGACCCCACCTGCTCCTCCGCATAAGAGCCGAAAGCCAAGCACTTAACCTGCAATCACTGACGTGCATGTCATCCCCCCTCTCTCTGCCATGTCCTTTGGCATTTCGGCAACATCCTGCAAGTGAACCTCCCCGTGGGAGACCACTGCTACTTCTCCAAGCAGAAGCACGAAGTGCCGCAATCAAAACCAAAAACCAAGGTGGTGGTCATGCCCTCAAAATTACCAACACCATCACCGTATCTCATTGGGAGCGACGGAAGCAGCAGGCAGGACATGCTCCTCCAATTTTCACATGCAATCAAAAATTTTGAACCACCCTTTACCCCCTCCCACTGCATGATTTAAACGAACTTGACCATGCTGCCGCCGACGCAGCACCCTTCCACCACCGCCCCTCAGTGGGTCGCTCCGCTGCGCTGCGCTGCGGGGGAGAAATGATTAATTTATTGCCCGAGGTGTTGCTGCATGCGCGCCCGTGGGCGATGTTGTGGGATTCTTTGAATTTTCCTTCCGTTCTTTATTTTTGTGCACACCCTCTCCTTCCACAAGGGGATGCCAGTCCAAAAATAGAACCACCCCCGAGATCTACGCGCGCCTCTCTGTGAGCATGTGTGTGTGGGTAAATAGTTGACGGCCCTGCATCCTCTCGTGGGCAGGGTAGCAGCCCATAATTTTGCGGTTTAATTAGGGCGGAAGCACGACGTGCCATGCAGTGCAGAAGGGGAGGGGGGCGCCTCACGCGAAACTATGTTGCATCCATCATGCGGCAGCTTGCATTAATTAATTTTCCCTAAGCAGATAAGGAGATGCAAGAAAAACCCACCACCGGGATGCATGCGGAAATGTTGAGTAAACGAGCGCGCGAGGCTCTCTGACGAACGGAAGGCAAATGTTAACTCATTAACCCAGCCAGCCAGTGCGCCAGGATCACGGGCCCAAGCCCAAGCAAACCGTGGCAACAAAACGCTGAAGTTTTCCGGTTTCCTTGCGATGAATACGACAGCTAAACGTGCAGATTTCGTAGCGCAGAAAAAAAAAAAAAAAAACAAAGAATAAGAGAAAATAAACTCACGACTGCGACTATGATGATGCGACGGAGACTGGAACCGTGCCCGGATAGGCGATTAATTGGAGGTATCATGAACGGTGGCAGCAGGAGAACCTGAAGTGGATACAGGGCGGAAGTGATGCGGAAATCATATACGCGCCTAACTGCTTAACCTTTGACTTATTTTTAGCAATTCTGTGCCGTTGCCTTAGACTTCTTCACACGAATGGCTTACGTTCACGTTCACGTATGCGCGCACTAATGACAGTTGCCTGAAGGCTGGCGAGGAATTTGTGCCAAAGGATAACCTCCGGCAGCATCGTTAATCACATGCGACTCTAATCCGGATTTGGGAGAGAACTAGCAATTGACGTCATGCACAGCACGGAGACAGAGAAACAGGCGATAAATTCATTACCCGCAACCGCGTCTTCAACTTTTAACCTTTTGCTCCCCGGCCGGCGTCATCGTCGTCGACGTTCCTTTGTTTACACGACAAGTTATTGCTCCGTCAATAGCAGCCCCATCGCCATTGTCAGCCTCCTGCTCCTCCGACGGCAACGATTCCCTCCAGTTGGCACATCTCCGGCTAAATATAGACTCAATCAAATTACGTTAACCTTTCATTGCACCGTACAGAGTCTCCCTTCGCTTTCGTCTCCCTGCTTCCGTCCAAGCCATCACACTAACCACTCATGCAACTTGTGTGTCGATTCCTGATTCCTCATTCCCAGCTTGTCATCAAAAGTGAACCTCTAAACCTCACCCAGCCGTCGTCATCGCCCGCATTCCACAAGCCCATTGACAACTTTTCTAAATTCCTGCCACAGACTTCCCCCGTTGAGCACCTGCATGACATGACGTGCCTCGATTAAAATTCATAGAAAAAGTGAGAGAGCAAGCCACTAGGCTGCCGCCATTAAATTTCGTTAGCCACTTGCAACAGTAACCGCCATCCGGCTGACTAGTGCACTTGTCCTTTTTTGTTGAGTGTGACCTCTCAGCTTTCCACCAACCACCACCCACTCAGAGATCGGAAAAAAAACCGGGCAACATTTAGGAATTGTTGGAATCCAATTAAGTCAGTACACCGCATTAATTAAGCACCCTTCACATCGATAATTCACGACGCTGCTGTGACACCGCCGGGCCGGACCGGGCCGGGCCTCCTGCTGCATCCTTCCTTCCGTGACGCGTTCGCCTGGTTCGGGCGCAACACAATAGGACCAGCCGGAGCTGGAGGAAAAAAAAACGAGTACACGAGGAGCGACAGTCAGGCGCAGTACTCTGGAATCCAACATTAGGACGTCGTCGTCGTCGTTGTTGTCGTTGTCGTTGTCCCCGCGAACAGTGGGTTTATCGATTGCGTGCCATGACCTTTGCAAGCAGTGCTTAGTTGCTGGTTGCTGTGGAGTGTGTGTAACATCAAGCATTCGCCCTCGAGCGGTGCTTCCAAGCAGAAATGAATGAATGCAGCCACTGCTCGTGAGCCAATTTATTACCATTAAACTGCGTGCACTCGCTGGTTGGTCTTGTGTTGGTTTTAGGCTGCTTTCACCGATTCACCGTCCACAGCCAGGACGATGGCCAGCAGCAAGCAGCAGCAACAAGTAATTTAGAAACTGACGAACTGACGTGGCGGTTGTAGTCGATAATTAATACCAATTGAAAGGATAATAAATCCTTATTTTCGAATGATTGCTGCTAATGGAGTGCTATCAGCGTTCGAGTCCACATCGTCCTCCTCATTGACGGACTCAGGTGGGACACAGGCAAGAGAGAACAGTTAAGAGCAGAGCAACTCAAATTAGAAGTGGCTCGCTCTTGTTGTTCCCAATGAAACATTTTCGAGGCGAAACAAACGTTAATTTGTTTCTGCTCGACAAGACATCGAGGGCTCGGGCTGAGTGCCTTCTTTCATTGGTAATGACATGTCCTGCCAACGGCTATGCTTGTCATCGCATTTTTCGGGGATCAATGTGAACTGACGTCTTACATTTTGTTTTGCCCGACTGTTGGGTGGGGGGTGGGGGCAGAGTAATTTGCCGAAGTGCTTCGACGGTCGACAGCACACGTTCGCTTGAGTGAAAGGCTGAAAATAGTTTTGACACTTGATTGAGGGAGACTTGAATGGCGATGGGTTTAAAGAAAAAATCAACTAAAATCGAAGGTGAAGTGGGAGAGAGAGGTCTGTTCAAAAATCAAACAAATTCTTTATGGAGTCAGAAATCCTTAACTCTCTGCATGCCACAGATGAACTCAGTGGGACTTAGGCAACAAGTACTGAGACGAATGGTTTGTGAATTTCCCGGGCGCCTCGTGCTTTACAGTGGAGAGACTGCAATGAGCTAGGGTTCTGGAAACCTCCGGGCACCTCGTGCTTTAAAGTGCAGTGAGCAAGTGGCTTTAGCAACTGGTTCTAAGTCAAAAGATAGGTTTGCCATGAGGCTGGAAGGACCAAATGATTATTTTTTTTTCTTGTTCTTCAAAGGTTGTCCCTGTCCAAAGTGGATCTGGGTTTCAACGAAGAAGCCACTCCAGGCTAACTCTATCCCAAGCCCACACAATCTCGAGTAAATCAGGGAGAAGTTGATGGGACTAGTTAGCCACTAGAGGATCTAGATCTCGCAGACCATCATCCGGCTCGAAGGACTCAACGGTTGAATTTTTCCTCTATGCTGAGGAGGTGGTAGCAGCCAAGGAGTCTGTCCGGCAAATTTTTTGAATCCCTTCCTCGAATGATGATTCAGTCTAGTTAACTTGATATCTGACGAATTTGGTACTTCTTCTTCCCCTTTTAATTTGGCCAACATATACCTTGTCGTCCTCTGTTGCTTTGTCTCAGCCCAGGAGTCAAGGATTCTACCCCTTCTGGATCTACCATTGGCAAATGCATCCAAATCAGACGAGACATGGCAGTCAACGCAAGCCAAGATCTCAGGCCTTGATCCGGCTCGAAGGACCAAATTGTTCTTACCTTCTTTCGTAGGGTAACGTGATCCCTTTCTTGCTTCTTCTTCTTCTATGTCTACCAACTTACACTTGGTCATCCTCTGCTGTCTTGCCTCAGTCTCGGAGTCCCTTTAATGATCTAGCTTTGGTAACTGACCTTATGTCAAACGAGTAAAGGCGAAAGACGACTATCGAAGGACCAAATACTTGAATTTTCCTTGCCCTCTCCTCTTCATCATCTTAGATCTGGCCGTCTTCTGCTCCCTTGTCAATCAGTCTCGAAGTCGAGGTCACTACCCCTTAGGTCACTTAATGAGGGGCAGCCGTGAGACAACATGGTCTCATCGAAATTGCACACATCTCTGGAGTTCCGAGCTGCCGCCATGGTCTCTGAGCAGCTCACCCACCACCCCCTAGACCCATTCAAAAACTAAAGCAAATTCAATCAACTAAATGACGCGCAGAATTAATTCCCAAAATCCCCAATCACCTGTATCTCGGGTCTGTTCCCCGTCACCAGCCGAGCATGCGAGCATCTATCAGTCTGCTTGACCTTAAGCGCCATCCCACCATGCAACCTGTTGTCTCACAAAGTAGGTGAAAACTTCCAGTGCACGTTCCTTCACTTACTCTTGAACTTTCATTAACTCCTTGCAACTTGGAAATGTCACAAGGCACAAGGACACGGCAAAGCCAGCCAACCAGCCAGCCAACCATCTGACAAAGTGGCTCATGTTATATTTACCACTTAGCGACCCGGGGGGAGCTTCGGGAGCTGCTCGCTCGCAAATCCTCTTCGGTCCCTGGTCACGCTGCGGGTCAGTGGAACACGACGACGGCCGTTGCAGGCATTTGATACAGAATTTAACGATCGAAGTATGCTACTTCTCCTCTCCCGCACCACCACTCGCATCTGATTGCACATTCAACGCGCTCCTGCTTGCCGTGGTGGTGGTGGATTTGCGAACGAGATGATATGTAGAGAAATGAACTTATCCCCTGATCCCTTTTACGCCTCACCCCGTGCGTCTTGCGTCAATCTTGGCTGAATATCCCCTGCATTACCTCTTCATGTTTTATTATCCTCTTCCTCTGCGTCGGTGCTCCTCGGTCTCGTGGATTTGCTTCTCTGCATCGCCATCCGCCATCCAGCGTATTTGTGTGTGATGTGAATTTCCCTCTGTCACATCGCACCGACCCTCCCCTCTCTCCACACCCTGTCATCTTGAACCAGGGATTCAGCGTCTTCGTCTCGAAGCTTTTCATCTAAAGGATGGTTTTATCGTTTAATTTTATGAATCTGTGAGCCCGTGACGTGGATCTGTGCCGAGCGCCGGGTGTGTGTGTGTGTGGGCTCTCGGTGCGGCGCGGCGTGTTATCATGCTCGACTCGTATGTGCTCTTATGACGTTGATGGATGCATAAAGTTCTTTAAATTGCCGTTATTTTTGATTTTCCTCGGTGCTTTTTCTCCTTTTTCTTCCTTCGATCGAAATAAAATGTTAATGGTAACCAGTAACCAGTAACCACCCCCCTCTGGGTACATTCGCACGCTTCGCGTGTGTGTTCGTGGATTTTGCATATACTCGGGCGTCAGCGTAATGACACTTTTTTGAACATTTTTATTCGCGACTCCGAAGGTAGAATATTAATTTTTTCGTGGCGGAGGTGGTGGCCCGTTGGGGGTGCTTTTTTTAAACACGCCCTTGAAGCGCGCTTCACGGCCTTGAAATTTATCGGAAAGGATTTAAGATGTGTGCTTTGGCAAGTGGGTTTGTTTGACTTGGGAATGTCGTACGTTTTTGACTTTGATCAATAAGTTTCACAGGTCTGACTGCGTGGTCGAAGACTGGAAGACGCGGAGTTGTGCAACAAGTGGTGGTAGACAGGGGCGGTTTGAAAGGCTGCCTTGGTCGCAAGAGGAAACTTCACAAGAAGACCAGGAGCTGGAGAGGTGGAGTCGAGATGACTGGGTTGGGTGGAGGGTGTCATAGTAGTAGATCTAGACCTTAATGATTGCGGTTTGCATGGAGTATTTGTAAGCTACAAAAAAAATGTCTGCGTTCGGTATAATAATCTCCCGAAGTCGGCGAAGTCAAC
Organism: Eristalis intricaria; assembly: GCA_964034865.1. Taxonomy (NCBI): domain Eukaryota; kingdom Metazoa; phylum Arthropoda; class Insecta; order Diptera; family Syrphidae; genus Eristalis; species Eristalis intricaria. The sequence continues at coordinate 1,982,856 of OZ035874.1, read as the reverse complement.
ACTGGTCAAGGCTCCAAGATAATGCAGTGCTCATAACGCTTCCTCCACAAAGTCTAGAGTTGAGTGTCGACTGGAAAACTGTCATCATCATCATCGTGTCCTATATCCCCTTGTGGGTCCTAGGGTTTCTAGAACGTCAACGCGCCATCGCCTGCAATTTCTGGCAATGTGTCTCAGTTGTCCCCAACACTTTAGAGAAGTTGCCTTGCTTCCTTCTCGATTGTTCCTCGCCATGTATCCCTAGGACCGCCGCTTATTCTTCCATCCTGTGTAAGTTTCATTGCATCGTGTGAAGATGTGGATACACTGATAAATAGTTGTGCCTACACGTCCACAAGAGATCAAAAGGTGAGCCCCAAACCGTCTCTTTTTCGCAGAGACAACACTCCCAAAGTATCGGAAACTCTCTACTCTCTTAAAAAGTTGATGAGTTCAGTTCAGTTAGAATGCTGATCATTTCTGTTTTTGTCGAATTCATTTTCACACCAATGACGTCTGCCTCTCTGTCCCATTTAGTGAAGGTCCATTATTCTGTGAGGTAGTAGCCATACATCTTCACCCTAGTCGAATTGGAAAACAATCAATCAATCGAGACCAAACTTTGACAAATGGGGAGGACTCTTCTCGTCAGTCGCTGAGGTTCACAATGAATAAGGGTCCAAGATGACAAGAGGAAGATTTCATACAAGCCCAGGATCAAAAGGGCTGTAGCGAGACCGGTGGACGATCTCTGAGAAACTAAGCCCACAAGCTCACATCAATCATTGAATCTTGGACATCAAGGTAGACAAACACTACCACCGGACGCAGTTTCCGTCTGTAGACAGCGTCTACAAGTTCGGTCTTTGTGTGACAACAGTTCGTTCATAGCGAAGAGTTTTCTTTTTGTTCGCCTGATTATCTCCGAAAGCACGTCCGAAGTATTTGATATCAGAAATACGCCACATCCAGACCTCTTCAACCACTATCCCCGGGCAGGTAACCAATTATGCTCTGTCGCCAGAAGTTGCCTCTTGTGCCCTTAATCTATCTGCCTTTCAGAGTTTGTCCAGGATACACACTACACCTATGAATAGGTCTCAGTCCTTTCTTGCCCGGCGTCTGTTCTCTGGAATTGTGAGGTCAAGTAGGAGGGGCTGTCATCAGCACACATAGACCATATTGGTCCAGACTACTACCACTGATTGATCACTCCAGAGATAGTGCAGTCGATGATTACTGGAATGGAGAGACGAAATAAAAGCGTATTAACTTTGCTCTCACTGGGACTCGAACCGACGACCCCGCTTACCAATGGCAGGCACTTCACCAACCAGTCATCTCTGTCTACCACAAAGATTCTACAGCTTAGCGTCGCGTCCTCCGCGTTTTATTCCTTACTTGGACATTTCGGACAGTAAGGCGATTGTCGTCTTACACGGTGGTAGTTTCAGTCTCCTGTCGGTATGATTGATGTGAGCTTGTGGGTCCACGTTCCTTTCTCAGAGTTGGTCTTGGCCTCTCCTGGACTTGTATGAAATCTTTCTCTTGCCGGTTTGGGGCTCGCGGAAGGTACATCCTCTAGATTCCTTAGGGACCCTACTGGCTAGAACGCAAGCTGCTAAGTTTGAGATTGTTCTGAAACCCACCATTGACGCCATCGCCCCTTTTTTCTAATTCTATTGCAAGTGCTTCCACCCGTCAGTTTTATAGTTTCCCCAGAAATCTCTATAACCCTCCCTACAACCCAGCTCCTCTAGAGATTGGTCTAGTTCCTGTTGATAGGGTACTAGCTTGGTCTAAGCCCGCGCTAGTCACTCCTAAACTAGGGCGGGTTATTCCATGCTCCAATTCGGCCACATGTCGGATCCATAGCGTTCCCACTCTACCTGGCATAAATGCCCCTTTGACTTGATGTCTGAGCCTCTTCGACAATAGAAGATGTTCTTGTCGTGTTAGAAGTCGACAATTTGGAGATAAGCTACCAAAACCAGGTTCCACCTCTTCTCAAACAGTGATTCTCTAGTTTCCATTTATTCTGCTTCCAACAAGCTACTGGTTGCGTAGACTCCTAAGCTCCTAGAGCTGCTCAGTTCATCGCCGGTCCACCCCACTTTCGTAATTCATGGCTCCAGCTGTTTGGAGTCACTGACTTCTCAAACTTCCACTTCCACTACACAATTGGTCATTGCGTCTAGGCCAAGCTGGCTCTATCCCCCCTCCGACTGTCGTGCCACTTACATGGATTTAAGCCCGATAACATCCTAATCTTCCTTTCTCTTCCCTTCGATGGCCCAAATGTGACTGCTTTTGTAGCTAACCCTAAACTGCCCTGCAGAACGGAGGAGCCCGGCCAATTCTATCAGTCTATGTTGCATAAGCAGCCACAATCGCCGTCATCGTCAAGTATTTTTAGTAAAATTGAATCGCCTCTCTGCATGCTGACCACATTTGCCTGGCTCCAGGCTAGCCACACTCCGTTCCCGGAAGCTGGACGATTCAGGGAAGAAGAAGAGAAGGAAAGGTCATCACATGTGGGAATCAAATGGAACAAAAAAACAGCTGTTCCCATTGTCCAGTTTGCAGAAATACATTCAGTAGCCCGGAACCATCTTATCATTGGCCTGGTGAACATGCAACGGACATCTCATAAATAGTGGCTGCAGAGGACGCAACGATAAGGCACCTGGACAAACAGTGTTCATCAAGAAAGGACACACACCGGTCCCTTTTTTGCATTTCCTCTCGAGCAGAAGACGACAACCCAGAGTGGCATGCAATAAAATTCTTGTACAACTGCATTCGTGTCCATTCAAAATAGCCAACATCACCGGATCCACACAACGGACAACACAGTTCTGCAGTTTTGCATAATTAAATCTGCTGCCTCCTCAAGAGCTGCCAGAGATCTGTGTGTGTGTGTGTGTGTGTGTGCCGGACGACAACGATTGCGTCTATTTTCAGAAGTCTCTGGATGTTCAGGATGCCCAGGATAACACACTCAGTCACCCTTTTTTCGTCCCTCCTCTCTTGTGGACGGACGACGAGTGTCGAGTATGAACGAGGAGGACTGGAGTGCATGTTGACTTGACACATAAATTATAATAAAGTGGTGAGGTGAGGTACGAGAGTATGTTTAGACGACAAGGACGATGACAAGGAAGTTTCGTGTTATTCGCCTTTCTCTCTCTCCCCCTCCCCCCGTTCGACCCCATTGACGTGTGGGCTTCTCCTCGAGTGTGTGTGACGGTTAAACACAGTCGCATCATTACGAGGTGGAGGGAGAGTCATGAAGACTTTTTGACTTATGATCCATGACACGCTCGGTGCAACGGCGGATTTGCGTACGTGCTCTTGCCAGCGACGAGAATCAGTGCAAGCGAATGAATCACAGGTACCCGAGATGAGTTTCTTCTCAGATTTATGTGTGTCACATCGCACCGGCCGGAGAATGGAGCTGCGGCTGCAGCTCAGAGATCGATAGCATGTCTGACTCTCTCTCTCTCTCTCGGGTGATAAATTAAGACGTGATTCAAAACGAATGTGACAGCGCGATTTAAGAGGAATCTCATTCGCTTTCGCTCACTCACACACGCTGGATTAGCTAACAGATGTGGTCGGACTTCACGTCATGTGACAAGGACACGGCGCGGCTCAATGCGCGAGCTATTCTAGGTTAAATTTTATGCAACAGTCAAGCTGTGTGCTGGAATATCACTTACATCGAATTTGCTCGGTAATCCCGGCGACATTGACATTTAGCCGCTTCATTGTTCTGGGACACAATCTCTCCCTCCCCCCTCCAACCCCTCCCGTCGCCCATCATCTTATGAACGCGTTATGTTCGGCTCAATCAAAAACAGTCCCTCGCGCAGTTGCTCAACCAACCACATAACGAATGTGCTCCATTTTGTCACGATAAGTGGACTGCAGCGGTGGCTGTGGTGCGGGGTGGGTGGGAGTGGGCCATGCCATCTTATCGAATTGGTATTTTCTTCGAATATGCGAATCTGCCGTCGCGCCCGGGACAGGTTTCCTGCTGTTGTATCTACACTTATGCCAGAACCGTTTTTTTTTTTTTTTATGGTTTGCGCCAATGGATGTGGAATCTTCTTCAAGATACTGGTAACCCGTGTTACCAGCATGAACGATTCACGGGATATTGTTCTCCTTTTTCCTCGCGCCTACGTCCTAAACCACACCTCTGCACACTTCTACCACTCTCCCCGCGGAACTGCCGTTAGGTATTACTTCGCGGGGCTGGTTAGCATATCACGCTATGTGAACTATATTTGCCAATTCGGCCTTTCTTTCTTTTTCCAGCCTTCTTAGCTCGATCTGCACCCTTGTAATAAAGGAACATGTCACTAGCCATTTGTCAGCTGACTCCATCATATGGCTAACTACGAGCTCGGGAGTTGGTAGACTTCCTCTCGCCACGGCAAAGCGTCTGCAATGGAATATTACGTGCTCTGCGTCTTCATCTTCGCGCGCGCATTCTGGACAAGTGGGTGAGCTGTCGTGACCGAATCTGTGGAGGTATTTTCGGTAACCCCCATGGCCCGACAAGAACTGCGTGAGGTGGTAGTTGCAGTTCCCGTGAGCTCTCGTTGTCCAGGCTTCTATTCTGGGTATCAATTTATGGGTCCATCTGCCTTTGGTTGTGGTGTCCCACCTGGTTTGCCACAGTGCCATTGATGTTGCCCTTTATTCCTTTTTTAGACCTCTTGCGCTAGTCACCGAGTGATTTGCAGATCTCCGTAGGTAGATCCTTTGCATTTCGCTGGCGAGAATGTCGATCGGGACCATACCCGCAATGACGCAGGCTGCTTCGTACGAAATTGTTCGGAAACCGCTGATTGCTCTTATCACGCAGAGCCTGTATGGTGTCGAGAGCTTCCTTGCTGCATCCGTGTTCGCCAGGGCCCCCGCCCATACTGGTGCAGCATATAGGAGGATTGAGCTTACCACTGTGGAAAGCAGGATCCTTCTCTCGTATCCAGGTCCTCCGATGTTGGGCAGCATTCCTGAGAGCGCTGCCTGCATCCTTGCTGCCTTTTTGCTGCAGTACTCGACGTGCGTTTTGAAGTTAAGCCGGTTGTCGAGCATTACCCCTAGGTATTTCAGAGCCATCTTCGATCGAATTATCTGGGAACCAACCCGGAAGCTAGCGTATTCCACCGTCTTTCGACTGGTTATTAAGACAGCCTCAGTCTTGTGGTCAGCTAGTTCTAAGTCGGCGGATTCCATCCAATCCTTGATCCTGGCGATCGCTTCGTTTGTGGCTGCTTCCACCTCGTGGATATTTTTGGCTACTGTCACGACCGCGATGTCGTCGGCAAAACCGATCACCTTGACTCCGTCTGGTTGCGTGAGTCTCAGTACTCCGTCGTACATTAGGTTCCACAGGAGGGGTCCAAGGACTGAGCCCTGTGGAACGCCTGCCGAGACTTCGTGGTATTTCATTCCATCGTCAGTCTGGTATCTAAGTTTCCTATTGGTGAAGTAGCTGACGATAATCTTCCTCAAGTACTGCGGTGTGCTCATCCTATTCAAGGCTCTCATGATGCAGGACCAGTTCGCTGAGTTAAACGCGTTTTTGATGTCCAGCGTAACTACGGCACAGTATTTTTTTGTACCGCCCCTCCATCTTGAACCCGTTATCGCTTCGCTTGCTGTGTCTACCACCTCTTTGATGGCGTCGATGGTGGAGCGCGATTTCCTGAAGCCGAACTGATGGTCGGACAAGGCTCCTCGCTCCTCCGCCACACCGATTAACCTGCCGTATATGATGCTCTCAAGGATCTTTCCCGTGGTGTCAAGCAGGCAGATTGGTCGGTACCCTGACGGTTCTCCTGGGGGCTTATTGCCTTTGGGTATCAGTACCAGGTTTTGGAGTTTCCAGCGATTTGGAAAGTTACCTTCTTCGAGGCACCTTTGCATCGCCGCTGTGAACAGTTCGGGCCTCTTCTCGACGGCCGCCTTGATGGCTTTATTAGGGATGCCGTCAGGGCCAGGTGCTTTTTTGTCGGCAATTTTCCTGCACGCAATCTGCAGCTCTTCAGCCGTGACTGGTGGGATTTGATCCGAACTAGCTCCTTGTGTAAGGACGAACATTGTAGGAGGTTTCCTGGGGAACAGGTGTTCCACTATTGTTTTGAGCATCAGTGGGCAGGTTAGTTGAGGCGTCCTACTGCCTTTCACTTTTTTCATTACCACTCTATATGCTCCTCCCCAGGGGTCTAGGTCTGCTTCCTTGCAAAGATTCTTGAAGTAATTTGCTTTGCTCTCCTTAATTGCCTTTTCCAGGTTGCGCCTTGCCAGCCTGAAGGCGGCCAATCGTTCCTGGAACTCCGGTCTACCTCTGGAACGCTGGGATCTACGACGGGCTTTAAGGCAGGTTGTCCTGAGATTCCTTATGCTGTCGTTCCACCAGTAGCATGGTTCTCCCCTTCCGCTAGTGGACCTCCTAGGCATCGCTGCGTCGCATGCTGTTGATAATGCTTGGATCAGATTACTCGACATGCTTTCCGCTGATGTGGTGTTGGCGGGGAAGTCAGAGCTTATCGTTTCTCCAAACACTTCTTCATCGAAAGTGGTGTCCTTCCACTTGGGCCCCGTTCGTTTTGGTCGCTGTCTGGGCTTCACACTATCAATCTTGAATACAACCGCCTGGTGGTCACTGTGCGTGTATTTCTCGCTGACTCGCCAATTTGTTTTGGGCAATAGAGAGTTGCTTGCGAACGTTATGTCAACTATGGAACTTCTGCCTGCTTTGCGGAAGGTTTGTGTTGAACCTTTGTTAACTAGGCCAATCTCCAACGATGCGAATGCTTCTAGGAGGGCAACCCCCCTTTTATTTGTGCATCTACTGCCCCATTCCGTAGCCCACGCGTTGAAGTCTCCGGCAATGATGACCGGATGCTTTCCTCGTGCGTCCGCTACTATATGATCTAAGAGACTCAGGTATTCTCTGTGTGGTAGACTTGGGGGAGCATAGCAGCTGTAAAAGTGGGTGCCATTTATCCGGGCGCACGCAACATATTCCGTTACTGTGCTAATGTTTTGGAAGGTGTGGTTTCCACAGATCCAAATTGCTGCTTTCTTGGATGTGTCATCTGTCCCGCTGCCGCCATCTAGGGATTTATACGGCTCGCTGATGATGGCAACATCCGCTTTTTCTTCTCTTGACATTTGTGCCAGAAGGTCTTGTGCGGCCGCACAGTGATTAAGGTTAATTTGTATAACCTTCATCATGTTTTATTGGTGAGGGCCCTCCTGAAAACCGGACACTTTGCACTGCCAGCTACATGTCCTGCGTTGTCGGGGTTGGTGCTCTTGCACCAGAAACACTTCGGCTCGTGAGAGCAGTTCTTAGCTATGTGGCCCTCTGTGCCACATCTTCTGCACATTTTGGAGCGGTCCTGCTCACTCTTGCACTGACGTGCTGTGTGCCCAAATCCTAGGCATCTAAAGCACTTGGTTAGCGCTGTGCGTTCCCGGATACGGCAGTTGATCCAGCCTATCCGTATCTTTCCCTCCTTCAGCAGTGAGTTTGCATTTTCTGCAGGTAATCCAATCATTGCGACTTGGGTGCCGCCATAGGCTTTGCGCAGACTTACTATGTCTGTTTCCTTCAGTTCGGTCAGCTGAGTCTGGGATACTATTGCCTCGCAGATATCCGCTTTGGTGGTTACCTCGTCTATATCCTTGATTTCGACGGTAACGCAGTGGGTCAGTGTTCTGACCTCTGCGTCTTTTCCCAGGGATTCTCCCATTATTCCCTTAAAATGGTCGGCCTTTATTCCCGCTCCTTTTAGCTGGAAGAGCAGGTCTCCTTTTTGTGTGCGGCGGATTTTTGTCACCGATTCGCCGAGGTTTCCAAGCTTGGGATCGTTCTTGACTTTCCGCAGTATATCCGCGTACGACAAGTCGCCCTTCGCTGCTACAACTATTGCGTCAGGTCTTGCTTTCTCCTTGGTTTTCCTCGGAATATCCTCTTTCCTCTGCGAATCCTTCGCAGAGTTCAGCTTTCTGCTGCTATCCGCGGGTTTCGCTTTCGGCTTTTTCGTTGTTTTTTGGGGATGGGCTTCCGCGTTCTCTCTTCCTTCGATCTTGCGCGAGGATTGCTCTTTGCGGGTGATATTTTTCCCCGTCGCTTCTGGCTGATTTTGCCTGCGTTTAGGGCTCGGGCTTTTCCCGTTCTGCTCCGGGCCTCGCTTGGTTTTTTCCGCAACTGCGGGTTTCATCCATGGGGATGTTTGGGAAGCGTTGTTCTTCCGTATCACTTCTTTGGCCTTGTCGTCGTGTGACTCGATAGCTGCCAGTTCATAGAGCGCCTTGATGCTCTCGATGGCGTCTCGCATTGGCTGGTGGATTGAGCGTCTCTTTCCGTCTTCCAGCATTTCAACCAGCGCTTTGATCTGTTCCCCTAGTTTGTGGAAGATAGATGGGTTGCTAGTTGCTTCAGGTATGGGCTTTGCGCGTACTTGTTGGGGCACGCTATCCTCCTCGCTTGCTCGGGGCGTTGATATTTGCCCTACTGGTGATCTCTGCACCTTCGCGCTCCTTTGAAAAGCCGCGACAATCGTCCCTTCGCTTCCTCCGTTTCTGTTTAAGTTACTTGTTGTGTTCATGTTGTTTGGTCCCCACTCAAAGCCGTTATCAATGTTCGAATGTGTAGTCACCCGGGATCCCATGGTTGTCTATGCAAGCAGGGAGGCCATGCGAGGGTTGACACGCGCCCTTATGGGGTCGTGTGCCAGAGCCGGATCGGTGCTAACCAGGAATGTTACATCTGGACCTACACCACCAACTTAATGGCGACGCAACATTGAGCGTTCTTTGAGTCCTGCCAAGGTTTTAACGGGACGGGGGCGTGTGTAGCATTAGCCTGAGAGCCGTTTCAACCGGATTTCACTCCAGCTTACTCGGGTAACAGAATACTACCAACGTCAGCCCTTATAGCTTCCGAAATCCAAATCGATGTTTCCAGTATACCATAATTAAGACCTTACTGGGCTCGGTCTTAATGCCTGCGGCATTTGTGCCTGAGGCGGGATCGGATGTTGAAGCCACTCGCCTTCCTGGCTACGACTTTTATCTTCAGTCTGGACTTCTTTGGTCCAGATATGATGGGAGTTATACCGCCCCTACTCGGTCACTAGAGCCTCGTTAGTCTGAAGCAGGGTATACCACGTGCAGGTGAGGATGGTATTTTGTAAGTTGAATTACGCTTTATATCCCCAATGCCAGAACCGTGTGGCAGTGCATATGTAACAAAAAATAGATGTTCGAGGACCTTCTGGTGTGCTCTGTGCGTCGGATGGGTGTGGGTGTTTTGCTTCATTTTTTGTTGAATGATTTGCTGGAAGTTTAGCGCTCTTGCTTGGCATTATCCCTGCGGTTAAGTGGAGTCCAACTACTGGCCTCCGCAAGGGGTGCACTTTAACGGGAGGTGTGCCGGGGTGGGGGGAATCGGGTGCTGCACTGGTGGCAGCTGGTGCGTGGCATCACGAGATCAAGACAGTTCGAGGCAGACGTGGTTCTGACATCGGGAGTGCTTTTGGAGTGTCTGCAGACGGGGAAGAGATTCAATAGAGTTAGCTGGTTCGTCAGTAGGAGCACGCCACAAAGACGATGTTCTTTTTCCTCTTCTCTGGAACTTGGTTGACGCTCCCCCTTCGGGTAGGGGTTAGAATATACCCGAGGTAAGGCATGCCTGTCGTAAGAGGCGACTAAAATCCATTGGAAGTTAGCTTGAGCTAGGAGCTTAGGAAACGTCCCTACTCTTTGGTTGTTGTGACTGACTGGCTGGAGGGCAGCAGTCCACGCGGATCTGTTTGATTTTATGACGTTACTTGACTCGGGTGTTAGTTCGTTCAGCCAGCTTGTTCAAGTAAAGAGCAACTTCTCTAGCAATGTCTGTCTGTATAAGTAGGCATGTCCGTTCTGAAGGGGTGTCCCTTATAGAGGGGTGTCCGTAAAGAGAAGTAGGATTCTAGGTGACTTTGTTTTTTGGGAGGAGAGAGAAAGATCTGTTATTACAGAGTAAATGCATAATAGTTTCATCCTCCTCTGGGCCTAATCTAGAGGCCTTAACCCTAGAAAGATAACCTTATTTTACAGTACTGAAAGGATAAACATGCGCCTGAGAGGCGCCCAATTTAAAAAGAGGAGACTTTTTCAAAAGTTAAATTAATTATTCTTTTTCATATAACTTCAATGAATTGTTGCATTATTCTCTCGCAAGGGTTGATCGACGACTGAGTTGGCTAACAAACTCGGTGCATGTACGGGCGTCCGTTAAAAGAGGAATATGAGGTGTTTTTTTTGCAAGCAAGTATATGCGCTTAATTTATAAGTGCACAAAAAAACCATCGCCGGCGCTTAATGATTCATCATAAAATCTTAGCAGCACCGACGACATCTATGCCATTTGCAAAGCAGTCAGGGGTGTAGTCGTGGTAGGTGATGGTTGATCTTTGATGGTCACAATCTTCGTATTGTGACAGTGTAGCGTAACCATCACTTTAAAAGCAAAAACACTTAATAATTATAAAATAAAATAAAATGTTCATCAAATAAAAAGAATCATTTGACGAACCCCAAACGGAATGAATAACATTCTGAGCCCTAAAGGGAATGTATAGCACTCTGGGTATACCAAAAATTGCATACTTATGGATGCCAAAACAATTAAAAATTATCTAATACATCAACCACACCTGCAAATGTTAGTCACATACAGCAACCTACACAAAGAATGAATAAATTCAGGAATGAACACACAGAAAATAATGATTGGAAGCATTGTTTTTATTCGCGCTTATTTCTTAAGCGGCGATAGATATGATGAGTAACTTAAGCGGATATAGGATTTGTTGTTAGTGTATTTTAGTAAAGTGTATTTTACATAAAAAACACAGCTATATATGTGTAGCGGGAGCCTAGGGTTAACCCGGTTATAACGTTGCGCCGATAAGAGTTCTGAAACTCGGCCCATTCGTCCCGATCAGTTTGAGCTAACGCTTTGGATCGAGAGTGGACCACGTTTGTTTGGTGATCAGACGTCCTGCACCAGTAGACCATGAACGATTAACATAAAGCAGCATTTCATGCTGGATGTACAGATTTCCATCCGCGCCCCTTCTCATGAGTTTGTCCGCTTCACAGATCTCTGAAATGCCACAGTGTCCCGTCACACAAACAAATTGGATCTTAAAATACTTGGCCATCACGTTGACAGATCTTTTTTAAGGACAGCCATTCACGATCGATCTGAGCTTGATTAACTGCTAAGGTTTTACGGACGAAGAAGCTTCCATTCATCATGGCCTTTAGTCCACAATCACTTGGTCTTAATACCAGAAGACCGTTCTTCCACTCCTTTCCACTCGTTCCACTCTTTCTCAAAGCTGATCGCTCGGATTTGGTGACTTTTTTAGCAAGCGAATCGGTGCCCATGCGATCGATGTGAATATTCACTGCCCTCCTTGTCTTTGCACGTGACATGTGCACGGACAAGGAGGGAAGTGAACGTGCATAGACAAGAAGGGCAGTGCCTTCAAGAGGTAAAGAGGAGGCATGACTCTTTACCTCTTGAAGGCACCAAAAGCAAACCAGGACGGGCGTCAAATTGACTTTCCTCTAGATTGTTCGCTCCTGACAAATTTACAGTGTACTTTCTTACACTCTTACCATTCGTCGCACATTGGGTGTGCTGTTCGTCTTGTTACTTGTGCTCAGGGTCTAGTCAAGTTTCTACATCAGATAGCCTGCGCTGAATGCTTGCTTTCCAGGCTGTCATCCTAGCATAGTCTGGAAAGGCAAACAGCTTTTGCCTTCCACAAACACAATATGCAGGTGCACGAATCTCTTATTCAATGGTCTGCAAACCCTTCAATCTTTCGGTGAGTGCCTACGATGTCATTGGAAAAGGGCTCCTCCTCGCTCAAAAAAGCGAGTACTTACTTACTTATTTATCCGATCACTCTACGCTGGGTCACAGGAACATAACCGGAAACGAGGTAGCAGATGATCTTGCCGCAAAAGGGGCCGTACCCGACCCATCCCAGGCAATTCCATGGCTTTCCACACCTCTGTCTGACATCAAGAGAAAGGTGGTGGTAGTAAAATCATGGAGCTCGCTAAAGACAGGTGGAGTTCCTTCACCACATGCGAGACCACTGGTACGATAGGCCTAGGTTTACCAGCGCGAAAACCGATTCCCTCCTCCAATGTAGCAGGAAAATGCTGAGGATGATGGTCGGAGCTATTACTGGTCATAACCATCCATGAACACAAAATGGGACTTACCCATGACACCATTTGCAGAGGTTCTGGGGAGGAGAATAGGAGATAGAGGATATATCCCACTATCTCAAACTGAGACAAAGAACCCTGGGAGAATTTTTCTTCCATGACCTCCATGATGTATCACATATCCCAGATCTCTGGAAGGCTGGAAGGAGGATAATAACCAAATAACACCTTGTAGCCAGGAGTTTTCATCATCCGGCGAGTGAGAAGATAGGAATGTTTTACCCCTTGGGCATCACAATAGGTTCAATAGAACCTCCGTGTGCCACGGCTCCACCGCGTCAACCCACATACCTAACCTACTTACTTATTAGGCATACGAGCCATGGAGGGTCTGAGCCTGAGCATTTGCTGGCTTCCATCGCTGATGGTCCTGGTCACGCTGCTTCCAGTCATCAAGACCAAGTTGTCTGGCATCTGCGATTACTTGGTTCGGTCTTCCTCTCCTTCTCGAAACAGGCTCAGATTCGAAAAAACTCTTAGCTGGGGCATCGTTGTCCATGCGCTCGATGTGGCCGAGCCAGTGTAGTCGACGGATTTTTGCCTTCCAGACTACATCCGCATCCTGGCACAGCTCGTAGAATTCGTGGTTGTGTCTTATCGTCCATTCGCCTTCCTCGCAGACGGGACCATATATCCGACGCAGCATTATTCTTTCGAAGCCACCAAGAATCAGCTCTGCAGTTTTGCTGAGCTCAAAACAAAAAGCGAGTAAGTGACATAAATTCGTTGAAAACATACCAATTTTCAAAAAGAATTGCCATCTCTTCCACATGCGCACAACAAATGGGCTGAGGTCCTGAAGTCCACTTGTGTGTGGAGACGTGGACGTCCGTCAGGGTGGCACACCGTCTTGGTTGAGGTTCTCGTATACTTGTGTGCAGAATCTTGGACGTTTCGTCTCCTTTAGGCTAGGCACCACTTGTGTCCACCAAGCCATCCATCTTCGATCCGTTAGAGGACCATCATTGGAATTCTTCTTGGTTTCTGAAACACATTCCAGAGCTCTGAGCATGCACTTTCCACTTTAGCCCTTTGCATCAAGGCACAGATCACAGTCATTTTTCTCTTCACCAGGAGATACCAACCTTATTCGAGGAGAAGGGACCGAAGTCGCCTGGACAACCGTAAGCACCCCCCCTTGTCCTCCATCCTTAGGACTCCACCAACTTTCTCCTTCAAAGACAACTTAGCTGAAAAACAGACTTCAGTGGAACTCTCCATTCATTGTCAGATAAGCGTCACCGCGACCGGAAGACCTCTCACAGCGGCCTTGTGTTTCCTCCCACCCCCCCCCCCCCCCCTACTCTTCATTCGGTGCTTCTAGGATTGTCAATTGCTAGGAAACCAAATTTTTTTGTAGAAACTTTGACGTACCATCCAGCTCCCAGGGGCAGCAGAATTTCCCTAAACTCCACAAAGTTGACGTCAGTGCGAATCGATTACGAAGTAGCACCAGCGGCGGGATTGTCCTTTTTCTGTGTCATTCCTGCGGCACCTCCGCAGTCCGAATGCGGAGCGGGGGTTCTGTTGACAGACCTATTACCAAAATTACTCTCCACCCGGTGCCTGCGGACAGTCGTAGCTGACGAGACAATGGACACGAGTGGAGGTGGACTTGTTGGACAGAATTTCATATGATTCTCGGAAATTAATTTATCGAGCGTAAATCACTCCTGACAAACGAGACAAACGCGCCCGCTTAGACGGGCTACCCTTCTGCAGGAGCTAGGACATAAATCTACGTGAATGCTAATTAATTTGTTGTGCGTCCGTGTGACCGGTGAACTTAACAAACATAACATTAATTGACCGCCGACGGAACTGCGAGCACGATAATTCCCTATAGAAGCAGTGGCTGTCGTACAAAGGTTCTCGTCCTGGCTGCCGTTCATGATAGTTGCTCCAACAGTTCAGGAGGAGAGAATCCTCCACCCACCTGTTGTCATTCGATGAGAGGTGGAGGAGGGTGCGCACAAAGACGAAGGAACGGGCGCTTGAGTTAGGCAACATACAGAATTGAGGGGACCAGGACTTCGACAGCCAAAAAAGGTCAGAATGTTGCATGTGTGGGGGGGGGGCTCTGCAGTTGCTTGGGGTCTTTCTTCCAGAGTTGCCTTGAAATGAAGTCATCGTCAGAGACATTCCCCAGTCAAGTCAGCGTCAGTTTATGGTCCTTTCAAGGACGTGCGAATGTTAAATTAGTTCAACAATGCAATCAGAGCGGTTAACAATTTTTTATCGTTCGTCAACTGCTGGTACGCTGACCCACCCCTCCTCCGCTCACTGTGCGTGTGTATCGCGCTTCGCATTTGCATATGAAGGCGGAATTCCCTTCGCTCGATGGAGCCATTTATCATTCGGTTTCCGACAAAGCGACTGCATCACCCCATGCTGTTCCCTCCTCCCTCTCCCCCACCCCTCTGACACATTGACACATACTCTTACTCTTGGAAAGGAACACACACCCACCCAGTTCCAGATACAATAAGTCATCATTGGGTTTATCGCGTCAGCTCAGGCACACACGCTCCACCCCACCCCACCCCACCCCACCCACGCGCAGAGCATAAAAAAACCGAAAATGACACACATACCTACTCTCACAAAAGAGAGGCAGTGAATATGATGTGAATCTGTATCCACATCGTAACCGCATTGATGATGGATGTGCTCATGGAAATTAGTGTATGATGTGTGCCTGTTTCAATATGTAACCAGGACTTGCTACAAAATGTCTTGACTTTCTTCGCAGAGAGACGCCCCTGCCCAACATAAGTCAGCCGCCTCCGAGGGGCTTTAGCCTGAAAGGATAATGAAATGGCCTTGGCTATATAATTCACAACATTGTCTCTCTCTGTCTCTTCATCTCACACTCTCTCTCTGCATCGCCTGTATGACTAAAGAGTAAGAAGATAAATAGATACGAACGAAGATACTCGTACTTCTGTAATTATCTCATAAAATGTGAACTGTGGAAGTGCTCTTGTTGTTCAAGTTGAGTGGATGATTGCTATCGGTGACTGTTTTATTTCGTACAGATCAAAAGGTCAGAGTTCAGCTGCTGCTGAAACAACCAGCCAACGGCGGTGGCGGTGATGGCGACGGCTCTGGCCAAACTCCGATGTCGATGTCGATAACACGGTCTGGTGGTTGTTCTGTCACACGGATCAGATGGAATCAGAGTGGTCCCCATCCTCAGCATCTCTCCAGCATCAGTCCACCACCAGCGATACCCTCGTCATCAAAAGTTTCTCAAGACTGCGGCTCGTTCAAATCTATCATTTGCATAAAATAAATCAAAACAACACACAACATATTCTGGCCGTCCTCCCCTCCCATTCTTAGACTCAAATAAACCGGGAGAAGGACAAGAAAATCAAATTTATTTCCACACAAATATTTCCATTTCAAAATTGTTTTCTTTTTTGTTTCGTGTGAATCGCCAACGGTTAAAAGGCTCCGCGCCCCCCCCCTCTCTCTCTCGGTGTGTCACTCTGTCCTGTCATGCGAGCACTGCGGCCAGTGGTGGGATATTTTTAGCAGGCCACCAGATGAGATTGAGTTAACGATCAACTGGCGAAACACATAAATCGAATCGAAACAGATTTATCGCGGCAATTATAGGTATTTGGGTCCAGCGAGATATTTTTGATGTCTATTCAATGGCTGGCCGACTTACCCGGCAGGCCAGATGATGAATTTCACTAACACTCTGCTGACAGAGATGATGCATCGATTATCACTTGAGGGGGTTGCGTGGGGGAATGAGGCAATGAAAGGGGAATGATTTCTTTTTCATCTTCTTCTATTGGCGCTACAGTCTAAGTGCAGTCCGTGCTTCACTCAACAATCCTCTCTAGCAGCGTACAACCTTCAGACAGCTGCCTCCAATTCCACCCGCCGAGTTGGCTGAGGTTGTTCATCACTTGCGGGCGCATTTCATGGTCGTCCTAAATTGGGTTCTACCACAGCGGGGAGTCGAAAACTCTTCAGAAGAAGTCTGGTTGTCCGGATAAAATAATCCGGATTAGAAAAATGCTTCGATTTACCGCGAAATAACGTCTTGGACGCATATCAACCAACCAAATCAAATCAGACAGTAGTAAAGAAATAAGGTGAAAAAAGCAATTGGCCTACACCGTCGGGAATAATCCGGATTAGA
Source organism: Eristalis intricaria (assembly GCA_964034865.1). Classification (NCBI taxonomy): domain Eukaryota; kingdom Metazoa; phylum Arthropoda; class Insecta; order Diptera; family Syrphidae; genus Eristalis; species Eristalis intricaria. Next base: position 1,966,391 of record OZ035874.1, on the reverse strand, counting down.
AAAAAAAAAAAACGTCGGTTTACCGCGGAAAAAACATCACGGACGCATACGAAAATTGATTTCCAAATCAAATCAGCCAGTAGTAGAGAAATAGGATAAAAAAAAGCATAGAGATATGGGCGAAGAAAAAATCCGGATTAAGCAAAATTTACTTACATCATCGACTTAAGGCCAAAAAAACGTATCTTAAATTCGATTTCCAAGTCAATTCACGTGAAAGTAGACGAATGAGGTGAACAAAATTTAGAAATCAGCGAGGAAAAAAATCCGGATTAAAAAAACCAGATCCACAATCTCGGTGTTAAGTCAGAAACCGACGTGAGGATATCTACAGAAGGTGATTTCGAACCCATTTCTAGAAGAATAAGGAAAAGACACTCCCCACATAGAGGTATCGACAAGGAGACAGCATCCGGATTAAAAAAATGACTTGACGGCGTATGCTTCTGTCTAGAGGATGAAGGGAGAGCTAGAGGTGGTTGCAATATGAGCTTTAACCGGAGCACACGGGCAACTGGTAACACCCTCGGTGCCCATCAACAGCAGAAACAAGTACTACAGGACCTAGCGACATAAGCTGTCTCCAGTTCCTCCTTCCTCAACCAACAATCCTCTCTAGCTGCCATGATCTTCTTCAGCAACACTCCTGTTTTGGAGTATAAAACATTTTGAGATGCATAAAGTTAATTTCACTTGAGGAACCTTTTCGAAGGACCTAAAGCAACACTCTGAGTAGCCACACTTAAGTGCCACTCAAGAGTAACCCTTTGCAGCAGAAGCATCTCCGATTCGATAATCGCCGACTACGAGAGAAAGCAAACTGCCAACCATACCGCAGCACAAACAGGCAATATCTTTCCATTAGCGCTTTCGCGAATGGCCTTTACCGGGATAATTAAGGACCACGGCGGCGCGGGCGTCTCGTAATCGGCAACACTGACTCGCCCCCAGAACAGAATGGGAAAACCATTTACATTAAAACCAGGATACGGATACCAAGACAAAAAAAAATTAAATAAAAATAAATACAAAAGAGCGGGGGAGACTGGAGACCCTTAAAAGCATTTCACACCCATCCTCCTCGCATCACAACACTTAAACAAAAAACTGTGTGTTTACTCATGCTGGGGAGTGCACCTTAAGCCCGTAATCCTTTTATTGCCACACTTTCACACGGGATGAAAGGGCCATCTGGCACAGAGGGAGAAAGGGGATGAGGGGAGGATGTATGCATGTTATGAGAATCCCCCACTGGAGAAAAGGTTAAGGGTCATTGTTGAGCCCGAACATTTTCCAGGACTTTAATTGAATCGAAAATGAGAGTTATTGGCTGTAAATCACATTAACTGTTGCGCATCAGCAGTGTGACCTTTTATTATTATTAGCCCTTAAATCTGAGAACATTCCGCTTGATGGATTCTGCTGCGTAATGCTCTAGTGGAACCCATTCGCTTTAGCATGCGGCGAAGAAATCTTAGAGAAATGTGTGTTCCGATGGGACACCCAACATGCATCCGTTCTTGTTTTTTTTAGGTGCCCCGCGAGGTGGATGGGAAGGGATGGAATGTCGTTTGGATGAGTGATATTTTCTTTGGGAACCTAGTTGAAGGGAAGGTGACTCAGGATAGATCACCGATGATCAAGCAAGCACACACGCATCTCCTAATGACGCCAATTTCTTCACTTGAGGCTCAAATCCTTGAATTTGACATTTTTCTTTTGAATTTTTTCTTGCTTTGAGAATAGGGAGACGGAGACTTCGCACACCAGTCCTCATGGAATAATGGTGGAATGGCAGACCTCCTTGCTACACTAGCTCGTTGTACGAGTAAGTGTTCCATAGTTTCCTTTGATTGTCCACAGTGTCTGCAGATCACTGTGTCCTTGTGTCCACCATTTTGTACAAGGGCCGCACAATTTCCCTAGATCAGGTTTGTTATAGAATGTCTATGCCTACGTAATCCATAAAGAGGGAAAGACCACTGCCATTGCTCTCGTTGTCTTGAGCCATGTTCACAGGTGAGGCGTAGCTTAATATTCGTAGCTAAGGCTTCCTTTTTCCACAAAAAGAGAAAGGCCACTGGCATTTCATTACGCTCGTTGTACCATGTAGGCTCTCTTCAACCGTGCTGTGATTTTTTTTTGTGCGGCGGACTAGTGTGAGCACGGAATGCTCTGTCTTCTACAAGTCAGCCCAACTGTTGAGTTGGCCTACGCAGATAGACGTTCGAAGCTCTTGGGGCGATTGAAGAACTAGCGAAATGAGCCTAACGTAAATGAGGACAAAACGAACACATGTCGAGCAAGAATCGTATCGCCTCGTTGACTGAACTTAGACAAAACAATGCGGTGGCTAAGACTAGGTTAGGTTAGGCTAATGTGATTGTCACAACTGAAGCAGTTCTGGCCCACTTAGAGTCTTATTGGATCCATTGTGATATCACAAATCGGCAGCTAACATGCCAGGTTCCTCTTTGGATACTAACTAAAAACACTTGAATGTGCCTACTGGTATCCTAGTGGCATATACTGGATGATGCACTCCTTTGCTGGGTTACAGCCAATGTCCAGAATTTTAATGCCAGGCATTTCCTAAAGGCTATTGAATGAATAGCTGCCTAGCGTGTTTTGCCTTGTCCTTGCAAGTGCTGGGCAGGTGCCGAGGTAGTGAAGTATAGTTTATTCTTCCTCTTCATCCCTACAACTCCTACAAAAGTCCCATCAATTCGTGATTAATTGTCTTCCTCGGGGGCAAACGTTGGTTGTGATCTCCTCCAATCGTTTCGTCTTCTCATTAACATGTCCTAGTGAAGGCTTCTCAAGAGCAGCTCCGTCATAGGTGATGTTTGTTAGATCCTAGAGGTCTTGTAGGAAATATTCAACTGGCAGAGACTGATGCAGTGGCAAAGTTAGTGAGAAATGTCCTCTGTTTCCTCTAGTCCCATTTTCATTTCATGCATTTCATTTCAGTGCTCGAGATTGTAGTTGGAGGACTAACTGACCAGTTGGGAACTAACTGACCAGTTGGAGGACAAGCTAATCAATCCTCGAACTACCATCTAGAGCACTGAAATGAAATGCCATCATCATCTGAGGGATCATGCCCAGTTAGTCCTTCAACTACCATCTCGAGCACCCTCAGACAATCATTGCCAGTTAGTCCTCCAACTACCATCTCGAGCACTGAAGGAGCTTGTGTTCAACTTGGGCCACATCATCTGGGTGGTCTCACAGGTAGTTAGCTTCAACTACGATCGTGTCATCGACTTTTATCTCGGTGGCTTGATACATAGGATTGTCTGTGATGGGTCGGTTTGAACCCCTTTCCTGGCAAGTTCTTCCACTGCCTTATTGCATGCTATGACCCCTTGCCGAGCATAGAGTAATCAAGTGTTGCGTGCTGAGAACCTTACACTCTTCGCGGAGACTTGGACTACAGCCAAAATTTCTAGGATGGTTCAGCCGGTAGTATCGCCAACATAGAAATCATTCTGGCCGCTTCCTTAACTACCAAGACCTTGACGTGGAAAAACCCCATCAAAATCCTGGAGTTTCAAAGCGTGCCTAGCATTTCGGAGTAAATTCCCTCGTCTGCGTCTGCCTTCGATTTTTTCATCGCTTGCTTTCTCTGCATGGTAACACCTTCTATCCACCCTCTTGAACGATAATGCTCGTATCTTCAGCTAACATGATCCCTTGCTTTGCTTGCCATGTCTACGCGTTCGGTCAATGTATGGTCCTATTTTTGATGGGTTCTATAGTAAGCCAATCATCACAGTTTAGGAAGTGCCGCCTAAAGGGTCTCTCAAACTCAAGAAGTGGTCCTTCCCCCAACAAATCATTGGCTTGGTCAAATGGGCATCTCCTGAGAAAAGACTTCCATTGGTGGTAACTGCAGAGCCGCCATCAAGCTGGCTGCTGCTGTCCAACTTATTGCACCTGTGTCCTCTAGATGTTTCAGAGTCTTTATCTTGACCAATGCTTTAGAGTGGTTCCCGGAGCAGGTAACCCCTCCAACTACCTATTCACCCTCCTTAGTTTCGCGAACCAAATCGATTGAGGCCCATCATTTCTTCTCTGCGTCACTTTGAACGCGAACTGCGTTGTCCCACTGTCGGGGCCACCTCCCACCGGCGCCTACATCACACCCAGCGCATATTTTCATCCCAAACATAACAAACACTTTCCGCTCCGAAACTCTTAATAAATTCAAATCAGCCCCCATTCCCCCGCCCATCAGCAATCAGCATACACTTGAATTGCCATCCAGCCAACTCACATGATACAGAATTATCTCTTTACCTCCAACAAACAATGACTTCGACGTCGTCGTAGTAGCCCCCAACACACCAACACACACACACACACACACACATGATCACTCTGCATAAATGGCGTTGATTTAATGAGCTCCATTTGCCTAACACATTCCGAAATTCCAATTCTCATAGGTTAGCACTCAAACAAATGGTTCATTCACAATGCCACCGTCCTAACCTCCTGCCCCTTGCGACGAGTCTCTGTGTGAATTCAACATCTTCTTCACTCAAAGCCACAGCCAGATAAACACATTTGACCTTACACACCAGAGACAAACAAAACAGAGCAGAGCAGGGAAGAGCAGGATCCAGGACCCTTCCCCTTCCAGAGACAGAGAACGACACGATGATAAAGCGAAAACCACCATCATCAGCATATTGTTGAAAGAAAGGCAAACAAAAACGACTGCGAAAGGGGTTGGTTGCAAGACACACAGTCAAGGAGAGAGAGAGAGACAGGCGAGACATCGCGAGCATGGGGGGCTAGGAGGGGAGAGCTTCTCAAAAATAGCAGAGTAGACTTTCATATTTTCGGCTGCAGAACAAAAGAAGACATGTGCAAAAAGCGGAGGAACGCACAAACACTCAAAATAAATTACCGACAGATACACACACACATCCATCCGGGGCAGCATTGGCGGCGCACCGCAGGAACATAAATCCATGGAATCCGACTGAAATTGAATCAAAAACCGCTTATTTGCGCGCTTCTCCAGCGCGATGAAGGCTTTCATGCCGGGTGGTGTGGCTGACTGACTGGTTGGCTGGCGGGAGGTCGACTCGCTTGATGTGCGTGCGAATTCAATTACTTTTGACTTGACTTTTGTTGGATCTGCGATGCAGATCACTGCTAGTTGACTGTGGTTTTAGTCAGTCGCGAGCTGAAGTTTGTAAAGTCGAACATTCCGTCTAGATCTGGAGTGGGGGCGTGATGGTGGCAGGCAGAATGTGTTCTGTATCATTCATAAATAATTAATTGCGCCTAAGAGATTAACTGCTTCGTAGATTTTTCAACGATGCGGTGGAGAGAAGCTGCGGAAGAGACATAATGAGGTTGTTCAGGCCCTGGGGCTGTCAAAATTTCATCGACTGAATTATTCAGGGATCAGTGCTTCAATAGGTCCTCTGAGTAGGAGTTTCACAAAGCCAAAGGCGAACTGAAGAGAAGTTGAGGAGGTCTGTGGGGAGTGAGGTGCTTTATGAGGTACTTTGTAAGACTGTTGCTGGAAGGAGAGGGGTTGGAACAAGAACACTGTTTCCTCCTCAGAGTTGATGCGAAAGGTCATGGTGGATCAAAAGCTTGACAAGAGCAAGCGGCAAGCTTCATTTGTGACAAGGGGTCTCCTAAGGCTGAAGCGAAGAAGAACCTCAATCAAAGACAAAGAGAAGGAGATTCTACTGCCTCCTGGAGAAGTTTGTTGGCTGAGGCAGAAGCACACATCAATCTTGACGGAAAAATTAAAAAAAAATGCAGTCATTGGTCCTTCGAGCCGGATAATAGACTTGGTTTCTGTCATGTCCTTCTTCTTCTGACTAGGGTCCACTTGCCAAATCAGATCATTGGTCAAATTTCCCTCTTGTTACAAGTAACTCATGTATGTCAGTTGACTTACGGGGTTCCTCAAGGTTTCGGTCTTCTGGTGGACCCCTTCCCGTTGGAGGTAACTCGTGTGTGTTAAGTTGACTGACGGGGCTCCTCAAGGTTCCGCTCTTGGACCTCTTCCCATTGCGGGTAACCCGTGTGTGTTAAGTTGACTTACGGGGTTCCTCAAGGTTCCGCTCTTGGACCCCTTCCTCTTGCAGGTAACTCGTGTGTGTCAAGTTGATTTACGGGGTTCCTCAAGGTTTCACTCTTGGACCCCTTCCCATTGCGGGTAAATCGTGTGTGTTAAGTTGACTGACGGGGCTCCTCAAGGTTCCGCTCTTGGACCTCTTCCCATTGCGGGTAACTCGTGTGTGTTAAGTTGACTTACGGGGTTCCTCAAGGTTCCGCTCTTGGACCCCTTCCTCTTGCAGGTAACTCCTGTGTGTCAAGTTCACTTACGGGGTTCCTCAAGGTTTCAATCTTGGACCCCTTCCCATTGCGGGTAAATCGTGTGTGTTAATTTGACTGACGAGACTCCTCAAGGTTCCGCTCTTGAACCTCTTCCCATTGCGGGTAACCCGTGTGTGTTAAGTTGACTTACGGGGTTCCTCAAGGTTCCGCTCTTGGACCCCTTCCTCTTGCAGGTAACTCGTGTGTGTCAAGTTGACATACGGGGTTCCTCAAGGTTTCACTCTTGGACCCCTTCCCATTGCGGGTAAATCGTGTGTGGTAATTTGACTGACGGGACTCCTCAAGGTTCCGCTCTTGAACCTCTTCCCATTGCGGGTAAATCGTGTGTGTTAAGTTGACTTACGGGGCTCCTCAAGGTTTCGCTCTTGGACCCCCTCTTGTTGTATATGAGCAAGTGACACCCCTCCCAAGCCGCACACTTCTTTTCATCATTCTATTGCTTGTTCTTGTTCCCCTGTCCGACTTGACTTGTCTTGGCCCAATTACCAAGTCAGATCTACAAGCTGGCCTAGAGTTGATAATTTCCAGATTCCATCTCACACTCCGTCAAAGACCAAACAACGTCAATTGGTCCTTCGAGCCGGATCACCAGCTTCCTTTCTCGGTGGCGTTTGTTATCCTGTCTTCCTTGAGCTAGGCTCACAGTGGCCTTAAATCTTCCGGACCCTCGACCATCTGCGCTCTCCACCCACCCTCAAACTGAATGCCTGTCAAAAAGTAGGACACCATCCCGATGACCTCCCCGCCCCATAGCCAGCACATTCGTGCTCCGCTTTTGCACCGTGTCTATTCATAGAACGGATTCTCAGGAATTTTCTCTCGCAACTGCGTTTCACGAATTTCAATAATGAATGGTGTTTCGCAAATAAATTCAGGAACCACGTACCGTCGTCCCTCATCCCCACACCCTCAAGACGTCATGCCATGGCGCCCTTAAATGCTTTCACGGCTAAATATACGTGTAAACCATTTAATGAAGTGTCAACTGAAAATATCATTCGAAATGAAACAGTCTTTTGCGCTCCATCGACTCGATACTCGACGCTCGATGGTTCTACATTACCAAGCAGTTTTGTGTTCGTTCGTTCATTGATTTCTCTGGGCACGTGCGTCAGGTCGAGAACTCTAGGCCCGCTCCTCCTCACTCCCTCTTCTCGTCCATGATGGCAGTGTTCACTGCGTTCACGTTAAATCTATCCATCATCGTCTAGCTCATATATCCCCACTGGCGAAGAATTCACTTCATTTTGAAGAGACTCAAGCCATCAAGCTTTGATCTTTGATGTAGATACACGCTCATTCTCTCTCTCTCTCTCACACACACACACACTCACCCATTTTCTAAAAATTTCACAGTTTGTGTGACGTGACGTGTACAGTCGCGGAGAGGGTTCATGGTCAGGGGAGAAAAGAGAATTCCTGGCAACTCCTGGACACTGGACACCACCGAACAATGGACATTTATCAAATTATTTGGTGAAGCGGTTGACTGGCAGTTGAGCCGGTCGTCGCTCGGTTGTCGCCTCCCCCTCCGTCTTCGTTTCACGTGACGTTTCATGGAAATTAATTTCTCGCCTGGTCATGACAGAGTGAGTCATGGAGGAAAAGTTAAAATACCTTAACGTCGTTGATTTACGAGCGCAGCTGGAGGGGCAGGCGTATTTTGTGGACAACCAAAGTTGACACAATCCTGTGATGAAATCTTCTTTATGACTTTCTCTTGATGTTTGAAAACTTTGATCGTATCACTTAATGACATCGATGATCCCAGTCGCGGAACGCGGAAAGTTTACGAAAAGACCAAAAATACACAAAAGTAAAACGATACCATTTTGGGGGTATTTTTGAACAGCCTCTCCATCAGTCTCTTTGTGAAGGCATGTCAACGACCTTCGTCGAGTCTTTTCCTCCTTCAAGGATGCTCCAAATTCACTTATCTTGCATCAAAAATCCGATAAATGTCCGCTTCTCTGGCGTATACGTAACATTTTTCGGTTTCCCAGCAGCACGCCATCGACATTTATCAGCGATTTCCGGCCCTCCCCCCGCCTCAAGAGATAATGTGCTTCGACAAGCCGCTGTCATATTCAGGACAAGATGCCAATAAACCCGAAAAAATGAAACGGAACGCCAATTGAGACGAGACGAAGCCATTTCCCAACAGCGGGCCTATTTTTAGAGCGACTCTCGGTCGAAAACTGCATGAAATTACTGGCCATGGTACAGTGTCCTGGAAATGCAAACGCCATCAGCGCAGCGCCCCATCAATCTCGACCCGGTCAACGGAAGCGGCCGCGCGCACAGCTGTCACCCGTAAACCGCGCGCACCCCAATGCAGTGTGTGCTCACACAAGATTTTACTCGTATATCTCCACCACAGACGGAACGGGAAGAAGAAGAATTTTTAAAATAACACGCGAGCAAGACGGCGAGAGTGGGCAAGATAGAGAGCACCTGATAGCCGGCGAGATGCTCGCTTTTCCGCACCAGATTCGAGCACCGAGCGCCGCCGGACAGTTGGAATGACACATTCGGCAAATTGGTGGCGTTTTCAGTTTTCCAGTTGAAGTGTGACCACCGCGCGGTAGATTTTGAATTTTACGGAACGCTCTCGATCCCCGCTCGCCATCAATAAAAATCAGTGCAAGTTGCGTCGGAGAATCGCCAGACCGTACTCTGTGTGTGACCCCCCAGTGACATTCAGTGAGTGAGGTTTTTGTGTGAAGTGTCAGAGAAACACCGGCCGATCAAAAGAACACACACGTACACGCACACAGCTCTGCCATGCAGGAAGTAACGGTGAGTTGTTAATTTTGCCCCTTTTTCTGGTAAACCCTAGAAGCTAGAGGAAGCACTTTGCCTAATTAGAGAGAGCGTTTGGGCGACAGTGGCAGCCGGCCAAGTGGGTCGTTGAACGACGTCTTCGCGGCGAAGATGCGGCGGCGATGCAAAAATGCATTTCCTCTGCGCCTCAAGTTTATCAGCAAATTGTTGTATCTAAGGGAAAATCTTCGATTGACATTCAAAACCGTCGTCGTTCTATCCCAACAAAACGAATATGCCACAGTTGTCGTCTGTGGCACATTTGTGTCATAATACAGCACCATACGTATGGTGTGCTTTTTTTTAGTCGCATCCCCTTGTGTGTAGCTATTTTTGTGCGTTTTTGTCTCTTGTCTTGCGTCCGTCTTCTTACGTTAATAATACTTCAACGGGTTTTGTACATCTTCTCTCGCTAGCTCGCGCTCGCTGTATCCATCTGCGTTATGCAATGGCTTCGCCCAGGGAGAGGGTGGATGCTGTTGTTGGGAAAGATTCCATCTTCCCATCTCCTATCTCCCATCCTCCATTCTCTCTTTTTCGTTTTTCATTTTTCATTTTTTTTTTATTGGATGATTAATAACAACAGATATGTGAAATCTTCTAAATATACCTCAGAGCAGAGGCCAATCCACTTGAGATGTTCGTTTCATGAAAATTGAATTTGTTTCGATTTGGCTCGGTTCGAATTTGCATTGAGGATTGGGGGCGTACATGATGTACTCAATTCAAAATCTGTATTCCCTGGCGAACCTTTCACCTTTTGAGCACGAGCGGAGGACTCCTCTGCGCTATGCCTCTGCTTCTTGCTGCTTGAATATCTGGCAATGTGACAGACTGACAGGAGAACTCTCCTGGAAATTTTTCACTTAATCAATCGAAGCGAAAAATGCATGTCCTCTTCAAAAGATGAGTTGACAGCGAATTCTCTCAAGGTTTCCATCCCTAACGAGTACATTATGTGTGTCAAGTTGATTTATGGGGTTGCTCAAGGTTTTCCTATTGGCCCCCTTCTAGATGCGTGTACCTCATGTGTGTCAGGTTGAGCTACCGGGTGCCTCAAGGTTTCCCACTTGGTCCCCTCATCACTGCTTGTAACTCGTGTGCGACACGTAGGACTTCGGGGTTCCTCAAGGTTCCGCTCTTGGTCCCCTTTTCGTTCCGTGTAACTCGTGTGTTTCAAGTTCACTTACGGAGTTCCTCAAGGCTTTCCTCTTGGTTGCTTGAAACTCATATGCCACGCGTAGAGTTTCGTGGTTCCTCAAGGTTGCCCACTTGGTCCCTTTCTTGTTTCTTGTACATCATGTATGTCAAATTAAGTTACTGGATTTGATCAAGGTTTCCCTCTTGGCTTTCTCTGGCTGATTTACGGGGTCCGTCAAGGTGTCCTTATTCGTCCCCTTCTTGTTCCGTGTAACTCGTGTGTGTCAAGTTCACTTACACCCCTTAAGTCTCCCCTCTTGGTCCCATTATCGTTGCTTGCAACTCGTGTGTGACACGTAGAGCTTCGGGGTTGCTTAAGATTCCCTCTTCTAGTTGCGTGTACCTCATGTGTGTCAGGTTGAGCTTCCGGGTTCCTCAAGGTTTTCCACTTGGTCCCCTAATCGTTGCTTGTAACTTATGTGTGGAACGTAGAGCTTTGGGGTTCCTCAAGGTTGCCCACATGGTCTCTTTCTTGTTCCTTGTACATCATGTGTGTCAAATTAAGTTACCGGATTCCTCAAGGTTCAGTTCTTAGTCCCCTTCTCGTTGAATTACGGCGTCCCTCAAGATTCCGCTCTTAATCCCCTTCTCGTTGAATTACGGTGCTCTTCAAGGTTTCCCTCTTGGGCTCTTTCTTGGTGACTTACGGGGTCCCTCAGGGTGTCCATGTCCCCTTCCTGTTGACTTATAGGCTCCCTCATGGCTCCGCTCTTGGTCCCCTTCTCGTTGACTTATAGGCCCTTCTCTTTGACATATCGGGCCCCTCATGGTCACCCTCTTGCTTCCCTTCTCGTTCCTCTCAAGCCACAGACGGTTTTTTCCCATTCGTATCGAAACAGCATCGGAATGTCACATTTGACAGCGAAAAATAATGTACCGCAATAAAACACAGCCTCAGTCATATAACTCAATTTTGGAATTTTCCTTCATTTCCTTTCATCTGCGCTCATTACACTAAGAATTTTTGTTGCCCATCGCGCCCACATCGGCCGCACGGATCTGGTCGATTGTACAACAGTTGTCATTGACGTACGTCTTCGCAGATGCCAAAAAGTATTTAAAATCTAAATATTTTGTGTTTAATTTCATTCAGTAAGATTTGTTTTCTTTTTTTTTGTTTCTTTCGTCTCATTATTCGTAATTAATGAAGCACATAGAAACTGTGAAAGTGCGTCCGTTTATCGATGCTTCGACTTTCACACCCATCACTGACAGATGTCAGTGAATGATACATTTCGTCTGACATTTAACATGTTTTTCGCTGCGATTAATGGCTACTCTGTTGCTGCCAAACGATGTTCGACTATTTACTGCGAAACGATGATGAGATACGAGTAGTGTTGCGTTGAGTTAGTGTTTGTCATTTAATGTCAGATAAATGTCATTTGACTTCGACATGACACAGGCTGTGGAGAAAGTCGCGAATAGTGCGTGTTTAAGTTGACATTATGGACGAGTTCTAATGAACCTTAAAGCAGTTCACTCTTTTTTGACAGCTCCTGTCAATCGGTGACGAGTGGGACTCACTTAAGTGAGCTTCAGACAACTTAGGAACGTCTCACGTCATATCTCTTCAAAAACGCCGTGACGAACTTTCACGTGTAGGGGAACGTGCCCCCCCCCCCCCTCCAAAACTAACAAATGATGCATGTCTAAGCGAAGGAGAAAAGGATGTCTCCTACTAATGTATCCTTAATGGCAGACGGTGTTCGAATTTGTACGACATGTCTGACCTTTCTAGACTCGTTTTCGCTTCATTCTTTTGAGGATGTCCCCCCTCCCTCCCCCTGTTTGTGTGTGTGTGTGTGTGTGTGTGTGTGTGTGTGTGGTAAAAGTTTGTGCTTTCCATTTACAGAAATAAACCAAGGCGAGGCTGAGAGGTAGTTAGGCAAACAGCTTTCGAACTCGATTTAGCACAGCAAGTTGATCCCTTTTTTCTGCTCGCAGCCACTGACTGGTCTTGTGGATTTAATTTAAGTTCCCGCAGACGATTATCCACAAGTGCAGCAGACTCCCAAAACCCCGTCGACGCAGGCATTCCGATATCGCCCAGAGGTCTAAATGTATACCCAAGCGTTGGCACAGAAATAGATCACTCCACTTTGCCAGTGTCCGATCAAGTCGGGCGAAGTCTCCTCCAATTTGTTTTGTCATCAAACCGAGCATGTTTCGGTTCGAATGCGGCCCTCGCAGTCCGTCTCCTTCAGTTTGTGGATACAGTTGATTGTCCTGTAACCTTATCCCAGTTGACCTACTTCATAATCCATCGTGCATTCGCTTCCAATAAATGTCACCACCATCGCACACGTGCCGCAACTGGAGAGGTTATCCTATCCGCAGAACAAACTCCCCCCCCCCTTCCCCCTCCCCCAGCGACATCCACAAATAATTCACGAAACATCGTCGTCGGTTTTGTAAGTAGGTATGCACTGAAAATGTCAAAATATACATGCCACCAGCCCCCTGCCCCAGCCGCTGTCCTCTTTGAAAGTTTTCCCTCTTAAGCTCATGGTAGTTGCACGCTCTAATCGACAAGAACCTTCATGTTCCTCTGTAACCCGCCGTCATCTCACCGCCCATCATCTCCGCCATCAGCACGGGCAATGTAAGAGCGAAATGTCTTCCCTAGGAGACGACACCGTCAGCAACAAGTCGCTCAATTAGCCGTCTCTCCGTGGCTTCAGTCTCGGTATCATCTCTGGGGTAAAATCAGCTCGTACATCGAAACTTCCTTTCCGGATTATCTGGCACAAAGTTGCTATCCCTCCACCCCCATACCCCGCCCGTGGTTAAAAACATTCGTATTCAACACGGAGAATAGTAGATAGGAGAAAAAAAAGTAAATCAGAACCGATGTGCCTAAAAACTTTTGCACATGTTGTGATGAAACTTTGATTGACTGCGGTGGCAGCGGTGGCGGCGTTACAAACTCTGAGCGATGGGTGGGCTGATGGATCAGATCCTCGTCAACTTTTGAATAGGTCATGGGTGAACGAGCCCGCAGCCAAACCGCCTTTATGTGACCAAAATCGGAGCACCTTGTGAGTGCACGATTAACAGCCATCCTCGCTGATGTGAACCCTGGCCTTTGCGCGCCTCTGCGAGCAGTCCAAGTTGCAATTTATTGCATAATTAGATGCCTAATTATGATCGCGCAGTCGGCCGGTCGGGCGTTTGTCTTGCGTTCGTTAACAATTACGAATTTAAATGGGGCCCGCAATAAAGTTAATGGCTTTGTCCGGTCGGCCATGCCTTCATTTTTATTTTATTGCCTCCAATTACAGGATGGCGGTGGCGGCGGTGATGGTGGTGGTTTTGCACGGTCTTTCGCCGTTTTCAACAGTTAATATCGCTATTTCAGCGCGAAAGTGCGGGCTGTTGGTTTTTGTGTTTGCGTTCCAAAATAGACCGACATCCCACCGGCCACCGACCAGTGGCGAGCGAGATTTATGTTCTATTCTGGATGAATCTCATCCCGGCAGAGGCGGGGGATGGCCGAGAGATAAATAAATAAATGAAAAAAAAAATTAAAACACCAAGTGGAAACAAAAAAATAACAAAACAAAAAGCCGACACTAAAACCCTCGGTGCAAATTATGCGAGCTTGTCTTGTCGAATAATTGGAAAATAAATTCACTGAAAGGCGGACCAGCAGGTGCCGCGAATTGGAGGTGTGCGGCGCGAGGTCTGCTTTTTTATATTTGCCATTCATTTTGTGGTGGAATTTTATGTGAAATTCCTTGATGAGGATATCAAGTGAAATGCCAGCGTAGTCGTTCAATTAGGACCACACGAAAATCTATGCAAAAGGTGACGTACTCAATTTCTCAAGCTGATGGCGGAGTTTAGTGTCAATCGTAACAAATTTTGGGAGAACAGAGGCAGGGGTGGTCTGCCCTTTCTGGGGTGTTCCCACGTCCAGGGATTGGAACTTATTCATCTTCTATCCGATTGTCTTCAAGACGTTGCTGATCGTCTTGAAGACGAGTGAATGTGTAAAGGTCCACTAGGTCTTCTTAAAGATTGTCTTCTTGGCAGAGCATGAGTAGAGGGACTTGATACTGCATATACACAAACTTAGCTATCTAGTCGTTAACCACCGTTAAACTATTCTCACGGAAAGGGAGTTTTTTCCACTCAGTACCAACATAATAATAATAATAATATTGGTGGCGCGACAGTCCGAGGTGGAAGTACTGACTACAGCAGGAATTGATCCAGATAACGCCGTACTCGACGATAACTTCTTTGTGGTCGAAGATCCGCAAGAAAAAATGGAGGTACTAGGCGCGGTCTTCCAAGAAGTGTACAAGGTGAATGAGAGCGTTCGCCCGAACCACGAGTTGGATAACCGCGTACTGGCTAGCAACTCTCAACTTCGAGAAGAAATGCAACAATGGCGATCTGAGAACACTGGCTTTGTCGGGTTCAATGATGATAACATGGCAGATAATGCCATCGCCGACGAAGGGGTTCATCCCCCGTTCATATCGAAGACAGAACTCCAAGCGGTCTTCGAATCATTAAAAAAGAAAAAGTCTGTTGGAATCGACGGGATCTCCAACATTGTGCTAAGACACCTCCCCCTGGAAGTGGTTAATATGTACACAATCCTGTTTAACAATGCTTTGAATAATGCACATTATCCAGAGCATTGGAAAACTGCGATTGTGCAACCCATATCCAAGAGAGGAAAAGATTCTTCGAATCCTTGCAACCTCCGGTCAATTAGTCTCCTTCCGAACATCAGTAAGGTATTCGAGAAGGTGATCAATAGAACTCTGATCAACTGGACTAAGGACAAAAATATAATTCCGGATAACCAATTCGGTTTCAAAGCGGGGCATGACACTATTCATGCTGCGTCGAAACTGGTGTCGGATATCCAATGGAACAAGAGCCAGAAACAATGTACGGGTGCCTGCTTGATTGACCTGGAGAAGGCCTTTGACACCGTATGGTTAGAAGGTCTTTTCTACAAGATCAATCGGCTAGGCATTAGCAAACCCCTGCTGTACCTACTGTGTAACATGCTTACCGGTAGACGGTTCGTAGTCAAAAATGGCAACGTGACCTCCACAGGTGTATTCCAAGTTAAAAATGGTCTCCAACAGGGTGCCGTTAATTCGCCGATCCTGTTCAACATTTACTTGAGCGATCTTTTAAGTTCTCTTCCTCATGCAATTGCGTATGCCGATGACTTGATCGTGTACAGATCAGGCAAAAAGATCGAGGAAATCACTACTCTCACGCAGGGTGACTTCGATTCATTCATGAGAAGTTGCGATGACTGGAAGTTGAGTATCAACTTCCGGAAGTCGGAAACCATTCTGTTCAGGACGCCGTTGTATAAGGCCTCGGCGGATACGAAAAAGAATTGGCGAAAATTCTCAATCGTTGGAAGACACGGGGAGCCACTGGCGCAAAAGACTGTAGTCAGATACCTGGGGATCTGGCTAGATCAGTATCTATATTTTAACAAACATGTAGATGCGGCTCTGGCCAGGGCCCGAGGCGCTTTTGCCCTTACAAAGAGACTGTTTTACAACAGCCAACTCGATGCGAGGGTGAAGGTTATCTGCTACATGGCTCTCATCCGGCCAATGCTCACCTATGGCTGTCCCGTGTGGTTCAACGTGAGTGCAAGCTTGATGGAAAAGATTCGGTTGTTTGAGAGGGCTTGTCTTAGGGCTTGCCTTCGCCTTTATCGAACTCCAGAGTCCCAGTACATAAAATACTATTCCAATGAGGTCTTATATAACAGGGCAAACCTGATAAGAGTAGACAATTTCATGTTGAAGTTGATTCGAGGTCATACTGCTAGAGCGATGAACTCGGTCAATAACTTGATCTCGGGGGCTTACTACCCCAATGCACAATACCACGAAAGGGTACGTCACAACGGCTTCGTCCCCCCAGAAGCCTTTCTCCATTTAGACAAAAACGGGCTGTTACAAAATATAAATGCGGTACCGCTCATCTTCCACATAGCCCGTTCAACTGTGGATGGGCGACTCAACCACGACCGTTCCGTCGCACAACGAGCTGAGGAGGGTCTCCTCCGGTTCAGTACGGCGGTATCAAGGAGAGATGTTCGGGATGTTGCATTGCAACATCGAAAATTCTGGTGGCTGGGGAGAGAGGGAACTCCCTCGTCGAACCCTTTAGACCCGGGGTAGAAAGGGTAGTACGTATCCCCGAATGGGGGACCAGTCGGTCAATGTCTTGCAGCAATTAGATGCAACCTATGGCCGGCCTACATAGCCTAGGGTAGTTTTTAAGGTAGATGTAAGCTGTAAATAATGAAAAAAAAAAAAAAATAAAAATAAAAATAAAAAAAAAAAAAAAAAAAAGTGAGTATTCACATACGTACACCACTGTGTACCTATGTGTATACATTGTATATATCATTACATATACATATGCATATGTCTATATATTCATATATACATATGTATATGCATGTAGTTTAGCTTAAGTTAGTTTAAGTTATTTTTAAGGTAGCGTGTAAGTTAGTATATAAGTTTTAAGTATATCCAGTTCTGTTATTAAGTTTTTTCCAAATTTTTCTTAATATTAAGTTGTACAGTTAAAGCAAGTTTTCTTTAAATGCATAGATCCTTAGTTTAAGTCGAAAGACATAGAATAAGATTAAGTTTAGCTTAGAGTGCCTGCCGAGGGCCAGTAAGTTAGAAATAGTAAAAATGTTCGTCCAACTAGTTTTAAGCATTTTTGTCTAGTATGTAAGTCTTCATGAATTCCGAAAATAAAAATGAATTAAAAAAAAAAAAAAAACAGTCCGAGGTGGACCTGGGCCTAGCTTCTCAGGAACCACTCGTGTTGTGCATGCTATTGTTCTTTCACGAGTGGAAGGGACCTACAGTTTTATTCCGACTCCGAATGTTTGAGAAGCTTTTTCTAGACAGGAATACTCTTTGAGCATTTTCAGTGACTCGAAAGAGGTGGAAGCCGTGAATTATGAAAGGTGGTTGAGACAAGAGTCGACGCACTAACCCACTACGCTGCGGCAACTCACACGGAAGTAGAAACATAGATTTCATTAAATTCCCATTTATTGCATTCAATTGAAAGAATTCCTACCGACTTCTTAGGTAAGCGATAGAGAGTCTTACCCTGAGCTAAACCTTCTGAAACACTGCCAGCCCTGTCTTGTTTCCGCGATAATTTTGTCACTATAAACCTGCATCTGGAATAAGAAGGGTTGACTTCAAGGACCACCTTTGCTGAAGCATGCACTCGACGAGGATATGAGACAGCTCATAGATATCCGGTCTGCCTCTAGATCACTGAACAGCCGGTGTGTCTTGTCCTCCTCCTGATTATTCGTATATTCGAGAGAAAAAAGTCTTCCTCTCAAAATGGGGGGGGGGGGGGAGTTACCTCAGGCAGTCGTCCTGTGTACTGCCCAGCTTTCATAACGCTTCTTTACTCCTGCTTCCTCTACTTCTGTGTCTGTTTTTACTAAGATGCAGAGATGCCCTTCTGCTTATCGCCCAATTTTCGGCTTCATGCCAAGAGGACTGGAAGACTATGTCTCGATGAATAAGACTATGGTCCTTCGAGGCGGATACTTGAGAAAGATCGAAGTGGTAACTCGTGTGCTGCGGGGCATAAGCTGCGGGGTTGTGTCTTGTCCTCCCACTGATTCTTGGTGCCTTCGAAAGTCTGTTTCATTTCACATTTGGTTGTCCTTACGAGATTTCCGACGCAAAAGGCTTCCTTCTAAGGGCAAAGGGTACATCACAGGATCATTTCTCATAGTCTGTCTTCACTAAGAGTCGGTGTTGCCCCTCTGCTTATCGCACAGCTGTCGACTCCAAGCAATAGTGCATAAAGCATGAGGTGTTCTTGGAGCATTATTTTGGTCCTTCAAGCCAGATTGTTCAGGCGAACCGATGAAGCATTAGCAACTGCACTCCGAATGGGTAGTCCTTGCATAGGATTTTTCAGAAAGGAAATCATCACTCTCCTGAACAGATGCTAAATTCTCTTCAGGATGCATTCTTTATTTATTTATTTATTTAATGAAAATTGCAATGTAGTACCACAAGACAATTCGTCTTTTGGAAGTACTCTTCGTATGCGCCTAGTTTCCACTGGGCCTTGCTAAGAAAAAGATGTCCAAATGCTCTCAAAGTTACATTTGAACTACCAAAGCGAGACATTGGAACTGACAAAGCGAGTGAAACGCGTTCGCTTCGAATTAGTTGCATTTTTGTCAGTTGCTGAAGTCGTTGGCGAAAGTTAAAGCTTCGTTTGCACTGCCAAAACGAGATTGGAACAGGCTAAGCGTGCGAGGAGCGTTTATTCTAACTGTTGTTCATTTTGGAATCAAATTCCCACAATCTTACAAGGCTTTTGCTTCGTCGGCTTCGTTTGACAGGCTAGACACTAAGTTTGTAAAGGATCAAACACCTCATTTATTTCCTAAACACTTCAGAAATCATTCAAATCTCATCGCATTCACATGAACACCCCCTCAGATCAACGATTCACCATCTCAAGGTCGAAAGCCCCCCCCCCCCCAAACATCAGCTTGACATCAAATTCTCTGCAGCCAGCAAATTGAACGATCAACGTCAAGTACCTACGCATTTGCACGCTAGTAGCATTTAATTAATTGCAATCCACCCACAAATCTGACCATGAAACCACACTCATGCCCCCGATGGCGACGCACTTTCGCCGTGCCGTGCTAATTTTCGTAAACAACCCAAAATTGCTGCGCTCAGTCAGTCTCCACTTGGTCAGTGAAAGTGAATCGTCCGCCTAGTGCTCAAAATATTCTGCAAACAAACACAAAATTTCTCAAAAATTTCCCATTAGTTCTTATCTGGCGATTTCGAAGCTTCGCTCAGATCGAGAAGTGAGCACAAAAACAAAAGGGAACCAGACAAGCGTTCGTAAGTACAAAGGAATTTTGTTTTGAAATGCATTCCATAAGCAGTTTTGCAATTTTTCGAAAACCGTCTGTGATTTCTAGTCCGAATGTTTTCGTAATTTTTTCTTGACTTGACGTCACACCAGCGGTGAGGGGGTGGGAGCCTGGGAGAGAGCGGAGAGCAGAGAATCGAAAATAGAACGAATATCATTTCTGACGGTATCTGATATTCCAGAGACATCTGTGCCAAAAAAAAACAAAAAAAAACCGTGTATTTTTCTCTGACTTTTTTTTCTTGACTTCGTTACAAAAATATTTATCTGGCCGATGTTGTTCTAGAATTAAAATATCATAAATTTATCTGCTTCGGGGGGAATTCGTTTTTTTTTTTGTCAAAAAAAAAAAACAAAAAAATCACTTTCGAGCCGGTACGACCGCGACGCACTAAAGCAAAAGAGTTATGGTTTCGTTTCACAAAGCGGACGGGACGGGGGCTTTGTTTTTAATTGTTCTCGATGTATTTTCGGATAGGTTATAGGTGAGCATTTTTCGGGGAGTCTTGCTAAATGTGAATTTTATTTATGCCACCAAATGAAATGAAATGCTGGTACAAGAGGAGACATAACATCATGAACATGTGGGCAAATAAAAATAAAACTCCCACCAAGGTGATGCTGAGGCAGAAAGTTGTGGGCTTTGACGACTTCCAAGGGAGGCATGACATTATGTGTGTTTGCTTTGAAGATGAAGAGGCGCCTCATTTTATTTCAAATTCTTGACTTTTTTAAAGAAACTTTGAGACGCTCACTCGATTTCGTGGCTCGGCTGTGGGTACCAACCGTCAGGCCATGCATAAAATGGGGAAATGAACGCTATTTTGAAGGAAAGTGAACACTTTGCCAAAGGTACCCTCACCTACTGACAAGAATGCACCTAATTCCAGAGCGAACGCGAATCGCACGCTTTGTCTGTTCCAATCGCGCTTTGGTCGTTCCAATGACATTTCGACTCATCGTCCTGCCTAAGAGCGAACCCGCTTCGCGCGCTTTATTAGTTCAAAAGCGACTTCGACGCTTCGCCAGAGGCACCCTCTACAACTGGCAACGAAGCGTCTATTTCTTCCGTTCGAGAAGTCCTTATTTGATTATTCATCAATTTCCCTACGAGCCCTTCGGCCATTGCAAATTCGGCAACAAAACATCCACGCATTTCAAAGCGCCTCCAATCCTTGATCTTCCCTGCCACACTTTTCGGGCACTCGCCTGCATCCAATTCAATCAAATCAACATTTGCTCTGCTCCTTCCCTTGCCTTGCCTCGGCAAATCGCAATCCAAACATACCTCAGGGGGATCAGCGCGGCGTATCATTTCCGCAGCAACAAACTCTGTTGGTTCCTTCAACGGCTCCAACGGCCAGATTTAACGTTGCGCCCACCCACTCGAGTACCAATCCATTTCACTTCTCCCAACCGGAATAGATTCGCTACCCAGCACCCGTAAGTGCCATCGAGTGGATGTTTATTTGTTCAACCGATTCATAAGCCGGAAGCATTGAAATTCACAGATTTGACGTCACACTGCTAGTATGCCCGGACAAAAGTCACAAGTGTGCTTCTCAGGCAAAAAACAACAGAGGAGTGGTGGGTTCGATCGGAAGGACTTCTTCGACAGCGACTCACACCTGTGCCCCGATAAACAGCCCTCGAGAGGAAAATTCAAGAATTCTTAGCAAATATTTTCGATAAGTGGGCGTATCTCTAGGATGAAGCCGAAGGAGTGTGTAGGTGGCAGGACAACAAATCTGTCAGACATCCTTAGAGGGACCTTCATAAAAAGAAAACAACCCTCTCATCATTCGTCTTTTATCGCCTCCGTGACACTCTTCTTTTGATTACTAGATTTTATTTGCATTTCAATCGACCGTCGAAGCTAGAGCCACCGTCTTCATGATTCGCCATAAAGCCACCGCGACATCATTGCCTCGCCACTTCCCGACAAAGTGTGCACATTTATGTGCTCGTAAAAGCACTCGTAAGTCGCGGCGAGAATAGTTCGCAAATTACCACTAATTTCAATTTTTTCTCCTCCCTCCGCCCCCACCCACCCCCTCCGCTCTTTTTTTTCAGTTCCAAAGTAATTACATGTCCTTATTTGTTTTTTTCTCTGTTTTTTCTTTGCAGCGTCGCGCTTCACGTGTCACCTCGCTACGTCGTGGATCCATCTCGCAGTTGCCACAGAAATCACAAGAGATCCCATGGGATATACTTGAGCGCCTGTTGATGCCATTCCTGTTCTGTCATGCTGCCGCCATCATAATTTCGACATTCTTGCATGCTTTTGATATTTCGCATGTGTCAACGTTCGCCATATTCGTTTGGTTTGCACTGTCAACAGTGGGCGCCGTTCTCTTCTATCATTTCGTGAAGGTAAGTTCTGTTTGATTTGTCTTACATCTACAAGAGCTGTCATGTCATCCGGGCAGGCATTCTGTTTTGACAGATACCAGTGTCTTCTTGTCCATCGATTACTTAGTGGAATGGGGGCGATACGCACTTTTGTCGGGTGCTTACGCAATGGACGACAGATGCTTTCAGACAGGCACTCCGCTCTCCGCTCAGTAGACGGTGTATGCGTGGCCTAATGGTGCCGTCAATCATTGGACCGCCATGTGAGAGCGAAGTTGTTCTGTTGTCTGATTTTCAATTGTCAAGTGACGGTGACCCCCTGCTGGGTGCTAACGGGTGGCAAATTGACAAAAATTACACGTGATGGATCGAGGAAAACACCGCAACGAGAGGGTGTGTGGTGTTATGGATAGACACACGCTTCGAAAGTGTGGACGTAGACGCGTGGACAGATCGATTTTCAGTCGCCGTGCGTAAGAAGGGCTGAGTGCGAACATGAGGAGGCGGCATTTGACGCAATAGTTTTTAAGAGGATTTCGATACTTGCTCTTGAGTGTGACAGTCGTAGTCAGAAGAGATTTCGCGCCTCCACTCTAGACATAGACGCCTGACAAAATCCGAATTGGAATAGACAAAGCGCGCGCAGCGCGTTCGCTCTCGACACAGGCGGCTCTCCGGCGTTTATAAGGAAACTTTGGCGGAGCGTCGACGCTGCATTTGAACTGACAAAAGTTAAATTGAAATAGACAAAGCGCGCGAAGCGCGTTCTCTATCGACGTGAATATATCCCGCGTTCTCTCTCGACATAAATACATCCCGCGTTCTCTCTCGACATAAATATATCCCGCGTTCTCTCTCGAAATAGGTGCCTGTGCTGCATTTGTAAGCGCACTTTGCCATTTCTCCGACTTCCTCAAAAATCTGCCCTAGATGCAGCCGCACTCCTCTGCAACCTCAGCTAAGTGTCAGAGCATCCTTCGGTCATCCTATCTGCGCTGGCTCATCGAATGTTGTGCATCATTAACATTCCACAACGCATCCCGCTGCAAGGGACATCATGGTAATATTTTGGCAACACAGCAACCAATGTCCGCTCAAATGGTAACCATCTCGAATGTCAAATAAGGTCACCCCGCCTGGCGACCCTATCTCTCTCTTGCTGACCTTTGCACACACACACGCACACAC
Source organism: Eristalis intricaria (assembly GCA_964034865.1). Classification (NCBI taxonomy): domain Eukaryota; kingdom Metazoa; phylum Arthropoda; class Insecta; order Diptera; family Syrphidae; genus Eristalis; species Eristalis intricaria. The sequence continues at coordinate 1,943,498 of OZ035874.1, read as the reverse complement.
AATCCACAAACCAAGCATCGAAACCACACCAAATTCCAGCTAATCACTTGTCCACTCATACATTCCGTCTTATCGCCTCCCACCTTCGCCCAGGGAATCCGGAATCCGCCTAAGTGGTTCAAACGTCCTCGTCGTCACACCCAATAAAGCGGCATTTAGCTCGCAACAAATCCACTTCTGCGTGCCCGTCGCCGGGAGGCATTTGAATAACGAAACGATTTGAAATTAGTTCACGGACTCGCCACTTCGTTAGCACTTCTCCTAATGGGTGGGCCGGGCGACCGCGGCCGGGATGGCACACCGGCACAGCACCGGTGCCCAGTGCCATCTTCGCATCGTCCCTTGTATTGTTACAACACAAAATCCGGCCGAAAACTCAATCAGAGATAGAAATCAGAGGACCATGCCACTCTGTCAGAGGGTGGTGGCTGGGTGGGGATGGGACTCACTGTACACCCCGCCATGCCGTCATGCCGCAAACTATACAACAGTCACGGAATCTTTAACTGCCCAGCTTTGGGAATTAAAACAAACACAGCACATCCGACTCCACCCTGTGGTTTATCTTCCAAGTCTCTCTTGCTCTCTCTCTCTCTCGTCCTCTCTCGCGGGCGAGAGGAGGGATGTGAAACTCGAGAGGCGAAATATGGCAAATCCAACATCTTCCACTTGGGATTTGAGTGGGTGGTGGTTGGGCTGACTGGCGAGCATCCACACGGCGATGGGGTTCTAAAAATAGATACAAAGACCCGATTCAGGAAGAAAGTGCCTTATACACCATCGTCACCCCCCCACAGCCACCGTCAGCAGCACCATCACCAACGCCATCGCCGCGCCGTCACCTACACACGGCCTGGTTGTTTGCGTATCCTTGGCAGAAGGTTAGGAATACAGTCGTAGATCTACATCACACCTATGGCTCTGTTTTGTTGCCGTTGTTGCCTCCTTGGCTTACACGAGAATAAGCGGGCCTCTGCGACCATTCCTTGCTGTCTCTCTGTGTGTGTTGGGCGGGGGGAGGGGAGATTGAGGGCAAATCGGGAGAGAAGGATTGGGTGGAATTTTGATTATTCCGCACACGTCGTGGCCTTACCAAGCGGGACGTGATGTTCTTATGTGCGAGGCGTAATGTATTTAGCTGGATTGCTGATATCATGTACTTTTCGCTCCGACTGGTGTGTATGCACGTTTGTGCTGCGCGCCAGTATGAGGGAGTGTCCCTGGAGAATGTATAAATGAAATTTTCCATCGGCCTTGTAGGCATCGGGAACAATAGTAATTTCCTGCGACAGCCCTAGGTGGTGGTGGTCTATTTTTGGGAAATGCATTCCTTTAGTGATTCCCATTCCCCGTGGAGGAACACCCACGCGCAACGCTTCACCACCGAAAGTGGGTAATGAAATGCAAAACTAAATGTAAAGAGACCGCGGCTGACATCGGTGGTGGCTGGGCTGGCAGTAGCTTCTAATTAAGAGACGAATTTGAATACGACCCGGGGTGGCTTCCAAAAACTTTGGAATACCATTATGCAAATGATAAGAGGGCAGTGCGCGACGTCAGAGACGATAGTTGAGTTCAAGGCGCGCTTTTGTTCGGTTTAATTAGGTGCCTTGTGAGCATCGCTTTGTCTGCGCGTTCATGTCCAGCTAAACACACACACACACGCAGCAGCATCGGCAGCAGCAGCAAAAGAAGAAGAAGAAGAAAAAAATGACATTCACCGACCTCGGTCGCCCTCGCTCTGGACGAGATGCAGCCAATTTGCAAGCACAAGGGTTTGCTATGACTGTAGTTGTTCTTTTGCGAAACGTGTACGCCCCGTGGCACAGAAGGGTGTACAACCACCTTCACCACCGTGGGTGCTTACAACGTTTTCAAGAAACTCCAACTTTCAAGGTTGAACGTCGCGGCTCCTCGGTGTGCACGCGTCTCCCCCGCGAATGCCACCATTATGCACTTATGAACTTAAGAAGCCACAAACTCTTGAGGAGCACCTGCACCGGGGCACACACCGAAATCCTTACACACGCAGGTGGGGAGCAGTACATCTCTTTCCCTCTCCCTGCCCCTTTCACATGCCCTGCATGCGTGATGATCGTAGTCGGACCCATTAATCTCAGGCACCCCTGTAGAATGCATCTCATCCATATCAGTCTCGTGTGAGGGGTGGGATGGTGGAGAGGGGATGTAAGAAATAGTTCAAGAGATGGTCGTGTTCCTTGCTTTTCACGAAAATCCACTCGAAGTGACGTAAAAAAGAATCACTGTGCCACAATCCTGCTGACAGTTTGCTTACAGCGCGACGTGGTTGATATAAATAAGGACGACGGAGAGAGGGAGAGAAGAAAGCAGAAAAAACTGCTAAACTAGCTTTTTCTGTGTGGCTACTCTCCGAGACAAGGACAGGACAGAAGCTGGAAGATGGGACCAGTGCCAAGGGAAGCAGGCAGAGCAGGCATGCAAGCGATGTGAATACGAAAGTGGGATCATTCTGATGGAACTTGATATTGTTGGGATTTAACTTTCAAGTGATGCCACTTACTTATCGTTCAGTGTTCCAACCGCTTCAGCAGGAGCTGCTCTCATCGATATGACGAGAAAGAGAGAGAGAGGAAGAGCCACTGACTGACTGTGGCTGATGATGATGACGATAATGATGACGGAACGACGTTGTGATGATGGAGTCAGGAAGTTACTTCATCAGTAGATTGTCACGCAGGGCAGAGTTGATTAGCCCTTGAAATCGAGGTTAAGTCAGGAGAGAGAGAAAAAGAGAGAGAGTTTGGGAGATGGGGAGAAAATTGCCAAGGGACGTGATGTTGCAAGCGTTGGAGCTTCAGTCACGAGGAGACTGAGGAGGCCACCCGCCTAGCCTTATGCAACAACAATCGGTGTCATCTTCCCAGGTGCTGAAGGAGCCATTTCGAAAGAAACTAGTTCGGATGGGCCCTGTAATCGACTCGATTATAGTCTAATTGGTTAGCGTCAGTCTAGAGGAGGAGGAGAATGCGGCGGCACGTCTCACCTGGCTTGTGTACTGAAGCTATCCGACTAGCATTATGCAACAAAGCTGCGTCCAACGTCGCGACTTTACAAGGACCAGAAATACCTACCTAGTCAAATCTCAGCCGACCACACCACACATACCACCATTTCCCATTCAAAGTCAACCACCCTCAACCCAGTTCCGTCAGCCATTTGACGTCAAAGAACAAACTCCACGCCTTCGCAGCAGAGAAGCAAAAAAAAAAAAACCCATCCAATTCCACGAGACACACGTGGGAAATTGGCCTAGTTCCCTCTCACAGCCCACAGCCAAGACAAGTTCAATAGACGCCGAATGACGGCATTAATTCCTAGATTAATGACATCCTCCTGTGTGCCCATTTTTTTCTTTCCTTTCTACCTCCGTCAGGTCAACATTCCACCAGCACACAAGAGGACACAGACACGGGAAGAGACTGTGTGTAATCACTTCCTGCTTGTGAAGTTAATTTCCATCAGTCCGAACAAAGGAGGCGGCGGCGGCAGTGTCACCTCAAGCAAATGGCCAATAAATTAATTTCGCTAAGCACGCAAAATCCACAACCTCGTCGAGGACTTGACACTTCGAGGTGATGCAACAAGTCAATTCAACCTCAGCTACGCCACCTCCGTCAACGCCACCTTATCATCGACCAGGGACTGTGCAGCAAACGCGAGGAATGTGTCACCGCATCCTGCAGAGCAACCTGCAACTAGCTGCATGAATTTCATTTAATTTAATCCCTTAACCTAATCGCTTCAAGACACCTATTAAACGCTCTCCGCAATCGCTTGTCAAGAGCTCTTTGTTCTTCGCAACCGAACCATCTTCTCCTCCGACGACGGTGAGGACTTCGAGGACGACGCCAGATACACAGAGACACCGAGACACCAAGAGAAAGTGGGCGACCGGTGAGGAATTGAATTGTCATCTGGTGGCGCTCTGGGGAAACGATTCTAATACATGTATTTAAGGTGATGATATCCGACTGAGGGATACGAATCGATTTTCACTTTCTTTAGGCATGTCTAAGCCTTTTGCTCCTTTTGTTCGACGACGTACATGGATGGGGAACTCGGCTAGTGGGGGACTCGGCAGTCGGCAGTCGGCAGTCGGCTGGCCTGGTGAATGGGGGATTATATCGCTTCGAGGCTGTTGTCCTTTCGGTTAACTCATTGTTCTCTCGGTTTACTCGCCTTCCCCGAAAGGAAGCTCTTAAGGCGGTTTCGGTTGGCAAAGCACCTCTTAAGAGATTATCGTCACAAATTAGTCGGACATTGTGGTGGCCCGATAAGCGGCCCGGCGCAGTTTGACAAACTCTTCCAAATCGGAATCTCTGTTGTTGGCGCTTTTAACTGAAGATTATCTTGGAGACTGAACAATAGCGTCAGCAGGAGCGGCCGAGGAGGGGGAGCATGTGGTGGATTGGATTTGTGGGCGCTGGGCGAAGCAGGTTATGGCCATTTGTGAAGATTTATAAATTCGACTGGAAAATGTCAGGATTTGGACAATTCCTTTTGGCTTCTTGTGGAGGGGGTCGAGTGTAAATCATGTGGGCTGTTGGATGTGTTGAGAGTGAAGACGGGGATCAGAGATGAGTGTGAAAGGAGGGAGGTTGGGGAGGGGGGGGGGGGGAGGGTGATTGGGGGCGATTTTTGAGTACGACAAGAGAGCTTAGACAGGAATCACGGCAGACTGTGAACAGAGGGAACGACCAGAATGATCTCAAGTTCGTCTCCATGGCCGACTGGACTCGACTTCTTCCCCAAAATCTCTGCTATAAGCTCCCTCTTGGAGTGGGACATTTTTGAGGATTTTGAGAAATCACTAGGGACTACTGGAAGTGGAAGGGAATGTCCCTGATTGTCTCTACATTCCACAGGACCCAACCTCTGTCCATTAAGCTGCCCTCGAGCTGCGAGTTTCTGGGCGATTAAATCGTTCAAAGTTTGGACAGGAATCAGGGCCAACTGTGAACAGCAACAGGGAACGGCCAGATTGGCATGACTTCTGCGGCAACTAAGCTCCCTCTGTGAGCAGGGTTGTCGGCTTTTTTGGGCGGTTTTTGGGAACAATTGTGGACCCCACTTCCCTGCCAACGGTTTCTGGAGGAGAAGATTCAACCACGAACTGTGCGAGCTGTACAGCGACATGAGTCTAGTCAGGCGTCTTCGGATCCAACGCCTAAGATGGCTAGGCCATGTAGAGCATATGGACAACTCAGCTCCGGCCCGAAGAGTCTTCGACTCCGAACCCGTGAGACAACGCAACAGAGAACGCCCGCGTTTAAGGCGGCGCACCCAGGTGGAGAAGTACCTCAACCAGCTTGGTGTACGACACTGGAGACAGATAGCCTGAGACCGTGCTAGTTGGAGAGGCTTGTTGGTTGAGGTTCAGGTCCACTCCGGACTTTAGCGCCAAATAAAGAATAAGCAGAAGAAGCCCTCATCTGCACAGCCCCTCTGGGAGTGGGTGACGATTTTTCGGGTGATTCTTGATGATTACGGACTGGAACTGCACTCCATCACCCACAAAAAGTCCCTCTGCCCACCAACCCCCTTCCCCACGACAAGTACAATCCTCAAAACCATCCCCTCTCAAAAAACCGACACATCCATCAAAATTCTATTCAAATTTCAAAAGAGGTCGAGGCGAAGGCCGTCTTTTTTCTATTTCCGTCCACCACCACGGCCAATCGCTGCTGGGGCCCACGATGCAGATCCGACAAACGACACGATTACCGCCTCCACGGATACCCGAGAACTTAAATACCTAAAGTGTAATGGTTCTTCTTTTTTTTTGGTGACGTCCCTCGTTTGACTATTTATACACACCAAGACCAAGCTGTTGCTGTGACCGACACCACCGTCGAAGTTCATGTTACACAACAGCTGACCATCAGCCCCCCTACCCTTCCTCTCGACAGACACACTCGGAAAGTTCTTAATTGGAACTCTCTGGCTGATTAATAGCTTCCTAGTCGTCGTCGAACGACGAACACCAGAACACCAGAACACCAGAACACAAGAACACCACCCAGAACCCGGCATTAATAATGAAGATTTGTCGACAAGGCTGCACAGTCCGGCAGAGCAGCTACCTGTGGCCAGTCTCCACTGGGTGGACGGCGTGGCGGCCTGGCGCATGGGTTTCACTTTCGGCTTGACCTTTCCAAATACGCACACCCGCAGTCCAATAAGTTTTATCCCTCATTTTTAGCTGCCAAAGTTTATTAATGGTTCGAAGGGGAGAAAACACAGAAAAGTCTTTTACCCAGACGAACTAATTAAAGCTGTCACTGCGGCACACAGCCCCCCCGGCCTTGCAATCGACTACGCAGTTTCTTGGCAATAACTTGGCTGTCTTTGTACACTAGACACTGCGTGCGTCTGCCGGCCCACCACAGAGATAGCAAACGAGGGTACAATTACACGATGTGCCACCCAACTGTTGGTAGGTCAAATGCTGACATCCACGCAATGGCTCTCACCGTTCGAAACCGTTCAATTGGTAAATTGGTCTTTGATTGGCGGACGTAATCGCCCCCCCACACCCAAGGTCTCCTCGTTTTTTATTTTCTTTAGACTAACGTCGGTTTTCTGTCTCTCTTTGAAGGTTTCTGCATCGGGCAAGGGTGTCCTGATAACCGGATGTGAAGCGCCAATCGCCTGGTATTTGGCCAAGAAGCTCGATGATTTGGGATTCACCGTCTATGCTGGATTCAATGTACCGGTTGAGGACTGCGAAGAGGCGAAAATACTGAAGGAAGAAACCTCGGGACGAATGAAGACCATTCACGTGGATGTGTCGTCTGAGAAAACCGTAAGTCTGAACCAATCACCCAGCATCCACTGGCTCATCGAATACCACAACCTTTTGCTTAGCTTTTGGAAGCTTGCCTATTCATCACTGAACACCTCCCCTATGGAGCAACTGGACTGTGGGCAGTTATTCACTGCGCTCATTGGATTGCTTTTGGTGAGCTTGAGTGGATTCCGTTTGCAGTGCTTCGTAAATCTTTGGATCTTAACCTACTGGGTAAGAGATGTCGCTGGTCTCTCTTTGAAAGTGACTTCGAATGAATTGGTTTGGTTTTTTTTTTGTTTGTTTTCCAGGAGCTGCACGACTCTCACAAATCATGCTGCCCCTCATCCGACGCTCTAATGGACGTATTGTATTTTTGACATCCGGTAAGTAGCCGCCTACTTCGTATCTCGTCCCAGCCTTTGCTTTGATTTTAATTAAAAGTCAAGTCTGACGTGTGGAGGCGCAGGACTTTGTTTTTTTTCCATTTTTCTTCATCCTCGCCATTTTTGCAGGACTCAACAAGGTGCCATCGCCCGTTCGTGGTGTTCAGTGCGCGACTCAGGCTGCCGTGGAAACTTTTGCCGCCTGCATGCGTCAGGAGATGCGCCCGCGTGGCGTTGACGTTGCCGTCGTTGCAGCTGGGGAGTTCTCGCCCGGCAACGCCTGGCTTAATGACACCGAACTAAGGGATCAGGTATGTACTCAGCCACCTGCTGTGCGGGGTTATTTGCTGTGATTTGTTATTTTAATAATGCTTCGCGCCACATTATTAGCTGGCACGTTGGGGGAGGGAGGAATGGAAATGAAAACAAGGACACAGCAGCCTTGAACACATTCTCTCCCGCACACACACGGAACCGGAGTTTGAAATATTGCTGAGCAGGGTGCCTCCGTCGTCAGGAGTCTTTAGTTGCCTGTCATCTCTTGTAATCCGAATTTATTGATCGTAGATTCTTATGAATTTAATTGTGGTGTTAGCTGATAATGGGCGAGGATTTCAAGGCTAACGATGGCTGGGGGAAGTGCATTTTTTTTTCAGAGACTCGAATGATGTGGCGTTTGTGTGTGCATAGCAGTGTGACTGTGTACATCTTTGGATGGTAAGGTGTGCCAGGGGGGACCGGGATAGAAAGGTTGGAGTTCAACCTTGGTGTGTTGGTCTTGTGGATAGCTTGGTTCTGAGTTGGGCAGACTCTATGGAAGGCAGTGGTGATTAGATTTGACCCCAAAAGGGCATGTTGTTCAATCGTGCACCTGCTTACTGTGTTTGTGTCTGTCTCTGTTTTCCAATTTCATGCGAATCCCATCCGCCTTTGCACAAACACCCAAAGAGCCCATGTCCTTTGCCAGAGTATAGGGAAGTCCTTCAAGCAGCATGTCCCATCAGCTGTCCAAGACTCAGGTCTCCACAAACATCCAGACCTACAGCCTATTCTAGGAAACAAACAATCAAGTTCCACACAGCTTATAGCCCGAAGTGGACCTGGATCTCATCCAACATGTCTCCTCCAGCCCTTCCAATCTGTCTCCAGATTCGCACACCAAGCTGGCTAAGGCTCTCCTTGATTTGTGTGCGCCACCTTTTACGTGCCCGTCCTCTGCTGCGTGTCCCACAGGCTTAGAGTCGAAGATTCTTGGAAGCTAACGCTCTACATTGCCTAGTCAAGGTGGAAGAGTCTATTCTAAAGTATTCTCTTCCAGCCAGTTTCCTGAATCTGAGAACGAGAGATGGTTCTAGTGACTTCATTTCTTCCTCTGATAGTTTGTCCTTTCCCAGATATCTTCGTGTACTGTGGTCTAGTCCCTCACGGAATCTCCTAGTACTTGTTCTGCAATTTCCTTGCATACTCCAGGTTTCCTTAGATGCTCCCTGAGTCTGCAGTGTCTTATTAAGAAGCCTCTCATGCCTGTCATACCTCTTTCGGTTATATTGACTCTTATATCTCTCTTATATTGACTTGTTTCATGTTCCTGCCCGGCTCCTTCTTTCTAGTTCCCTGAATCCAATCATGGTTCAAGACCTGTGAAGGGTTCCGATGCTCCCTTTCCTGCCCGGGAGTCGGCCATTCCATTCCTTTTCATCCCTGTACAGGCATGATCAGCTCCCTCGCTTCTAGTCTAGTGCCGAGATAATGGCACGACTGTCCGACGTCATTGCTATGTCGCAGTACAGTGTGGTTCCTGTCAAGATTGTCGTCGGCGCATAGGCCAAGTTTAAGGTCTTTGGCGAAAGAGTAATGGTCCGTCATTCCGCCGACAAGTCGTCTGCAGACTTTTCTGTCAAGGGATAACAAGAATGTCGTTGGGGAGCATGCGCTTTTCTTTTTCTATCCTAGAGAGTCTTACCACCTCGGATTGTGTTCTAGAGAGGCCCAACCAACGATGGAAGCCCTATTCAAGGACCCAGCGAAGGGAAGAGAGATACTGAGAATGTCTCCTTTGATCGTTGTCTAGCAAGTTCATCATTTTGGAAACCACACAAGTCTTAGTGAATATTGACTGCCGATAATATTCAGAGAAAACTACCGTTCCTGAACTATCCTGGAAGTGGTTAAAGGATTGAGCAAGTCGCTACAAAGACAAATTCCTCTCCCCTTTCACCTGTTCTTCACATTAAATAGTTCGTGGCCATTATGATTGCATATGTTTCAGCGCAAATTTAACTAAAGAGGTGTGGAGTCTTAGGTTGTCGCCCTCCACGGAGGCGTCAGCGACGGACCCTTCATTGGTCTTGAAGCCATCCGCAAAGACTCGACTACATTCCTTTCCTGGCTCAAATCTTAGACAGAGTTAGGAAAAGTTGACTTTGTATGCACGTTGCAACTAAAGTACTGGTGTCAGTATGAAAGAATGGTGGCTTTTTGAATGGTGTCCTTGTCTTTTTTTATCCCTTTCTCATGATCTTTTGCACGTTCTGCAATGACTGGATGCAAGGGCAATACCGCCTCCAAGGCGACAGTTGGGCAAGGCCCCTGTAATACAGAGACATAGCCTACCTTTGAACATTGTTCAGTTTGTTCTCGGGGGGAATGAGATTGGTTCCCTCCTATTTCACCGCAGGCAATTCTACGTCTACCAAAGGCTACATTCACCCGCCTTAGAATACTTAGACTGGATCCCCCAGGAATTGCCCGCCAAGCTTCGATAAACCATTAGAGCACGCGTCGCTTTCCTTGGGTATTTCTTCTGTTCGAGAAGTTTGTTGTCTAGATATTTCTTAACCTCGTTAATTGGAGCCAGAGGCGTGTCCCACAGATAAACCATTAGAGCACGCGTCGCTTTCCTTGGGTATTTCTTCTGTTCGAGAAGTTTGTTGTCTAGATATTTCTTAACCTCGTTAATTGGAGCCAGAGGCGTGTCCCACAGACTTATTGGTTTTAGTCCTTCCTTGAAAAGGGTTCTGTGGTGGGTTTTTGTCTTTAGGCTATGTCCTGTTCCAGAACATGAGCAATCAGTCTTTCAAGTTCCCTGCAAGTCCTAGCTACGTTTCCACGAACAGCCAAAGTCATTTCGAATGCTCCCGACTCATCTGTTAAACTAAATTAAATGTCAAAGCCTCCCTGTCTTAACTGGGATTACAGTAGCGACACCAAGCCCACTCCGTGGCCAGTCTCCATCCCCATTCAACTTGACATTCATCTAGGAAGTTGCCTCGCCCTTGTCTTAGTCTATAAACGTCTCAAAGGTCATCGCAAGGACCCAGTCTGCTCCTGTTCAAATGTCAAATGTCACCATGGACCCAAATCTATTTGCAAATTTTGACGATAAGCCAACACATACTCAGCGGCGGCGCGGCGTAGGTGAAAAACACAGAAAGTCAAATTCATTGTCCACGTGATGGCAATGAATGATTGCATGATAGCCCCCATCTCGGCTGCACCCTCGTCAAAATGGCTTTACTTGACTCCGGCAATGTCAAGCCACCACCACCACCATCTCTTGCCAGTGTACTCACTTTGTACCGAAGCGAGAGGTGACACGACTCGTTTGCTATTCCATGTCAAGGTGGATGCTGCTATTTCGATTGAACAAATAACGTTCCATTTTTATGCTCAATGTCGTTGCCCCTCACACAGAGGTGCACGCAAACGCCACGCCATCCAGGGTTGGCTTGTTGTGTCACAGTCTCTCTTAAGGATTAGAGCGCAAACTGGAAACATTCTTTCGTTTAAATATTTGATGTGAGGCTATAAAAAGGAAGGCACACACACACACACACACACGAGATATCGCAACCACGAACGTCATTAAAGATTCAAACCATTTCACTTACTCACTTTGTCATCCCACCCGAGTCGCGCGGTAACCTCTCCTAAGTGACACCTGATGCTCGCCGATGGCAGTGAGCAGGTGAAGAGTGGAGCTGCACTGCCTTGAACGGGGATCATGGCTACGTGCATGCTGCAACGACACTCGGAGGCGCGGCTCCTCCCTCAACTCCTTCCCGGGAGGGAATAACAAAAGAGAACTAAGTTTGTTGTGTTTGTGCTGTTTTCTTGTGGCACTTTATGACTTTTTAACAAGGAATGGTGTGCAGTCTGTCCCCCCGTCGCCCACTTTTATGAACTACTCCGGCGGTTGCGAGTTTACGATGTGGTTCTTCGACGGTCCCATCGTTTGAACGGGCGAATGACTCGCCGGTCCAAGGACGTTTTTGGGGAACAGCAGAGCCTCCTTAATTGGATTGTGTTCAGTCAGAGAATGGAGTGATTGCCGGCCGCGAACGGCCCCGAAATGGAGCACATCTTGTTACCCGAAAGTAATTACGACTTGCTTTGCATAATTATAAGCGTTTTGAAGTGCTTCCCTGGCGGCGTTGCGGCGGAGGGTTGTTCTGCGAGGTCATGGTCGCGTTTAGGTGTGCCACCTGATCCATTAAGGGCGTCCCCTCCAAAAAAAATCACATAACAATAATCGACTGCCTGTCATCGGTGAACGGAAATGGAATTGAATCGAATCGAGGCACGTGATTGATGAGCTTCGACACAACAATACACAGCGACTCAGCAAATATTGCGCGTCTGATTACGCTTAGCCACTGCAACGATAAATCACGGATTCCATTCAAATCGATTTGTTTACTGAATGGAATGCCTGTTGGCGGTGGGAAACAAAAATTGGAGTCACATCACATGCGCCATGCGGTGGACTACCTGCCTCCTGTCTCCTTCTTTCTGCCTCCCTCGTGATTCAGGAAATGATAAATCGGAGTAATCAGCGACTGTTTCGCCCTTTTCATCGCCCGCACGGTTATTCATGATGTGCTCCAATTTTTGGGCGCAAAGAAGACACCACCAGGGAAACAGAAAGGTAAACAGTAGTGATTTGTCTGTCGTTACGCATCATAAGTCAGTCGCCCGACCACCATCGGCAAACACATCCCTTTGGTCCAGTGGTCCAGCCGATTAGGGGCATCGTTTCGTTTACACAAGTTCGTGGTCGTGGAACGTTCCAATTTCGTCTGAGGTCCAGAGCAAACAGAAATCCAAATTGAATTTACCCCCAGCAGCCTGCGGGGTTGGAGGTGGTCAAGACATGCACGCTATCGCCCGTCGTGTCGCAATCAGCCGTTAAATTTGAAAGTAATTCCATTTCGTGTGCGCCGGCCCATCCAGAGAAATTAAATGTTGGTCAAAAAGGCAAAAGGTTGTGCTGGCATTCCGTGACTGGGCGGCTGGATTCTGCCTGGCCACAGGCGCGGCGGCGGTGTTGGCAAACTTTGCCGAAATAAAAAGGAAAAAAACTCGTGGACGGTGATTATCCCTCGTGTTGCCTGGTCTTCCTCTCAGCATCCCTGTGGCTGGCAGGTGGTGCTGTCGAAGCTAATAAAGCGACGAAGAAGAAGAGGGCGAAAACATCTTAAAGACGAAATTAATCGATTTGACACGCCATTGTCGTTGTTGTCGTCGTCATCATGGTCGTCGTGTTCCTCGCGTGCGTCGTCGTCGTCCTCGTCCTCGTCATCCTCGCGTTCGTGGTCCGCATCTTCATCCTCGTCGTCGTCGTCCTCCTCGTCGTCGTTCCCGCTCCTTCGTCTTCGTCATCCCTGTCGTTGCCGTCTTCCTCGCGTGCGTCGTCCTAGTCCGCCTCGTCATCCTCGTCCTCGTCGTCATTGTCGTCCCCGCGTGCTTCGTCGTCGTCGTCCCCGCGTGCTTCATCTTAGTCGTCCTCGTCCGCCTCGTCGTCCTCTTCGTCGTCGACTTCCTCGCGTGCATCGTCATCGTCGTCCACATCGTCGTGCTTGTCTTCGATCCCGCGTGCGTCGTCGTCGTCGTCCCTGCGTACGTCGTCCTCCTCTTCCGTCCGCATCCTCGTCGTTGCCGTCGTCCTTCTCGTCGTCGTGGTCCCTTGTCTTCTTCCTTCGCGACTCTCCCGACAAATAAGGTTGGCGTGGAATAAATAGTTAATTAAAGGAGATGAAGGCGTCACGTCATTACACGATTGCAACCACCTAATTGACGTGATTTGATATTTTTCTAATGATTTCTGTCACTGTGTCTCCCTTGTGTGACATCTTTTCGATTTCCTGTAACCACCACCACTCATCCATTAACGCTCTCATTTGGCACTGGCTTCAGAGGAGGAGGTGTCTCTGTGACAACGCCGCTACTGCGAAAATAATAGATTTTTAATTGCATCATGCTGCCAGTGACAGGTGTTTATTAGAAAAACAACCAACCGCATCATTTTCCGAAAGAGTGAGTTTATAAAACAAACTACGAACTATTGAAGCGCGGGGGGGAGTAGGAGAGATCGATGTCACTGGCTGTGTACATGACAGGGCATGTGGGCTACCCTTGGACATGGCTTTGGTAAGCACACGAGTGTTGCTGTGAACAGTATACGATCGAGTTCCAGATATCATTGGATCGATGTGGTTGAGCCAGGACTTTCCCTTCCATCCCTTGTGGAATTTCTGCTTAGAATCGTCTTGCGTCCCCGCGATCTTCGTTCACTTGTCTTGTCTTCTCAAAGTAGGAGACATCTGACGGGAGCATTGACATTCATTGTTTCGATGTGACCTAGTTTTTCTGATAGGAAGCTTTTACAATCCACATCGTCTTGTCCTTGTTCTTCCGCTTGGCATGAGACTTCTTCTTCTGACGACGCTACAGTTCGGGATGGTCTAGGGCTTCAACCAACAAGCATCTCCTTTTGCCTCACATTACGCTTGCCTTGGCTGATGTCCTTCTCCACTTGTGTGTTCCATGGGGTTCGTAAGTGAGCCCTCTCTTGTGTTGTCCCACTGAGTAGGAGACTTTCCTGGCTGGAGCCGTGTCCATTGCCTAGGCGATGAATTCGTTGACGTCTGCCTACATTCATGGCGCTGTATAGCCCACACGCCAACAGGACCAATGATTGAACGCAGAACATCTAAACTCCCGAATTAGCCAACTCCACCTCACACTCGTAAAGCTCCTCCCATCTCTGCCGGCACAGTCGTCCGTCGCTGGCGCAGGAGATGTCCATGGCCATAGGATACTGGGCATGATGCGTGGACTGTATCCAGCTGCCAGACGACCAATGCCGAGGATAAATCAGGCACAAGGCCCACTCATGTGGCTCTAGTCATCGGTAGTGGGTTTGGTGTATGTGTTCGCCCTCATTCGCCGCAATTCAATGGCTCATTAATATTTCGTCAGACTGGAGCGCAAAGTCAAAGTGGTCCGCTTATACCAGCAAGTGTACGTACTCTTGGAAGATCAGGGATTTTGTGGGGGGAAGGTTTACCACGATCCTCACAAGAATTATGTTGAAACAGTCACATGATGATGCGTCGCCTACGGGTCCTGACATGCTCCGGTCAGGAGAGGACTCCCTCATCGACTGGAGTTCAAAATCATGCCCTCCTGATGGGGAATGCTGATGGAGTGCTGAATGCCTCACAAGATCGAATGCCTTTCCTTAAGCCTGACTGTCTCATGAACGGATCATGTTCAGTGGGTTGACGGGGCGGGGCCGCGCCACACTGAGGTCCTATTGGACCCATTGTGATGGATCCTATACTTCTCGAGAGTCTTCCAGCTGCTGGGAGTTTGCGAAAGACTTCATCAATCTGAAAGTCGTTAGTGCCTTGACTGTTATTCCCTCGTTCCTCAAAAATTTGTTCAAGCACCATTTATGAATCCAGACTGTGCGTCGAGCCACATACCCAACGGTCAGGAGAGAGTCCATTGCTCTGCTTCCCCGCGCTCCCCTTCAGTCTGTCTTCGTAGGAATGTCGAAAATTCACTTGTCACACGTTCCGAGCTCACTTCAAAGTTGTCACGGTGGCGTGAAAATACAACTGTCTGCCTAATCACTTGTAAGGACATTTTGAACACAATTCTGACCCTTTACACCACAGTGACAGGTTGCCTGAGGTAGTCTGAATGCATCCGCATGATGCTGTTGCATTCTGTTCTCGTCGGTTGCCCTTCGTGGGCTCTGGCAATCTCCGGTGCCCTCAAGCAAATCTCCTCTTTGCTGTCCAGTGCAGTTTACATTGGTCTGTGCTGTGAATCTCTTTGTTGCCCCACTGGATGTCCTCACATTCTAAGCCCACTTAAGGATCCCCTCCTGCCCTCATCACCAGCGTCGAACATTCGAAAATGTCATAAAATCGTTTTGACATTCGATCAAAATGAATTCGACATAACCTCAGTCGTTCGGCGTAAGCACTTTCCCTAATTAATGCGCCACGTTTTCGCCGATTTTCGCTCAAAAGAGGGAACCAATCAATCAAATCCGCCCCCCAATCGTAAATGGCATCCATCCATCCCCCGCCGCCGCCGCCGCCTGGGAAATGTCAAAGACTTTACAACGCGCGAAGTTGGTCCTTTGTCCCTAAACGCAAACACAGAGAGAGCGAGAGAGAGAGAGACGACTGTGGCATTGAACCATGTAATTTGGTGTAAACACACACACACACTGACTGAGTGACTGTCTGTCTGTCGAAGGGCAAAGTTCAAGGACTCGGACGAGAAGACCCCCCCCCCCCCCCCTCCGCCGACGAATGCTAGCAAAACGTCTGAGCACGTCCTCCGCCCCAAGACAAAGTTTTTCCCTCCTCTCGAAGGACACTCGCACACTCACACACACGCCACTGCTATCAGTGTACATCATTGCTTTTTGATCTGCTCCCGTTTGTAGGATAATGCCAACTGAAAATCTGTGAAATGGCGCTCAGGACTAAACTCAAGTCAATTTGAATCCTTTGCGTATGCCTGACTGTGCGGCGAGCCACTTGACGCAATGTCGGGAGAGAGTTCGTTTCATTGCTAACCCGCTGCTCTGCCTTGCCGCACGCTCTCCGTCATTCGGTGTCTGTCCCTGCTTTGTTGTGGGTGCTGCCTGGGGCGGGGTGATTCTGGAGAAATAAAGATTTCTTGGATTATCGAAGCCAATTATAGGGACGACGACGCTGGCAGGGGTTCGCTTTATTTTTTTTTTTTATTGAAACATCTTCTTTTGGCTTTGGGGCGTTGGCGGCGGCTTACGTTTTGAATAATGTTCCTCGATTTGATTGGTCTTTGGAGGGAATTGGGACTGTTTTTGCAGTTAATGACGACTCTGAGGGGTTGTTCCTCGTGTAAAATGGGAGCAACGGGGGGATAGATGGAGGTAGGTGGAAGTGGTGAATTCCCTTAAGAATTAAGCAAACACACAGAATGCACAGAATGTTGTAAATGCCAGCATCCATCTCTAAGTTCCTCGGAAGTCGTCTTCAATTCAGTTTCAGTTTCCAAAAACGATGCCATGCTCATCCTCCGCATCCTCGAAACACAGAGAGAGAGAGAGAGAGAGAGAGAAAGACAAGCAAACGGAACAAAGTCTCCTCAAGATGTGGTGTGGTGTTATTTCGAAGAACAAAGCGGAACCCCGGGAGGCAACGAAATGGTTTTCATTGTCAATGTCTTCATTCTTTCATCCGAAAAATTCACCAAATCCCTGCCATCCATGCCCTAATCCAGCTCCTCCGCCACCCACCACTCATCCGCCTTGGTTGTCTCTAGAAAAAACCGCATTGAAACGAACGTTTCCAAGCATTTTAACAATTCCCCTGCGGCTGCACGAGTTCCACTTCCCTCCCCCTCCGCCCCAACCGCATTGAAACACTTTGAGCAAAATGCAACGAGGACATGAGAGTGAGAGGAGAGGAGCTCCTACCTGGGTCCTTCTGCACCTGCTCCACCTCCTGCCCATCCGCCCATTAGATCCGTCATCGTGTCTATTGTTTGCCCATCGCACACTGCGGAAAAGCCTCCTTGTCGTCCCGCTTGAAGTGTGCCTCGTCCTTTGCTTCATGTGCTCGTAGTCATAATTAGATGGTGACTCCGGCGACACACTGAGACAGGTGTACCTAAGGATCGCTGCCTAGTTATGTGCTTCAACTGGAATTTTTCTATGACGGTGTGGATTGTGGATTGTGGAATCGACTTAATGCAGTTGCTTTGTTAATAAAGCGGAAAGGAGGACATTTTTCCGTTTCCCTCTTCGCACACTTCCACGATGTGGATGGCAGCACTTTTATAATTTACGACAATCACGGGTTAAGTGCAGCTGAGGATGGATGGAGTAGGAGAAGAACGAAGAGAAAGATAATTTGGTTTTGAGGCAAGCAAAAAATATTTGACTGCACACCGAGTTTAACTCTCGGCCTAGATTCGGCTTGCTGGCTCTGTGTGGTGTCCTTGACGTGAGAAAACAGCTTCTGGCTAAGCACTTGTTGGGTCAACAGTAAAAATCATCGCCTCTTGCTTCCCCTTGCTCAATGTGCGCCTATGCTGTGTGATTTCAATTAAACCGACCCAGAGTGCGGGAGGATAATTGAATTCTACTTGTTTGTTTGTTTTTAATTTGTATCTCCATCCCACGCAGGCCAAGGAAATGTGGGAGCAATTATCTGATGAACAGAAGAAGATCTACGGCGAGGACTACTACGAGGCTGCGATGTCGTCCATCGACAAGTACAACAAAGAGGTAAGCCAACCCACCAGCCATCCATCCATGTCCAGCCAACACCTCTGTATTTCGTTTTTTCTTCCCTTTCTAGGCATCCGATATTCAACCAGCATTGCGTGTCCTTATTGACGCTGTTACACGCACCTTCCCGATGGCACGTTACACTCCAGTTACCGGTTCCGAGAAGATTCAGATATTCATGGCTGAACACTTGCCCGCTGGACTGTATGAGGCATTGTACGCAAGGAAGTAGATAGACTGGGAGGCGCGATCTATCTCTCTCTGTCTCTTTCTCACTCTCTCTCTCTGAACCTCAATCTGGTGGCGATTATTTTGTAATTTTTTGCACTTAGTGAAGAACGCATTTGTACTTAATTTTAATGAAACAACACACACACACACATAGACACACACGCACACTACAATTGAGAAAGAACACACATTTTATTTTTTAGTTACGAACACGTTGTCCTGTCGAGTGGCAATTTTATTTTTAGTGAATTATTCTTTCTTTTTGAGTTGAACTCGTTATTTTGTATATTTACCAAACAATTAATGTGCATATCTGTTATCCAGTAAATAAAGGAACGTCTTAAACCGGCTCACTCTCTCTCCGAGCGGCGCTGTTGACTAAACTACGATTCGCCTGGTTTTCTTCAGACGACGACATGTAAGTATGAGCAGGGATGGCGGCAGATTTTCTGCGGCAGAATTTACTAACAAACTCTTTTGTAAGTTCGCAGGTTTGTCGAACCTTAAACCCTAACCCACTAACTCGCATCAATCTCTGGTTGCGACGGAAGAGAGAGAGAGATGAGACATCGCAGACGCGCATCTAAAAATGCGCGCCCCATTGCTGTTGAAAGTCTGCAGTCAGTTAGTCACGGAACTCACGTCACACGCTCATTGCCAACGCAAAGAACAAAATACGCCACAATTGAACAGAATGGTCAGCAGCATGATCAGAAAGCGTCCAGAATGTCCATCGCTAAAATTATGCTGATGACTTGTGCAATTTCGCACGAGACTTGGAGTACGACCAAAACGTCCTTCCAGTACCCGTTTGAAACTTATTAATTAATCGTTGAAGAGAGGAACAAGAGGCAAGAGTCAAATGTCTCAAGCCTTTAATTCCAAAATTAGCCCTAACATGAGTTCAGAGTATATTCAAAAACCCCTTAATTGCCTAATCCAATATTCCTCTTTAAGGGAAGAGTCAAAATTGTTCAAGAACGTGTACCAAGCCCAGAATAACTTTCCCGACGTATTCATCCAAGAGAAGGAACAAGATTTCGTTAAAAAACTAGCCCGAAATTCTGTCGTCTGAGTCCCTCTCGAATCCAACGCCTCCATGTCACATTTTCATTCCTAACGCTTAAGGAAAACAGCAAACAAATCTGCCACAAAGGCAAGTCTTCATATTTCATAAGCAAAATATTCGTCGAATCCGCTCGAAAATAAATCAATTGTCCCACCGTTCAGCATTCTTCGAAACATGGTCAGAAAATATCCAAAAAATCAGTCCAAAATGTTGGAAGTTTGTTTCAAGACATCATTGAAGACATGTTCGTCGCACGAAGCAATCATCCGAGATTCAGATTGTCAGCACGCCAAAGTTTAATCTAGGACCAACTCTTTGTCAAAAAGCCAGAACTTACGTACTTAATACCATTTCCCCTATCGCGTTACACTCTCATTTTCTCAAACTGACAGCCTTATGTTCTTTTCAGGAATTTCGTTCGAGACACCGCAAAGGCAGTGACCAAAATCCGCCCAGATTTCAATGAAAACTCGTTAATCCCACGCCCGTCTAGAATAACCACCTTATGTTTTATTCCCACACTCCAACCCAATATAGGGCCCTTAAACCTTAAAGCACCCACCCGATGACCTTTAAACGATTTCTCCCTTTGCCAGCAATTGAACATCATCAACTTTGAACCCACTTACCGTGCATCGTGTGGTAGAACGTTAACCAAATACAAACCGATCGGTTCATGGGTCCAACCGCTTACAAGTTCCGCTCTAATTACTGCAATTCATCCGGCCCTCATATCGTTTTGCAAAATAAAAAACCGCCCAACTAAAGTCAAATGAACCATGAACCGGTGCTGTGTGCTGTTGCCGTAAAGCCCTTTTCCAGCAGTCATTAGCAGATTAACAGGATGCCTCCGATAAAGGCTACACCTTCCACTTCTCCTCCTCCCCTCCTCCCCTCCTCTCATTTTTAGGGCGAATTTTCTGTTATTGCCAGTCACCCATTAAGGAGTATTTGCAGCATTTCACACAACATTACGACGAGACGAGAAAATGCCCGTCATTTGCATACACTCCAGCTGACGTACGCACACACACACACACACGTCAGTTAAGGGGAAAAATCATTTCAAAGTAAACGTCAAATAATGACATTTCTCCCCATGGCACCGTCGTCGTCGTCGACAACTTGGTGCAAAAGGGTGGCCCATTGTTTCGTTTGTTCTCATTTCGGGTCAACTGAGGAAGCGCGCGCGGCGCTGTCAAGCCAGTCAGTTTTGTTTACAGATCCCATCCCCCACTCTGCTGTCACCTAAGCCTAAGCACCATGCAAATAGTCGCGTCATAGAAAGCTTAATTGTCTTTTTTTTCAGAAGCCTGCCGAGGAAGAGACGTTTTTTGTCAATTTAATGAGTGCTTATGTTTTGTGTTGTGAGATTTACGAGATGCGCGTGAAAAGGGGCATAAAAACCGGGCGGGGATGGCGTGTAATGGCTTCGGGTTAATTGGAAGCGAATTCCTGTGAAGATTGTCTGTCGTTTACAGTCACAGAAGTCTTCCGGAGCATTGTTGATGAATTTAATTTACGAGGATGTCAAAATCGTAACGCGGAACTTTTTAAATTTAATTTGTCTCCTATCCCCTTGCCCACACTCGGGATGATGGTTTATATCTTAATCTCGTTTATTCCGGGTGTTTTATGGAGGATTTGAATTTTGTCACTTAAGGTTTGATTGGGGAATTTTTTTTTCGTCTCCAGAATCATTCGTTTTGAGACGAAGACGGATGCATAAGCAATGGAGCGTTATCGATTTGAACGGACTTGTAATTAGTCATCCAATACAAGCTTGTTGCATTGCCTGACTAACTACAAGTCCCTTACGTCTGTAGATGTTGCAGGGACGAGGACGAGGACGAGACCATTGTGCACCGTCTCTCCTCTTGTGGCTTCATATTCTCCCCAAGGCTGAGGAACTTACAAGACCGGCTTCTCACAAAGAACAAAGATAAGCCTACGTAAGACCTTGATAGCCACTGTCTTGCTGTGTGGCACAGAAGTATGGATGATAAACGAAGTGGACAAGGAGTTCCGTGATCACTTTGAGAGGAAAGTTCTTCGCAAAATCTTTGGTTTCGTAGGAGATTGCAAGAAATCGAATCTCTCGTTTCAGACGGCTTGTTCCTGTTAAGCGCCGTAATGTTTTCGACTTCAAACCCGAAGAGCAACGAGCTAAAGGAACACTCTTATCTCCGATTGCGTACACAAGTAGAAGGAGACAGCAAACAGCTAGCTGAAAAAAAGTAACACAAGACATTGCTGGATGGAGAGGAATGTTGGCTGTGCTCATGAATGGACGCGGACTGCCCTATTCTGGGCCAAGGGTGACAGCAGTTTGTTGCCAAATAGCAAATCTTAGATCACCAAAGGCATTTTATTCGTAACCAAGAAGAGCATTTATTATTACCTTCGAAAGTTAAAATCTTCGTCGGTCCCATCTGCGAGGAAAGCGAATGGAGGCGAAGACAAGCGTGAAGTCTACGAACTGTATGTAGTCCGGAAGTCAAAAATACGTGGATTCACATTGGGATGGCCTCCTAGAGCGCATGAACACCAATCTAAGAGAGTCTTCGAATCCGAGGCATTTGTTTCGAGAAGGCGAGGAAGACCGAATGTCCGTTTTGCTATCGCAGACAGCTTGGTCTTGGTGACTTGTTGGTCTACGATGGAAGGCAGCTAGCGCTCAGGCTCAGATCCTCTATGGGTCGCAGGCCTGAAATGTAAGTACGTATAAGAGAAGAGGTAAGTAAACACAGTCCTATTTTGGTCCACTACTAGCTTTTGGTTTGAGAGGTTCTCTGACTTTCGGTTAAGATCTCCATCCAATCTGCTTCAGATCTTACCTTCCCCTCCTATTTTTAAAAGTATTTATTCATGACGATAATAGAAGAGGTGACACAAGCCCACCCTGTGGCGCTCAACACCAACTCTCTCACGATGATTCTTTCAATTAAGCTCCTTCCCACTGCACACATGAAAGGGAAAAAAAAAAACACCAATCTCTTACCAATTTTAAATTTTTAATGAAATGTTTATTATATAATATGTACTTTACGGTAATTGAAAATGTTTGTTCTCTGTTACACTTTTTCACAAATTTCCGTTTTTTCCTTTTTTTTTTTGTTTCTTGTTATAAATTGTTTTTTTCACTTTGTATACTTATGCTTATAAAGTGTTTTTTTTTTGTTTTGTTCATCTTCTGCTTTCATTCCTCCACAAATGCATCTAGTATTTTTTTTACGTGAGTTTATATGTGCGACTATATTTCGTAATCAATTCTTTTTTTTATATTTTTTTTTGACAAAAAACGGGTTATGTTTCGGTTTTTGTTTGAAAATTTGAAAAGTTCAGCGGCTTAGACTAATTCTATTTGTTGTTTAGTTTAAAATATCTCTACATATTCTATTTTTTGTTTTCTTTTTGTTTGAAAAATGCGATTTACTTGGTCTCTATTGTAGGCGGACTCACCTAGTATTTTGGTGTGACATCAAACATTTAAATCTAAGACAAGTTAGTACACATGAATTTATTATTTTTTATTTGTTTTGCATCTTATGTGAAATTGAATTGATTTCCAATCGATTTAGAATTTAAGAATATTACTTTTTTTATCTTGTGTATGGAAAAATCAAACAAAAGGTTGGCTAGGGAGGTTGATCGAATTGGCTAGATTTGTGGTCTCACAACCTGTTGAACAACGCAGCAGGGTCAGCCCTGCCTTAAAGCCATCTGCGTACGGCGCTCATCTCCCACCTCATTCAATTCGTTCCCCCTCCCCCGCCAGCCCCTCATTTCTGCGAGTGTTTCTTTATAAATTTGCATGAGAATATCCTTCAATTAAGTTTAGATTTTCAAAAGTTTATTTATTTTTTTGGACTGTGCGAATTCAGTGAGACAGAGTCTGACACAGAGAGTGAGAGAATTTAGAATTAAATTTACTTGCGAGGACTTAGGATGTTACATTTAAATCTATATCAACTCGGAATCCAATCCAGGATAATTCACTAATCTCTCTCGTTCATCGTTCGTCTATGCGCTTTCGCTCTCAACTCAAGTCGACTTTAATTTTTTTTTTGTTTTCAACTAAACTTTTTTTTTTCTTGTCAACTAAATATTGGCAGTTGTATTTATTTTTTTTTCATGCGATTTACATACATTCTTGTAGGATTTGTTTTTCAAAAAAAAGTATCAAAAAAATCTTGTATGTTTCATATTCGTTTCATTTTTCATTCGTTTAACTTAAAACAACCCGATGACTTCGAAACGCGTTTTTTTCGTTTTCATTTTTTTCAAAAAATCTTTTTTCCTCAACTCACAATTTGATACATATTTATTTTTATTCATAAATTTAATATTTTTTTTGTTTTATTTTTCAGTCTTAAAATGTGTTATGTTTATTTACTTTTTCTGTTTTTAGAAATGTTTTCGTTTTTTTGGTTTTTGTTTTTTTTGTAAATCTAACAATTAATATCATAAGTTCTACACACTCACATAGGCAAACATCTGATGTTCGGTTAACTTTGAGTTGTGCCCCGGGTTTTTCTTTTCATTTTTGCTGCGAACTTAAGTCTGTTTAACCAAAAATGGGAATTTCACTGCCAATTTTGGTTAAGATTAAAATCCTTGTGAGGGGCTTTCTCACTAAGGCGGTTTGTAATTGGTTTCTCTGGATACGTTTCACGTTTTATTTTCTTTTTCTCTTCTTTGCGGCGTGGCGTGACACGGGACGTATTTGTTATGAATTTGAGAAAAGAAACTTTGCCCTCATGGAGGCGGGAAAACTTTTCTGCTTTAACAGTTTGCCCACGTAACACAGTTTCTTCCACTCACTCTCTGTGGGTGGATGGAGAGAAAGGAAATTTTTTGCCTTAGTTCTTCGAGCTTGTAATTGATGAAGACTCGGTATTTGCTTGAATTTTTGCGCTGGGGGCCAGCAGGAAAATGACTGGAATTGGTAGACTGTCCTCTGCGAGAGGACTCTTTAATGTAGTGTGAAGCGGACATATTGACAGACAGACTGGGAGTTTGTTTTGAAGAGGTGGCGGAGATTGGGGCGTGAATTTGGAACTTTCGAGGATGGACACATTTCGAATCGTCTGTGATGTAAATGACCCTTGTGTTTACAAAATGGTAAACAGATTGTGGAAGCAGTTTGGTTGGATTTGGTGTGCCTCGGGGACACCCAACTACTTCCACAGGGCTACCATGCGGGGTACCCTACTTCTTCGACAGGGGTTCCACTGGGGTACCCTGCTTCTTCGACAGGGGTTCCACGGGACTATCATGCGGGGTACCCTACTTTTTCGACAGGGGTTCCACAGGGCTACCATGCGGGGTGCCCTATTTCTTCGACAGGGGTTCCACAGTGCTACCATGCGGGGTAGCCTACTTCTTCGACAGAGGTTCCACAGGGGTTCCTTGTTAAGGAGTTTGTCCCTAGTTCTGACGCAGAAACGGCCTCGCCAACCGTTGCCAGTTTGTCTACACAAATTGGCTCGAAGGACCAAAATGGAATTCAAGCCACAGCATTCAATAACACCACCAGCGCCGAGGAATGAGTCAACACGCGCCAACCCAAAGTCCTTCCCCACCACAGGACGTCAACATCAACAACATGCAATTCAATCGAAACCAAGTTGATTGATTATATTTTTCTCAAGGAAAACTAGTAATTGATGTCGCCCAGACAAGCAACAAGTTGGTACGTAAGCAGAGAGAGAAATCGATTTCTCCCTCATCCCCAGCTCCACAGGGACTCACTCATTATATCAAGTAATTTGAACGACCTGAACTCACGAAACTGCTGCATGTGAAGAGGAATTAATCCGAAACAACATGGAGGAACTGCACTCAATTAAACGCATAAACCTCATCGTTTAACGAGCCCACACAACGTGCACACGCGCGTCATAGAGGGCACCACAAACGAGCAAAGTGATAGTCGTAACATTTCTATGTGCAATGTCCTGGCCGACAGGCTGGTCGTAAACCGAAGAATACCATAACAAGGACGATAACAACAGCTTGGCTGTAACATCGTCATAAATCTCCTCATTCCCCAAGCTGATTGAGTTCCCATCCACAAAACCCCATCCTCTCCTCGGCTGGGTTATGATGAAGTGTTTAACTTTAAGGCAATTTAAAGGCACACTCCACCCATTGGGCACGTATCTCATTCGAGACGGAGATTAACGATGCTTTCGAGCCGGTTCTGTTCTTTAAGGACACAGACGTCCTCTGACAACTGTCGAATTGTATGCATTTGTCTTGAGATCTACCGTCCACTCGAATTCGTTGATGGATGATGGAGGGGGATTATCAGATAATCCAGACAGAGCGAGAAGGATGCACATGTGTGCATAATCGCAGTTCCACTACCATCGCCAGGATCGTGATGAAATGCTTTCCAACGGATTACAGAGACACTCGTCTTTATTTTATTTAAGTTGCCAGTGCGAGCCACACATGACAAATGGCATCGCCGTACACTGCTTCTGACATTTGGACACTCACGTCGCTTTAAGGACACCATAAGGAGTATTCTTAAATTGATTCGTTTCCGACAGGGGTGCCATGGCACAACACAGCGATGATTCCAATTAAAGGGAAGCTTAAGGAACTTGCAGTGCTTCCATAACAATGCTGGAAAGTTTGATGGAATTTTGCCAGAGCAAGTGACAATTAAACTGAAGGAGCGCGCTGCGGATGAGAACGCTGCTATGTTTCGGCCGAAGTAAGTGGGACTGCCTTCGAAAGTCGGTTAAGTACGAGATTGATGACCGTGTTGGTGGCATAATTTGTTTGGATTTTATTGCTGTGAGAGTCGTTTAGAGATTGATGGTTGGTTGGGACAGAAGTGGGTCGTGAGGTCCGTTTTCAAAAGTGGTTTGACTTTGGGTCAACGAGTGATCTCGATCCACTCGCACACTGTCCGCACGACTTCTGTTAAACAGTTCCAATGACAGGATTACACTGCCACCGCAGCGAGATTGAACAGAAAAAAATAATCCAATTCCACCGCAGAAAGCAACAGTTTCCCGGTTCATAAGCCCGTCCCTTCCTCTCCACACATGGCAGCTACAGGGATTATCCATTAAGCCCCTTTGCCGGGGAAAACCAAACTCCCACTCTATCTGTCTGATATTTTAATTGAGTCTACCTTTCATTAGCGCTAATTACCTCGACATCCCGCCGCCACACACATAACCCCACGTATCCAGAGAACCCACCGACAAAGGAAATCATATTTCATTACAAAAAAAAAAAAAAGACAAAAACAAACAAACACAATCAAAAAATCATCCTAACTACATAATTCATTCTTTATATTTGTTTCACTGTAAAAGACTTAAGAACTTAACCTTAAAGTTGATATCTTACCTAGTCGAGACCGTCCGTCCTCAGACCTTCTCCTTGTAGACATTCTCGAGATCTCATGTGATTGTGGATATGATTGGTAGTCATATGTCGGTCTTGTTGTTGGCTGTTGAGAGCTGTTGCTTTTGCTGTTGTTGGTGTTGTTGTTTGTGTTGCTGCTGCTGCTGCTGCTGTTGGTGATGAAGATGATGATGATGATTATTATCGATTGTCATCGGGGGAACGATCGGTGAAGGTTGACGATTATTTATTTCCAAGTCAATATCTTCGGCATCTTCTGGATAGCGTTCTGAGCAGAAGATTGCACCGTCCTTGAGGAGTTTTAGCAGGTTAATTCGGTCCTCAGCGGTTCGTTTTGCACACAATGGTCTGTGGGGAGGGTTTTTGAAAAATTGAAAATGAGTGAGAGAGAAAATGATCGAAAAGGAGGAAAGAAAGAGATAGAGAATTGGATGGCATGCAGGAAGGAAATTAATTCAAGAAGCCAAGGGGGTTTTGAACATGATGTTTACTTTAAAGTGGCTGTCATTTCTGAAACAGTAGTGATCCACTTAAGTCCTGGTTGGATCCATTGGAAGGAAATGAATGCATGGGTTCCTCTTTAGCCAAGGGAACTAGTGCTGTCCATTGCTCCTTTTTTGTCACAACGTGGAGTACTTTCAAAGGGCACCTAAAAGTAGGCCATGCTGAAGATCACGGAAAAGGCCAGAGCATTACAGACAATTTGTATTATTGTAGTTTTTAACTGTCCAGAATATTTATGTCTGCTTATTATCTGAACAGACCTTTAGAAGCTTGAGTTCCACCAACATTCAAGCAGCTCGTGTCCTTAGCCAGAGTCATTCAAAGTCGAACATTTATCCAAGTTCTCAACCAACATTCAAACGTAATATTTGCCACTTAAACCGAGTATTTGAACGAGTGCCACAGGGTTCCATTCTAGGGACTATTCTTTTCTCTATATCCATTCATGGTATGTGTCTGTATCTTTCCACTTTTATTCTGATGACGTGCAACTGTCTTTGTCGAGATAACTGGGTCTTGCTAAAGGACCCAAAAATACCTGCATTGGACCTAGAGTTCCACAAACATCTTAATCCGAGCTAAATAAACGTCTGAGCCTATGCCTATGGAACCATCTACTAATATAGGCGCGTGATGGAGTGCTATAGGGTTCCATTCTAGATCCCATCCTTTTCTCTATATCACTTCATGGTCTTTGTGATGACAGTAAGCGCGCATCTACCCACATTTATGCAGCTGTCGTGGAAATGTGTTCACCGACATCACCAGGACTCGCTGAAGTATCCAAAGACTCCGTCCATTCTTTTCCAATTCGAATAACATTAAATAAAGAACGAGAGACTTAAATGAAAAAGCCACTAAAACGTCTGCTCATCCCCAATTGATTACGTCATTGGAATTTACGAACATACGAGCAAATACATATTTTATTCATTGCGTTGTTGAATGAAAACCACATCACTCCCCTTATTGATTCATTGCCACCCCCAGAGAGGAGTGCAGAGTCTGGCAAATCGGAACTGCAAGCGGGTTTCGATTGAACACAACACACACAACATCTAAGAGGACAGACCCCATCACTTGTGCGGACATCCATCTGTCTCATCGATTGGCATTTAATTCACCACCAATCCTCAACCCCATTCCCCGCTCATCGTCGTCGTCGTCGTCCTGAAGAAGTCACAGCGGATCCCTTTAATCAGGTCTGCGAAAGGGACTCCTTTCCCCCATCAAGGATTCCCTTTAACTGTCAAAGGATTTTTCATTATTTAATTTCGCCGAAGAGAAATGAATTCCCGCACCCGCTCTGGATGAACCAGGCGCACGCTTGGATTTGTATTAATTGAGAAGATTTTCAGCGAATTAAGAACGCGCCGCATTTTCCGGTCATCAGATGTGCGCTCAAAATTGAATCGTGTCGTCAGGGCATTTTTTATTCTCCCCCGAAATTTCTGCATTTTCGAGCACATGCCATGGCTCGGCGATAAATTATGCATAGCGACACTCGCGCCACTCGGCCACTCTCCACTCGACGGCCGTGATTCATTTTCCACTCAGAGGCATTAGTTTTGCAGGGAAAATGCAAAAAAAAAAAAAAATAATTTCAAATGAAAATTGCAGTGAAACGCTGAAAGGATATCATATATTGGTCATTCGGTTTATCCGTGCTGCGCTAAGTGCAGCCAATTACGGGTTGCATTTGTCGAGTGGCCTGAAACACACAGAAGGCGATTTCACCTCTTGACTCTCTCTCTCTCTCAATCGATATTCAATCTCGATTCACGATGGCAGGCGGCATCCATCGGCTTGATGATGGGTAGGAAGCCGCTTAAAGGGGTCAAGGACGGAGGACTTTCCCTTTTAAAAGAAATGAATCGAGAAGGGTCTCCCAGTCGAGAATGGTGAACTGCTCAAAGATTGAATGGATTCCTTTTGATGTCGAGCTCCTAAAAGGGAGGCAAAGACTTACGTGGTCATTCCACGTTCTGCAATCGATTTGGTTGAGGCAGAAGCCCGAGGATATCCTTTAAAGAACGATGCGAACGGACTGAGCTCTTTTTGTGTCACAACGTGGAGTGCTTTCAAAGGCACCTAAAAGTAGGCCATGCTGAAGATCACGAAAAAGGGCAGAGCACTCAGGAAATTATGTCTGACCGACTGTAGGAGCAAAAGGGAATGATGTCCTCAACAGCTGACCTTAAAGCCCTACAGATCACATCAAAGGACCCGAAACGACGCGGGGGAGTCTACCACTAGCAGAGAAAGCCTTCATTTCTCGTCAAGTACCAATCTCACGTCACCCGTCTATTCAATTCCTCACTTCCCCACTTATTGCCAACCGAAATGAATTCGCTCCCGAATTTCTATCCCCTCTGGTGACATCTATTATCCACCGAAATGTGCCTCGAATACTCATAAAGGACAACTTTCAATTCACCACCGAGCGGCAAATATTAGAAAAATGTACGTGCTTCTTCCCGATCGTCTTCGCCCCAATTGAATGCCACGACCTCCTTAAGCTATTCGGAATTCAATAACCCTCTGACAGTTTCTACAAGTGTCCCCACGCGTTCATTATTCACAACTATTGCACAACACAAGAGCAAGCTGTAGCAAGAGGCAAAGCAAGCAAAGGAAGAGAAAAACAAAAAAAGTGGAGAAAGAAATAAAACATCGAGACAAAGATGGGGGGAAAACCACCATCCGGTCTCCCCCTAACCTGCCTGAATCCTTCAGCTGGTCCATGAAGTCCTTTCCGGTGATGTCGACCAAAGAATTGGGATCCATGTTCGACAACGAGTCCAAGTCCGGGTCACTCATCACCGACACATTGCATAGATTGCTCTGCAGCTGGCCGACAAGCTTCTTGATGCGATTCGTTTCAGCCACGGCGTCTGTGGTGTCCGCATACTCTCGATGGCTAGAGATGGTTACATAATGTGTGGGCTGGAAGAATAAAAGAACAACATTTAATTAGAAGCGGTTGCAGAGGGAACGGAAAGAACAACGAGCCACGAAACCACTAAGGATTGGGTGGGGTGTACTGTGGTGTGGTTTACTATGGTGTGGTGTGGAGATAGCGTAAACATCGATGTGCCAGTTTCGTGGCTTATCAATGATTTCAGGAAAATTAAATTCTGTGGCTTGACCCCCACGCTTTCAATGCAACGACTCTCCCTCTCGCAGTTCATCGCTCGTGTACACACATCTTCCCCACATCCTTGCGTCTGTCTCAATCATGTCATGTCCCCACACTCACTATACTTAAGCGGCTTACCCTCAAGCAAAGGTACCCTCCCATCATCGTCTAACGCTTCCTTGGTACGAGCTTCTGTCATTTCATCCACCCTCCTTGAGGGCGCTCCACTCTTTTCGTAATTTCCCCGCCCCTCCCACGCCTCAGCGAGTCTCCCATTCAGATAAAGTTTGAATTCGGTGGTCTGAGAGATAGGCGCGTGTGCACCGTGGCGGAAGGGAATTCAATTGAGGATTCCAACTCCTTGCCGAGTCTCCCGGTTTTTGTTTCCTTTCACTCCGGGGCGAAAAAAAAATGCGAAATCTATCCGACGAGATGAAAGGAGGAACATTCAACGAAAAAAAAGGGACGGTGGAATTCCTCTTAACACGGAAAAATAGGAGGTCGACAGTACATAAATTCCGCATTTTCTAAGAACACAAGGTGTCCCTCTCCCAGCAACAGTTTTGTCCTCTCATCAAGAGGCGACCCTAAGCCGGATGAAAGGTGATAATCGACAAAACAGAAGCAAAAGCAATAGCACCGGATATTTCATCGAGGTAATGGTCTCGCCTTTGTTGGTGGCGGAGGCCCAGGTCCACGAGTTCTTCCTGATCCACCCACTGATTGGTCGTGGCGGGACCCTTCCATTTACGGACTTGAAACAGCCACTTCACACGGTGCAGAGGTGTGGCTGGCCCCGGGGATTATCTCGAAATTGAGGTTGATTGAGTGGAGATTGCTTTGTTTTTGAAGTTGCGATGTCACTGTGGGCAGATGGATTGATTTGGAATTGAATTGACGGATTTCAGTGCAACTTTGATTTTGCAGCCTCCAGATATTCGAATTCGGATCGCCAGGAGCCCTCTCGCTGAGGAAGTTCCTGCCCTGGAAGTGTGAGCTTCTTTTCAGCAGAGCCGAGCAAACGCAGACGAATAGATTCCACTTCGTCTTGATCTCTGCAAGTCCTACAGCAGTCTTACACAGTGCGCTACAACGACTCGCACTGAAGTGCGCTCATTCTTGCGAATTTTGTATTCTTGGACGCTGGCCACTGGTCTCTCGCTGTTGACACAGTGCTTAGATTTTTCCCTATTCCTTATCTCCTACCACCTTTCTTGGAAGGCTTAGAGATGTCTTTCGTCGAGGCTGTGAACCTACTTGACAAGTTGACAGTTTGACTTGACAGTTCATCTCCTTGGATTCCTCCATGACCCAGCGTGTAGTCAAAAAAAAAGTTTAACCAAAAATTGCCTAGCCTTCCATTCTCAGCTTCTGCGGGATCTAGTCTGGCGCCCATGACCTTACTGCTTCATGGGCGCCAGACTAGATCCCGCAGAAGGAGCCTACGAATGTCCTCTCAATGCATCTCAGGAGTATGTTTCTGTTGTGATACAGTGCAGGCAATGGAGGGATGTGGCTGCAGTAGCTAGGCTTTAACCTTAATTGAATCACTTTAAGTGAGGGATTAGTTATCCCCTACTTTGCAAGTCCGCCCTGTTTCTAGCGAATTCATGGGTTCCTTCTCATTGTCCACAATGCTCTTGAGCTGAGAGCCTCTCCTTCAGAGATAGTGGGCATAGTTTTACGACCTTCGACATTTCCAAAGCCTTTATGACCATCTCACTATTTATGTCGTTTCACACAGATTTCCCGTCTCATAAGGCTGAACTGGCCATAGCTAACAAGACTAATCGTTATGAGTCCTAGCAAAAATGGAGTACCACAGGGAACCGTTTTTGGCCCCCTACCTTTACCTGTACCTGTTTATTCCTTGAGACTAAGACAATGCTACATATAAACGAATGGCCATAGAAAACAACAAGACTGATTGCTATGAGTTCTAGCAAAAATGGTGTACCACAGGGATCTGTCCTTGGCACCCTACCTTACCTGCTTCATGCTTGGGACTATGCCAACGTTAAAGGCAAACGCACGTCGCCAAAAACCAGTCTGAGCACCGCAGGGAACTGCTCTTAATCCCCCACTTTACTTGATCGCTTTGACAGCTCATAAAAATGTTTGCCTGAAGATGAAATC
Source organism: Eristalis intricaria (assembly GCA_964034865.1). NCBI lineage: Eukaryota > Metazoa > Arthropoda > Insecta > Diptera > Syrphidae > Eristalis > Eristalis intricaria. Next base: position 1,911,230 of record OZ035874.1, on the reverse strand, counting down.
CCCCAAATTATCCGACAAATCATAAAACCATAATCTATTTCCGTTTCCAATTAGGCCTCCTCTCAATTACATTGTCAAAGTCATTCAAACAAGCACTGGTGCCTCCACCCACCAGCGCCTTTATCAGACGGCGTCTGCCCGCAATACCTGCCACGGAACACCGACAACAATTCTCCGCCTCCCCCCTCCCTCTCTATCTCCGGTGTATTCTCGAAAACCCAATTAATACTTTACCCTGGCCCAAACACGTGCCACACTTTGCATCCCAGGAAGGATAATTAAATATGATCTCATCACTTTTCATTCACTAACCCTGTCGTCGTTCTCGTCGTTGTCGTCGTCCCAGTGTGCTGCTTCTCGACCGCAGGAAAACTGTAAACTGAATAAAGGGGTTTCACTCATTTTCGCCGAACAACACTGAAAGGTCTCCCTCTTTCACACACACACACACACCGTTGTACTCGCCCAGGATAAAGGAGAAAGTTTTTGCAATTTACGACTGTAAAATCAGTCTACCTTCCTCCGGGACGCATGCACACTTCGGCACAATTTGTTTGAGTTAATTATTTGCTTTTTTGTTCAACAACAACTCACATCAATCCAATGCTCGCCAGGGAACACGGCTATCAACTCAGTGTTCGGTTCCAGGGTCCTGAAGTATTCCTCATCGTCGATTTCTGTGCCATCCGAGTCTAGATGTATTGTTGGCAGGAGATCAACTTTCTCGAACTTCTCTGCCACTTTGGTGCGAATCTCCTCGAGAGATGATGCCACCACCGCCTTCTTGATGTGTCGTGTTACGTCCTTGATCTGCAAATACAAAGATACAAAACGATTGATGTAAACAAATTGCGCAAAGGATCCTCTTCACAGCACCCACATGGAGTGCCAATAGAACGAAATGGATTTCTTTATTTTTTTTTATTCTTTTTCAATCCGATTCAAAAGGACATCAGTTCACTTGACATATTAAGGAGTTGATTGAAAGGACGACTCTCGGGTTCTCGTTTTCATTGCATTTCATCCACCCGCACTCGTACACACTCGTATTTGTGCCCGCGAAGGCATCCAGCATGTTGTTCTGAATTGTGTGCCGTGTGGTGGTGCTGCCAACCGTGTTCGACTGTGTGGTGGGAGTGGGGGCGATTGCCAGTGGTTTTCAATTTCACTACGAAGCTTGCCGCATGGGGGCTCGCGCTCTAATCGATGGGATTTCGTCAGATGGACGGTTTAGTGGGAATGGACTTTTTTCCGTGAATTGAAAATGCTGTTTCCACCTCACCCATCAGACGTCGGAAAATCAACGTCAAGACGGACACTGGCCATTATTTCGGGAAAGTTTGCAATTTCGTTATCTCAGCCGGTGCATCTCGGCGAGGATGTCGATATAAAATACAGTCGAGTGACGGATTGACAAGGATGCACTTGGAATACTTTGGTTATCTGTCGGTGGAGAATTCGGTTGAATCGAATGGGTTCCACACAGAGAAACGTTTCAAAAACATTCTGATTCAAGTTCAACGGTGCATGACTTCTCACTCGAACACCCGCGAACCATAAAGCGACGTGCAGTGAGGCGAATTTGTCGGCACTGGCACTCTGAAAGCGGGAGTTGACGACCTTGCTGCGGAGACGAGCTGTGTTCCACACCATCAATGAACTCATTGAGACCACTTTTCACGTCAAAAATGAGGTTTTCGCCTTGCATACGCGCTGTCATGTGAATTCTGTAAAACCAATCTTGAGATAATCATGCGAAGCTCACTAGAGACACGATCGTCCACAAGTCTGTTCAGCTGCTCCGCATTGAGTCGGTGGACAAGGCGATGGTTGGCTAAACGCAGGGAGTCGTCAGACAAAATGGTTTAGTCTAAAAGGGTTCTAGCGATGAACGAGGCAAACAAAGTATGCAAACAAACCAGCGTGCGTCGTCTAAGACAAAAGCTTGGTATAAATTGACTCAAACCAATACTTTTGCCAACCACTCATTCTTTGGAGCCCAGTGGGCAACAGAGAATATCTGTTTTTGGCCTCATTGCCAAACGATGGGGAAAAAAATACAACCTCTTATGTACAAGAGAACCACTAGGTTCATTCCTTCCTCTCATTCTCATTGCCGTCAATTTTGAAGCTGATGTTTGGCAAGAAACGGGCTTTTCTCTTTCTTTGAATGAGTCCCTCGGCCAAACAAATCCCTGGACTCCTTAAACAAAAAACAGATAAATTGAGCCTCGACCAGATGCCACCACGAGATGCCTACGATGTCCCATGATTAATGACCCCCAGTCTCAGTCCGTCTGAATAGATAATAACCATTCGAATTTATTGCTTCCAAAGCAACACCTGGCACCGAAAGTCCCAAGTCCCACAGCGAACCGTGTCCCTCCTCGAATCCCATCATCCTCCATCCTCCAGCATCGACCACATCAAGAGCACACACACTGACTGAAATAAAATGAATTTTTCAAATGCACATACGAGGAGCGTCGAGTATTGCATTAACTTCATTCCATCGTGGCTTAACCACTTCAAGGCCACCATGCATTAATTAACCCGCCAACCATGGCCTCAAATGAACTCCCAAATGAGGCGGAGACTTAATGAGTGAGTGAGATGAGATCATTTCTATGAATTGCAGATTCACTGGGATCTTGAAACTCATTCAATATCTTTCTTTGTCCCTACAAGTGATGACACCATATTCGTTTCCTTCCAGACAAAGCCTTCAGTTCAACGAAGATAGTGAGACTAAGTGATTTATTTATTTTCAAATGAAGTTGTCACAATCCCGCTCCTCCTCCTCCCCTACTGTGTAGTGTCAATAGTTATTTAAAGTTTCAATGTAGTTTTGTGAAAACTTTTCGAAAACTTCTCTCAGTGGGATTTAGGCAGACACGCGCAACTGACAGTGGAAAAAATTGTACTTTTGTTGCCAAGTTAGACACCGTGTGACATCAGTGCATGAAGGCGGGGGAGTCTTATTGAGATTTAGGGCGTGTAGGTAGGGTTTTAATCGGGTTAAGAGGACGTTCCACAAAAAATGTCAAAGAAAGTTCATCTTCTCTAGAGGGTGTATGGGATTTATGGGAGGTCATTGCATACTTTTAGGATTAATGGCAGAAATGGATCGTGTTCAGTGGGCTCTCTGTTTCCAAGTTTCTGTGGACATTTCTCGCGAACAGAAAAATTTGATAATTGGGCGTGCAACTTTTGGACTGAAAATTGGTAGTAGCAAAACAAAAGGACAATCGTCAATGAAATTGTAAAAGGAATCGACTTGCTGACATTCTGAAAACGACATCTGTTTCAAGCAACTCACACACACACTTCCTCCCTATCTTCCCATTTTGATTCCCACCACTCCCACTCAGTAAGCCGTGTTCCCCCTTTCAAACTTCAATGATTATGTAACTTAAATCCAAATGTCTCCATTAATTAACACAACCACCCAAAATGTGGTTCCATCAACCAAAATATTTCATATTCCGACATGAATCTCTCATTACCATGCCTTAGCACTTTCAATTAGGCTCGTTTGAGCGTAACAGTCCCCAAAGCAATCTTGCAAACATTCTCTCCACCACCATCTGCCTGGTGCCTATTTTGGTTGCAAACTTTTTCGCAAAACTCGTCCCGGCACGTGGCATGCGAGCAGCGTGGGTCGTCTTTTCGAACGAACTCTGTGGCATCTCTTTCCCGTCCTCGAAGGCAGTTGAGTCAGCATTCTTGACTTCGCTTATGATCTGAAAGAAATTCCAACAAAATGCCGTATACTCCGCTGCGCGTCAACCACACGTTGTCCTTCGGCAGTGGCGAACGAGGTGGACGCGCTGAATTTTGCTTTGGATCTCTCCTTGCATGTGCACATTCCTCGACGTAAATTATGCGAATATTAATTTGGGCAGGTGCCTAGCGTCAGTCTATGCCGTAAATCCTTCCAATTGGAATTCAAATGGGTGCTTTAAGGTGTCTGACTGTATGAGTAGTGTGTGGGTGTGTGTGTGTGTGTGCATGCGGCATGGTAGATGCACTGAACGAGAATGCCGGAGATTACCGGAGGGGATTGATGGTGTGGTGCGGTTCTCCAAACGTACTTTATGATTCATTTTCTGAATACTTGTAGTCGTTGTCGTTACGCCTGGATGGAAGTTGGAGAAAATTATTTTTCTCTTGCTTTTCGGCCAATCGAAAGGAGCAGAGCTCACTTGTCTCTCGAAGTGCTTCAGTCGTTCGATAGCATCTCGTTGCTATCGCTGAATGCATTCATGTTCATCAGGTCGTGTTCGAGAATGAATTTCCGAAAAATGTCTCAATGTGTATGTATGAAGGCACATCCTTTGCATCAAGGCTAGAGGGGAGGATAAACCATCGGAACCGATGAAATTATGCACGGGTGACTGTGTTGGTACTTTTCAATTCGAATTGTTCGTCCGTCGTCGTCTTTATCTATGTCCTCGAGACTGCAGAAGAAGAGGAGTGAGCACTGATACGTCGCTCAGGTTGTTCGGCATCGAAGCTCCCTCATAATCTGCCTCTTGACCCAGTGCATTGCTGAGTTATTCAGCATTGAAACTTGCTAACTACCCACTGGACTGCATAGACGTCCTAGTTTTGGCAGAAGAGTCCTGGGCTTCCAACTGGTGGGCTCATTTTCTGTAGCTCCAACGTCTAAGTTGGGTCATGTAGAACTCCTGGAGAACCTGTCTCCTTTTCGAAGAATTGTCAACTCTGAGCCTGGTTCCTGGTTCCAGCCAGAAGTGTCATCCAAGCTGAGCTTGTGAGGTCACATATTATTTGTTTCAGCTTCTCTTCTGTCAAGCTTTTCAGTTTTCCCCTTCAACTTACCCAATGTCGTCAATCAGTTCAAACATAAGATTTCCCTTGGCATACCACAGGAGAGCCATTTTGGGCCAAGTCTTTTTTCCCAAAATTGAGGTTTTATGGCGTTCCACAGGAGAACAACCTTAAACCAATTATTTTTCTTCAAAATTGAGATTCACCCCGATCTAGAGGATTACATTTGCACACAAGCACGACATGCTCATCAATCTAAACTCCAAAGCAGCCGTTTGGAAAAGCAAGGAATGCGAACAATGCCATCTGCTCACTCAACAAACGCGTGTGCAAACACTCCGCATGGCATTTGCATTTTGAATTCCAAAGCACTGCCATCGATCTTGTGCATTTTTGACTTCGGCAGTGTCCTTGAACTATTCGCCACCTCCACCACCCACCCATTGTCTGTTAAACTGGCCACCCGCCGGTTGTCATGTCTCATGGCTCAGATATTCGACAGTGCATCAATCTCGCCGGGGAGTATAGCCTCGGGCACTCGGCCAAATTCACTTCTTCTCCTCGTGTTTGTCACAGTGATTTGTGGCCCCATCGATTTACATACCTTTAAATGGCTACTCCGCCGTAAAATGACATTTAACATCCCTGATTGACAGCAGGCACAGCATGGTGAAGTGTTGTTTATTCCCCTCATCGCTGTTCACTTGATTTAATTTGAGAGCTCAATTAGGCGAAAGACGAGAAGGGTTCTGTTGATCCCTTGACCTCGGCTCCCCGGCTCAGCCAAACACCTTTTCTTTGATGTCTTTACCACCGGCTGTCTAGGATCTCTGCAGATGTCGAGGTTGACGTGGGACACTCGTGCGTCCTTGGCCTTTGAAATACGTTTCATGCATGCACGAGTGTGTGTATCTCTGAACAGACACACTCCCAAAAGGCACTCTCGTCTAATTCGTTTTTATCCTGGTGTTGTCCTTGCTTCTCTTGTAATCATTTTGGGGTTAAATTCCACACACCGTGGAAAATGTAATAAAAAATGTTGTCCTGAATGTCAAGTGATAAGCTGCGCCGACGAGGAGGACACCGACAACTGAACACGATGACGACGCCGACAACGAGCCAACTATGAATGCTCTAAAGTAGTTGTTCATCTGCTGTGTGAGAGATAGATGCGAGTTCGGGGACGAGTTTGGAGGGTGTGGGTCGTTGCTGCCGGGATTAACATTGAATGAAGTATAATTGATTCACAAAACTCGCTCAGCATTGGCAAAGGGCATGTTCAAAAGGTTGACTTCATTATTGTTTTGTGTTTATGTTTTTCAGAGGAATAGGTGGCGTCATCAATGGAAATCCTTGCTTCAGAGAGAATGGTTGGATGGAAGTCAGTGAGGGAAATAAATTTAGACGCAATTCCAGGAACCTTCGCCCAACTAATCTACTTGCGATCAATGCCATAGCAACTCCCTTCCCAGTTCTCCAAATCACTTTATGAACATTCACTCCCACAAGCTCAAAAAAGGTAAACACAATTTTAAAGTATACGAGTATCTTGGAAATACTAATAGCCGGCAGTTGGTCGCTCAGCTCGTCAAACGATGATTTTAATACAGCTCCTGTGACCCATGACGACGCTACGGTCGTTACGGAAAGCCAACACCGTCCTTGACCTTACCGCGTAGAGACAGCATTTTCGGGAGATAAAAACGTTAGCTGCTCTGAATAATGAAGGTCAGAGGTTTAATGAAAAGTCAACATTCGAGACGCACATGTGCGCCAGAGCTCCTCGCATCTCTCCCATTCACCCTCGCTATGCGCAAGCAACAGAGCCGCTAAGTGAATTAATAAAGCCCCCTAGACGTTTACATTTTGTTGGTTTTTTTTTTCATGTTGGAGATATTTCGCTATCGATGGCGAGAGAGGAGGCATGTTGCGAGACTTGACTGGCGTAAGCCTTTAATTGAAATGAACGCGGCCAATTCATGAGCTTCTCCTGCATATTCAATCAAGGCTACAGCAGAGCCACAGGAGTCACTGAAGTGGGTGTTTGCACTACGTGCCGGGTATCAATGAAATTAATTTCATCTATCTAGCCACCCATCCACCAGACAGCTCGGTGGCATGGGCCGGACATCTATTAAAATATTTAGACAGCTGAAGCGACTGAGAGACCCGAATTGATGGAATTTTAAATTGTCCGGTGAAATTTTAATTGAAAGCTCTGTTTGTCTGAAAAATGATGTGGGAACACGGCGATTCATTTTTTAGTCATGGCAAATGCACCCGTCAACCCAGCCCTCGGGTGGGCAACTTTTTCAATTCCTTGCTTTTTCTATTTGCTTTTGAGTATAATCAAATAATTTGTCAGGCTTTCGCACTGTTCAGAGTGAAGTCTCTACTTTGAAGAAAAAGACTTGGACCGAGATGGGTCGCCTGTGGATTGCCTGTGGAATGTGTTCTCCTTAAAATTATTCCTTATTTTTTCTATTTTCTTTGCTGTCTCCTTCAAATACATCGTCAAGCAGAGTGAATGTTAAATTAAAAGAGGACTTGGCCATGGATTGGTCTCCTGTGGATTGACTGTGGAATGTGGATTTGCCTCTACAATTCCTTGCTTATTCTACTTTCTTTGGTTTCTCCTTCAAAGGAATCGGCAAACAGATTGAATCTCAAAACAGACTTGGCCCAAGACAGTTCTCCCGTGGACTGCCATTGTTTTGCCCCTCCCAGCTACAGGACTTGACCACCTGTGGTAATCAGTAAAACCCCAAAACTGCAACCACGTCCCACGAGAAAAAAACCGAGTGATACGTGATTCTCACGTGATCCCTGCCTGCCTGCCAACCACCTCCAAGATCTCATCACTTCCACTCAATCCTCATTTGCAGTGACCTCCTCCGGTTGCTGGGGAATTTTTAATTACCCACATTCGTTGGAGAGGACCAACTAGTCACGAGTGGAACGCTGCTACACTCGTCATTGTGCTCACCGCTCCACCACGTGGGAGCCTGACTATGAGCAGTTCTCCATCATTGGACGTACATGTGCGCTGCATCATTGTACATTCATCACCACCCTCCGTCAACTGTGCAGCTACTGCTGCTGGTTGGCGTCAATTGTTGATTGCCTGCAGGCCGGATGGAATTCATACTTGGTCGCTTGGCATTGTTCTGCCAGTTGGAACCCTTGGAAAGGGTAAAATTCCGTCACCTGAAGTGGTGTGGTGGCTCGATTAATTTCCCTAGTTAGTCCGAGTTCTGGGGCTAATCCCACGGGAGGCTTGAATATTTTATAAGATCGTTATGCGCACACAATGTGTTATGACCCGACCCTGACCCTTGTACGGGTGTCCTTGCAAAGGACACACATACACACACAAGCTTCACGTGTTCAAATCCAATTAGCCGGCGTGTTTGGACATAATTAAGGATCCTTCAAAGTCGCTTAATTAAGTGTCAGGGAGTGTCTAACACTACGCACTTAAATCGATTCAGATCAACAGCAACCAACTGACAGGAGGAAAAGTGCAATGTCCTGATAATGCAAAAGACATGTACGCAAAACTCGAAAATCCTCTTGTGTGCGAAAATCAAACTTCCACCATGGAGAAACCCGAGAGCCTGCCGAGACTCGAGCAAGGATGAAGAACTCTTACCAGATACACGGGAACTCACACACATTCACAGGAGAACACCGAATAAAGGTATACCCCGTTGGTTGGCGCTGTCAGTCCACAATTTTCGGTTTCTCTGCTTCGATTCCTCTGCGGGTTCTGTGGGTAACAAGCCGACACTTGCTCAGAGGAAGGTTGATGCTGTATTCGCGAAGTGTTTAGAGGTGGGCTCTGTGGTGAGTTTGGTTCTCGAAATCAAATCACTGTCGAATGTGATGAACGAGGTGGTAGACACAGTCCGCACGGACTTGTCGCCCGGTGAGACACCACCACATCTTGCTAGAGACTCCGTGAAGTGGCCACCCTTGTGGCTCCGTTTCGGAGTCTGGCAGATGGGCCGGCAGGGATTGGAAAGGGGACCACATCCGGCGTGTAATTCTCTCTCGATTGGTTTCCTTTTCCGCTTCTCATTCGAATCATCCAAGCGTCATATATCCATTTAATCACCCCATGAAAGGACATGTCATTTATCCAAATCACTTATCCACTGGATGCCGCCGCTTATTGAAACCACTTCGTGTCGTTGCTTCAGTCCGGCATTGTTATTGTTGCCCCTTGTTCATCGACAGCTTATCCTCAAAGGAGGGACAAGAACACAAGCCACACTCCTACGCTCCCAAGCTCCCCGTCCCTGACAGCGAGAATGTATGTACATATTTGCTTGTGGGGTTTCGTGTATAAACACTCTCTCCCCCTCCCTCCCTCCCTCCCCACACACTCACACACACGTTACGGTGTCGTAAATGTTATTGTTTCAACTAGGATGATGGTGTTCGGAGAACAAAAGAGAAAACTCAACGCCGCCACTGAAAACGGAACACTTTAGCGCTTCCTTCGCTTTTATAACCTCAAAAAGGATACAAAGTCATGGCGTACACGTACCGAGCGAGGGAGACCGAATGAGTTGTGGTGAGAAAATAAGAAAAAACCGTTCGTAACCGTTGGATTAATTAAAAATCGAAAACTCACAACGATGATGACGCCGCTGGTGCAATGACATGCAAATTATGTCCTTTGCCGCATCTGGTGCTCACGAGGGTCTTTAATGTCATAGAGGGATGTGCCACAAGGCTGCAATCTATTTTTGTGTGCTCCCCTCTTATTCGCGCCTCTTATGGATGTGGTAAAAACCCGTGTTTTGTTGTGCGCTGACGGCACATTCGTGAAATGCAATTAGAGTCGCGTCTCGTCAAGGGTCCATTTCACTCGAGCAAGTGTTTCAACATCCTCCCACAGACGACACGATGATGATGATGATGGTTGTGTGATCCTTTCAGATTACCTCCTCCCCGTGGCATCATCTAATTACCCTCCTCGCAAAACAGCAAACAGTCAGACGAAAATGTTTACACTGGCCAGCATAATTGATTCGGATTCTTTTGTTTTGGATTCGGAGAGACAATATCGAGGGCGGTTATTGCCATGGCAGTTATCTTCACAGGATTAACCACGACGGGCGGGCGGGTAGGCCCAGGCCCATGCCCACGCCCAAACGAGGACACGGAGTTAGGGGGCGTTTACAGAATTGTTTGCTTTTGATACCCCTCAAGACACAGACTAACGACTTTAATTTTTGGTTTGAAACGATTAAATTGGCTGACAGAGCCAAAGATTCATTTCGATGTGGGGGCGAGAAGAAGGAAAGGATGTTTGAAGAAAAGAAGAGGAGATTTTAAGGGCATACTGCCTGTGACTGTGGAGCCCAACTTGACGAAATTAGATTTTGAATAATTAAAGAGGTTCCTCGGGATATGGGACGTGTAAGTGGAAGAGTTGGTCGATTCGTGTCATAAAGTCGAAGGATGTTGGTTGGAATGGGAGCGGTACTATTAATCTTCAACAAACATCGTCTTATGGCTTATTGAATGCACTGTGTTTTAATTCAATTAAATTAAAAGCTGCGGAGTTTAAGAACTCTCGATATCCTTGGTGCACACGGTAACCCTCTACTGGCTGCAGAGGCTTACTGGAAGGAAAAGAAACGGTGCACAGTCTTGCGAAAAAAAGGGACTGGAGCTGGAGGAATCTCAGAAGAAGGAAAAATCTAAAAGACGAAGCTCTGGACAGAGCCAGAACTCGATGGCTGGGTTCTTAGCAAGAAAAGAAGGCAGTTCCTTGCCGAACGATGGACAGAATTTCTGCCAGAAATTATTATTTTTGAAACAGAATGACAATGATTTTGAGCGTATGAATCTACTTTTCAGAAAATGTTAGGAAATATGGTTTGGGATGCCAGAAGGTTCGTTTTTAAATACCTTATATTTTTTTCTGGCATGAGCTAGATGCCAAGCCGCATAGACGTATCAGGTAACTGAACAGGGGATGAGGTAACCAGGCTCACGCCCTTCTGATCTAAAGCCTCCAGGCACAGAGCACAGTGAGACCGAACAAAGTCTAGCTAGTCTCTGGGAAGTTCAAACGTCCAACGCAGAATCTTGATCGCTTTAAGCACCTATAATTGTATTAAAATCTAATTATTGTGATGCAAATCTTCTTAAGAGATCAGCCACGCCACGAGACTGTCATCTGAATGGATAAGAAGGAAACAGAACGCGTACCACTTGGTCCTTCCACACTCTTTTTTTTTTATTGTTTAAGGGACTTAAGTGAGCTCTAGTTGCTTGCCCAACTTCAGTGGTTAATGAATTACCAAGTCTGTGCCATCCATCAGGCAACTCAACTCCTCTTAAGCCTCTAGAGTTACGATTTCTCTCTCCTATCAATTTAACTGTCTTTCCTTTGGTGGATGGATTAGGCACCACACCGTGATAGGAATGAATTCTCACGTGTATCAGCTGTCGATCTTTGCACATTCCACCGTCCAAACGTTGAACTAAGTGAACTAAGTGAGCCACCGCCAAAGGGCCCTCAGGGCACGTAATTAGGTACATTTCAAAGCTGATTCTTTGATTGAAACGTCAAACAAAGCAGCGCCCATTGATTCACCTGAACTAACCTCTAAGCTGATGTATGTTCTTTGACTGAAGCGACTAAGTGCCTGGTCCTACTATTGAGTGACGTTTATCTATTTACAATTGGATACGTATCCAAACCCAAAAACAGCGCTATTTTGTTTCTCGCCTAAACTTGTCAGTTTGCTGAAAGTTGAAATTCGATCGGTATTTTTTTTTTCTCTCTGAATTTGGCATCACTTGCCGAATTGTGTGGCACTGGAATTCGACTTGGAATTTATGTCTCCCGTCTTTGATCGCTATCAAGTCCCTTTTTCTTTCAAATCCACTCAAACTCCACTTCTGATCCAATCTGACACCATGACACCTGTCAACGACACCGAAATCAGTGACAAAACATTCGAAAAACTTCCTCTCCCTCCTGTTACATCATTTCTAATTGAAATTTTCCGAATGAGAGGAAGAACACAATGCTATACACTTGTACGCAGGCATCCCCCAGACCTCACAAACGGGGCCATTACTTTTTCTTGAGTTATCTACAGCACCTACTCAAAAATTCGAATGAAACGTACCCCACTTTTCATCCCGCTCTCTTTATTTTCTAATCGGATTACACTTGTTCGCAATATTTGCTCGGTTCGGCACATGCAATCCCTTTTATGGATACAATACAAGTTCTATGGAATTTGGGACACACACACACGCACAAGCACACAAAACAAGTCACGATGAAAGCAACAAAGGCCACAGCAGCAGCAACTTTTCGGGTGCATCTATTTCATCGTCATCGCATAATAAACAAACCAAAAACAAAACTTGCAATTTGTGTACAGCCATCAGAGCACTCTCTTTCGGTTTAACAACAAAAACACAATCGCCAGCCGTATTGTCATCAAGACGATACGCGCCTTTTCGCTCTTCGACTTCGCCTTGGATTGGAGTGCGATTGGAGTACGATGCTACTTCGACAGAGGCCGCCAAGTAAGAGCAAATGTCTGGTCTGTGCTGTGTGTATAACTGACAGAAGAGGGAGTGCTAAAGATAACAGAGAGGAGAGAAAATTTCGTGGCACGACGCCCAAATTTCTATCAAGTGTCGGGTGTTTTTTTTTCCTTTTGCAGCAAGTTTAAGTCAATTTGGAAAATAGGCGACGGGCGACTCACCTTAAATGGTTTCTTGTTATCGGCGTCCATGGCGGCTTTGATTTTTAGTTAGATTTCACTCACTGAAATGCAATTCAGCTGTCACAAATGTCACTTCACACTGGAATACACACACGCACAGAGAGCGAGAGAATGAGAGAGATGAACTGACTGTCACACCACGAGGTGAAGAACTGCACCAAAGACTGAACTGAACTGTCAAACGCACCCGAACTGTTCGCCGGTTGTATTTCGAATGAATCCAGAGCAACTCTTGCAGTGGCTATATAAATTGCAGAGGGTTTTCCATTCCGAGCGAAAGCTTGGCGTTGGTTGGGTAGCCGAGCTTCCATTCTCTTCGATCGAAAGAGAATTCGCGTGCAAAGGAAACTCTCTGCGAGCGAAAACAGAAGTCGGTCAAATGGCGTCAGGAGGAGGGGGTGGACCGGCAGCAGCTCACCCTGTGTCGGCAATAAAATCAATGGGAATCCTTTAAAGTCACAAATTTAGTTACGTTTTTGCTTTAAGGACATATTGCTCTCGAACAAACACAGCAACAGCGCCAGCACCAGAATCTGTGGCGCGCAAACGGGGGGCGACCAGGCCAGGCTGGTGTGTGTGTATCTGTCTACAAGCACTTAGCGAGCATTTGGCCTCTCATCCTAGGCTGTCCCTCGCGCGCTATTCTTTTCGCCTTCGTCCGTCTTCGTCTTCAGCTTGTGCGCCGCCGGGGTCGGGTTAATCCTTTTTATTGTCCCCGCTTGAATGGGAAATTAAATAAAAAAAGGGACTGGAATGACCTGTCTATTATTCGGGGAGACAAAGTTTACGATTCGGATTCTCTCGGCTCAAATTAAAGAGGGCAAAACTGCCCGCATCCCCTGGGCAGCTTAGAAGGGTCCTTCAGCTTCAGCTGGTCCTGAAGATCAGGCAAATTGGCGTGATGGAAAAAAAAAGTTTTTTTTCTTCTTCTCTTCATTCAATCCCCTGATCCTTATCATGTGATAAGGATGTACTTTGTATTTATTTCTTGTTGGAAGTCTTGAAGTGTTGCGGCAAGTTGTAGCGATTTGGCTTTTTTCCTTCCGCCTCAGATGGTCTCTGTGAAGAGTCGCTCTGCTGCAACTTGACCGATTTATCTTTCGAATTGTTTGACTGACTTTTTGACTTTGCCTAGGTGCTGCAACTGCCCAATAGCAGGCTCATTAAGGTACTCGTGAAAAATTTTTCTGGGGTCAAGGAATGGGCGAAGGACTCACCGCAAATTCTGGGAATTACATTAATGGCTGTGAAATTAATCCTCTTTGCAGCGGACGGAGAAGGATTGAGGGATGAAAGGACCTCCTCAAGTCCCATCGTCCAGTTCGATTACGTGGATGGATGTCTTGAAAGTTGTCAATTTCAGGAGTTTCCGTACTTCAGCTCCAGCATCGTCCTTGCCGTGTATTCTTTAAATCCTCAAACAATTTATGCATGCATGAGTTTCAATGGCGCTCTTTCAAAGGACACAGTCAAGAGGATCGCTTTCAAAACACGAAACTCACCCGCCTCCTTTGGAGCACCGAGAAGAGCCTTGCGATAATCATAAGTCTCCCTCAACCAGCAAGCTCTCTTCACCCCTGCACCTGCACACTTGGGCTCACACTCATACTCCACTCCTTTTGAATAATTCAAATCCTTTATTGTCCTGGACAATGGGTCTTACTAAAACTCATTCACCCAAGAGCGCATACACCTTTCTTTTCATTGTCGTCCTCTTGTTAAATCTTTTCCATTTCCATTCCACTCTCTATCTCTATCTCTCTGTGTGCCCCCAAAGGACATCGCTCCCATTTAGCTGAACAACTTTCAAACGAATCTTCATCCCAAGTCGTGGGTTGATGGCCCTCTTCCCCCATCAATGAATGAATCTATGCATGTCTCTGGCACTGTCTCCCGCTGTCTTCCACTTCTGCAGCTGACTAATTGCCAGAGGAGCCTTTTCAATTTCGAAAAGAAATCCCCCGACCCGTGCACACACACACTCAGAGAGAGAGGCAGAGGAGGCAGAAATCTGAAAAAATACAGGAATTTCTTGAACAAACCACTTCCATGGACTCCCCCCGTCTTTCAAAGATTTGCATAAGTCATGTGTGCGCCAAAGAAGTGGGTGTGGTTTTGTTGCAAGCAAAAAAGCAAAAAAAAGAAAATACACACTCTTCAGCCAGCAAACTCCTTTTCAAAGTTAATCCTTTCGCAGATAACCTACAAAAAGTTCTGTTTACAAATATTTTCCACGTTGTTTTTGCCTTGTTTCGGTGTGTAGCCAAGGATAAACCCTTGCAAAGGAATTTCGTGCACAACAACAAGACGAAATAAAAAATGTGTGTGCATTTCAAAAGTAAACACAGATTACTGTTTATGCTGACTAAGCACACACACACACACTCGCACACACTCAAAAATGAAGAAAACTAGGTCAAATTGCATCCTCTTACGGGGGGCGGGTTGGCTTACAGAGTTCATTTTATGGGCCGGAAACAAGTACGTAACTAGCTAGTGACGTCGTGGTAGTTCAACACTCCTCGCGTCACTTCTACTCATCATCATCATCATCGGTGTGTGGATCGTGTATATGTATAATGTCCCTTTCGGTCATTCACCCAAACCGAAAGCTCTGCGTTCCTCTCAATCTTACGGGTCTCTTTCGCCCCTGCTCTTCAACAGTTGAGGACATGTGCATGGGCTGAAGATGATAACAGGACAAGTGCAGGAACTACAAGATGGACAACACCCTGCAAGCAGCAGCCACGAGGACCTGAATGGGATACACATGCAAACGAGTCTCCAGGTACATTGGGAATCTTGTCGATGTAATCTCTCGCTCTTTGGAATCCTTGAGAGGGTTTTGTGACCCGCATACACATACGCACACCCAACCACATGCGAGAGTTAAAAGAGTTAAGCTAAAAATAGATGTGCCGGAATCTATTTATGGAACGTAACCATTAAGTTGTCTCCTCCTGCTGCGTGCCCCCGCCCTTCCCTTGTGCTGTAATCGAGTGTGTCCGTTGAAGAGAGAGCACTGCAAAAGTGCCAATTGAACAACAGCTTTGAAGAGTGGCGTGCTTTTTTGTAAGGAAGATGCGAAGAGAGAGGCGAGAGCTTGCAAGGGATGGACTTTTTAAGCCAGTTTTGTGGTTGTGAAGGAAATGGAGTTAGTGGGAGCTTTAAAAGGTTTGCTAGAGGTTTGAAGTCGTTGGAGTGCTGCAAACTTCTGAAAAGCTTACTTGGGAATCAGAAGACGCAAGATTTGAATGTCTGCAATCCTTGTGGAGATTAGATCTTAATGAGAAAAACTTGTTAGTTTCAGGTAGTCACTCGATGAAGGTCAATTCCGTGAATTAGAGAAGTCTCAGAGCCATCATGTGCGCCAGAGAGATTGGGCTTCTTTCGGGTTAGTCTCTTTGGTTCCAAGCCACTGGGACAACTCAGCAGCGGACGCTTAAAGTGGTGCACACAAATGGAGAAGGATCTCGTGGCACCCTGGAGGGGTGTCTTCCTCGGGACTCAGGTCCACCAGGGATTCTAGCACCATCAGTAGAAGAGGATGATTTAAGTCAGTTCGATGAAGTCCGCGTTTCATATTTGAAAAAGTCCGAGCAAATTTCTGCTCTATTATTAATTAGTGAGCTTAATGGAAATCAGTCCATCAATGAAGTCTCACTTTTCGATTTTAAAGAACCTTTCGCCAACGAGCCTACGAGACAATGCAGCAGAAGATGCCTACGTCTGAATGCAGTTGGAAGTAGCAAGCCAGAGATTATTGGAGAGGCTTGTTGGTTGAGCCACCAGAAACTGTTCTATCCATTAGTAGAACTTTCGGCCATCATTCTTGACGTAAAACTTCTCAATTTTATCGCGCACTTCTCATGTCCTTTCTTTTTGTCGTTTTCATTTTTAGTCCATTGTTACTGAACCCTTCAGGGAGACTCGATCGTCTTCCTAGCGGTCGATTGCGATTGGAACTTTCCGACGTCTAACTCTTGCGGTCTTGCTCTACTCCGTTTTCCTATCGGTTTCTGTGTTCTTACCTTGGCTACAGCAAAAACCAGGCTGTCCTGGAGGTTTCCGGCGATTCTCTCTCTCGTTCACTTCGAGATCTGTCCAAACCCCAAACTAACTCCTCCAGAGCAGTAAAATCTCCCTGAAAACAACTTGATAAACTGCATAAAATTTCACATGAAACCCTCTCAATCAAAAATAAAACCACAAAGGAATCTACATAAACTTGTGTATAGTATATATTTTTAACGACTATATATTCATATTGAATTTGCTTTTCATTAAATCACATGGCATATAATACTTTTAAAGTGGTCGCACTAGTTCATGCTCGTACTGTTTTAATACATATACATATACATACTCTACTTTGTGCCATCCTCAGCTTCTTTTTGTGTATAATACGATAGTAGAATAATAATACCCAGTAAATAGTTCCAAATTGTACAGCAATAATTGTCATGTGTTGAGATTGTTTTCTTTGGTTTACACTCTTACTTAAATGCTACGTGTCTACAAATCTAGATATAGTGTACATGTATGTTTAAGACGGTTTCCAGTTGCAGTAGTTTCCATATGTGATACGGAAGGAAATAGATTTTCTATAAGGTTTTCTTTTGGGGAGGGAGGACGATAGATGACTCCAAAATACACACAACATTGAAAATAGTTTCTTATTTTTCCTTTTCTTTCTTGATCAAGAACACATGAATCTCCTCAAAGTAGATTGGTGTTTGGTGTTGTTTCATCCTCATTCTCTTACAAGACACTACAAGAACTTTTCTCACGAAATGGATTCACCTTTTGACTGGAGAATCCACTTAGAAGGCAATCTTCATTCTCATGCTCGGACACGTATTTTATCATCAATGAACATGCCTCCGAAACAGACATCCTAGGAATATTGGCCTCACGTCGGAGCTGCTCGTTTATGGCGCGCTGCTGTTGCAAATTTGCAGCCATAATGTCTAGGACGGCAGTCTCTGAGAGTCCTATGTTGACAGATTTTCTTTGCGACAGATTGTGGCCGAAAAATATTCAGTGGTCGTAAAGTAAAAAACAACAAAACCAGATATCTATAAATAAGTGGAGAAAACTTGTTAATAATTGATAAGGTTGCTAGGTGCAGGAATTTAATTATACCTCCGTGTCTTGCGTCTCGTGACTTTGGTGGACGATAGCTCCCGGGAGCCTGTAAATATGCAAAAGTGGGTTAGTAGAATAAACTTCAAATTTGTTTCCTTTTTTGTTCTATTGATTTTTGTTTGAGTTGACCTCTGACAGAGGGCAGTGGTGTTGAGTGAAAGAAGTTTGTGTAAGTGCCTTTGCTTCTACAGGGTATTTTACTTTTGGTACCTACATCTAACCTTCACTGTGCAATATTCAAGGA
Organism: Eristalis intricaria; assembly: GCA_964034865.1. Taxonomy (NCBI): domain Eukaryota; kingdom Metazoa; phylum Arthropoda; class Insecta; order Diptera; family Syrphidae; genus Eristalis; species Eristalis intricaria. The sequence goes on along the minus strand of OZ035874.1, from coordinate 1,893,275 downwards.
AGCACTCGATCACCTAGGAGACGAATACGATTTTTTGAACACATATCTCACCCGCCCATAAATTTTTTCTAACATTTCATCACAAAAAGTGTTCAGAAATGCCAGATTCACTAACATCTTCTCCATCTCCCTGGTAAGAAAACCACCAGAAGAGCATCAGCGCAACAATTTGCCACAACCCCTCCATGCATCAGAGCGAGACAAAACATTTTTCCTCACTCAACATCTGTCAAACGTGAAAACCAAATCGAACGAAGAACAAGGGATATACATATTAAATTAAATAGAAAAAAAACGCTTATTTTTTTGGGTGTGTATCGTGTGAGATAAATTTTTTCAGTTTTTCTCAATTTCTTTTGCGTGTATCAAAATTTATTTTCAAAATTTCACCATATACAAAAGATTCGCCACAATTCAAGCACATAAATTCATTTTCAGCACACAATTTTCTTCCCATCTCTTCCCCGTACAAGTTCGTTAATAAACTTTCCATCATAGGCCTCTCAGAGACAGCCGTTATGGACGTAATGTCATCCACACTACAGCAACAGCGAATGATCGTCGAACAATTGAGACGCGAAGCAGCCATCGAAAGGGAAACTGTTTCGGAATCATGTGCTAACATGATGAAGTACATCATTGAGCACGAACAGGAGGATTACCTGCTGACTGGATTCTCCAGTCAGAAGGTGAATCCATTCCGTGAGAAGAGCTCATGTACAGTCCTCTAAAGAGGCAATTGTTTGCCTCATTTATCAATGCCAATGGCCATTGCTGCACCAACTCAAGCAAGCTGATTCATCATCGCGCACATCGCCATTTAATCAAATTTTATATATATCACAAGAATATTTATATAAATGTCGTAATTCCTATGACCTGTAACTGTAACAAAATGATTTTCTCAAAGTAACTGGTTTTGGATTCGTTGAATCTATTTATTCTTTGCATCGATTATCAAAATATAAACGTACTATCTCATTTCGCAAGTATTTTGGTTTTATTTCCCACTCGTTCGTCTTTGCATGGGTACAGGGGCTTCTGTTCTCTCGTTCGTCTTCATCTTTGCCTGAGCAACAGGGACTTCTATCCGCTTTCGTCGTTGCGTGCGTATGGGCCTCTATCCGCCCTGTTGTCTTTCGCCTTTGCCTGTTCCCTCATCGGCTAATTGGTTCTAAAATCCCCCCCCCCCCACAACTGAGTCACTTCCGCTCAATCTTCTACGCACATACCCCTCGAAACAACTGCTTTAAGTTCTAGGAAATAATAAAACATAACTTAAAGAGCTCTCGCTTGTATTTATTTATCATCATTTTTGTTTATATCCAGAAGGTGAGGCCCAAAGCGCACTCGTCCCTTCCGATTTTAGTGAAAAATAATTAAACAGAAACTCGAATGTGTGAAAATGTGAGATGTTAAGCGACAAAGAAAAAGAAATGCGTTAATTATAAAAGTACGACAAAGATGAGGCGCAGCAGAATGATTTAACTTTCGTCGTCACTGCCACCACCTCCTTGCTTGGGCGGTTTCGGTCCACCGGCCCTCTTCGCCATGATGATTTGATCGACTTTCATGATCGTTGTAGCGGCTCCGACGGCGTTCTTGATGCCCCAATATTTTGACTGATACAAATCAAATACTTTAGTTGCTGTCACATCGACTGTGTCGGCTTGCTCGGCCTCAATATTGAAACCCTGGTTTGGTCCCTTCTCCTTGTGGGCGATGTAGAGCTTGGCGATCGCTTCTGTTGCGTTGACGCCACTGTTTTCGGCCAAGGCTTTGGGGAATACTTCCAAGGCGGCGGCAAACTTGCGGACGGCATACTGGTCAAGACCGGGGAGGGTGTCAGCGTATTCGGCCAACTGAGCAGCTAACTCAATTTCAGTCGCACCAGCACCGGGCAAATAACGACCATCGCGGGTGAGTCCCTTGAAGTTGTTCACTCCGTCATCGATGGCGCGCTCAATGTCGTCCATGAAGTTGTCAGTAGCTCCGCGGATCACGATGGTAGCGATGCGTGAGTCGGCTCCCTCATTACGGAAAGACACCACCACTGTGTCGCCCAACTCCTCAATGCACACTTTGTCGCAGTAGCCGAGCTCCTCCTTGGTTGGGACCGTGATGCGAGGAAGCACTGTTGCGTTGACAGCTCTGCTGAGACGACGCAGGTCGAACTTCGAGTTGAGGCGGACAGCCATCAGACCGTACTTGTTGATATAGTGCAGCGCCATGTCGCCGACCTTTCCACCGGCGACGATCACGTTCACTCCGACATCAGCCAGCGATTTGATTTGCTTCTCCAGAAGATTCTCCTCGCCACTGCTGAAGTTCATGAGCTCGTCGGCGGACTTAATAAGAACCGTTCCCTTGGTTTCGGTCTGAATGATGTCCACCGGGCATGAGAATATAGCAACCTTTGCCTTTTCTACACTTGAAACCTCACCTTCTACTTGTCGTTTGAAGACCATGCCGCGGAGCACTTCAGATTTTCCCAATCCACTGCCGAGAATCTTGCACACGCGAATATTGTCCACATTGAATGTGCTCTTTTCGGGCAGGATGGACACACACGCCTTGGCAATCAGGTCTGTAATGAACTCCTCCTGGCCGAACTGTTTCGACATTACCGCTGCGGTCAGGCAGTCCTTTACTTTCTGAACATCGCGGAAGTCCTCGATTTTGTGACACTCCAACTTCGGCAGAATCTCCAATGCTTTCTCCATGGCCTTTTCGTAACCGTCAGCGATTTCACTGGTGGTTATGCCCAACCGCAGAAGGTCCTCAGCGCCATCCAGAAGGGCCCCGGCGAAGATCACCACGAAATTGGTGCCGTCCCCAACCTCGGCATCTTGCATCTGACTCGCCATCACTATCAGCTTAGCGGCTGGGTGTTCAACATCCAACTCCCGCATGATAGTCCCGGCATCAGATGTCACAAACTGCTTTTCAATGTGATTGATGACCATTTTGTTCATGCCATTCGGTCCGTAGGCGGAACGCATTGTCTGTGCGAATTCTTTGCATGCTGAGATGTTACGATAGACCGCTTCCTCCAGGCCACTGTACATCTATGAGGAAAATTGAAACACATTAATGTTTCTAGAACAAAAGCGCAGATGGTAAAACGAGCAGAGTGCGGGCATGACTCAACTGTCGGCACCCCCAACTCTGACAGCATTTCTCACGAGGTGCGACGGAAAAAAAATCGCATTTCAACAAAGTCTCTCATGGCAAGTGCTGTTTTTCAATGGATTTGGATTTATTTTACATACCCGAGCGCCTTCCTTCAACATCTGGGCAACACCCGGTGCTTTTGGAACAGATAAAGCCATTTCTTCTCACAGATTTTTTCTTTTCGAATTAAAAAGTCTTCACACAAAAAATTAAAGCAGCAGACGGCAAGAACTAACCTAACTCGTGTGAATGTTTTGAAGTCTGACACATTCACAATGGAATGAAATGGAATCTTCTGGATGGGAACTTCGAGTATCGAAGTATTAAATCGTCTTCATATCCATAAGGGGAAAATTTGAATTATGGGTGAGGTTAAGGACGGAATACAGGGAACTTCTTGGACGGTGAACAAAGATTTCACTGACTTCTTATGTTTCTGTACGTTTCTGCCTCATTTCAATGAAAGTGTACTCCCACAAAAGAGTGATGAATGTGCACGGCACCTAAGTCGTGGCATGTGGTCGTCCCCTTAAAGATTTCCTGGTACCCGTTCGACATGTAAAGGGGCTCACTGTGAATTTACCACGTCCAACTAGTTTGCCAGGCCAGACACGGCAAGTACCAAATGTCAATACGTCGAATTGCAGGCTCCTTGTGCAGGTTTGAATTGAAAAGGATGGGTTCTGTGGAAAAGATCGTGCGAAACAACGAACGAAACGAGCAAATCGTAAGCTCGCTCCAGAATGAGGTATGTACACATGTTCCCCTTCAACTATCACGCACCATTGCTCATCGTTTCCCACACACAGTTCGGTGCGATAAAAAACGAAATCATCTGCAGGAAAAAGAAGCAGCTCGCGCAGGAGAATGCCGACTTGAGGAAGAAGATTGAGCAAACCTTAGCCGAGTTGGTAAGGCTGGAGACTCAGAATGGAAAGAAACAAATTCCAGTGCCTGGTGCGAGGACTTTCTGCACAGATGCCTCGGCTGCTGCTCCCACAGCACCTAAGGCAGCAGCAGAGCCAACAACTCCAGCTGCAGATGAACCAGCCAAGGCCCCCAAGGAAAAGAAGCCAAAAAAAGAAAAGCCAGCCAAACCAGCAGCTGCAGCAAACACAGCTGCAGCAGCTGCTGAGCTTCCAATCGATGTTGGACGGCTAGACCTTCGCGTTGGCAAAATCGTCGAGGTGGGTCGTCACCCCGACGCGGACAGCTTGTATCTGGAGAAGATCGACTGTGGGGAGGCACAGCCTCGCACCGTGGTCTCCGGTCTCGTGAAGTACGTTCCCCTCGAAGAGATGCAAAATCGGCTTGTGGTGGTGCTGTGCAATTTGAAGCCCGCAAAGATGCGCGGTGTCACCTCAGAGGCCATGGTGATGTGTGCCTCCACGCCAGACAAAGTCGAAGTACTCAGTCCACCAGAGGGTGCGGTTCCCGGTGATCTGGTTCACTGCGAAGGTTTTCCGCGAAATCCCGACGCTCAGCTGAATCCGAAAAAGAAAGTCTTTGAAACATGCGCTCCGGACCTGAAAACCAACGACAGTCTGGTTGCCTGCTTCAAGGGAGCACCGTTGCTCGTGCCTGGCAAGGGCAACGTCGTTGCACAGACCCTCAAGAACGTGAATGTGAAATAAATTTGCCGCTCTTTTTTACAATAAAATATATTTCAGAATTTTCTTTCTACATGAATACAGCCTAAGGGCCTGCTATCCAACTGGTCACTTTTTGCTGAAGACCAGATTAAACTTCGCTGATAGCAGCAAATGGTCAGACGACACCTCTTCATTCGGCAGCATTGGCGCACGTGATGGAAGTTCATACGACGCCATGAGCTCCAACGCTGAATTCGGACCCATGCCGTCGCTGTAGAAGAAGTGGTCAACGTTGATCCATTTGGAGTGGAACGTTGATCCGTAATCCTCAGGATTTTCGATGTGATTGAAAATCGACGTCAAATTATAACTATGAGTTAGAGTTCCAGTTGAGAACTTATTCGGGTCAATGGCATCCACCGGTTTGCAATCACTGTCAGGCAGTTGCTTCATCGTCCGGATCTGGAAGAGTTGAGCTGTAGAATAGGTTTGGTATGAGGATGGACATTGCTTACCCTTGGCTTAAGACACTTGTAGTTGCTTTCAACACAGTCCACGTGCTGACAGTTGTCGGTGATACCCAAGCTGGGCGGCACCAGCGTCTTTCCAACCGCCGGACCATCGCCCTCTGTTAAAGTGTTCTTCGTGAGCTTGTCGTACGAAACGCGTCCAGTTGAAAGCAGCTTGTAAGGAGCAGAATCGGGTGGGAAGTTGAAATCGCCCATGACAATCAGTGGCAGTTTCCTCATTTTACCCGACTTTTCATCATATCGAATAACGTGCCGATCGAGCTCTGCCAGGAGGACCATCAGTTGCGCCAATCGTACGTCTTGTCTTCTTGGATTGAATAGGAGATGTGTGCTGCACACAAGCAATACGTAGTCAGGGTTCGATTTGCAGCGTAGCTTCGCAATGACCGCGACGTTGTGACGATCAAGGCGCTGTAGCAGAGAGAAACAATAGAGTTAATTTTTTTGGAGTCTCATTCGAACTTACTTCGCAGTCGGGTTGATAATACTCCACAGCGTCTGACTCGACCAAGTCGAATACATTCTTATTGAAGAAGATGGCACAACCATCCTTTCCTACTCCGGTTTTCTTTTTGTACACAAAATTCATCGGCATACGGCTCTTCACAGCCAATGCTATGTCGTCCAGATGACTGTCCTGCACCTCCTGCAAGCACAGAATATCTGGCCGATGGCTCACGATTTCCTGTATTAGTCGTGGCAGACGATAACTCCATTTGAGATGAAATGGTTTGCAATCAGTGTACAACTGCAAGTTTCCCACGAGCAGATCTTGTGCGAGAATATTGTATGAGACCACATTTATCTGCTTCCCATTCGGTGTAACCACTTCCTTGGCAGTGTGCCATATTCGCGTGATCTTTTTAGCATCTGTCTGACGAGAGAGGTTGTTTTACAAACACTTACAGCGCGTATTTTTTTCTTTCCAAAAACTACTCACCACTTGTGACTCGTTTGAACGAAATCTCATCTGCTGCTGCTGTTGCCATTGGTTTCCCCACATAGCCCCAATTGTGCATAGGTTTCTTGAGGAAATTTTAAAATACTTGCCGTAAATTTGTCTTGTGCTAATGCTCTGTTTAGGCTGCTGACAATGCCATAGTTTAAAATAGTTGGGTTTTAGGAGTCCGCCGATACTGTGTAGTCGTTTCAAAGCCACCTCCATTTAATAAAACATTTCCCTGACATCAATCAAAGAAAATATGTATATTTTTTTGAACAGTAGTCGAAATGTTATTAGATGCGTATGGATGTGTGAAACTCAGAATGCATACAAACAAAAAATTATATCTACACACAAATCTGCAAAAAAATTTGACAGCTAAAATAAAAAATAGGCATGGTATACCTCATAACATCCCTGGTTTTTTCATACTGGCTGTCAATGTGGCAGTGATGACATTTATTGACAATCGTTTTATACCGGTTCGTGCATGTTCGTTAGTGGTTCGTGAAATTTTGAAAATAATTTTTAAAAGTTATTTCGTGTGTTTGTTTTGGATTTTTTTTTGTAAAATGTAAATTTAAATGTTCGAATATATTAGTGGTTCACATTTTGCAGAAGTTCTCAATCGATAAAAGTGGTTTTTAAGTGGCGAAAGTTGGTTTGTGATAATCTTCGTGGTGCTTGAATACGATTAGTTTATTTTTTTTTGTTGTCTGTTGATAGTGTTTTCACATTTGGATGGTTAACCCAATAGATAAGCATCAATATTCACTTTCGTTCTACTTGAAATATTGGCGATCGTCCTTGTTTCGTTGTCTCTAGGTCCTGTTGCTGTTCAATTCATTCCAATCTGTTCATTCTTTCTTCCTACTTGTGATTATAATTCCCTTATTTCCTGGTGTCTTAAGTCTCTTAAAATAGCAATGCATGCCTATCAATCCTAATAATCTCATCAGCGCACATCGCAAGTTCATTCAACGGCCAAGTTTTCATATCGTACCGTTTAAAAAATTTATAACATTTTCAACGCAGCACACACTCCGTTCCTGAACTCTGAAAATTTCCCAATAATATTTTCCATTCGCTTCAACTGACACATACACTTCGCCACACAACACACCAAACTGACATCTCAGCAAGGTTGGGACATTTTTTTTCCTTCTTATTTTCCACACACCACTCAGCTCGGAAAAAATTGACAATGGCCGTCAACTTGTGTAAATGGTGACTCGGGGATTATTTCGAATTTTTCCATTTAACCAATTGATTGTGAAAAAAACTTGAACAGTGCAGAAACTTGTTAATTTGAATATTGTTTGGATTTGTGTTTTTTGGTGCCCCAATAAGTAGTGGTAGAGTGTGCGTTTGTATCTCAGGCGAAACATCCGAAGAAACAGCAAAAAGGGAGGAGAGAAGAAAAGAAGAAAAAACGCCGAAAATGAGTTCCAACAACAGCAGTAGCAGCAGAAAGGAAACCGAGAGAACCAAACTGATTCAGGAGAAGTGTCAAACCCTGCTGACTCAGATGCTTCGCGATGAAGACAACAAATATTGCGTGGACTGTGATGCAAAAGGTAGATTAACGATGGGAGACAGTGTAAAGAGGAGGCATTTTGTGTGCTTCTGTTTTTGTTGCCTGTTGGTGGTTATCATCAAGAGGGGCGTATCACCCGCACACATATTGTATTGTGCCACAAGCTGGTTGCTTGCCGGGTATGTTACAAACTGCCTCAATCCCTGGGATGCCATTCGCAATCAGGGCAGTCAATAGCGAGTAATTATCGAGATATTTTTATGAATACCAAGATTTTTCGCTTCCGATAAAACGAACGATTGCGTGGTGTTATCTTGTCGTGCCTGATAATGGGACATATTGCCTATTCACTCGCTTCATCGTGCACGAGCGCACAAATTGTCTGTGTGATGTGACTCAAGCTCGTGCGGGCTGCAACACTTCAATCGCGATGCTTCTTAACATGTGAAGATTTCATGAATCACATGAAAGACTTGTTTGGCTTTCCGAAGTTAATCACGTTATGTATTCCCTTTCTGTCTTGGTACTCACACGCAATAGAAGTTCTCCTCTTTCACATCGTCTGCGACGTCTCGCACTTTCCACTTTGACTAACATTTACCCTCTCTTATTGCCAGGTCCCCGTTGGGCTTCTTGGAATCTCGGTGTGTTCCTCTGCATCCGATGCGCTGGTATCCATCGTAACCTAGGTGTACATATATCTCGCGTGAAATCTGTGAATCTTGACACTTGGACGCCCGAGCAAGTCATATCTTTGCAACAAATGGGCAATTCACGTGCGCGCGCCGTCTACGAGGCGCAGTTGCCAGATGGCTTCCGTCGGCCACAGACCGACACCGCTCTAGAGAGCTTCATCCGTGCCAAATACGAGCACAAAAAGTACTTAGCCCGAGAGTGGGTGCCCCCGTCGCCACCAAAAGTCGACTGGGCCAAGGAAATCGACGAGGAGTTGGAAAGGCAGAAGCGCAAAAAGAAGGCCGCGCAGGCTGGCTCTGCCATCGGTATCGGAATCGTGGGTAGTGCCAGCAATAGCAATATGGAGCGGAAAACAAATGCTTCGGCTGCGAAATCACCACTGCCTCCCCCATTGCCAAAGCCGAAGGCGTCGAATAGTCCCAAATCGCACCGAATTAGTGAATCTTCATCCAGCTCGAATCAAAACAGCTCTTTGGCGGGCGCGGGGAGCTCTGATCTCTTGGGGCTAGCATCGCCCACGAAGCCAGTCTCGGGACTTGTAAGCTTAAACAATGATTCGCATAATGACACGTTTAGCGGTTTCCTCAGTGCCGCCCCAGTCTCGGCGATCAGCGCAAATAACTCGTCGCTGGACAATGGCGACATATCTCTATCTGGTGCTAGTGGGGGAACAAATTCCCTGGCGAAGGAGGAAGAGGACTTCTTCAATCAGACGACATCGCTGGGTGGCAGTGGTGAAAAGGACAAAGCTGGCAAATTGACCAAGGACAGTATATTGGCCCTGTACGGCGCGGCACCGGCGAATAATCCACAAGCAGGTCTTGGACAGTTCGGCAACAACCCACTTGCAGGCGGATTCAGCAACAATTTGACGCAGAACAAGCCATTCCCAGCGTTACTCGTTAATCCGAACGCGAACACCGGTGGCATGGGAATGCCACCTGGTCTGATGGGTCCACCGCAACAGCAGGCGCAGTTTATGACGCCTCCCAACTCGGCAAGCATGTACAATGCGCCAGTAATGACCGCCCCAGCAGCATTCACATCACCCGCAGCCGGAGGAATGTCCTATCATCCGCAAATGATGGGCGTTCAGACGACAGGTTTCGCTCAGTTCCCGCCCATGCAGGCGACGTACCCTGCCACAGCTGGTGCACCCGGCATGATGTCGGCCTTCGGTGCGGCACACATGGCTGGCGGTGCTGGTGGCGGCGGTATCATGGCCACGGGCCAGGGCCTCATGCAAATGAATCCCGCCCTTAATCAAGGCCTAATGGGAATGCAGATGAACGGACCAATGCATGTGCAACAATCAGCAGCGCCACCAACCTCGAATCTGAGTCAACAATTTGGAAATCTTAATATTGGCAATGTTTGGCAATAAGAATCCTACTTCGCCTCCTCTCCGCACCTTCTTTCGCACTCACAATCTATCGAGCACTAGCCTCCCCGCCCATTCCCTCCCTCCCTCCCTCGGTGTAAATTATGTTGATTATGTTCCATGTGCAATTGATTCTGGTTTCTCCCTCCTCGCACACAACCTCTCCCGAAATTGCTTCGCGCAAACGTTTACTCCTCGTGTTGAAAATCCTCCTTTTCGTTGCAAAAAAAAAAACAAATATATAAAATGATCGATGTATAGTTAGGTGTGCTTAGTAATACAATATATTATGTACGTTTATGATACGACAAAGCAAACTGTCACATATCCCTGGCGCTGGCAAAGCGAACTCTTAACAGATGAGTTGAGCCGATGTTATCGAATATATATATATATTAAATGTAGTTCCACAGGAGGGACAAAAGGGAGCGGAAGAGTGAACCTATGCAAGTCCTCGGGGGTATGAGATATAAAATATCTTCTCGGCGAATTTATAAACTGTAATCTTAAATCTGGATAACTGGATGAGATGTGGACACGAACACGAAAACGGGACGAACATGCAGACAGAGAGGTGTAGTCTATCTATATTAACAACAAAAAAAACAAAAAAAAAAAAACTGATGATAAAGAAGAAGAGTATAAAAGAAAGTATGTATTAGTTATGAAAGAAATATATATAAATAAAAATTGAGAATGTATTAAGAAGAATTTGAACATGAAATAAAACTTGTGTAAAGTATGGCGGCGGGAAGTTTGGATTTGGGTTTCTGGAGACTCAGTGTGACCGGACAGATAATGGATAGCAGGTTGAGCTCTGCATTCACTTGTACAACGAATTGAAATGTTAAGACAGTCGGTTGGAAAAATGAAATGTAAATGATTTGTGGTTTGCGGTTTGTCTAGGGAAACACACATTCTGGTGGTTTTCCGCTGAGTTGATGGAAACGTGTGTGGCGTTGGTCGTTTGGGGGAAAGGTCGAAGTCGAACAGTGGAACAGGGTCATGTTGTGGTTCAAGGCACGAACATTTGTTTGATTTTTTTCGGGGCGTTTCTCTTTCACTGCGGCTGGAAAGCAGAAATTGATGTCATTTAGTTATTGGTTGATTTCTGCGGAGATGGTAGGACTTCTCGTAGTGCTTTGTCCGATTGCTAACTGTATGGCGTCGAAATGCGGTAATTGGGAAGTATTCAACTGTCAGCTTATTGAGTTCTCTTGTTTCTTTTTTGGTGCTCAAGATCTGATGGCTCACTACATTTATTCACGATTTGTCACTCATCGTCTTACTTTATTTTTTGTGTGCGTAGGCCTGGGCATCAATCAAGACGCCCCTTCCACTTCTGGCTAGTAGGCTCAATTTCAACCAACAAAGCAAGTCGAAGTGTCTTGCATTATCGCGATCTGTGAATGCAATATGCTTAAGTGGCAGCATCTTGAGTTCTCTAGTAGGTTTAGTTCATCTGTCAGAGAGGGGTATTCTTGTGAAGCTAAGATGTGATAGAAAGAGAACTGCTGTATATGCTTTGTATTTACCGACGATTTGTCGCTCGTGGTCAGACTTCCAGAAATTCTTCATTTTATGTTGGTAACTAAAATTCAAATGCACCTGGGCCTCAACCAACAAGCTTCTTCAACCTCTAGCTAGACTTCCATTTTAAGAAACGTGCAACTTGTCCTATTTAATATCTGGCTAGCTGGCTTCAGTTCCACAGACAAAACGAACGTGACTGCCTCCCCGGTGGACATGGGCTTGTACTATTGCGATCTCTGGCTAGTTGGCTCCAGTTCCAGCAATTTCCTAATCTATTAATCTGAACACGACTGCATGCAACAAGCGAGAAAATGCATCTAGCAGTTGCCTCCTGTTCAGTCTAAAGTACAAAATTGGCTGTGGTAAGCCTTCGCTAGGGAAATGGCGTGTCCCCGGTCGGTCTTAAAGCAAATTCCCTCCATCGTGACATTTATTCATAAATGTTCCTCCTTAAATTGCCACAAACAAAAAAATCCACCCCACACCACTCAACGAACACAACCATTTCAGTCGCTTTCAACCACAACCAACCATCACCAACTTCACACAATAAAATTCCCAGTGAAGTGAACAACGACTGCCTACTGCCACCGAAAACCCGATAACAAAAAATCCGTCTGGCTTGCGAATGCGAACACAGTTCGTTTTCAGACGTCGCCCAAGTGCAAGTTGTTTTCCGCGCTTGAGTGCATCCCAAAAGTGATATTTATGGGCGTTTCAAAACTATCCATTGCGTTAATGTCCAAACAAATTATTTCGTATATCGATTAAAGTGTGATCCGCGAATGGTTTAAAATTGAAAAAAAGAACAATTTGTAAAGATTTTGTCGTGAAAATTTGTACTCTTTTCCTATTGGAGTGAGGGAGAGGGTAAGTGTCCATTTGTTAAAATATTAATACGATATATAGCTGCACTGCTCACACTTGTGTGTCCATACGAAATAATTACCGATGTTTGTCTTGCTCTGCGATGTGTGAACGAGAGGATAGATTGTTTTTTTTTTTTGTATTGTACAATGTGAAATGTGAAAACTACAAAAATAAATGAGAGAAAAAGAAAAACAACAACTCAGAACAGTCACCAGTGTTGTTGATGTTCGGGGAGCTGTGCGAATATTTGGTGCTAGAAAATGCAAATTTCTCTGCAAGAACCCCATTAGACGTTAATTTATGCAAAAGAGCGGCATGGGGGAAGAGAGTGTGTAGTTGTGGAGAACCAGAAGGAGCTGAATTCAAGTGAAATCGGTTGGCTGACGTACTCTTTCAGTTTCAGTTCGATTGCCCCACGGGGTCAATCTGTACTCGAGTTTCAGTTGGAAATGAGTGAAGTGGCGAGGGGGGGAGGAGTTTGTGACTTTGAGCTTGTTCCTATGCTCTCCGCCTACACTTTGAATCGCTCTCTGAGATCGAACGAACGAGCTCGTGCTTGTTTTGGAATTTTGGGGTGGTGGTGACTGGAGAGAAGAAAAGCTGGTACGGTGTGGTGGTGTACGCTGCCGCTTCGTGCTGGTGTGTGTCTTATTGAGAAGCACGTGAATGTAACATTAGCTCATCGTTGACACGACAACCCCCATCTGCTCGAGATTGCCTGCTGGTATGGTATCTGATAAAGGTGAGGCAACACTTTAGGAGACTTTATGCAATTTACTTCGTCTCTCTTTCCCAGTCGGGCGCGTTCTCTTTCTCTGTTTTTCGCTCATAAATAAATAAATAAAATGTAAACACGGTCATAATTATGCTGTTGCGGAAGTTACTAATTTGATTGGAGATCTCCTTGCAGTTAGTGGCGAAGCTAAGCGCGCGGGAGAATGCAGCGCAAGGGACCCGATCGAACGTGATTTCGATGGCGACGTTAGTTCTGCTCGTGATGGGTGACTGAGTGAATGATGATGATGATTACAAGCACAAAAAGGGGTGCAAGAGTTTAGTGGTGGGGGAAGGTGACTGGCTGCTTTCGGTTGAGTGTGCTGCTGCACTTATTTTGATTTAAATTGCTTGCTCTTCGCTGATGAGAGACTAGGTTTAATGGGGGCGAAAGCAATGTTGGCGACGGCGCTTCATTCTTCAACGGTGACTTCCTTCAATGACCTTGTTGTTTAATACGCCCTCGGGGATAATTTGTTTTTACCCTGTTGGCTCACTGGGTTGGTTGGACGTCGTCGTTATGTTGGGCGGCACAGAGGAGGTAACCAGGCGAGCGACGAGAATGCCCTTTAATTAATTTGTTTTTGCGGCGAGTCGGGTCTGACATTGATTTTGTTTTTGTTTGACAAGATTATGTAAAGGGTTCCGAAAAAGTTTCGAGTTTTATGAAAATTTGCTCAAACGAATATTTAAGATAATTTATAACCCAATTAGCATTTGTTTGTGCTCGCGCTCTAGCGGGTGCGATGTGGGCTGCGCTGGGTTGGAGAAGAGGGTTGGCGTGGAGACGGCAATGCAAACATGGATTCGCTCGTGTGTGGATAAATCTCGTCGAGTTTACATCAAGTGGGGGTGGCGGTGGTGGTGTTGGCAGCATATGAATATCGATTCCGGTGAAACCAACTGAAAACATGGAAGTAGGTACTCACAGATAGTTTTATGAATCGCTTGTCATGACATCAGGTTTTCAAACGCGAACACTCATCGTCATGCATTCACGTTGCTAAGTGGTTTCGAATTCGAGTGAGGGAAGCAAGAGCGGTGTAATCAATTTTGATGAAGTGACATAAATTATCATCAGATCATTTAGACTGGAGCTGGAGATAGAGCATCTTGAGCGAATTAAAGTGTTATTCAAATTTAATGATCATATTGAATGCTTGCCTCGTAAGTGGCTTCTTGAGACAGTATCTTTACCTTGAAATGGATTTGGGATTAGAGACTGATAGTGGTTGCTGTTCCGCGGACGGACATCCTAAAGGAGTGTATTTGATTCCCTTTCTCTTTTTCCAATTCTAAACGTCATTTCATTTCCCTTTCAGTGCTTGTCCTGCAATTGAGCCCCTTCCAAATTTCTGCAATCACTTCATATCGCATAACCACCACTCAATCGTGTTTTAATCAGTTGTGAAATTAATGCCACTTATCTGCAAGCAAACAACCGATAACTGATCGCACCCCCGGAAGACGACGTGTGTTTCACGGCACCCTACGCACGGCACATAATTAAATTCCCTCAAAGGTCATCTGCGTCCTTAAACTGATTCAATCTCGCCTGCCGGTCGTCGCCGGCGGGTGCATGACTTTTCATCTTGTGCAGATATGCCTTTACACGAGCCTGTGGTAATCAATGACTTACATACCTCCGCACACCCATCTCAGAGGTGTAATGGTCGACGTATGCATAAGCACTTATCGGATTGCCTTTCCTAGGCGCATTTCATATTCATCACAGAGCTCCAGTCGGTAATGCACTTACTCTCTCGTGTATTCATTAGGTTCCTGGAATGTGTGTACGGCACAAGGCACAAAGGCAAATTCAATTTCAATGAATGTATGAATTTCTTGCGATGCTTGATAATTCTTTTTTTTTTTTTCGCCCAGCCCGTTCTTGTTTCGTGTCTCCCCCTTGCTGTGCAATCATACGAAGCTTACAGCGGCCGATGAAAAATTCATTCCAGAGAGGAAATAGCGATTTTACTCGATATTGATTTCTGGCATCTTTTTATTGCTCACATGGGGGCATCCATCGTATCCTTTCCCCGTCGACAAGGGTATTGAGTGACGGCAATTTCCTATCGACTTCGAAAATGAAATCATTTCGTTGCAGTCATCATCATCGTCAGCTTTAACTTAATGGAGGCTATTTCAAGGTAGTTTGTTCGTGTGGTGGCAGGTCGTCTCCTGTTGCGGTTATTTGCAGTGGAAGTGCAAAATTTGGTGTAAGTGGCAGCATAAATCATTTACCATCACCATCGGACCTCTTTTCCCGCATATTTGGGTGAAATTCATTTTTGCCCGTGCTTTGTGTTCCGATAAGGTAGAGACACACATGTGATGTTTTATCGCTTCAGTTGAAGGTCGATTTTACTGTGTACGTTGATTAATTTCAAGACGATTGAGCAGGAGGAGAAGGTGGCGGTCTGAACTAGAAGACGACTTTTCAACATGGCTTTGCTTGCACGTGCTTTAATCGGACTTGAGGTTAGGTTAGGTGGCGGCAGAAGGCTGTCACAATTGGGCTCATTGTGATATTTGTTTTACGCTGAAGAAGACAACTACAGGAGCAGAGGAAGTGATGTATGTTCTCCCTCCTCGTTGGGCCTTTAGCTTCTGCAGGTCAAGTGGGGGATCCCATGTATGTAAAGACACGATGTCCTCTTTTGACGCCGATTTGTGTCACTGGCCTGCTTAGTCTTAGCAGACAAACTGAGCGTCGTTGGCCATGGATTCCTTACAGATCTCTTCCCCAGCTTGTCGAACTGATCAGCCAGTGTGCCTTCGTCCCCAACCTGCCACATTCAGTTGGCACTTGACAACAAGGTTTGGCTTACATCCATTAAGTATGTTCCGCCACATCCTTCTACGAAGAACCTCCTTTAATGACGATCCCTCCCAGCATCCGTGCCTTCGTAGAATAAACTGCATTTGTTGGGGCCAAATAAAATGTGCCCGACCGTGTATACGACACTCGATTATATTTATTGGCACCACTTCGCCTACACGCCGCACAACTTACTGGGAGGACATTATTCAGGAAGTTATTGCATAACACCAACCACCCGACGACCGCCAAACCAAAGCCATCTGAGTCGCGAAATGTCCAAATAAAGCTCCGCGCGAGTGTATATTACAATTAAAATTTTATTATTCCCCCGAGTGGCCGGGAATAGCTTGCTTATTTATTATAAACTTCATCACGTCGTCTGCCACTCTCAACGGCCGCCCGCCGCCCCCCTATAAAAGGACAAAGTGCGCGCACAATTATGCCAGATCGAGGGAGCATCTCCATTTCGCTTAGAAGGCGACATGCACATAACGCGCCCATTTAAGTGATTTCATTAATTTATGTTCGGGATTTTATTTTCGGAGGAGAATCTTGTGTGTGGACCAGTGGCCCTTCCCCATAGGAGGACGTCGTTGCCATCACTGACACTGTTCCCAGTGGCAGCGACTTTGTGTAGAGTGCAGTTGTCCTGCAAAACAATTTCGATGTAATTTAAACTTTTAATTATGCGAAAATGACAACGCGACTATACGGCAAAAAATAAATGAAAACAAGACAAACAGTTACTTGAGCCGTGTGTGTGCCATTAAATATCCAAATTGGAATTGTAGCTCGCTCTCTGTCTCTCTCTCTCTCGGCTGCCCTGCGATCTCCTGGCGCGGGCACACACAGACGGAGATTCCTGGCCAAATGCCAATTTAAAGTTTCACAGAGAAAATGAGAAGAGCGATGTGGGGACACAACAAAGCCCGCCAGAAGCAATGAATTTGAAACGACGACGCTGAAACAGATGACGACGACGACAGTGATGGTGGAGATGGGGAGAGGAGGCTGTAGGAGGTGGAGGAAGTAATCGGACCAGTGAGACATCCACCAGGAGAGGAAAATAAAAACTTATTGCCAAACAGATTTTCTCGTCTAATCCTAGAAACGAAGAGGCATTCATTGACTAATGGGGCGATAGATGGAAATGATGTGGCGATTTATTTTTTTGTAAACAAAGAGGAAAGGATCGTGAATCTCAAGGTATGTCCAAGTTCAGTCCACCTGCAGTGTGTCCAATCCAACGACAAGGACAGAGAGCGAGAGCGATAGAATTTAACGCCTCATGAATCAAAATAGAATTTAATTATTTCCTGTTGAGTGGAAGTGGAACAATCCATTCTCTGCACCTTTTCGGAGGTCATAAAGAACCCCATTTGGATTAACCTAAGCCACCGGACGACCAACATGTGCTGCTGGGGCCACCAGCGAACACGTTACAACGCCATTTAGCACCATACCGAGCAGCAGACCACTCAGCAGCCTGCCCAGTCAGGTTGGTATGAGGTTGCGTCATAAAAACTCCAACCACTAAGCGCGCACGACGAAGCGCGCAAAGTATTAGCACAGACAGTGAAACAAAAAGGCGATAAAATACAGTCAGGGCGGGTAAGTGTATTTGGAAATGGACTGATTACCTAAAATGGATCTCGCCTTGCGAGAAAATAGAATCACCCAGTCATCGGAGGAGCATTAGCTGCGCTTTGCTACAACACACTTAAAAGTGCACTCATCATGTCATGCCACTGGGAAAGGGCTGCTTAATGTGCTCTACTTCACAATTTTGCGTGCTCTGCTGGTGACTGGTGAACAAGACATGATGGCGGTGGGGGGGAAGCGTGAGATTATGATGAGTGTTGCCACTTGTTTTGAATAAGAATCGTGTGCACACTTTAAGAATTTGGATTAAATTTCTAAATCAGCAGCAGTATCAGTTCCTCCATGTTTCACAAATAACTTCGCCATGTTTGTCAATTTAGGTCGCGTTTTCGTCAGACCTACGGAGCTTTCAATTAAGAACCAAACTGGTCTTGTCTTGTCTTGTGTTGCGAGTGCATGCTAGCGACTAAGTGGTTTCATACGAAATGGGAACACTCACTCATAATATTTTCCCGTACTGCCCGAAGGTCGTGGGGAGTAGAAGGAGAAGGAGACGGCGAGTGTGGATGAATAAGGCGGAGCAGCAAAACAAATTGTGAGTCAGATAATTAAGTAGGCAAATCGTTCAAGCGTCAGTCATTCTCTCCCCCATCATCGTCATTCTACTTGACCGCCTCCTCATCATAATCATCATCGGTGTTGTTGTTGCCGTAGCTACATATCGACTGGTTGTCGTCAATCGGCCATTTCGTCATCATCCCGAATCGACAGTTGCGAAATCTTGAATCGACACATGAAGAGCTTAACACAGAACAAAGCGTAGGCTGCTGTGTGTTCTCTCTCTAACTTCGCTCATAGCCTGCGGTTATCGCTTTTAATTGTCAGTGATCTGTGCTGAGATCGAGGGAATGATAAACTACTCACTCAGTTTGGAGCTATTTTGGGAAGTGTTTCCCGCGTGTGATGAATGCACATTTTAAAACAGAAAACCTCACGTACACACATGTGACAGCGCCTAGATGACATGAAAGCTTCTTTAAAGAGTGCTCTAGAATGAGAGGAATGGGGTGGAGGGAGGTTAAATGTTTTGATAAAAATAAGAGCACAAACAGAGGAATGAATTAGCTGCCGTGCTTGTTGATGCGGATGCGGGCAAGGGAGAGACACAACCTCAAGCAAAGACAAGAGCAAACAAGAAATGAAAAAAAAAAACCGTCAGAAAAGTGGAAACATTTATATAGAGTGGGTTGAATAGCTTGAATGGTTGGCATCCGAGCGCTCTTCTAATCATAAATCTGTTCCGCAAAGTTTCTATAAACACACACGGGTGTACACACATGTGTGTAACCGCGGTCATCGGTCAGTGTAACAGAAAAAGTAAAAAAAGAACTTTGCACAAAAGCAGAGTAGAGGGAGGTGGAGCAGTAGAGGAGTAGAGGGAGGGAGGATAGTGTGCTGCTGCGAAATGAAGTAACAAGCTCTGTGAAAATAAACAAACGCAGAAGGGTGGATGAATTTGTTTATTGGCGCTGTTTCTTGTGCAAAAATGAAGCCAACACAGGCGTTTGTTATTTTTTGCTCGTTCTTGACGAATTGCATTTGCAGAAAGAAAAACTTGTAGAGTTCACCGAGCGCTGGCATGCCTGTATGCCTCCCTTCCAAGCAAACCACTTTTCTTTTTCCTCTTTGATAAATCCAATTCCATTCCATGTTGAACACCAGAGAGTGGAGAGACACACAGAGGGAAGAGGTGAAAACAACGACTACACATAATTGGGTAGGTTCTTATCAGGTTTTTGCTTTTGCCTTGTATTCTGGTACCTGGAACTTGTTTTTTTCAATGTCATCAAATCGCGTGGAATATGAAAATGAACGTGCGTGTGTGCGCTGGCAAGATACGAGAAGGGATTCCCTTTTCTCTAGTTTATAATTGGTTTCAATTTGACTATCAGGGGCTCATTTTTTTCCATCTTTGGAAAGTTCCTCGGAACGGAAAGTTATTCTCTGGACTTTTCGGGGATTTGCGAAGTTTGCTGTGTGTTATTGTTCGTGAACTTTTTGGCATGAGGAAGAGCTCATGAAATGTGACCGAGACTTCTGAAAATCTCTTTGGGGTGGTTGGTTGCCTCCATATGCGCGTTGTGTCCTATCGATGCGGATCCGGTTCTTCTTCGTCGTTGTTGTCGTTGTCGCTGAGAAATCTTGTTAAAATTGTGTAGACTTTGCAATCGTCCTGCATGAAGTTTGCTTTTACGACAAAATTTCTTTTTGGTTGGCTCTTCGGCGAGGAGATAAGAGGATTAATGTCGCAAACGTGTTGTGGTTTCTTTTTCTTTGTTGCATATCTAGGGGTTCCTATGTTGCTGTGGTCATATTGGTTTCACTTGAACTCGGAGCAGTATGATGGCGAAACTAGGTCCAGTCCACGAAACCAGAGAGAGAGATTAGACGCAAGCCCTCACAAAAAGAAGACTGCTGCCATTTTGTTTTGAGTTGTAACACATCACACATCTCAGAAATAATTACATAACTTGGAGTCTCTTCACGTCCGAACTAAAAACAGGCACATTGCCTTGTCTTGCTCTACTCGGTGTGGGGAGGCAACACATTAGTTTGACTATTTAATCCGCGCAGCAACGCAGATTTGAACAAAGGAAAACACAATTCAACTCAACTTCGTAGTTTCAAAGCTGCCCAAAACGTCGTAAACCAAGCCCAGCGAACAGCACAATGCATCATTGTTCGCGAGCGTCTCCCGTCACTCTCGCTCCGGTCTGTCTGGCGAGATTTATCTTATTCAGAAATTCAAATTAGCATTGAACAACAGCACACAGCACCGACACCGACGAACTACAAGCCCGTACAGTTTGCCTCTTGCTTATTATTTTATATTTTATGTTCGTAGATGATAGAACCATAGGCACAGCTTGCCTGTGCTGGACTGAAAGACAACGACGACACCTTCGTCGGTGATGTGATATAAAATATTGATGAGAGATAGAGGATACATTTCGTGTAATTGAATTGCGTGACTTGTCGCCATGTGTTGTGATGTAGAAATTGCTGCTTGAGGGGTGTTATGCGATAAGTGATAATCTTTAACATTTTGGATGTTATCATCCGCTACTCGTGCAGTGGTCTCGTTACCCGCCACACTTAAGGCGGGTCAGTTAGGAGGCATCAATTGTTTCAATCCAGCAGCCACGTGAACCTAACAGTGTGCCGCATGAGCGCTCCCTCTTCGCCACAGCCTTTTGTGGAAACTCTGCACCTGAGGCGATTGGCGCGGTGTGCACACATGGCTCAGTGGAGAACAGGCATGACCAGATTCTGCAAGCGTGATTTGTTAACCATGAACCTACTTTTCACACACAGCTGGTGAGAGTTTTTAGTGGAGCTGCAGGCCGGGGCGGACCTTTGGGACGCCGAACAAGACTGTTTAGCTAGCGCCTCTTATTGTTTCCCACCTTAGATGCGGGTGTCTTGTGTATGTGTCGTTTTGAAATCGACCGAATCTTGGTTGAATCTCCCAGAGCTTCAGATGCCCTCAGAGCCCCTTAGAACAAGATTCCAAACCTTGTTCCGTTTGTACAAACACTTATTAGAATCTATCACTCCCATTTTGACTGTGATATAAGTACCTACGTACCTACGTACTCGCCCAAAACTGGTTCCATTCGTCGCTTGTTCATTCCCCTCAATCCGTCTCAATTCAAGGTCGAACCACTGAAAGCAATTGCGTACCGCGAATGTTTACCAGTTTTATTGCGTGTGACGCAGTAAAATGTTCTCTTTCATCATTGAATGCCGAAAGGTGGTCGCACGTTCAAGAGTTTCAGTCTAAACGTCGTCATACCGAAAAGCGTGCTAAGCAACGGAAATTATTTCAAGTAATCAAGAAAAACTAGGCGCTTTAACGACATCAGCATTTATTTTCCTTAATCGTCATAAAACCAGAAGAAGAAGAAAAAATGCAATCATTTGCGTTCAGTTCCACTTTAAATAGAAAACGACTCTTTCGCTATTTCGCTTGCTCGCACGAACGCGTCGTCGTCGTCGTTGTCGGGTCAGTTTCATTAAATCGATTTCCATCCACTTGACTGTATAATTTTCGTTCGCAATATGAAAGCAGTCTCCTCCTGTCACGTTTGTTGTTGCCCTTCATCAGCGTCCATCCATCCATCCATTCGTCTGGAATACGAATACCTTTTGCGTTACATTATGATTCGTCTACAGTTTTTTTTTGTTTGTTTGTTTGTTTTCCTCCTTGTATAAATATCTTCGTTCACCTTTGAGCGACGAGGAGAACCTTGAATCCAGGTTAGACAAGAAACTCTGGGCAGAAAGAAACGCTAATAGAAATGTAAACAAGAGTCGGCTAACGAATTGTAAATGAAAAGACGAAACGGAGCAGCAGTCGGCCAGTCAGTCTAATCGTGGAGCGAGATCTTTTTATCTTCGGCTTATGGTTTTCTTCTTCCGCAAAATTTGCCCATCGTCCGTAAGGGAAATGGATTTCGTTAAATCCAACCCGGTGTTCCGTCCGAATCGATTTGGTGTGGTTGCCTGTGGGGAAGGGGCACATTTTGAAGATTTCACGGTTGTCTTGAATAGGTTAGGAGGTTTCTAGCCATAGCAAACGGAGCTTCGTTGAGTTTCGTTAATTTTTGTTTTCTTATGCCTGGGGTCATCAAGTCTCAAGTCATGGATCTGAAGAGGACCAGACGCAGACGGGAGGGCGTCTCAACAGTGGTATCACTTAACTCGTGTTTTTAACATATCTCACACGCTTTTCAAACGGCATTCTAGGACGCAAGGAACATTCTTTCAACTTAAGCAACTGATCACATACACAAAATTGAAAATGAACGAAAGGTTAGATTAGTAAACAAGCAATTAATCAAATACCCAGAAATGACGAACATATTAGTCCTTTCTTTCACTTTCGTTGAGTTTCGTTTAGTTTTGGTTCCCTTATGTGGGAACCAAATGAATCGCTCTTTACGTACGTAAATGACAGTTGGTGCTAAAGTTTTGTGTTAGTTTCCAGTAGTCACTTTGATATTTGACGATGCTCTTGACATACGTCTATTAAGGTTACGACTTAAAAGTGGTAACATGTCAGCACACTTCTCCCGCAAAGTTTATTCCCACACGAAAAGCAAACCCCTTCAGTCGTGGTTATTGATTGATTGAGGGTATCACTTGAGCTCTCGGTCGATTACCTTTTGTATTTGCCTGGCAAAGAATCCTCTGCCGACGACACTGATACGCGCGTTGGCACTCGCCCACCAACAACCACGTTCGTCGTCCCCTTTGATGTTCGCGTCGCATTAAAGTTCTCGTGTGAAAAGCATTTTCATACATCTTCCCAGCGACCTTGATCGTGATTATATCACTCGTCTTCTGAAACCCGTCGTGTTCATCTTTTTACTCGTTCCTATAAATTCACGTATCCTTGACCGAAAAAAAAAAAACCTAAACTTGAAAGCAGTGACTCATCGTTCATGTTCCACATCAATTCAAAGTGGAAAAGGAGAAAACAAAAAAAAATGAAGCAAATAAAAAACGAAGAAGAACAACATGAGAAAATAATGTATACATGTGTGAGTGAGTGAGCAGGCACTCCATCGTTCTCAAGAGGCGCGCCGGCGGTGGTAGCGTCGGTGACACGGTGAGGCGTGCTGGAGGTGAGAGATATTAAGCGGCACTCATTTATTACTCGTGCTGTGTGTGAACGAACGTCACCTGTGCTGGCCTGATAAGAAATCATCACGTGATTGATTATCTGCGTCTTCGACGTGAATTGCAATTAATTTCGGCAATTTAATCTTCAAGTCATTCGCCACCCATCTCATTTGTGTCCCCGCGGGTCATGGACAAGAAACAAAAAATGTCCGTAGGACCCCAAGGAGGAAAGCCAGAGAGAAAGGGGAATGGAATCCGATCTACTAAGGATTGGACATGTTTCCCAGCAGACATCACATAAACAGGTTCTTCTACTGTGTTTGCCTCTTCAGCGCGCGTCGTCGTCGTGTGCCCCCGGTCGCAATGAATTTTATTTGATGTTCGTTTGATATCGATGCCCAAACGGATCTTCCATCCCCCTCCTGCCCATGTACACAGAGACTGCATAACCAGCAGTACACACGATGGCACTCGAGACCATCGCCGTGGCAGTAGAACTTGTTTAATGCCGAAGTGGGTATCGAGTGGCAGAGCCATTATTTGCGATAAGGAAAAGTGAAATCACACGAACATCCACGTACACACACATACACACACACACACACTCGCAATCAAAATCAAACCAGCAGAACAAAAAGTACACAAGAAACGTGTCAACTATAGATTACGACGAAGTGGAAGAACCTGCGGTTCTCTGTGGGCTGCAGGCGCACACAGTCGATTCAAGTTCCCGTAGGTCAAAGCCGCAGCTTATCGCCGCCGCCGCGGCCGCCCGATTTCCATTTTCGAGCCAGTGTCAGTCAGTGTGTGTTGTTTATAAAGCACAAGTGAAGATTGATTGAAAGCGATTGCAACAAATTTATCACCACCATCAGCTCACCACACAAGTACGCAGGGAAATATGGAACGCGCCGAGAACGCTACGCAAGCTGCGGTGTGCCATGGAAAGGAAGGGACTTGGCGAAAGTTATGATGAGTTGCAACAACGACAACACTGCGCCGCTATGACTATTAATAATTACTCAATCAGAAGCGGCAGGTCGTCGACATCGTCGACCGACCGATGATGGCGACGACCGGACTATACGAGAGTAGTGTGGAATAGGTAGATACGAATTCGGTATCTCTCGACGTTCGCCGCCGCTACTCTCGAAAGTGCAGTACACTATACCACACCACGCCACGCCATACCACGGTATCTTCGTCGCCGTGTGTGCGCGCCTGATGCATATGTGTGTACGGTTTGCTTGAATTTTCTTTCTGCCTCTTCTTCACCTCCTTTTGGCTGAGCTCTGCTCGCGTCCCATCCCGTCCGCGAGCCCATATCAGTCGCAGAAAATTAATGATATAACCGAACGACAGATAATGGGTGGCACGACGACTACCAACAACTGCTCGGGAGGAGTTCGGCGCACGGGAGTTAGTTACTCCGACTGGCTGTGCTCTTGAGCAGCTCCTCTCTTCGCGGCGCTCTTGGTGCGGAACGAGTTTTCAAAGCGATCCGAGACCAAAATCGGATAATACCGAGTGGAGCCGATATGATGCTTGTGACTAAAGCGCGCACGAGTATTTTGGGATACAAAATCGAGGTGAACAAATGCCTGGGGTATTTGTTTTGGCCATAATTGGTGGCAGTGTGTTATTTCGCAATCGGTACGGCGGTAATCATCTGGTTTTGTTTTAGTACGCCTCTCCGTTAGCATAGCATCTGATGGCTTCTTATCGGGAGATATTATCTGTAAATGGGTAGAACTAATAGATAATTATAAAGGCACATTAGAGACGGACTCTAATTGTATGAGTAAAGTGATTTTAGGTCATAGCCAGTTTTGTGTTGCTTCGCTTCGTTCGCGGTATGTGAACATTAGTCGGGTAATTAGTAGGTTGGGTCGTCGTCGTGCACGCTCACAAACACCGGACGGCTGTGCGCATTGTGCTGCGGAAGGAATTATTTATGATTGTTGTGCATACCATACACACGTAGCAGCAGTTGGACGTAATGAGTAGACATTACACATATGCAGCGCTTTGCTTTCTTTCGATTGAACCTAGCCAACATTAAACCCCTTCTGACATTTGACTTAGTCCCAGGGAGCAGATCTATGGTGTCAGCTATAATTTGAAGTTGGCAGGAGAAAAGTTACCATGTTCACTACATTTTTAACAAATTGACACAAAAAATTAACCTTAAATTTACCACTGCAGTAGAAGCCACTTTGGAGCGTCTACATGTTCAGAGAAACAGAATTCCTACTTCAGATGACTGTCCACGAGCGTTATCACAATCTGAATCAAGTGATTGAGCAGAAAATCCCGGCGGTTAACCCACAGGAACATCGCTTCAGATAAGGATAACCATTGCAACGAGACCACACGACACACGTCAAAGAATCGCCCAACCAATTACACCAGAGAAGAGCACAGACATCCGGAATTTAATGATTTCATCCTCCACCACGTTTAACACTAGCTCTACCATACTCAATCGAAAGTCAGTCACACATTTTGTAAGACCAGAGGCGGCCCAACAACACGAATGTGTCGCAAGTGGACTAATCCCCAATAAAGCTTAATTAAAACTCATCCCTCATTGCCAGCCAGCAAAGTGAAATTAAATTTGTAAAGAAACCTTGTCGGGCATCGTATAACATGTGCTTAAACGACGACGATGACGACAGAACAACAACAGCCAGTAGTTTCTAATTTAAATGCAAACTGCAACGAACCTGCACCCACCTAATTGCCGAGGTTTCGGCTTGATTTAGTTCGAAAGCTAACACTAATCCTTTGCACATTGCTTGGTCGCCCCAACATGTAGAAGAAGAACCACACACCTACACACACACACACACGCGCAACACAACCCACATAACCTTGACTGCGGGGAAATCTCTATAAGGATCTCTTTATTCACACCATGTTTCAACTATAAACCAGAAGCGAGCTGAATTTATCTCAAAATTACACGCAATGCGGGGAAAAGGATACAAATCATAGTCCATGGCGTAATACAATCCGTTTTGAGTGGATTTAATATTTGTGTTAACATTTATTTTGTTCTCTTTTTTGCAGACGATAATGTAATCTGCGATGGAATCGTATGAAAAATGAAAACCCAACGAACCAACGATGAATATTGTAATCCCCGGGTCGTCGGGCGGGTCAGTGTGCGTTTAATGCTCTGCTAAATGATTAATGCCTTATTCTCGCCTCCCTCTCTCTCTCTCTCTCTCTCTTTCTCGCCTAGTTGATGACAGTGCACAAATAAAAAGAAGAATTTGGAACACACTACAACACATAAGTTCGTAGAGTGCGAAAAAGAAAATCGCACAATGTGCCGATTGTATGCGAGCATGAGGATGAAGAGGAGGAGGGTTTCACAGAGATTGATTTTATAAAACAGCTTCATTAATCAAGTGGCGATGAAACGAGGACGACGAGGAGGAGAGGAGAATGTCTCCAGTCGTCTTGCGCGATGCTTGCAGGAGTTCAATCGAACATCGACAACTTTAAGCCAGGATTACGACACTGCGAACCGAACATGGCAAAGAGACAAGAACGAGTTTATTGTATAAAAAACACATCACATTTGAATGGAACGGAGACAGAGCTTGCTGGCAACGGTGTGGAGGAGGGACTGGAATATGAAGCAGTCGAAGTGATTCAGACGCGAATTCCTCTGATTAATCATTCGAATCACTTGAGTTCCCAAATTCCTCGGAACACTTACAACGATGCTCACTATGCAATTTGTTTTGATAAGATTAAGGGCCATTTGCCAGTTTCAAGTTCCCATCTACGTTCAAATGTGCTGACTACTGACGTTTATATATCGCTGAAGTTAATGCAGGTTATTTCTAATCGCACCCTTTCCCATGACCTAGAGTGCTAAACACGATTACAATTCCTTACTCATCAAAAAGCAACGAAACAAAAATTCACTTTTACTTTTGCTCGAGAAGAGTGTGCAAAACGAGAGGGAGGCACTGTTTGGGGACGGTATCTCTGTGTATGCACATATTGCTTATCGATTATATGATTAGAATTTCAATTGCTTGAATTATCAGCTATAATACTTAGCACTTAAGTGTTGTTGTTCTCGTGTGTGTGTACACCACATCACAGAAATGCGCAGCTCCGGTGACATAATTGTGACGGCCTCCTCATGCGAATGGCATTCTCTGTGTGTGTTGATGTCGGGTTAACATCTTCTTGTGGCGGTTGGTCGGATGAGTGAAGTGTAGAACCTGCTTTGCAATTAAATGGATCATTCGTAGGGTGAAACTGATATATCCTCGAAAGGAATTAGAATTGAAAGTTGTATACGACTTCTAGAAATGAATTCCTACACGGCACCTTGTGAGGTCAATATTCCCTCATTTGATTGGGATTTTGCTGTTGTGGCTGTAAACAGACTCTCCACTCCTTCCAATTAACAGTTACCTGTTTAGGAAACCACGCAGTGCTGGGATGTAAATACATAACCACACAAATCCACAGAAAAAGGGCAAATCAATTTGAAACAAAACCCCCAGAGGATGAGTGAATGAGTTGAGTGAATAGAATATATGGGTAACGAATAACGAATAGCTTGCCCCTGGCCCTGGCCCTATTGATGGCAGACAATTGTTCAATTTAAATGCAAATTGTCGTTTATGTAGTTTATTTCTGACCGGAATTAACATAAACAAAACAGGCAATTGCTTCATTCTTCTTCTTCTTCGTTTTGTTTTCCTCCACTCTCCTTTGGTTCACATCCAAATTGAAATGCTGAAGCGCCATTTCCCATTCGCCACTGTTTGCGCGCACATGTGCTCGTTATAGTCAGAGTCAGGGAGAGAGACCACCCTTCAAGAAGTGAACAAAATACAGTCTTCTCCCACTGCAGACACACTTCCACCAAGGACAGCATTAAGCGAAAAACCACAAAAGGACACCGCGTGACATGGATGTTTGTCGGAGAGTGTGTGTGTGTTTGTGCTGGAGGTGGAGTATTTGCGCTGACGAAAACGTTTAGAAAACTCCTTTTGATTTTGCAAACAACGGGGCAATAATAAAAGAAGCAGGCAAAAAAGTTAAAGACGACGAGTTCACTTTTTTGTGCGTGTTGCTGTGCTCCTGGTTTCCGTTTATGCCCGTGATTTCCATCGTGTTCTCTCTAACGACCTTCAAATTACCACAACATTGCACAACACCATCAGTTAGGGGGCACTGTTCGCCTTCGTTCGTCTGTTCAGTTCGTTTGTCAGCGAGAACGACGAACTGAACCAACTGGAACACTGAGCATAGCATTAGTGGGACAGGATAAGAAACATGAACAGCTCACAAGCAGCGATATCAAAATTTGAATAAAAACCAACTTTTTTGTTTGAGATGCCAATGCTGCTCACACAGTACAGAGTACACCAGCAGTACCAGCAAGCATATAAAGGAGCACATCTGATCAGATACAAGTGAGAGTGTGTTCAAAAATTAATGTCGGTTATTCAAATAAACAAGAAATGCAAATTGAAAGTCAGAATGAAGGCATAAATGTAAAATAAATAAAAGACGAGAAGACAAAAAGAGTGAGCAGTAGCAGCAGCCAACCAGCCAGCCCAGCCAAACACAAACGAAACGAATGAAATGTTTAAACAAAAAACATCTGTTAGATTGGAAAAACGATTTCTTTCCCGATTTTCATTCGAGTCATCGTTGTTATGCCTCATCCTTCTCCTGCCCCCCACCGGGTTACGCTCCTTATGTGTACGAGAGTGTGTGTTGTATGCGCCTTGTACGGTAGTGGATATTTATTTTGAAGTGACCTTCATGTGCAGAAGCATGAAAAGCCATCGTTAAATGAAAACAAAAACGGATCCCAACTGTAATAGTGTGCTCCCCATTGTTTTTTTCAGCATAGAGTGCTCGAAACCAAACGGAAGAGTTTGTGTGTGTGAGTTTTTTTTTTCTTTCTAGGCCACCATCGCATCGAGCGAGGGGTGGTTTGAAATTGCTGTTGTCTGGTTTGTGAGAACGGATGCGGGGGAGCGAGCGTGCGAAGGCGCGCTTTTATATGCTCTTCATCACAGTATCCATCTCTCATTGGATCATTCAAAGTGAAAACTTGTCATGTTCTATAGAGGAGGCGATGGTGTGGTGGAGGTGGAGGAGAAGGAGGAACCATCCATCTATCCATTCGACAAACGAACGAAGGGAACATTCAATTGAAAACTAGGGAATTGGTCGTTCCCTATTCGGTGCTTTCGCTAAACTGCTGCTGAAAGGCAGGCGTGTCAATCATGGCATAGCCCAAATGGAATGGGAGGATGGGCGAATGATAAATTGTCTCACCGAGGAAAGTATTTGCTCTTCTTCAAGTTCCATTTATTGTGTGGAACTGTTGGCTGGCTGTAGCCTTGCAGCAGGTTAATCACGGAGATTCAAGAACAAATCGGTATTCATTCTTCCATCTTCTCTTCGGCATTTGGCCGGCATTCATTATCTTTTGCTGCTTTAGGAATTTCCCTTCCATTTAGCCGTCGTGTAAAAGCATTTATAACCAGATTTTTGATTAATTTTCCCTTCGAGTGAGGGAACAGCAAATGAAGCTCGTGCTTGATGTGAATACACTTCCATTGCCGTTCTCTTCCATCTTTAAGGCGCCTCATTAAAATCGCTTAGCTCTTGAATTTTGTGTGCATGACTTGGCGTGGCGTGGTGTTCTGATTGAATTTTTGCTTGAATTACATTACTTTAAATTCTCGCTTGTCGTGTGTGTAGATGTGTGTTCTAGCCCCCAACTCCACTGAAAGAGTTCTGATTTCGAATTAGTCTGGCTACACATCCTGTTTGGGAATCAATAATACATCAAAATTCCGTTCGCATTCGCTGAGCTGAGCTAGCTGGTGGCGTGTCATCTAGTGTTGGCATTAATTATGGCGTTTTCCTCCCGTGAGATAACATCGTTGATTTTTTTACTTTGAACAAGAACTCTGAGCTTAAATAAATAAGATTTCAACTTGTGTGTACATGTGCTGTAAATGGCGCGAATGAACTGAACTGAACGCGCGCGTTAAGCACCCGAGGAGAGTTTATCGTTATTTTTATGTTTCCGACATTCGTTTTTGCACGGGCGACGGCTTTCTCTCCTACTTACGCAGTTTGTTTGTTGTATGAAGTTGAAGTCGTCACTACCGTCAGTGTGCTATGCTGACTGCTGCCCATCTGTGTTGGCTCACCGTTTGGGGGTAGAGCGCCACGCACAAACAATGTCGAGCGAAAAGGGATTGTCACAGAAAATGTTTTGCAGGAAACAGTTGTTTAACATTTTATATGAATGTTCAACATGAACGCCGCGACTATAGGGACTCATTTCGCTCTGCTGTCCGCCGGTTGAAAACTTTCGCCCTGAACTCAAACAAAAGTTATATTCAGTCTGGGCAAGCACTGAGTGGAAGATGAGCGGCGACCGAGGGCACGCAAGTTCACAGAAGTAAATCAATAAACGTTCGGAGTTAAATATTAATTGAATATCCTGCTGCACACCGCGCGGAAGCAGAAAAAAAAGAAAAGTAAATTTAATGTTGAAGGATTATTAATTAGCATCGACAGCGAGGGGATCGATTTGAGGAACCGCCATGACGCTAATTACAAGGAGGACGAACAAAAAAGAAAGAAAAAACAAACAGAAACTGATTGTATATGCATGGAATCATCATATCGTCCAACAGCATCAGGGGTGGTAATTTTATTAAAATTAATAAGCGACCTTGTTTTCCACATAATCGATAAGAGCAGAGGCGAACTGCCACTGGGAGGGTGTCTGCTGATGGTCGGCACCCTTTGAAGGGTGGCGATGGAAATAGATTCCACAGACAATTTTGCGAAGGAGGCGGCGCGGCGACATCGGGCCACAGGATCATGGGACAAATGAGGTGATAGTTATTCCCATGTCGTATCATCTGCCGCCCACCGCCTTCCTGCACCGCAACCCCACCGCACATTCACCATATGGGTATAATTATCATTGAAAACAAAATTTACTTTTAATTAATAGCATGTCAGGGGATGTATTTTGCGGTGTTGTGTCTGCTTTTGTTTATTTCTCTGCGTGTGCGTTGCGCGTTTGTTGCGTGGGCGGTGGTGGTGGTGGTTAAGGGTTCGCATTTCACAATTTAAAGCGTAGCATGTAGTTTATGGCTTTAAGTTCGGTGAGGAATCCCGTGGTTTTCTGGAGATTATACATCGCCAAGTTAATGGATTTCTTCATCTTTCAGAGGTTTGGCTTCGTCTCTGATGGCTAACTGCTTTCGATGTGACTGGAGATTGTATTTCAGAAGTACTTCTCGTTGATGCCTTTTTGGTGTGACGTTCGAATGTGGCGAGGAATGATCTCTGAAGGCCTTGTGTGGCATGTGTCTGTGAAAGGAATCGTATGTCGGTTGGAATGAGTTTCTCACATAAAGCGACTGCGATTTACAACTGTCAATCTGAGTCGACAGAGATAAGGTGAATGTTGTCTGTCACTGATCTGTGGCGCCAGTTTCGAGGCTGTTGTACCATCTTTCCACCGAGGAGAGGCAATTATTTTTTGGCACTAAGCCAGAGCTATGCAGGTGAATAGCAACAACGACTAGATCCGCGTGTCCAACGCTGGCCTAAGTGTAACTGGCACTTTAACCTAACCTACTCTGCCACTGTTGTATACCCTTTCAAGGAAATGAATGTGTGCAGGTGTTGTTTCGTGACAAGTTCATCATTCGATCTGCAACGTTAACTGGTACTGTGTGCTCGGAATGTAATGAATGAACACCGTCAAAATGCAACTGCTGATATTCACAGAGGAATGGCTTCTCTATGTCTTTTCTCTCCCGAGCAGTTGCTAGATGTTGGTGTCTTGTCGGTCTGGACACCAACGCTCTTTCTTTCGCCTTCTTCCCTGCTCCCGAGTCTGCACACTTGCTTGTACAACAGAACGGCTTTAAGGATGCATTGGGTGGAGTGGATAGCATTTGCAACAGTGAGCAGCTGATGGAATGATTTGAAAATGATTGAAGTGCATCAAGTGGGAGTCGTTACATGTTACATGACAGGTGGCTCATTTTACAGACTGCTGAAAAATGAAACAACACAGTCGAGGGGAAGCCTACAACAGCGCACATCAAAGCACCATCATTTGCACAACAAATTCCATTTGATCAGAGGCATTTATTCAAACACACATTCCACGACATCAAGAATTTCATGAATTTATGAATTCAATTTCAAAATTTGCAGCCGCTTTTTCTTTCTCCGCACACTTTTAGTCGGTAGCTACAGTTTTCTGTTTTTCCCGTCGCGTCGTGTTTAGCAGCAAATTGAATTTCGTTCGTTCTACACACTCGCATGTGCATATTGGGGATTTATTGAGATCATCTTTTTTGTTTTTATTATCGCCAGAAATCCTTTCATCATCCTGGTTTATGTTTTTTGTGCTGGATTTGTGGACATCTTTTTTTTTTTATTTATTGCTTTTGATATCATTTCAGAGGAGGAGAGATGAAATGTTTATATTTTCCATTCCTATCTTTGCTGGGCGCCTAAGACTGCGGTGATTGGTGACTGATTTATTGAGCGAGAACTGCGTGCGATTGTTCAGACGCGCTTGACGTAGGCACGGGATTTGTTTTCTTTTTTTTTGTCAATTGATAAGAAGAATGTGTATAGTCGTGTTTATGGATAGGCTGCTATTTTGTGGGAATTTCAAACGAGATCATGGCTTGACTGGACTGTCATCTAATTCACCTTGACTGGCTCTATAGTCTTGGATGGGACAGGGACTCGAACAACAAGCCATTCAGTTGCAGTCCTTCCTTTTTGAAGTCCTTTCAAACTTGTGTGTCCCACATAAGACGCGGGCATTCTCTGCTACGTTGTTTTAAAGGCTCGTAGTCGGAGGACATCTTCAGGATCATCGAAGATCCTTTCAAAACAATGCTTCTATGCCTTAACCAGAACATTCACTGTCGAAAACGATTAAAAATCCTCCCAAAGCCCTGCCAGAGTCCTCCAAGTTTCAAAAGAGTCAATGAATGGCTTCTAGCCGAAGGTTCTAAGCTTTGTCAGGACCAGCGATTGGTCCGATGTTTCCATACCTTAACCAGACCAGTCCTTGATCAATCCGACGGTTCAAAGCCCTGACAGGTCGAGCAACGATTGAAAACTCTTCAAACCGATGTTTCTAAGCCTTTACCAGACCGGTCACTGCTCAACCCGACGCTAAGGCTTGTGTCTCCGCGAAAGTCATCCAGTTATTCTCCTCTACTTTCAGTTCACTTAACTCCCCCCAAACCATCATCAAATCCCAGTCAGCGACTTCAACAACAAACACCATTTAAAAATTGCTACAAAATGTGCTAAACACTTGCATCCGCAAACACTGCAAACAGAGATTGATATGAAGAAACGAGAGAAAGGACGCAATTCGCCGTTGCCGCCGATTACGAAACAAGTTTTTGTTTACTTTTTTACCTTGACCCAACTCGAGGTTCAGAGACCAGTGCGCTGTGCGCCGCACACACCTTCACTCTAGCCCACTTTAAAGGTTGAATGCACTTAAAAAACAAACAACTGCTGCTGATGCCAGTGAACAGTGTGTACACACGCACACTAGCGAAAACCAGGGTATACTTGATTCGAGTATCAGCGCCACCTGTCGTCGCTTTCCCCGCCGGTCTCTATGATTCACGAAAATGTTTGTGACTTGATTGCACAAATGTTCTATTTTTGAACGCTGCTCACACACAATCTGCAACCCGCCCGAAATCATTTTCCGATTCCGAAAACGAGTATAGTCTTTTTTTTTGTGTGTTTGCTGATTTGCTCCTCTCACTCTCCTCTTGTCGCGCATATTTATTTATTTTTTTTTCTCTTTTAAGCTGTTTTTGATGTGACCACATTCGACATAGCAGCAGCAGCAGGAGTGGTAGCAGCAGCCAGTGGATAGTTCGGCTGCTGCTGCTCTGCGGTCAGGCCTTGCTGATGTGATGCTGAATGCATACAAATTAAATTGCGAGACTAAATTCGATTTTTTGCCGCTTCGGTGTACGGTGACTAGGAATGATTGTTTTATTTGAATACTTCTGCTGGCCGACCTGACTTCCTAGTGGACGCCCGGAGCCTATTAAAAATTAATTTTTTCCCCCTCTCTCTCTGTCTCTCTCGGCAACACGCAGAGACAAATTCTAATCACACTTAATTTGATGGCGCACTATGGAGCAACGCGCTTTACAGTTGCGAGTCGTCAATTAGTTTTGATTAATTGGGCAATGGTGGATGGTGGATGAGGCAGAGAGGTTTCTCCTCCTCAGACTCTGACTCTGGCTCCGGTGTCCGCAGGGAAGAGGCGGCGATATGAAAAATTGAGAATTATAACTGAAACGAAAGCACACGGCATGAGTGAACTAGCGAGGAGCATATTCGTTGTAGCCCTTCGTCTCTGTGGAACGCGAATTCGTTTCGTTTCGTTTGTCCTGTGTACTGGAACTTCTGCCTGTTCCCTGAACTGAGAATGACGTCCAAGTGCAACATGATGTAAACTTGATGTTGATTCACAAAGCTGATGCCAGTGAGAAGGGGGCAATGCGTGCTGCGACTGCTTGAGCAGCTAGCAGCCCCCGGTCGGGCTGGAACCAATTCGAGTGGAAACTTCTGGCTGGGGCTACATGCCCTGTTAAGCTGAAGGTTATCGGATAGAGCAAGGGTCTTTAGGCCGAAATGAGCTGTAATCGATTATTCAGCGACGTGCAACTGCTCGTTGCCAAGCCGACTCAGGTCATTTCTTCGTCGTCGTCGTCGTTTTGATTACTCTGATCATTAGTTTTCTTTCACCTCTTATTTCCTGATTATTATTTTTGGCGTCTTCTTTGGTTTTGATGTCCTGCTTGTGTTTAGTTTGCCGCCGGACCTGGGGTCTGAGTGAAAGCAATTCGTCTGATTTGGACATAGTTGACCTTTTTTCTGTTTTGTCTTGTGTTCCACTCTTCTGGTTGCCATACTGAGCTAGGGTTGACGGTGGACTTTGAATTGAGTTTGACTGCAATTAGGCATGGGAAAGGAGGTGGCTCCATTGGTTCCACGAACAACTACATTCTGTTGGGTTTCTTTGCGTCTGAGTGACTTGGGAAAAAAAAGTCTTTGATGGGATCCTGCTCGCGAGGCGCTCCAGTTCTTGGTGCACATAGGCCTCAAACAACATACGATTACATCAGCGTTCCAGCCAGATTTCGCTTTCTCCTAAGAGTTTAACCGGTCGTTTTTGTATTCTTTTTGATAGGACTGGGTCGCCAGACCAGGCCATCCTAATTTCAAGCGGATAAAAACCTTATGAATTGCACCCAAGTCAGATGAAAGATCTATCAAAAGATCTTTTTTTGGTGATGCCTAAGATGGGAAGCCTAGATTTCATCGACACAAGGGCCATTCATCGACAATGTCTGAGTTGACGTTTGGAAGAAGCATTGAGATCCATTCTCAGTCAGTGTGTGGAATTTGAATGTGCTAGCGTTTCCATTCTACGGTCGATGGGCAGGGTCGTGTATCTCGCAAAGAATCTGAAAAGCTGAGAGTTCTACTAGCGAGGGAGTGAATAGGACTGGAAGCAGAGGTCAGAAGATATTTATTTTTTAAAATAAGAAATAGTGTTGGACACAGATTAGGACCTTGCGGAACACCAGCCTTTAATTAGGACCAACAAAAAACGACGGCAGTTTTGACAAAACGGCTTTATGCTCAACTCTGTCCAAAGTCTTAGAAATTTCAAGCCCGCCGATC
Organism: Eristalis intricaria; assembly: GCA_964034865.1. Taxonomy (NCBI): domain Eukaryota; kingdom Metazoa; phylum Arthropoda; class Insecta; order Diptera; family Syrphidae; genus Eristalis; species Eristalis intricaria. The sequence continues at coordinate 1,857,339 of OZ035874.1, read as the reverse complement.
TTGCCCCAGACTACAGTGCGTTCACTCCTTGGTGAGAGGTGCAAGTGACAATCATGCTTAAGCTTGTGTCAGTTGCTTAGGATGGGATGGGCCTCGAAAAGGGGAAATGAGTGCTGCGACTGCGACTTCTTGAGCAGATTGATTCCATGTTTCAATGAGAACCTCCATCACGTCACTGATTCATCAGCCGACGGTTGAGGTGTTCATCGCATCTACTCCATTCTCTCTTTGACCATCTCAGAGTCAAAGACTCTCCTTGAACTCACATGAAATCTCTTCCTGATTACTCTCGAATAAGATTAAACTCCAGACAAAAGCGATACTTGACACCATCCACATGAGCACCCACTGATGCCTTCGTCCTTCGCTCGAATAGCAAAAGCAGGCGTCCATTCTCAACTACCCCACAGTAAGTGACGAAGGACCATAGGCTTTAAGTCCCCCCAATTCCCGTGCAACAGCAGCTGCCATTCTCTCCCCCATGAATGATTTCCATTAAAACCCTCCACATCCCCATCGCCGGCGTCCACTGTTATTATCTATTCCTTTATTGATCGGTAAATTTGGTTATCGTTTGAAGGCACATTAAACTCCTTTCGTGCCCAGTTCTGTTTATCCGAGGCCTGTGCTCTCGGTATTAACGCATTCAAATAGAATGTGAAATGAAATTAAAATAAATTTGCGCGTCGTCGCGGCGGCGGCGGTGGGGCTCCGGGGGAGACACGAAAGGATTGTTGTGTTATCTCGATGTTGATTCAAGAATGAGCATGAAATAACATAAATTATGGAAGCATACAGTGTGTGTGAAATTTATGGATTCCAGGAGTATCATTTAAATGCTTACCAGAGCTGCTCCTCTCCGCAGCTGAAGCCGGTTCTCATCTCATAAATTATGCAGACCTTAACTTGAAACCACGGCATTTCATACAATATTTGTTGCGAATTTTTTTTATCCGCTCGGACCTTCTCCGGGCTGCATTGATAATACATATTTTAAGTACTCAGCTGTGGCTGGCGGCGAGATGGTGGTTGTTACTCCAATTTGTTGATTCACGGCATACAGTGGTTCAGGAGGTCTCCGGCACAGGTCCCCTTAAATAATTTCGAATATCCTTTTGAGTGGCGCACACACCACCGATGTGCTGAAAAGTCTTGATGAGTTTCCGCTCGCTGTGTGCAGCCGAGTTGGTGGGACTTCATCAATTCACTTTCAAATTCACTTGTGGCTTTGAGTTTTCCTCCAAGCAATGTATTCAAATTTATCTCCGGTCACGTTTTTGAATTTGCTTTGTTTTGATACATGCGACACGCCACGACGACGACGTCGGTGAGTACATCAGTCGAAGCGAATGGTTTTTTGATTCCCCGTTTGGTGGCGATGTCTGTCTCTCCAAACGAACCTGTCGACAAAATTATAGTTTTCCTACACGTTTTCGCACTTAATCCAGTTTAATGCGAGAAGCGTTAAGTGGCTTACAGGAAAAGTGACACTAGTCCACTCGATTGGGGCGACAGGGAGAATGACAACACCAACGACACAAGTTAGTTTACGTCTCATTACAAAGCAACGAGCAAGAACCAAACGAAAGGGAGAATGTCCGCAACATTGAGCCAACAAAACCACACGGCACATGAATTTGCGTACGTGCATGTGTCCCCGTGTTTCCATGGCAAGACTTCATAATTGAAGCTACGTACATAGATCGCCCCCAGCAGCAGCAATTAAGGTAACTTTGTTCGTCTTTTTTTGCACCCCACTTGCCAGCGTACTGTGAAAATTGAGAAGCCACAAGCAGGGATGACCAATAACTGCTATTAAGCCTGGCCTCACGAAAATCCAATTGTAATTAGATCAGACGTGGTTTGCTATCGTTCGTCCATAATGGATGCTCTAAACGTTCGCCTTGACCCCGGATCCCGACCGGCATGGTTGGATGCAAATAAATACGGAAAATCGACGTCGTCGACCGGTGTACCTTCGGTAACTTATCCTTACCTTCGTCCCGGTGAGTGTATGTGTAGCGAGTAAACATTTACGTTTAGCATCGAGATGATTTCCTTAATGAGAAAACTTTGTTGCATGAATTCTGCCGCCATCCAAGCTCCATCCAGTTTGGAGAAACCAAGTAGCAGCTTCCCTCCTCCTGGCTGACTGGCTCGGAAGAGAAATATAAATCCATAAGATTGAATTGCGAGTAACTAACAAAATCAAAAGATAGATATCTCCATGTATGTGCACATTTCGGAAATTGTAATTTTGTTAAACTTACCAAAAATAAATCATATTGAAGTTGTTCCCTTCATCGTTCCCGATGAATGGTGGCAAGTCAGGGACGACGATGGGAGCCAAGGTAACAAGGTTGAGAGATGGGGAAGAGAGTGAAGCTCTTGACTTTCCTGCGGCAGTGGGGAATTTCTTTGTATGGTGGGTGGGGAAGGAGTAATTTGAAATCAATTTCAGCAGAATCAACATCGTCGTAGTCGTCGTCGACCCTTTGAGAGGATAGATCATAATCTTTGGTTGTGCAGTGATACGGGATGCTGCCGGTTGAATTAAGATTGTAATTACTTTACGACCTTTCAATTCAATCGACTTTTAAGCTTTTGCAGAGTGTGTCCTAGGACCATGTGGAATCATGAATTCGTTCTTCAAAGACTCGCATCACAGACTGCCTGATCTGTTGCCCTTTGGCTTGCCGAATCGTTTCGTCTTGCAGAGAAGAAGGTGGACATTGTAGCCTTGTAGTCCTCGGCGTGTTGTAGGGGCGACAGAGAACAATACCCAGCAAACTACACGGCATTGTTCACGTTTGTGTACATCAAATCGTCGCCACAGAGTCTACCTGTGATCCGCCTCGTTTCGATCATTCGCATTGTACAAAAGACGGGGCATTTGTCCCAATGTAGACCAAGTCGTGTGACAGGTTTACTGGATGTCCCTCTAAATGGTTTGCAGAATGGGCGCATATGGATTCTCTTGGTAACACGACGGGCCTACTCTGGCCTAAGTGTTATTGCAACACATGGCAGTCAGCCACCCTAAGCTGACATAACCTATCCAAGTCCCGTGCCTCAAGGCGTCACCCAGCAGTGATCTGTCCCTATCCTACTCCCTTTTACACATTGTACAAAAGACCGTGAAAACTCTCCGAACGTAGTCTCGACATTGTCACTGGGAATATCCTACAGCCTGTCTGTAACCTCGCTTCGTTAATTCAAATCGCATGGAAGACGATGCTTCGCAGTTGTCCTTGGCGCATGTCTATTGTATCAGAGGGAATCCCCACACCCGTTTGTCAAAGCGTTTCTTCCCAGTCTTTCCGTGACCTCGCTTCGATCATTCGAATCGCAAGAAGGACGGTGGCCACAGTCGCAATCTTGTCCAGTGTCACAAAGAATGTCCTCCAAATTACACTTGGAATTACCCATTTAGCTCGCATTTCAATCACACCCCACAAGTATGATCAAAGTTTTCCCCTTTAAGCATCCCATTCCGAGGGAGAAGCAGGAAGGAAGAATTAAGTTTTGTTTTATACAGCAACTCTGATGGCTATCACAACTTTTTGGCGTAGTTCCACACTCTGTTGCCTCCCCGTGCTTGCTCTCTTTCTCCGTCTCTCTCAAGCCTGTCGTAGTCGTAGCTCTGGATGACTTCATCGTTTCCGTTGCAAAAGAAGAACAAAAAAAAAAAGACTGAAATCATTTTTATGCTTGAAACTTTCATATTTCATTCTTCCTCTTCTAAATCTTTTGAGCGTTTTTGTATGTTTTTTTTTATCTGTGCCACTGTGCCCCCCTGACGACCTCTGTTCACTTCTCGAAAGAATTAGAGACAAAATATATAAATTTAACTCTTCCGCTTGACGGCGGCAAAAGTTTTTCCAAAGTCTAGACCCATACCTCCATGCACTCGACGACTCCCTCCTGTGGGTCTGTGGAGGGAGATGAAACAAGAAGAATACCAATCACATCCTTTGAGGAGAAATGTTGAAAAGCAAAAAAGGGGAAAGAATGAGGATGCTTTTATTAAATGAAATCGCTCTTGAAGAGCAACCACGAGGGAGAAAGGAGGACATGGAATTGCGGAACTGCAGAGAGGAGGCGCATTGTCATGAAAACAGAAATCGTAAGTGTCGATGTGGTTGGAAGAGCTTATGTTTTCCAATTTCCTTTTCTTCTTCTGGTACGAATTTAAATTCAAGAGGAAGTTGATTTTCAAAGGACCTCAGATGATGATGATGTCTTCTCCGCAAAGGAAGAACACTGAGATCGACCTCTGAAACGAAACACACATTTAAATGTTCCTCTTGTGTCGCACACGAATCACAAAACATTTCCTTATAGTACATGTTCCCGCACACAACCCTTAGAGACACTTATAATGTTTGCCTCATGCTGAGAGTCATTTCCATACATGCTGCCATTGCCGCTGCCGCCACCTCTTCGACTCCGTGCTGTGTACCACTGTGGCTTGTCTGTGAACTCTTACAAATGTGTATCACACTTGTGTGCAGCCATCTCCCACAGTCGCACAGGCTCAGGATCTCCCATCGCCGGCAGATGGGATGATAAATCGCTGCTTGTGATTAGCAATGACAAGCGAACGGACATGCTTTGCATGTGTTTATAAAATATTTCAATTAATTTGTTGTTGCAGCTCCCAAACACACACACATGCAATCCATGAATCGACGAAAGAAACGAATCTGTTGTCAACATTGGACTCAAATTAAAAACAAAAAAAAATCGCTTCAACGTCGCATGCAAGTGACATGGAAGAAGATTAATTTCTCCCGGAGTATCACAGTACAGCGCGACTCCACGGCACACCTTCCTACTTCCCACACACGCGCTGATGCCGCCCCCGACAGCCATGTAAGCACTGTGTACGATTAGAAACCCCGCGTGGATTGTGGATATGCGAGTTTTGCCAGCGAAGAGCACCAGTTCACTGTCACATGTGTATCAATATGTATCATGTGTCTCTGCTGCCAATAATCCGGTAAATTGGAGAGAAGAATGACCACATTGATCGTCGTCGTCGTTGTCGTCGCTGATGTGTCGACGTCGTCTGTTGTGTTTGCGTTTAATTGTTCTTTCGCTGCTGCTTTCGGTGGAGGCGCAGAAAATCGATAGCGCAGTAAAAATGGATTGGAGGCGGAACAGAGGGAGAAGATAATAGACGCAATTTTCTCCAGACGATTATTCGCCATACATCTTTGATCAATGAGCAGTGTGTATCTTGCAAGTTAGCTTAAAATATGCCCCCAAGCGGGTTCCTTTGACACAACCCCCTCCCCACACTCGTCTGTCATGTGTAATGTTGGGCGATTTGTCATCGATAAAACATACAACCTAAATTCTAGAAACCAACAAAGAAGAAATGTGACAGCTCTCATTTTGCTGATAGCTTCCAATTCATTTTCAGTAAATAAGCCAAGGCAACGTACTTGTACTCGTATGGCACACAACCACATTCGAAAGCATGGTGTCTCATCGCTCGTCCCCACATCAGACCCACCCGGGCCCAGCACGAACAAAAGAGAGAAGAAAAAAAAAGGAAGCATAAGACAAAAGAGACGAATATCCTTAAAATATTTGAACAATAGCTGAATGTGTACTACAAGCTGTTTCTAAATGTGTGTCAAGATTAATTTCGTTTCTCATTTGTTTTCTTCTTGTTTTATTTTTTTGTCATTTCAACAAGGTAGCTCAGCTCACACCAGCAAAGACAAAAAAAAATCAAGAAACTCGAGCACAAGAGTGTATAATAAACAAACAACAGCAAAAAAAAATAAGAAGAACAAAACAGGACAAATGGGAATTTAGCTCGTCCGCTGTAAAGCAGCAGAGAACATAAATAAATATTTCAACAGGCTCACTTGCACACTTGCATACACCTCCTCTTCCTCCTCCTCCCGTTCCCCTCCCGCTTGTGACAATAGATGAGACAAAACGAGTGAAGGAAAACGCTGAAAAGTATTATTATAATCAACTTAAAGAAGAAGTGTGATGTTTATTCATCATCTATCGTCGCCGCCGCCGCTCCACCTTGTCTACAGTGTAGAGAAGTATTTCTGCTCTAGCAGCGTCGACACGTCCACCTACATACTTGCCTGCTCTCATCAAACTCAACGCAAGCAGAACTTCTCTTCAGTGAAGCATTCGCTCGGAGACAATTTTCTTCGCAGTATTTTATCTTTATAAGCGATTTAACTCGGAAAGAACGACGAACGTAATCAGGAGTTATTGAGATGTTTCGTCGTCGTCGGTATCTTCCGACTGCCGCTGGTGTTCATTCGTTCTTCCTACCACCTCCCCATGCGCTCTGCTTCACTTCATCTCTGGAAGGTGCTTGTTTTTCTTTCACTTTTCACCCATTTGTTGTTGTATACGTTTGTGTTCTGTTCCATTCCGCTCGAATCGCTCGTAGAAGGCAAACAGTGTGCACAGGTGACACAAACAGTGCAGTGGTGGTGGTGTATGGTGTGAAGCAAAGCACACATGGGACCTTTCCTTACAGGGGGACGGGGACCGTTTAGATAGGACAAAGTAATTTATTATCATATACGCACGCTGATCCCCGGAATTCTGGTTCTAACTCGTAAATTTTATTTATTTTGCAGATACAGCAGGCACGAGGCCAAACCAGAAACGAGTAATAATCCCACAAGCAGGACACGTTCAAAAGAGAAGCTATCACTTCGACCCCGTTAACGTATTCAATTAAATCAGTCAGCCGGTAGGCGGTGTCGGAAGACGCACGGCATATGTTCGGCGGTTGGCTGCTAAATGGCCGATACGGGACAATCTGCGATTGAAACTAGCGATTGTCAAGGATCCTTGATGATGGAAGTGGCAGCAGATAGTACGCCCGCGTTAGTCGAAGCCACGGAGCAGTGTGAAGTGTCATCGACCACGGATGGGTTGGATGGAATGCCAGCGCCCAACATAAGTAGTAGCAACCCCACGGGCGGTGGGAATGGAAATAAAAAGCAGACGACAGCAACAGCCGTCCCATCTCAAACGACGGCACGTGCCGGGGGAGTGAGCAAAATCCACCAGTTCCGCGCACCCCAGCAATGTGTGCAGCCGAAGAAGAAACTGTGGAACAAGCGTCAGAAGTGCAATCACCACCTGAAGTACCACGCTCAACAATTGCAACAGCAACAACTGCACCATCAACAGCAGCAGCAGCAGACAACAGCCAGCAAAGCAGATCTTGAAAATATACAAAACATTAAAAACCAGATAGGGCACCATAGACTGCCAGTCGGGGTGTGTGCGGCCTGCGGCATAGAGGCGGGCAACAATAACAGCCAGCAAGTGAAGATTCCCAAGCAGCAGGTGTACAAGAAGATGCTCGCACATCGCTCGTGCAACGGCGGCGGCGGGGGCTGCAGTGCCTGCAACGGAGTGGGCAGTAGTGTAAATGGAGCACCACCACTTGCCCACCATTCCGTGTTCTGTTCGCGATCGAAATTTTTCCTCCCCGACAAGAGGCCCCGCAAAGAGGTCATCATTCCGCCAACAAAGTTCCTGCTTGGCGGCAACATCTCTGACCCATTGAACCTGAACAGTCTGCAGAACGAGGCGAATTCCTCGAACAACAACACACCGGCAACCACTCCCCGTCAATCGCCCATAACAACGCCGCCAAAGGTCGAGGTAATCATCCCGCCAAACATTCATGACCCGTTGCATCTACTCGACCCAGTCGACACGATGGAATACGAGAAGCAGCTGACCTCGCCGATGAAACGGAAGTCGAAGTCGTCCAAATCTAAGCATCGGCATCGGAAGAAGAAAACAAAGCGCCGACGCTTCGAGTCGGTAAACTCGACCATAGACGACAGCGACATGGATCGATGTGTCACCATCAACAGCACATTGTCGACTGACTTGGGGAGCACCTCGGTCACGTCGGATTGCTGTCTGTCAGACGCTCAGCATAATTCCTCTGCTGAATTCGATGACGGCACAGGAGCGAGCAATGAAAAGAGTCGCTCTCGCGAGAGCGCAGACGAAAAAGCTCTCGACGGCAGTGGTGTTTGTGCTGGTGGTGCTCCACATCCACATCGTGTTGATAAGCCCACTGTCAGCAACAGTGGCGGCGGGTGTGTTAGTGGAAAGGCAGTGTTGCCATCACAGCTCCAACCTGCTACTGGTGGTACCGCCGAAGTCGACGACCACCAGCATCACGCGAATAAAAGTCACAGCAACAGCTCCGCGACTGCAACTAGTGACCGCGAAAGTGTGAAGAAAGATTTAAGGCTGGATTTGAGCGGTCTGACTGAGGTGCAGCAGTCGCATCCCTTCAACCACCATCATCAGTATCAGCACAATAACTCATCAATGGGGGGCAGCGGTAGCGGAAGCATCGGCAGTTGCGGCGGGGGCCGCAAGCGAAAGGTCAGCGAGGGAGCCTGCTCCGCAAAGAATAAGGTGAGTTTGTGTGTGCGAGCGCGAGGCGAATGCCATCTCTATTATATTGCGAACAAATTAATTTAATTATTGTCTTCTTGACATGAGACGGGGGGATTGAGGCAGGCGCTTGTGGGCCTCTTGGCAAGGTCAAAACGTGTAGAAAAGGGATAGGAATTCGTTCTCTCTGTTGAAATTGTTAATTAAATCAAGAGCGTACGGTCGCTGATCCGGTGCTAAAGGAAATTGGACGCTTAATTAAAAATTATAACCTCACAGCACGCGGTGTCATTGAATAAACCCAATTAGTCGTGGGACGCGACATGGACGGATATGGAAAACGGTTGCCCTGCGATCTCGATGAGTCCCCCCTCACCCGCCGCGATGAGTTGTTTTGATTTGATTATGCGAAAAGCGCTGCGTGACAGTGTGTCCCTTTTTGATTGAGTTAATCTTTACGTGTGCATCCTTTCGTTAATTTGATTTCAGTTCCGCCGGATGGATTCGATGGACAAGATAGTCAGTCCGGTTGTTCCACAGCCAGGGGCCTGGAAGCGACCACCGCGATTGGTGCCAACTGGTGCAAGAAAGGCGTCCAGGCATCGTTCAACGTCTGTGAGTGAAACAGAACTTCTCAGTCCTGCCGATGATTCGAGAACAATAACAGACAGTAAGTACAAGCAGATTTGTAATGGTACTGGTTTTGATTTTCATGTTTTTGCTTTCCTCTCCACAGCCGACAGCATTCGTGCTGACACACCAGACAATGATTCGGTGTCCAAGCACATGGACACTGCCTCCGTCGGCAGTCCCCTCAGCACAGCTTCAATCAACACAATCGACAACTCCTCGCTCAATGAGAAAATTAGTACGGCAGCAGTTCAGAGTGATGAAGTCCCCATCACAGCCACAGGCGACAGCAAAAAAATGCCAAAATTCCGCTCTGAAGGTGCAAAATATCAATACGGCAACTACGAACGCTACACCGGCTATCGCCATCTGAACGAATTCATGGACGTTCGCCTGCAGGTGTTCCAGCGTAACGCCGAACTCTTTCGGGGGAAGGACATTCTGGACATTGGTTGTAATGTGGGTCACATGACTATTACTGTTGCAAGAAATTTAGCACCCAAATCAATTTTAGGAATTGATATCGATAAGAATCTAATTGCCAGAGCAAGAAAGAATCTATCGATGTACGTGCGAATACCAAAAGTGAAAACGGGCACACAGCCGTCGGTGAAGAAAGACAAGGAGGGGCTAAAAGATCAACCACAAGAAACCGAAGAGTCACAACAGCAAGACACCGAACTGATGCTGAAGCAACAGCATACAGCAATGAAGAACCAAAACAATCACAGACGACGAAAAAACAATCAACAACAGCAACAGCAGCATCAGCAGCAGCTCCAACAACAACACAACTTTCATCACCACCATCATTACCATGGTCATCATCACTTTCATCACGGGTTTATGCCCCATCATCCGCATCATAATGTCGAGCCCCAGAACCTGTTTCCCGTTTCATTCCCCCTCACGTATGGGGGCATTCCAGAGGTCAACAGGCAACTCCAGTCAGAGGTTGAGCCGTCTTCGTCCAGCCTCATTAGTGCTGCTGAGTTCCCCAAGAATGTGTTCTTTCGTCAAACGAATTATGTGCTCAAAGACGAGGCTCTCCTCAATAACGACAGCCAGCAGTACGATCTGATTGTGTGTCTCTCGGTGACAAAGTGGATTCACTTGAATTTCGGTGATAACGGTCTGAAGATGGCTTTCAAGAGGATGTTCAATCAGCTGCGGCCGGGCGGAAAACTGATCCTAGAGGCACAGAACTGGGCTAGCTACAAGAAGAAGAAGAACCTCACCGTAAGTACCAGCCAGAAACAGAGAAAGTGTCTCAACCTAACCAACATTATTCTTTAGGAGACCATCTACAACAACTACAGGAATATTGAGTTCTTCCCCAACAAATTCCACGAGTACTTGCTAAGCAACGAGGTGGGATTCAGTCACTGCTACACTCTGGGGGTGCCCCGCCACATGAGCAAAGGCTTCTGTCGTCCAATTCAAGTAAGTCCATCAGATTCAATGGCTTGGTATTTTTATGTTAACATTTATTCATGTCATTTACAGTTGTATGCCAAGGGAGATTTCACACCGAATCACGTGCGCTGGAGCGATGCTTACCATCCTCAGACACCGTACGAAGCCTATCGTGGCATCTATGCGACAATGCCGCGGCAGCCTCACCCCGTGCCAAGCGCCTACGACACCCCATGCGGTGGCAATTCCGGTTCATACAGCTGCCGGCAGACACCAATGCACCAGCCCACCTCACAGTACTACAACCCATTGGAAACAGACAGCTATCTGCCCAGCTACGACATTGAAGTGCTCAATCAACTGTACGTCTTTGCATCGCCGCTGTACCAAACAGTTTGGTCGCCACCGGCCAGCATGCGAAATTCATCCTCCCACACGCCGCTCTTTGGCAGTGTACGCGAAATCGAGAACGAGGAGGGCGGCGGTGGCTCAAGCTTCCACCGACACGTGTACCCACCAAACGATGAGATATCATCGCCCAATGCAAACGGTGCATTCAATAGCATACGCGATGCCGACACCGATGACTCTCAAACGCACTCCGTAGTCCGACATGTCTACGCGAACTGCGAGAGCTCCTCATCGCCCCACGTCAACGATTCGGAGACCCAAGACGGCTACGAGCAGAACGGCTGCGGCGACTCAAACGAGTCCTAATTCAACACAACACAACACCCCAGTATAATCACGATTATACACACTATTTGTATATACTATATATTTTCGAAAGTGTAAGTATGTATTTCAAGGAAGTGCAGTTTTCCGGGAACCTGTCTATACAGACGAACACACACCCACGCATACACACGCGTACATTTATACATAAATATGCATAGTAACGTAACGTAACGTATAGGAGCTAAATTAAGGAACACCCTCTCAAACAACAACAACAACAAGCAAGCAAGAAGAGGGAAAAAAGAACATTTTTTTAAATTAAATCTGTGATTTGAATTTATGAAACGCTAAAAAACGGTAAAATTTAACAAACTAACAAACAAACAAAAAAATTGTAAAAAGTAAAAAAGGAAAAAAACAAAAACAAATGATCTGAAGTACGAGTACGAAATGTATCTAGTAATACGCAATACAGTTGAATGAAATGCAACAAAAATTTTTATTTAAAATAAAACAAATGAATTGTAATCAAAAATATTCAAGAAATGTAGTGATTATTTTTAAGTGGAACGGAGCTCTTGAACTGACTGTGATTGGAGTCTGCAAAGAGTGACATTGGCCTGCTACAACCCATCAGAAGACCTTCTGTTTGGTTTCAACTTGGAGTATCGAAAACTTTAACCCTTAACGCTTGAAGCCTGATCTATACAACGGCATCCGCAACAACACTAGATCTACCATTATTCGAGGTGTATTTCAAGGGATTAGAACATCTGATCATCAACCTGAAGAGAGGTGGCAAGCGGGATAGTGGGAGGAAGGGCATCATGTCCACCTTGAACATTGGCGTTGGCAACAATTTGCTTGGAGCAACCATTTCTGAGCCATATGCAAAAAACAAACCCGAAAATCATGAACTTCCAAGGGAAACACCAGGCCACCAGAAATTGTAGCAGGTATCCGCTCCCATCAGAATGCATTTTGGCTGACTTCAATCGGCAATATTTCGATAACGGTAAGCCTGACGATAAAAGTGTTGAGGCCAATGTTGGAAGTCTGAGTGTGGGCAATCCGATGGAGATGTTCGCCTTCGCGCCACTTCCCTTTTATCAAATTCGACTCGAAAAACGGTAAAATTGGTATTGCTGTAGATGCCATCATGTAGTCCAGGCTTCAATCTAAAATATTGACCTTGAACATTTTGTCGCCAGACCTACCGTTATCGAGATATTGCACGTTGAATGCAGCTGAAATTTCGCCAGATACCTACTGAAATTTCTGGTGGCCTGGAAGCCCATTCTCGATTTTCTGATTTTCTCGACACATTTTTCGTATGTGTCTCGGAAACCATTGGACCTAGCGAAAAGTTGCCAAGGGCAATGCTGGAGTGCCGAGTATGGGCTATCGATTGGACACATACCCTCCAGATCGTATGGCCTTATATTTACAGACAGCTTTTCTTTAAGCTCACTCTTCTAGGTCATTTTAGTTTAGGAACCAAATATTGACGTATTCCGAAGGTTTACCACATTGTCGGTCGAAAGCTGGAATGGAGAAAGACATGTTCATTAACCACTTCACACTTCGTGACCATGTTTCTGTTCTGATTAAATTGCATATAAGAGGAATGAATGCTCAAGCACGAAGGAAACTTGAGATTATAACCAGGATTGGACTTCTGTGTGTCATCTTCTCATCGATTCACTTTGAAAAGTTGATTCTAAACTTTGATAATGTTACTTCCACAATTGTATAAAGCTGCATTATCCTTGCAAATGTTTGGCAGTACTTGCACTGGAATGTCAATTTGACAGTCAATGTGTATATGGTTGGCAAGAGATTAAATTTTTTCTAGCAGAGATGCACTAAGTTTCGCTGATGGAATGCACTACCTAACTGGTCCCAACTGGTAATCATTTATGCACAATCCTATGGAGCTAGCATGAAGCAGCGTACGTTACTGAAGATAACCCAGTAAATAACGTTTCGTTGAAAAAGCGGTTATGACTGGGCAACTGCAAAGAATGTGTTACCAGCTTTCAATTCATTCATGCAGCTTCTGCAGAAGTTGTTTTCAATGACGCCTAATCTTCTAGCATAATCTCACAAATATCAGTGTCATGTAATTAAGGCATCCACATTGCTTACATGCATTATGTACATATATATCGCCACTGTTCAAACGGAGAAGCTGTTTAGAACCCTTGCGACTTAATTTGGGCCAAATGGGATTGGATTTTTGGCTATGCAATTGTCGCCATTCATAGTTGAAAACAATAGAGCTTAACGCCGCTTCCTACTATAAGAACCAACCCAGAGACAACGAAGCAATCAACACCGATGGCAACAACTAGATGAGCAAGGTTCACATATCTAGAAGACAGCAACTACATTCCTCCTTCAGGTAAGACAACCTGTCGCAAGTAAAATGCAACATTGTTTCATTAATTGTTCCAATCTCTTTTCAGAATATGTGGTGCATCACACATCGTAGACTGTTCAATGGTTGGCACGCAAAAGGAAACATCCCCGAAGATGTACTTCCAGATGACTTCTCTCAAATCGCAGCAGTTTCCAGCCTTAGATATCATGTAAGTTCCAAAACAAATTTACACACGCAACTAACACTAACCAATAACGTTCTTTCTTTTCTTTCTCTTCCTCACGTCTTCTTCGTTTCGATTTCCATCCAGATCTTCGAAAGACAACATTTATGAGTCCAGAATTCCAAGCAGCAACCATTACCCGATTGACTCTGAAACACAATTCCATCATCTGTATAAATCACATGTTTTCTTGGTTTCAACTCCATCCAGATCATCGATAGACAAGCATTCCTTGATTGACTCTGAAACACACCTCCAACGTCTTCACAAGTCGCATGTCCTTCACTTGGCCTTAAGCCTCTTTTAAGTCAATGTTTGTTTGTTTTAAATTAAGCATTCAATTACTGTGTACAGTTGTACTTCATTAATTTTTAAGCATATCATGATATATCAATAAAAGATAAGAAAATACCCTAAACTCTGTTTTATTCTGGACACATAGTCCAGGAACTGTTATGTTCTTAATTTTTCAGGTCATCATATCATCATCATTAAGTTGCATGTTAAAACAGGTAAGCTTTGGTTGATACGAGCTCTAAATGTCGAGTTATGAGTGTTATAACCACAAAAAAAAGTCTTCAAGGGGGGAGGTGGTGGGGAGGGGGTCATGCCCAATCGAAAGCCCATACTCAGCCCTCCAACATTGCCCTTGGCAACTTTTTGCTAGGTCCAATGGTTTCCGAGGTACATGAAAAAAATCAGCCAAGAAAATCCAAAAATCCAATCTGGGATACCAGGCCACCAGAAATGCAGAAAAAGCAGCAGGTATACCTCACTTATGCAACCTAAAGTATGCAACGATTTTTGTCACACCCACTGATCATGTCACCCATGCCAAAAAGTCATTGCATACTTCAAGTTGCATGTGGGGTATGGCAAAAATCGTTGCATACTTTAAGTTGCAAAAATGAGTATACCTGCTGCTTTTTCTGCATTTCTGGTGGCCTGGTATCCCAGATTGGATTTTTGGATTTTCTCGACTAATTTTTCGCATGTACCTCGGACCTAGCAAAAAGTTGCCACGGGGAATGTTGGAGGGCTGAGTATGGGCTATCGATTGGACATGACCCCCTCCCCGCCACTTCCCCCCTTGCCAACGTTTTTTAGGTTATAGCACCCATAACTCGGCATTTAGAGCTCGTATCAACCAAAGCTTACCTGTTTTAACTTGCAACTTAATGATAAACTATTACTCGACTGTTTTTCACAGGTTCTCTGTGCTTACCTTTTCGTTTGAAATGGTTTGTTTTCCTAAGCTTACCTTATGATAGATTCTACCCTTGTGGAAACCTGAAATTTGTTACTTTGCACCTCTAAAAGAGGCAATGAAAAACATGATTTTTTTTTTTTTTGATTTTTCTTTATTCAAACTTAGAAGGTTTTAGGGTTACAAATACATATGTGAATTTATTTTTTGAAATATGTGTTTTCTTGTCGGAGATTTTGCCAGCACAAGTCGTTAATTTAAAAGTACACACAATGTGAAATTTGGAGTAAGACGAACAGGTTCCATCGTCAGCAGTCAACATTATTCGTTGCAGCAACTCTGGAACACTGTGTATTCAGGTTAGTTCAATGGTCTTGCGCAAGCAGGCTTGTAAAACCCGAAGACTGATGACTATGCAGCGGGAAAGTACTGAACACTCGTTAAGTAAGTGTTCCCCTCACCTGAAAAGAGACAAAATGATAATGATTACTTCTTTGTTTGCTAAACATAAATGTTCTAATTTTTAATTGAATGCATCAGTAGGACCTATTGGATAGTTGTTGCGGTATGTATCATGCTACATTGTCAATTTTATCCTCTTTGTCATCACGAGAGCATTTACAAGACTCTTAGGAAACACTGCAAGTGTATTCACAGCGTTTCCGTAGAGTTTCAATTGAAAAGTTTATTTATCTTACCTTAATCAACTCCCAAGTTGTTGGCTGCAATGCGCCGATCGAACAGATCTGCAAAAGAGAAGAAAATCGTTAAAACAACTGAAATGGTGAAGGATGACACATTTTTTTGATCATAGATAATCAGTAGGACCTATTGGATAGTTGTTGCGGTATGTATCATGCTACATTGTCAATTTTATCCTCTTTGTCATCACATTGACATTTACAACGCCTCGGAAACGCTGCAGGATTGATTGAAATTATTCACTCCACCCACAGCGTTTCCGTAGGCATTTAATTAAATTGTTTCACTTACCTTGATCTATTCTAGCTGTTGACTGCATTCGCCCATCTGGTCATCTGATTCTCTGTGAAGGAATAGAAATTCATTAAAGCTTACTGCCAGGGTGAATGACGACACAGTTTAGTTCTTAAACAATCAGTAGGACCTATTGGAAAGTTGTTGCGGTGTGCATCATGCAGCACTTATCAAATATCCAAGTTGTCATCATAATACATTTCAAACTTACTCGTTATCTCCCGCCCAATGCCACAAGTTGATGGCAAAGCACGAGAGATAAGAGCTGAGCTAGGTGAAGTTGAAGTGTTTGTACACATACCTGAATCGAAGGGATGAGGGCGTTTTCCAACTTTTCCATGACAGGAACATTCATCTGAATTCATCTGAAATGAAATAAAAGAAGGCAATGTAGCACGTCTCGAAACATAATCATGAACGGGAAAGGGGGAAGAGAAAAATGTCAGTAAGACCAATCAAATTCGCATTCAGTCATTGCGTGATCAGATAGGGGCGAAAGTTAGGTGTCATCATGAAGTGCAGTACACAAGCGGACATGTGAGAATAATCTTACCTTGTCTTAGTCCCAGGTGTCTGGTGAGCTCGATTGCATCGCACCCTAGGATCATCTGAAACGAAGCACAGAATTTAAGTTTGTTAAACATTGCATGTAATTAACAACCTGCTAAATGTGTAAAGTAAAGAGTTCAGTAAGACCAATCAAAATTCGCATTCAATCATGAATTCTCAGATAGGGGCGAAAGTTAGGTGTCATCATGTTAATACTCTCTACTTCGAAGTCACTTGTCATATAAAATAGCCTTACCTTCATAGACGTCACTGCCGTGTGTGTAAGGTGCCAGGAGCCTGCTATACTTTGAAGAATACCTGCCACGAGAAAAGGGAAAGAGGGTTAAGGCAGTTGTCAAGGGAAGCGAACAAGTGGTCTGTATTTAAGCAGTATTCAGTAAGACCAATCAATTCGCATTCAATCACGAATTCTCAGATAGGGGCGAAAGTAAGGTGTCATCATGTGAAGCGTGTTTCTACTCAGAAGTAAAGCGGGACTTACCTTATGATTGTTATCTGCTGTGCAATGAGGAACCAAGACAGTGTCACTTCTGAAGTCCCCAGCTAAGTTCTGAAAAGAATAAAGAAAACATTAGATCAAGTTGATTTAGGTTTTTTTTTACACAAAATTACCTCTCCAGCCGGACCAAGCAGCAGAATCAACCAAACCCCAATCCCCGCCAGGGAAATTAAACAACCAATAAAAAACAAACCAGTTCCCGAGCTGAATCGTTCTGTCCAATGCAAAGCTCCCACAACGAAGCAGCTCGAGCACCAAGTTCACCCAGTTGATTATTTCTAAACAGTTTGTATATAAATTGCTTATATTTACAAGAATCATGAAAATACAGATGTTGAACATTTCAATCATATATCCTCTTGATTTGCAACACATCCCTCCTGAAGCCTTGCAATATTTCCATTGCAATAGTTCGACATTACTCATTCAGATAAAACAAGCGGGATGCTTCCCCTCTCTTAAAAAAAAAAAAAACTATGAACTTATTCCTAATCATTTTTCCCGTTTAATGGAAAGATTAAAAAAAACGCGGTAGTTGTAGGAAAAAACTTAAACGTTTCTCGCTTTACTTAAACTATATCCAAGAGATTAACAACAGCTCTCCCTTGGTGGTTGAATACCAGTCTAGACTGATAACACAATTTTGCGTCATCAGTTTAGGTTCCTATTTTGTAAAATGAAAATGCATTGGTACGCAATTTCCAAGCCCTGAGAGCTAGAATTTAGTCGGATAGCCTATTCGTCGTCTTCCTTCTCTCGGTCTTTGTCTTTCTTCTTCTTCTTTTTCTTTTCTTTCTTCTCGCCGCCTTCCTCATCTTCTTGTGTCGTTGGGACCTCACTGACACCAGTCTCTTCATCACCGCCCTCGGGTGCCTCCTTATCGGCCTTGTGTTTCTTCTTCTTCTTCTTTTCTGATTTGTTTAGATCCTCTGTGGCCTCAACAGGGGCTGTGTCCTCCATGCTATTCGTGCTGAGTTTACGCTGCAAAAATAACGAATTCAAAGTCAGTCTTCTGCCGCAAGACACATGGGAGAGAGGTTGCCTTTACTGGGGACTTCAGTAAGACCAATCAAAATCGCACTCATTCATGGCGATCAGATAGGGGCGAAAGTAAATGCTCATCATAAAGAGTGAAGTAGTCGCGGAGTAGATAGTTTTTCATAAGACTCACCTTCTTCGATTCATCGGTGCCGTTGGTCTTCTGCTTTGCATTGTAGTCCACGAAGCCAGTCAACCACTCCTTGGGTGTGTTCTCGTTTGGCCGGCCATATTTGTCCAGTTTGCCAGAGGCAATGAGGGCCTTCTTGGCGGACGCCTTCGGACCCAATCCCCATTTCCTTGGGTATGTGTCACGCTCCATGATAACGCGCTTGATCTTAGCCACAACACCGTGGTCGCAGGACGCCATTGTGCCAGTGGTCATCTGAGCAAGCGCCAAACAGATGGCTTCACCCTTTGTGGTTACAATTACGATTTCTTGGTCGACCTCGATGCCGTCCTCGTAGCGAAGGACTCCAGGTAACATAATCTTAGCACCGTAGCAAACCGCATTCACCTGCAAGACCCAAGCAACATGGCATGCGTTAGTGATGCTGAACGCAGACAAAAGTCACAAGCTAACTCACCGAACTGTCCTTCATGATGATCCTCTTGTGGTTGATCAACAGACCCTCGAGCGGCTTCACCACTCTCCTCAACATTGATTCATCCTTGTGATTCTCATATAAGTACTGAGCATCGAGCACGTCATGCATCGTGACCATGCCGTCGCGTTCAGACTGTATGCCGGAGCGCACACGACGCAGCTCAACCATCTGCCCGCCGACACCAAGCACCAGACCCAAATGCACACACATTGTACGAATGTACGAACCAGCCTCGCAGCTAACCCAAAAAACACCTTTAACGTGAGTTCACAAGATCCAATAAGGGTATACAGAAAACAGGGAGAAACAAAAAGAAACAGAAAACAGGCTCAGTTGATGCTTGTGATGCTCTAGCATTATTCGCAGACGCTCACGAGCAATTCTATCATACATTGCTGTCAGCTCTATGAAATGCGTTTGAAAACATGCAAAGTATTCGAAACTTACCCATATTGCGACTCTCGTCGTAATCCAGCAGCTTGCTGTCGTATACAG
This sequence comes from Eristalis intricaria, assembly GCA_964034865.1. NCBI lineage: Eukaryota > Metazoa > Arthropoda > Insecta > Diptera > Syrphidae > Eristalis > Eristalis intricaria. The sequence goes on along the minus strand of OZ035874.1, from coordinate 1,838,172 downwards.
TACGCACACGCAGCTGTCGCTTAACGGCTGAGATGAGCGGAGGACGTTGGAAGAGTGCTCCACGCAACTTTTCCAAGCCTTGGACGACTTTAGTTACCGACTCGACGGGGGCGTGTAGCTTGAAAACGGCCACGTACTCCTTTCCCGCGCTTTGTTGCGACTTCACCAGGCGTGTGGCGCGATCTATGCACACGATCAGACATCCTGGAATACAAACAGAAGAATACTTATTATTTGCTTGAATCGAACACGTGTTGACTACTTCAGGGTTGTTTGACTTTTTGGAAAACTGACAAATCCATATCACCCACGCGCATGTGGTTTTGTTTACGACCCTGAATAGACCGAACGACGAGTGGTTTTTAATTTAAATTAAAACATTCTTTTTGACAAGAAATAAAGCGAGTTTTTTACGATTTCCGTCATCTCACAGCCAAATGTGTTGGCATGAGACTGTTTCTGAAATTTTCTTTGCCGGGTGGTCGTAGTGAACCATCTGACATACACAAATCAGGGGCTGATGTTCCCACTCATAGTCGCAACCCCAAGTGGGCTTTCTCAGAGGCTGTCGGCTTATATGGTGGGGTACATGACGTCCGAAACTTTATTTGTTACTGAAATTTTCTTTGCTGGATGGTAATGGCAAACCATCAAACATACACAAATCAGAGATGCTGTTCCCATTCATAGTCACAACCTTAGGGGAGATATCTCAAGGGCTGCCGGCTTATGTTATGGGGTACGCGCGCAACAGAGCTACTCAACTACTTTCGAAACTCACCTGTAACCTTGGGATCAAGCGTTCCCGAATGGCCAGTCTTATCAACCTTCAAAATCTTCTTGATCCAAGCAACGACCTCGTGCGAACTGGGGTTCGATGGCTTGTCCAAATTGATGAAACCAGACTTCAAGTATTCCCCGATGGTTCGATTCAATGGACTTGCACCGAATGGCAGCGGAGTGTAGTGATTTGTTCGAACATTGAGACGGTCGAAGTTCTTCAACAGCAATGGCCATTCGGAGGTGTCGAGCTTTGCGATTTTCTCAGATGATTTAATTTGGAATTCACCAGATTTTTGGATGCTTCCAAGATCATCCAAATCAACTGGTTCTTCCTTGATCTTCTTCTTTTTCTTCTCCTTTTTAATTTCTGCAAATAATTGGAATAATTGGAAATTACCACGAGGAACGAATGTGTAGGTTTAACTTTTGAAAATAAATTTGAATTTCACTGAACGGAGAATTGAGTTGATGCACACTTGTGGTGCAATAAAGTATTTTAATATAATTATTTACCAATATCTTCCATTTTCTTTCAAATAAAGCGAACGCTTGTGCACGAGGTAGTATCCAACACGTCCGACAGAAAGAACGAGGTTATGCAAAAGAAAGACCGCATTACCTCTCTGACATGACATCGATAAACACGTGCGGTCACTGGGTGTGGCGCCATCTGGCAAGGGATAGGCAAAGAAACAGTGTTCGTAGATGTGCACTTTCTGGCTGCGGAATTTTTTTAAATGTTTAAAAAGAATGCTTGTGGGTTGTGATTGAAATTTACCTTTTGCCATTTTCCTTGCTCGCAGAAATGTGTGAACACTCGAACATTTGTTGGACTGGTATGAAAATGAAAAAAGACGAGCAATTTATTTGAACTGTACAATAAATAAAAAATATATAACAAGCTACATGAACAAGAGGTTCCAAGTTTTAAATGACTGAAGGAATACAAGTTGCATCTCAGAGTAGACACGAATTGAATTCCTTGAAAACAAAATAACGGTTACGTTTCACTTCTTATGAGCAAAACGCATAATCAACTCCAGATTAGACTGCAGCATTTTGATTTGACTCAAGGTCTCTCGATCTATCTTGTGCACAAGTTCTGGATCCACATCCTGCAGTTTCTTTGGTCGCAAGGAAATGACCCCATCTCTTAGGGGAATGTTCACATTCGCAAAAGAATCCGGCATGCTTGAATAGAAGTTGTCTTACGAAGTTAAGTACATCTCTAAACGAACCGAGTTGTACTTACATTTGAGTTACAACAGGACTGCCAGTTACTGAGACCACCAATTCGCCTGGTTTTGGCCAACGGAGTAGTGTTGGGCTATTTGGAACATGATTGGGTTTGATCATAGTTCGATCAGCACTAAAAGCCTTCTGCCTTGTTAACATGGGGGTTCGAGTCATCTGTCTTGATACATGGCCATCTTCGCATTTCGGCTGATTGATCTTACCACACGCAGACCGGCTCCTACGGCGTCGAATAGCCCTAACTGAACTTAGGGGCCCAGGATGACGTTGAGTGTTTGCAAACAAACGGGAATGCGATACGCTCATTGTGCATGTATTCTTGGCACTCACTCTACTGTCTTCGGTAAGGTAGCCTGTTTGGGATTTAGTCTTTAATGTCAGATAACACAAGTTAAATGAACAATTAACCCTCATCATCCTTTGATCTTTTCTGGGGCTGTATTAAGCGGGACCTCGACTTCAGTTGCTCGATCCTCGCCACTGTAGGTTCGATGTCGGAGAAAGTGCGGACTCTCTAAAGACAGACAGAAACAGTTAAGACACATGTGGAAGGCTTGCCATGTTGGAAAAACTTACCAAATTCATTAAATCTCTAAGCTTCATAACCCGCATCTTTTGTGGAATACGCGATTTGAGCAACTCGATTTCTATTTCAATCTCCTGTACACTTTGCTTGATTTTCCAATCGAACGCGTTTATAAATTGTTCCAACTTCGAGTCGTATTCACGAATTTTCTCTTCGCGTATAGCTGCTACTCGTTTACGTGTGGTTTTCCTTGTAACTTTTGTGCAAGGCATGACTGAGTTTTGAAATGTTTTTCTTAAAGAATAAATAAATTGGCTAAAATGGTTCGCTGACAACATTCACCTAGTGTGTTCATTAAAAGACAGAAACCTAACGGGGACTTAAGTTCCTTAAACTGTTTTGTATACCAATAAAGTAGATAAGGCTCATGTTGTGGAGAATGCATTCCTTTCGTTTCCTGAATGAATCCCACTCAATTTTATGTATTTATCATAGAAAATTCTTCCTAGACAACTTGAAACACATATAATTCCATAACCGCATCACTACAAATATGTTTCGTCCTTTTATAAAACTCTTATCAAATCCATATATAGTGTAACGTCAACCCAAGTGATGCATCACGACTGGTATAACATCTGTTCGCAGAGAAACAACAGAAAATTCCCTCCATTTTTAATAAATGCCAAATCAAATCAGTGCAGCCACAATTGCGGGAGTTGAAAATAAAATACGAGCTGTAACTGATTTGAATTGAAAAATTTCAGCAAGAAAGTTGTTCGCATAAAACAAAACAAGCAAAAAGTCGAAATAAGAAGGCAGGTCGTGCTAGTTAATTAATTTTGCAAAAGACATTGTGACAATGCCTCGTACAAAAGTTTCAAAAAATTCCAAGCGCAACAGAGATGCCGCCATTCGAGAGGAAAAAATTCGTGAATTTGATTCCATTGTTGAGCAGTCAATCAACGCGTTGGATTTTAAAATCAAACAGGATATATTCGAGATTGAATCAGAGATAAGCATGATGAAGGAGAGGATTATGCAGAGAGTTCTCTCAATGACGATCGCTGATCTACGCAATTTGGTAAGTGTCTTCACATTTTGTCTACCCCAAAATTTGGGTTCTATAGTGCTTGTTGTTTTTTAGAATGTGTCGAAGTTTTCTGAAGTGCAACCAGTCGCAAACTTTGCTCAATTACACATAACTGAGAGCCAGACGTCTCTGCAATCATCCATACGAACAGTGAAGAAGTCAAACGACGAAGGTAAACATTTGTTCTTTGTTTCGATTTCCCACCCGCAATTATATACACACATTCATTATTCATTAAAAATGATACACTTGCTTTACTTTGTTATCCTCTAACATGCTTCTTCCCTTTTATGTATGGTGATGGTATGGTTGGTTGGGTTCGCTACTCGTACATTTCTCTCATGTATCATTCCACTGGCCGTTTAAACTGAACAAAAAAAAAAAAATACAAAAGGCTACCTTACAGAGGATAGCACATACAGTGCCAATGGAGCAAGTCAATTGAATCATTCGCATATGAGAGGATTCAATAACACAGGCAGAGCACCTGGTCCGCTTAGTTCGGCAAAGGCGCGGAGACCTCGTCGCAGTCAATCGGCATCCGGTTATCCTGGCAGTGCGCTGAAACCTAAACCCTCGGCAAATGTTGCTTCAAATGCAAGCACCGATCGCATGTCACGGTCGAAACTACGAACACCGTTGGCGCCAAGACAAAAAGCCGCCAGCGCTGACCGCACACCAATCAAAAGGACACTACCCACCAGTCCAACAGCTCTGCTCAGATGGCCCAAGCCAGGCGAGATGGTCATATCAATGACTGGTACTCCTGTCGTTTCTCAAGTGTAAGTCTTCGCATCTGTTCTCTAAAAGTTCCATGATAAACAAATTCTTTTCTTAGGATGCCGGAGCAGTATGCAAATGTAAACATTCCCATCAGAGACGGAGTTCTGTCGTTGCGACCGAAGAGGCTGCAAACTTTGGATCCGGAAATCGTTCACAAAATCGACCAAGAGACCCTCACTCAGATCAAGCTGCTGCAATCGAATTTAGAGTTGATCATGAGCTACGCCGACAAGGGAGGCAAACTATAAGACTATCATTCATACCAACTTTTCAGTTCAGTTCAGTTTTTCGTTTTTTTTTTGTTGTCATACTTATTTTTAATTTAAAACTTTCATACGACGTGGGTGTGCTCCTCATAAGCGATAGGAGCATATGCAGCCCAAACTTATTTTAAGTTTTATTTTCTATACATACAATAACTTTTCTGTAACTTAATAGACAAAATAAAAGAAAATGTTTTGATTGTAATAAGTGGATAGAGAACATTCTTCAAGAAATTGGGTATAGTCTTGGATGGGGAAAGATGTATGAGGGATTGGTTGCATGTTGAAAGCGAAGAGAAAAAAATAGAAAAAGAGACGAGAGAGCTCAAGGTTCTACCGAGATTTGAACTCGGATCGCTGGATTCAAAGTCCAGAGTGCTAACCATTACACCATAGAACCGCCTTATTGACTGCGTTCAATTTTCCACTTTTGTGTCCCCCGCAACAAAGATGCGACCCATAACTACCCCCGACAATGTGTAGCAACATTACATTTAGAAGTTACTGAACACTTCAAAAGCCATAAATAACAACAAAAGAAAAAAAACGGAAATAAAAATTAGAAGAGATATACACATTAACCTAAAAGTCGGAAGTACACAATTCTGTTTTGAAAGCAATGTCATTCAAATCACGAAGGAAATCATTTAAAATGAAAAAAGTCAACCGCTCTCTGCCTTGATGCCGGGAGTGAATATTTAATTATTATTAACATGTATTCATTAACATATTTAATGTTTAAAAAAGTCAACCGCTCCCGGTTTGTCAACTGGGAGTGGACAGGTTCTACCGAGATTTGAACTCGGATCGCTGGATTCAGAGTCCAGAGTGCTAACCATTACACCATAGAACCTTGATGGGAGGGGACTTCACCTGGATAAATATCAAGGTAAATTCAGAAAACAACCCTGTGGTGGAGAATTCCGGTACGTTAAGGAAGGATTAACATTGAATTGACTTCACCGTCACTGCGGGAGATACTTGCGCACGTGTTTAATGCAAAAGGGAGGTTACCTGTTATATATTAAACGAGAATACATTTGTCGGTTCTATGGTGTAATGGTTAGCACTCTGGACTTTGAATCCAGCGATCCGAGTTCAAATCTCGGTAGAACCTTGCGACAGCAAAATTCATTTTTTATTTCTTTTTGTTGACGAAATGCACTTTATGGCAAAGGTCCTTTGGTCTAATCAATGAAACACTCAATGAATCATAAAATTTGTTTCCCCAATACATAGTATCTATTATATACATTAGTATCTGTTAATTGAAGCCATACTATTTAATAGAGCAATCAACACTATCGCTCGTTATCGGTTTTTGTTGGCCTTTACTTGTGACACAATCTGATTGAGGGTGTCGTGCAGATGGATGACAGTACATATGGCACGCTGATGAACTAGTTGTAGCGGAGTGAAAACAATAAATGCACTCGTTAAAGAGGATGCCGTGGATGAGTGAAGAGGTTGATGGCCCAACAGACAGAACATTAATAAAACGCATAACCTGATAAGTCTTGTTCCAAAAATGTTTTGTTTTTTTCTTTTACGTTTATTTTGACTTTTTGTGAAGAAATCATTCTCATTACAATTATTGTTATTATTATTAAACTGCGCTACCAATTTGATCAGAGGTGTATTTTCGTTTTTTTTTTATTGTGTTTTTCTTAACTTTGCCTATGATGTGGTCTGTTCTTAATTTTGTGATTGTGTGTTTATGTGTATCCTTAGATATAAAACTGGTTTCATGATCATTCTTTTCGACTTACAGTAACATTTAATAAGATACATATATTTATTTTATCCGTAAATTAACGAGCTGTAGTAGATTCATTGCATTATTGATTAAGCAAACTTCGGTCATTACATTACTTCAGATTTTTTAAAGATATTGTTGTGTCGTCTTAAGAAATATTTATATGCATGCGGTACCCCCCTTAAAGATTTGATGTTTCTCAATTTGTTTGTTTTGTTTTTCTTTACACTATAGAATATTCTCGCCTTTTTAAGTTAATATAAATATATATAAATACTCATTATTTAAATATAAATTCCCGGCTTTTTAGATCTGTTTTTTTTTTTTTTTTTGTTAAACCCCTCCCCATTTAGAAAGAGATAATTAATACATATCCTTTAAATCATTGATTCACATTTATTTTTCATTTACATCGCATTGTTTTTTTTGTTTTACAGCCTACATATAAGTATAATTTCTAAGAATGAAAAAAGATTAACATTTTCCATAAAGAAGCTATTCAATGGTATAGACATTTTAGAATTGGCAAAGTAACTAAGAATATAAAATGATATATGGAAGAAGACATTGGAATCACTACCTTGTATGACGTGTTGGAAATATGTCACGAATCGGACGAGGGTCAGATCAGATTGAACTAGATCCGATTGTATAAGATCTCCCACGTTTAAGAAACCCCCGTCTTTCTTAAATGAATTTGCATGTAAGCATGGCGAATGGACAAATGAATGAAAGAGAATAAAATCTTTTTTTGTGTTTACATCAATGCACTAAGAAATACATACTAACACAACAGATATATCAGGCCAACCTACATAATTATTATCGAATAGTTTATATCAACACTTGTTGCATCAGTTCTCACTTTAAACTTACAAATCGTGCTTGTGAAGTCTTCGAACAGAAGATGGTGTTGTTGTGAAGACAAGTGATTCGTTTACTTCATCTCTTTAGTGTGAACTGATTAATCACGCTTTAACTCTCTAACTTTAACATATACTCGCATCCGCATGAATGAAACTAGCAAACCACCATAAATCTTAGATTTGTGTTACTTTGCATATTTTTAAATTTATAAGAAACCCTTTGGAAATCACAATGTTTACAGCATAGAATATTCATTTCGTTAAGAATCTCCCCCAATTCCATGGAACAGTGTATACACGGCAGCAGTCAAGAGGGGGGGATTAAGTTTGTTATGGAGGCGATTTTTCCATTATATTTAAACACGTCTTTTTTGTTTTATTAAAAAATTAAACAAATTTTCAAACACAAAAACTTCATCACTCGAAAAATATTAGAACAATGTGTTGCATCTACTTGGTTTTTGATTTTTTTTTTCTTTTTACGCAAATGGGTTCGTTGAGAGTTAGTAAGGCTGGAGCTACTACTTACTTCAATTTATAATACATATTCCAAAATATACACAATTTGTTTTTATACATATTTTCAGCATTTTTTTGTTTTTGTTTTAAATTTAATTGAATAATTTTACACGATACATACACAAAATGCTTAGGGCCTATTATTTGCTTCTTTGTTACCATTTTAAAGTACTTTGTATTGTTTTTGTTTTTTTACCTTCATGTTATAGTGACACTTGAGTTGACTTCATTAGAATTAAAAACTAGAAAAATTATACTATATTTGCGCATTACTCGTATTAAGACCTCACATTTTTCAATAAAAGATTCAGTTATCCTTGTAGAATTTGAAGTGATTTGTTTTGAAAATGTTTTCTTCTTAAAATTAATATATTAAGCCTATTATGTCCTCGATATTTTGTAAGTGGTGCCTTTTTTTTTTTGTTTAGCTAACCTTATGTTTTTTTTGTTTGTTTGTTTTACACTTTCGACAGTCATTGTGTTGGATTTATTAATTTTTTTTAATATATTCTTCGCTTAAACTAATTGTCCCTTGTGAGATGCATTGTAAGAGTTTTACTACTATTTAAATCATTTATTTATTATATTAAAATATTCGTATTGTTCGCGATATGCACAACAATTGGTGGTTATATTCTGATGTTTTTTTTTGTTTTTTTCTTTTTGTTTGTTTGATCTGAACATTAATGACATGTGTTTCACTTGTACATTTATATCACTTAAAGTACTATTTTGTAGTATAAAATGTTATCCATAGGTTTCGTTTTTGTTTTTATTAAGATTGCTTAAATAGTTCCTCAAGTTGCTTCAGTTACGACGATTTACATGCTATTTAAATGGCGTTTTTGTTTCAAGATTGCTTTGTCTCATACATTGTTTTCTGTGTTTGTGTGTGTTTCGTTTCTTTGTGTGTTTATCATCTGAGCCCCAAGTTAAATATATAATTTGTATGTGAATATTAAATATGTATCTTGACATTCAGGACCTTAATGGATGGTTAAAATTACGTATGTTTGTCTCTGTTTTGGAATTGTACCAATTCAGGTAGTTATCAGGTTTTTTTTTAGAATTCGAGAGATTATCTGATGTTCACGAAACTTTAAGCAAAAACAAAACACTTTCTCCGTTCGAAACTAGACAATAACTAAGAGACTTATCACCTTCTTGTTTTCGCACGCGACATCCCTAGCAACGGCAATGATCTCCATTCGTTAAAACTTCATCTTCCCGACGAATAAAATCGAAAGAAAAAAAAATGGGTGGAAAATGTGTGCAGGTTGTAATTGCACTTGTGCTCTATGAGACCAACTTGTCTTCGGTCATTCGCAATTGTTTTGCGAAAACCTTCAACTGTCGCACCACTAATCGCATTATAAAATGCAAACTCAGACAAATTAGAGGCGAAATTTGAACCGAAAGAACTTCGATAACTGAATTATGGAGACTTAAAGTGATTTCCAGCAACTAACTATGTTCAAAGACTGGACAACAAACAGACCAACGTAAATAAGTGTAATGAAAACATCAGGTAAACCCTAACAACAATAGCCGTCAATCAAATGGAGATCACCCCACTTCCCGGCGTACGACTTGACACATTACTTTGATTTGAACTCGAACAAACGATTCATATATGCTGTTTTTCTTTGTTTTGATTTTCTTTTTTGGAAATTATTGCCAAATATGTATTCAAAATTGTATTAACTATACAAAAAAAAATCAACTTAATCTTAGAAACTATAAAATAACTACGAATAGCATATGCCTCAAATAAGATATATAATTTATTACAATATATAAATAATGCTTTTATCTCGCGATTTGTAAATCCCTTGCATTGTGAAATAAAGACTCTGTTGCATGTAAAGTGATACTGTGTCAGTTTACACGCGTTCTAAGAAACCCTATATGCTGTCTTTATCTGTATTATTCATTTTTGCTTTGTGTAAAGTATAACCTACTATATTAAGGAGTAAACTTTTGAGTTCGTTTCCCGTTTCCCGACGTTTACGACATCATCATTTGACTTTCCCATCTCTGCAATAAGTAAATGCTCGGTACTTATGTCTTATGTGAAATCAAAATGAATTAAAAATTAAACATAAAATAACTCTGCGAAAAGCGAATGTTTGTGTGTGGCACTTTTTTCTTTCAAGAAACACATTCAGAAGATATCTGAGAAGAACATTTGCCTGCTGCTTTGGTGGAAGAATAATTAGGATATATAAAGAGAAAGCGTGTGAGAGAGATACATTACACGAACGAAAAAAAAGAATCTAAACAAAAAAGTTGCCAGGTACAAAACTAATAAGTGGTTGAGCTGTGAGTGTGTATCCTTTTTTTCTTTCGGAAGATGTTTCCTCTAGTTAGCTATGTTTTAAAATCATTTGAAGTAAAATATATATATATGTAAAATGATATATATGCAATAAAACAAGAGTTAAAAGAAGGAAAACAAAAATAATAAAAAAATAATAATCATACAAATATACTGTGTGCCGCGTAAGTTATTCTTTAAGCGACTTAAAGCTATACATTTCCTTTTCTATGCAGGAAAAAAGTTAATTTGTTTTTCGGCCTGGTTGTCACCTCCATATATAACGTTGTCTAACCATCAAACGATCTGACTGTGCCAAAAAGGTTATCGTTGATTAATTTCTTTTGTATAGAGCTATGGACTTATCATCTATTTTTACTTTGCTTTAACTTTGTCATTGCACATTTTAAAATGTGAGTGTGTGTGTTTGTTTGGGTGTGGGTGTGTGTTTGTTGTTTATGTACTTAAGCGAAATACATAACTTTTTTGGTGTCAGCATGTACAGTAATCGCTCTTGCCATTGCTCCTGGAGTGCGATCTTCAGAGCAGCCACTTTGATGTGATCCCTCGCCTGAGTCGTGTTCCTTCTCAACCAGGTGATATCTGAAAAAACAAGATGACAGATGATGGTTATGGGTGCACGCAAATTTAATGTTTTCACATCAGTGTATACCTTGCCCTGAACGCTACCAAGTGAGCATAGTATGCCGGTGCTGGAATTGAGACGGAACGTGTGCAGCGTACGTACGTATGGCATAGTTGGTATGTCAAGCACTGTAACTCATCTGAATCGAAGTGGTTGTCATCCCAGAGAACGTGATAGTGGGACGGTCGACTTGTACCCTTAAACAAAACGAACACATTACAACTGCATCTGGAAAGAGCGCATTTATGTTGGTCTTACCTGAATCCCCTGGTGACTGCAAAGGTAGAAATCGAATTCTGTCGGGTGTGTAATGCCAACGTCCACAGTTGTACCAGCTGGTATGTTACCAGATTTGCCGCTTTGTTCTTTTTTCTCGGCACAAAAGAGTCTCGTGTGATGTCTCTTTTGAACTACGATGAATGTGATTCCCGGTCGGTATTCGGCTTCTAATTTTATGCATGCCTCGCGTATAGCTGTCAACTCGTGTTGCAGTACATGGGGGAACTGCCCTTCTGATACACCGTCACGATAGAGAATGATACGATGAGGCTTGTAGCCGCCGGTGGATTTGTAGAACATTATGAGCAGCTCGCGTACCATGCTACTGAGCTCTTGAATGATCTCTTGACGGTGTTGCTGCACACGAACTGTAGCTGCATAGCGTGAAGGATGAGCATCCATGGAACCGACAACAGCTGCGATTGATGGCTTCTTATTGTCACCTGCTGGTGGGTGTGTGACATCGGCGCCCAAGAAAATCACGGGCTCATTAAAGACCTTCGGCCTGATTGACGGGACTAGAATGGAATTAATGCCACCAAGCTTGACGTTAATCTTCAGACACAAGTTGGAGAGTGTCTGTGGTGACGTCTTGTTGACGTTCTTCGCCTGAACGCACTGAGTTGCCATTCCGAGCACGGTATCGCCGACACGTTTCACTTCCGCTGCAAAGTTAGACACAGTGTAAGTGTGTTCCCTGAATTCATGGATCTTATCAACCAACTTACCATAGACTGGTGTTTTTCCCGGCAACACCACGACCACTAGTTGCAACGAATTAAATGAATTCTTTAGATACTTGAACATTGGCTCGACCTGGTCTGGTCCTGTGGCATATTTGCAGAAGCATGGCTGTCCTATGATCGGCATTCCGGCGTCATTTGAGATCTTCTGCAGTTGCTGCGTGAAGTTGCGCAGGGCGTCCTCGCGCACGGTCCTCTGTGGAGCAAAGCAGGCTATGGCCCAAACACGGATCTCCACACCGGTGAAGAACTGCTTGCCTCGCATGTCCCAAACCCCCTGATTTGGCGAGGCCAAGCTTACCTTGTTCTGTGGGGGGAATAATTGCTAAAAGCAGACAGAGAAGAGTATTAGAATCATGACAAGACTGGACGATTCTTTAAAACATACCTGACCACTCATACTCGACACGCGTCCGCCATACTGTAACTTCGGAGGCGGAAGAACACGACCGCGCACTTCCATCATCGAGTTCGATATGGTCAAACCGAACTCCTGAACATACGAGTCGTTATTGAAGTCTGCGCGCTTAACCAAGTTGTTGATCTCCCGTTCACGGTCGGGAGCCGATCGAGCGGTGGCCTTTATCATGGTGGATGTTTGCATATCCGTGAGTTTCTTTATGCATCGCTGTCCAGCAACTATGTTGCAAACTTCCAAAGGAAGGTATGTGTGTTTGTGCTCTTGGCCCACTTGGAGGCAGGGCAAGTGTGGATAGCGCAACTTCATGCGGTACTTATCAAGGAAGTATTTGGCAACAGTGCATTCAACAGTTTGTCCATTCTCCAACTGAAGGGGGAAACTGTAAGAGAATACATTGTCTTAGATTTGCACAAGATCAACGTCGTAAGATTCTTCTTCTACTTACGACTGCATCTGAGCTGGTCTTCGGGTGACGTTACAAACACGATACTTGCGTCTCATCTGGCCGCAGTGAGTGATCTCAATCTTGAGCCCCTTAATCTCCTTGGTAAACTTGACTCGTTGTGAATCGGTGAGCGGCTTGCGTTGCTCGTTAATGTCCCTAATGTCGAGCACTTCACACATGAAATCAATCACCGGTTGAGCTTTGTAGAACGCCGTTGCAGACACTATCGGAAACAATCACAGTTAATTGCACATCTCGACGGGGAAGGGAGGCATCTACTCACCATCTATGTTTAACATCATTTTCCACTGTGATGGACGTACACTTTGATGGAAACCGAACCACACCTCTCTACCACCGCCCAATGGATGATAGTAGCCATCGGGAGAGCTGAAAAAACTCCGACCCACTGGAGTGTAGGTCATGCTCGGTAAGTGACGCATCACAACGTCCAAGGCCAAGATCGCATCATATGGAATCTGACGGGTTCGTCCCTCAAGAGCCTCCTCCAAATTGAACAACGACACTTGCGCCATCCATTTGATTGTCACACGGAATATTCGATCCTTTCCTTCGCCCGGTAATGTCACCTCGAGTTCTAAGCGATCATTGCCAATAGGCAATGGATCACGTGTGTATAAATTGTTCCTTCCATCGAATACCGGCTTCAACACACCAAAGATCTTACTGTACGCATGGACCATAGTCTCTATGATTTCCCGGTTAACTTTGCGTGGACATTTGTCCGGTTGTATATTGATATCGTAATGATGGACGTATCCACGAGGCATTGTCACCTGAAAGTGATTCGCCCGCAAGACAATGGGTCGACCTTCACGACCCAAATTCGGACGACGTGGGCATGTAAATACTGGCAGTTCTGGTTGTGTTGGTGTTGTCGCCGTAACACTGGCACCGAGGGCGGATGCCACTGCTCCAGCTGCAGCACCTGGTACATTTTGGGCACTGGGGCTTGTCACTGAAGTTGGATTCACTGATGAACCTGGTGCTGGTGGTGCTATAATAAGAATTAACATTAATTCATGATCTATGCAAAAGAGGCCGATAGAAAACGGACGAACAAAATCACAAAGAATTACAAATCAAATACGTGAAGTGACATGAACAACATGAAATATTTCAAAACTTTTCATTTTACATCTTCACACAAAATCAAAACGCGCGTTCCGAGTCTTTGTTCGATTTTTTGTGGCACTCCTTGATTGAAATGCGCCTCCCGTGGGTTGGAAAAATTTTGAAATTTTTTTTTCAAGCCAATTTGATGATACTCGTGGGAATGGTAGGAATGGGGATGAAATGGAAAGTATGGGAACATGCATGCAATTCTAGTTTGCTTCTTTTCATTCATACACTGAGAAGGTTGTAAGCAAGCATTATTTTGAGTCTTTTTTGAGGGCGCAGCGATCTTGGCTTACAGGAAGTGTTAGCAGAATAGTTGGAAGAAGTGAGAAGAAGGAGATGCGCGTCGGAATGTGTGATCTGAACTGCTTCCGTATTTCCTCCTCTTGTCTATGTAATTTCAAGACATGCTGCTGACAATCATCAGTTGCTCGTTGGGTCTTGAGCAGAGAATTACAATCAACAAATTAATGACAACCGGTATAGCTAGTCAACACTACTGTCACAAAAACTATTCCAAAGCGAAGATACTTCTACTCAAAATACTCCAAGTAGGTAAAGAACTCTTACAGCAAACTCCACTTTAACAAAACAAAAGTAACTACAAACTCATACGCAACACACACACATATACAGGTCAATCAACAAATCATTCAGTCAGTGTTTTCGAGTAATTAAATGTAAGAACTAAAATAAACAATAAAAGCCGCTCATCATCATCATCATCAAAAGAAATCCATTCAAATCAAGCCAAGCCAATTAGTATTAAGTAAGAACCAAAAGTATGAGAAGATAAATAATAAAGATTTAGAAATTTAGTAGAAAACAATAACTAATGTCATCATGATACGATACGTGTTTTCAACAAAGTACAGATAAATAATTTTGAATTTAATTTTTCGTTTTATATTTTACATGTAAGTGTATCGAAGCTAGTCTGCGGCTGAGTGGATGGGCTCTGTGGCCGCGGGGGCGAAGAGGTCCATTGCGATTCTATAAAAATTAAGAGAAAAAAACAAATAAAGAATAAACAGAAAATCATATGTATACAACAACAGGTCTATAGCCAATTGGTGGTTATTGTTGTAAATGAGGAGAAAAAATGTAAATGTAAAATCAAACATAAAATAATAATGTTAATAAGACAATTTCAATATCATCAGCAGACCACCAAGGCCGTCTATCTCGTGTAAATACTGTGTGTGCAAATACAAAACAATAGAAATTGAGTGTCCACTGTCCACCATAACCAAACTCTCTCTCTATCTCTCGTCATTGTTATTTTCAGGAGGGATCGAAGATATTCAGGCAAACGCAGGTGTAAATTCCATCGCGGGTTATTTGACTCATTTCAGGAAGGACATAAATCAGTCGTTTGTTTGGGGAACAATATGAGCTGTTGACGGACGCTTAGGACAGCTTGAGGAAAAAATCTCCTTTCTATAGACACTTGTATTCTTCGCGCTCCAGACGCACATACAAACATAGAAATAACCTTCATCAATCCATGTGAATCATTGTCTTCGCGCAAAATAATTTGGCACACTGTGGTGGGGGGATTATTAAATTACGTAGGAGTCAAATAGAAACACGTGTTCACACACAGTCATCCAGTGTGCGTGTTGTCTCTGACTTACTATATCACAGATGCATAGAGACAAGTGGGCTACACACAAAAACTCAGGTGGTGGTTGTATCTTTAAGTACTAGTCGCTACAAATAGTGCGTTTAAGATTCAGGCACATGTATGCGCGAACGACGCGCACACATCCCACCGCCCGCCCGCCACTTGTTCAGTTTGCTTTGGTTTTTATAAGTGGTGATTTAAGTTTTTTGATAAACTTCTGATACGATGTAATACTGCCATAAGCAGAGAGCTTCATCAGTATGACAAGAAAATACAACTCATTATTGCGAAATCTATTGAATTTCACCCGTGGAGGACGTTGTTATCTTTTGTAAATTATGACGACGACTCTAGGTGTGTAACGTATGACGGACTCCTTTGTTACCTTCGGCTTCGAGTTTGAGTTCGCTCAAATGCTTGTCGAGCGTCTTCACATATCTCCTCGTGGACCGCTTCTTTTTACTTGAATTCGATTTCTCCATCAGGCGCGAAATACACAAGTGAAAACTAAGCAGAAACACTACTACTGGGTGACTGCGAGTGTGTGTTCTTTGTTATGTTTTGTTAAAATTTAACTTAAATTAATTTTCGATTATTGTGTACTTTGTTGAACTAAGTCCAAGTGTGGTATGTACTAATTTGTCTAGATAGTGGGTTTGATCATCAAAATTAACTGTTGATGGCTGTGGAGACGGAGAGAGCGAGAGAAGTACAGTAAATTTGAGTCTCCTCCTCGTTGCATTTTGAGATTGTCTCAGAATGATTACACTCAAATTCCCTAGTAACTAAAACATCAAGAAAAGAAGTGACTTGATAAGAACTCCTCAAATTCGTATTCACCCAGTGGTTTTTATCGCGTACCGTATCCACAAACTTTGTGTGTGCATTATAACTTATAACAGCAATTTCTCCCCACCGGGTTAACAGCATTAATTGGGTTATTTATAAGCAAATAAAATCGACTGCTTAGCACATTTGGTTTGATATTGAGGGCAAAACCCAGTGTTTCCCTTCGCAATGCGTTCCATATGCTTGCAGCATGTTGCCCCAAAAACAGAGAAGGAAACAACAAAAAAAGAAAACACTGACTCTTATCAGGCATTTCTGTT
Organism: Eristalis intricaria; assembly: GCA_964034865.1. NCBI lineage: Eukaryota > Metazoa > Arthropoda > Insecta > Diptera > Syrphidae > Eristalis > Eristalis intricaria. Next base: position 1,821,602 of record OZ035874.1, on the reverse strand, counting down.
TTGTGTTACCAAAAAGAAACAAGGCATTGCCTCGACACACGATGCTCTGGCATCCGTTTTTTCACCCCCTTGCTCTAGGTTGTTTTTGCGCAATAACGCGCTAAATGCGACATTCAAAATTAAGTTACGGTCATTGACCTAGATTTTCGTTCCGCCATCACCTACTAGGCTTCTTCTGTGTGTACCCTGAGAAAATTGAGCAAACCCACAACCAGACCCATTTGAGACATGTTGCTTGCAAATAGGACCACGTTTAAGCTTTTTGCAAGAAAAAAAAAACAAATATCCGCTAAAGGATTAAATGTGTAAAACAAACATCCTCTCATCCAGGGGGAACACCACTGCCACCTGAAACCTGTCTGGTCGCCCCTAACCCGTCTGTCCCCCGCCACTTGTGAACCACCTCACTGCGCGGGGATAGGTGAAATGCACCTCGGTAGAAGCGCCACCAAATAATGACAAGAAAAAAAAAAGCAGAATTATTCTCCCAACAAATACACTCCCATCACGCAGAGACGAACGAACGCGACGACGGCGGCAGCAATAAATTAGAGCAACCCGCCACCTCGCCACTGGAGTGAATGAAACAAAAACAAAAAACACCATCTCGCATGGTTTTCGAATCGAATGGATCGGATCTGCTATGCTAGGTGCTCGGCAGCCACTACTCGCGGAGTCTCAAGGTTCATTGCGTTTCAAGATTATCAATAGAATATCACACTCTGCCTGGATTTCAATGAGCCACAATCAGTTGCTCCCCGAAATAAATTAGTCATCATCCGTCAACTTGAATGCACTTTTTTTCCTTTCTTTATTGCGAGTTCTACCAAAAATCCCAGCGCCAATAGAAATTGGGAAACCAGTCGAGATATGTAGATATGAAAAAAAAAAATCTAAGCAGCCACTTACGTTGTCCGACTGGATTGTACATTTTGTGTCACAAGTCGCGTTTTTTTCACTATATTTTTATGTCAGCCTTTTTTTTATTTGTTGGGATCACTTTTTGTAGCTTTGGGTAAAAAATTTCCACTAAAGAACACTTAATTTAGGCACAGAATTATTTGGTAAAACTAATTGAATCACAAATGAGTAAAAATTATCGAGTTTTACTAGTTTTTTATTCGATTTTTGTTTCGTGTTTTTCTCTCTTCGCTAACTCTGAATTCCGTACATTATGAGAAAAAAGAATTTTTCTTTTCAGCACTTTTCAGCATTTCGCTGGCGACCATAAAGCGAGAGAGCGGATTAATAATTTAGACGATTGCTCCTCCACTCATCTCACTCTGGCGAAGGGTGTTTTATACGAGGTGTGTGTAATGTTATTGTAGTTTCGCGTATATGAATATAGATAGATTGGAGAAGATATGTGTAGTGCTGTCAGTGCTGACAACATTGAGATTGTTCCAATGTTCGTCGAATGTCATGGAACTGCTGGAATGAATATTGCACTTGAGAAAATGGCGTCATTTTTTTGTTGGTATTATTAAGTCATGCCAATGTTTTGTACTTCGAGTAAAATAAATAATTGTTAGTTTGAGTCATCTACACGCACAATGCATCAACACACTCGACAAATAAGTTTTCTGTAAAATTCTTCAAGAAAACAAGTCAACGTTTAGATTAAACAGACGAATGTGAATGTACACATGTTCCTCAACAACGGAAAGAGTTTGGGTTAGATTGCTCCTCAAACTCGAACTTGGCATCACTACAATTTCAATTTGTTTCTTTCGTTCATTCCTACATCGAGGACGGGCATGCGAAAGAGAACGTCAACCTTTCTTCACGCATGTCAAAAAGCACCGACTGGTTGCGAATGAAAAGGCTCTTGTTTTCGTAACTTCCATCTCAAAAATGTCCATCTATTACAGTGGTGCATTACGTCGCTCAGGCGGAGTTTTCTCGGCGATATCTAAACAATTGAAAAGTGTAAATCTGAAAGGAGTAAAACGTGTGACAGTCTCATTCAATCCATTCAATGAAAGTGTCAAGTCCACCAGGTAAGTGTTGCATTCCGAAAACAATAATTCCCATTCATTCATCACATAACTACACATGCAAGCGCGACGGAAGACGTCTAAAAGGAGGGGAGGATTCGGTCTATAATTGGAAAAATCTCACGCAGGCGCATTGGGAGAAAATCAAAACAATAGCCAGAGAAAAAACTCTCATCACAAACCTGACGTGTGTCTGTGACAAGTGAAAAGAACGGCGAGAAAAATTGCATTTTAGTGATAATTTACTTACCGTACACCTTGCTGATTATACTAACTGCACTGTTGATCTGTAAACTTGCGCCAATATCGGGATAAGAAGGTAGAGAGTGGAGCTGAGCTGGCCCACCAGGAGCCAGCTCACGCTCCGTTGACATCTTCGTCGGTGTGGGCGTCAGTTTGACGGCTTTTCTTAAACCTTTCTAGTCCAATTATTCTTGAAATCTGCAATGATATGTTATTTGAATTGGATACACACATTTGCCTACATATATTTGTTATTTGTTTGCTTTCTAGAGAGCTCCTTGTGCACTTGACGTCGCCGAAAATTGTGAAAACAAATCCCAACTGCATTGTCAAGACAGAAGTACTGTGCACTTCACAACCATCTGAGGTTAGGTTTTCGCTAATCGATTCAGTTAAGGGTAAATTGCATTCATACATTCTTTTCGAATTAAATCACCAAACAATGTCTCTTTTTTTCATGCAGAAAAAGCGAAATTAAAAGAAATCCGCATCCTGAGTGATAACCTAACCACTTTGGAACTTCTTCAACTTTGCAACAAACACGTCTCTGCGTTAGCCCCAGTTGAGGATATCACAACTGCACCGCTGCAGACAAAATCCGCAAAACAACAAGCTGCTGGTTCAGTGAGAAAAGTCGTTAAGAAGAAGTAAAATCTTGTAAACACCAGCGCCAAAATGACAAAGACCCGGGGAACACTCGCTGTGATCGAACAGATTTATCATGATATTCCAGCATTCACAGATGTCTTCACCGAGGAATCGTTCTATGTCTTTGCATTTTGTTTTGTTTGTGCAACTGTAATTGTTGCGTTTGTTTTGTCTAGATTTATAACTATCAAGCCAGCAGATAACTATTAAGGATGTGCTTTGTTGTAACCAGAATTGATTGATGATTGTCAATAAAATGGTTTTTCTTTCGATGTAAAGATGAATTTAATTTAGGCAGTTTTGCGAGTGTTGATTGTGATGTTATGATGTGGATACATTGGAGTTTCGTAACAAGAGCGAGAAACTTCACAATACTTTATGGAAGGTGAGTGGGCAGGACCGAAAATCCGCTGAAAGTCGATCTCACTTAAACTAATGGAAAATCACACGTTCTTGCTCCGATATTGCGGTGACACTGATCTGATTGAAACCTTGAGGAAATGATCCTTGATTCCTGATTGGAATTTCTACGGAACGAGTTGCTCTACTGCGGTGTGCTCACATTTAATGAACACCTTATACACAGTCTTTGACTGACTGACTGATCCGCTCTAAGACTCTTAATTTCTGATTGGAATTCCTAGGCTACAGACACCAAGACTAGCAGCTGTAATTGGAATCAGCTTCAGAGGGGGAAAGCATCGTGTAGCCGCTTCTTAAAAAAATATATAGGTATTCTTTAATTTTCACCTTTTTGTGTACCACAAGGAGCAAAATCCCCCAACTCCGTAAAATTGGCAACGCATGTGTCCCACCTGAACTTCAGTTTCTTCTTTGTGTTGTAGCTTTTTCGTGTACAATCACGTCTACTTCTCCAGATGCAGATATGCATATTATATACCACTTAAAGTTTCAATGCCCTCTATGTGGGTCGGTCGCGTACTCATGCGGAGCAGTTTTGCATTTTCGTGCATGCACAGAATGTCTGTTTGTCTCTTCTTGTTTTAAATCAATCTCTGGGTGGTGATTGACTAAATCGGTTCACGATAAAATGTACATTGTTCCCGTTAAACTCACACACTCCGACTTCTACACCGACCTACACACACTTCTTAACCAATGCATTCATTATAATTTCTTTTCATTCGTCTTGAATGCACTTCTCCTGCCCTGGGGTGGACGAGGACGCGAGAGGAACATTCATGAAAAACCAGTTTGCCGATAAGGTGCGCACAACTGAGAGAAGGACTGAGAAATAATAAGCACAAAAAATTATAGAGACTGAACAAAAGAATAAACTGCCAGTAGGGCTGAGTATCTAATTAGGGAACATTTTCATTGCAAGTTGCGAATTATTGCGAGATTGAAAGATGACTACCTACTGACTTTGATTTAGGGGAAGAGGACTAATGATGCTGAATTCGAAATTAAGGATGCGATCTACAAGGGGTTTCTTAATCTCATAATCACATGGTGGGTTTTATTTATGCTTGGATTAATGCTTATTAAAATGCGCACATTCTCGTCAAATGTGAGTCTACAAGTCCCATCCCACTGCAACCAACAAAACACACACGAACAGACACAACATCAACTCGTTTTCCGCGCTAAAATGAAGCCACAATCATCGCAGCACGTTTCTAGGCTACCGTGTCGCAACATGCAACAACGACAACAAAAATTGCATCTTTTCTTTTTATTATCTTCTAAAAAATGAAGGAAGACACTGCGACGACACACTAAATGGGAAGCTCTCTTTCTCAAATCAATGCCGAACCACCACCATCGAAAACGCATTCAAAGCAAGAAAATGAAAGAAGAATATCGCCATTTTTCTGAAAAATAAAACAGGATAGACCAGACAAAACGGTGATAGTTTTTCACCTAGTTAAGAAGTTCATTCGTCTCTTCCACTGCGTTCTGTTGTGTCTTTCCCTTTCTTAGTGTGATGATTCCCCTTCGTTTTCAGTTTCCCTTTCTAGACTTGCATGCATGCATGCATCAGCAGCGGCAGCGCAATGCTCTTCCCCAGTCATTCGCACACCCACCTGACCTTTCTAGTTTTCTTCGCCGTGCAAGCCGTCCATACTACACACTCACTAGCTCATCCACCACAGGAATACGAAAAAAAAGAAGGAACTGGAAAATGGGCGCCAATCTGTAGAGAAAAACAAATATGGCGCCTGGGTGCAACAACTTTTCTGTGCACTGCACTCAGTCACACACACGCACACAAATAATGTTTACAATCTATAACGGAGAGAAAAACGCCACACGTGTGTATTTAGCAACATGCGCGTTGAGAAACTTAATCGGAGGTGTGTTGAGACAGGAAAGGGCTGCTCATCTACCCCTTCTCGGGTGGGCACAGTGTTCTATGTTCTTGGGAAACTATTTTCCAACTAGCTCTCTCTCTCTCTCTCTCTCTCTCTCTGGATTTCGGTGAAAGCTTGAAGAGATAGTTGGTGGTGACGATTCTGCAAGGACATCGAAAACTTAGACCGAGACCGTTAGTCAAAAAGCTGAAAGCTTACAAAGCAACGGAAGCAGAATTCTAATCAGTTTTCTGATAACCTTGAGCTGCGTAAACGAACTGACTGCATAATTTCGTCTTCGATTGGCCCCCTAAATGATAGGAATCGAAGCTATTGGCTTTCTAGAAACGTGCCCATGTCGATTCAGGCCTCCTGAGTTGTTGCCTCAGTTATTCCAGTCATGTCCAATGTCACAACCTGTTGGCAGACGATCTGATCTTCGTTCGACGGGCCCAATCTGTCACATGCGATTTTGATTCCAATTACACAGCAAAACCCGAGTCAGAATTGAAATCTTTAAATAAACTTGACATCAATGTCCAACCATCGAAGCTTTTCGAGGAAATAAACGAAAACAATGCCCGGCATCGCCGAGAACTTGTTTTGTTTGAGAAACTTCAGCAAAACTCGTTATCAATTCAACTAGTGCTTTCGGAGGCGTACAGCAACGGGTGATAAGAACAAAACAAAAATAAAAAGCACCCGATGCCACCATCTTTGAGTTTTCGTACGTGCTGCGGAACATGACCACCCCCACCACAGAGAGCCCCGTCCACCGTCCGTATTCACCACTAAAGGGGAACTCAACCATGGCCGGCGGCATTGAAGAGCGGGGACCCTCCTGCCCAAACTCTCGTTTACTGTATCTATCGTATAATGAAATTCATCGAGAAAAGAAAAAGCAAATGGATGACAAGCATTTGCGAATAGATACGGACACCTAACCTCCTTCACGGATCTCACGGCGACATAGATACATTCTCCCTCCTTCTCTGTGTGTGCGTTATCGCTCGGCGAGTGTGTGTGAGTGTGTGTGTGTCAGTCAGTGTATGCTTTCCTCCATTAACTAGGAAAGTTTTCCTGGATTTGTTTTGGACCAGTGTATGTATCCGTCGTCGACTGAATTATTATAGTGACACACAAAAATGGCGTCTCAAGTTCAATGTCAAGCTTGTTGGTGTTTTCCTGGTCTTTTTTTTTGCTTTTTTATTTTTATTCTATTTTATGCTACTTATGCTTTTCCTCTATGGCCTGTGTGTGCTGCTTCTGAGTTTCTTGGAAGACTACTGCGTGCGAGGAGAGGTGCGCCGGGGGGGCCTGTTTGTGCGACTGGTGGGTTTTGTCAGTTGTGTGTGCGACGATTTCTCTTTCAATTGAATTATTCTTTATTTTGTTTTCGCTATGATTTTCGTAATCAAAATAGAATAGAGCAAACAAAATATGTACAATTGGCAAATATGTAATAATGGGAGAAGTTTGTTTTTGTTTATGTCATGTGTAGTTTTTGTGGGACTTTTTGTTGGACGGGAACGCCTGGTGTTTCAGAGCTGACGTAAATGCATTCCGTTACATTGTTTGACATCGGTGTTATTCATGCGGGGCAAACCGAGCGGCCGATTGGAGTTTGGGGGCGTGGGTCGCTTATTTACTTTGGACTCACACCTTTTTGTCGGTGGAAAATCGATAATTCTTTACTAGAACCTATTGGACACGTAAAGCTTGTCGATGGCTGGTGTTGGAGAGATCACCGCGACTTGAAGGGCATAAAGGGTGTTCGGAGAGGTTTAATAGACTTGAACAAAACCTCATCTAAAGGCTTTTAGAGCTCTATCTTGCGAACAGCTTCCATGGCTGCATGAATCTCAGTGAAGCGTATGTAGGGATACATCAGGAAACGAGTTCTAAAACTTAAAGCGAATCAAAGACCTTGCCGAAGCCACGAAGTCCTAGAAGTAAAAGACGGACTCCCAAGTCTGGGGTAAGTCGGACCTGACCATACCGTCGGTTGTTCATTACCCATACCCACCAAAACTATACAACCGGTAACTACAATTTTGAGGCAGCTCAGGAATATGTCTGTCTCGAGAACTCCGCTAATGGCTTAGTGAATATACGACGTAGAAGGGCCACTAGGAATCGTTGCTTCGGAAAATGACTTATCTCGGCGAAGAGGGAGAGAATATATTGTGATAACTTCACTGAAATGACCCTGTCACATCGAGCAAAAGACAACTATCCGAAAGAAGATTGTGATCACAGGCGTTAGACAACAGGCAACAGACCGTGAACAATGGAAGGCATCATTGAATTAGTCTAAGATCCTCCATCGGTCGTCGTCCTGAGAATGTAAGTAAAATCGTGAAGCTATAAGAAGTAATCCTTGGTAATTGGAAGCAACGCCGCGCAATGGTGGAAGAAGCTCAGACTCAGACAAATCACAGTTTATCGACGTGAGAAGTTGAAGTAGGACAAATAGATTGCTATGTTTAAATGGTCTAGGTTGTCGAAAAAGTAAGTTCCCATGTGGCGTACTCTGCACGTGGAGAGTGCACTATGAGCGGAGATGACCGGCTTCGTTCTCATCCTCGTCCCTGCATTCGTGAGTAAGCCACCATCGACTCTTGCTGTGTCTTGACTTCGGCGGCTTAAGCTCTGGGAAGCTTGAAGTCGAACCAACAGCCGACAGACGTAGACTCGGATACAAAATAAAAGTAAGCGAATCAGATTCTGTGTTTTGTCAAGAATTGAAGTTTGAAATCAGACCGGCCTAAAAAAAGCCGTAGACTCAATGTCGAAAAAGTTAATCCAAACTTAAGTTGATTATAAAGTGATTAAGTTGATTATAAAGTAAAATCCGAAGAGCTAAACGATGGGACAGGTGGATAATGTTGAGACAACATCGAGCAAGCACTTGGTACCTAAGCTTAAGAATGCAAGACTGTGTTAACGAGAGAGGACGTGGAAAGGTGTACGTACAGTACAGTGTACGACTAATAGGAATATCACGCTACACACCAAATTGGACCTGAGTCCAGCTAATACAGCCTACAGGGAAATGTGAAGTCGAGTTTTGTGAGTTGCTCTAGTCGCGAAATCGACTTAAGCACCCAGCGTAGGAAGCGACGCTCGTGTCCATCAAACCACAGCGTGATATCATAACTGAGGTTGGCTTAAGTTAATGAAACGAAGTATATGGATAGGGGATAGTTTTGAGAAGATGATCACAAGACTAAGCACTCAAGTCTAGAGGCGAAATTACTTTAACGAGCGAGGACGCGGGAAGGGATGTGTACAACTAATAAGCTGTGTGGAAATAGTAAAAAGGACCTTGAGCCTAGCCTCTAGACCACCACCGCAAACACTGTCTCACGAATGGAAGGGGATCTAATGTGAAACCTGAACGGCGTTTTCTAAAATGATATACACTTTGAACACTGTCAGCGAGTTGTAAAAAGTGAAGCCTTGAATTATGAAAATTATTCGTGAAGGGAAGAGAACTTAGTCACTGGACCTAGCCACAGCGAGGTGTTGTGCATGTGTAGTGGCTTGAGATAGAAGCAAACGAACAGCAATGACTAAGTACAGAAGATAAAGACAAAAGTATTTTAACGAGAGAAAACGCGGGGATGTGCATGTAGTGTAATGCAGTACTCTCCGCGCTGCAGTCTTAGAATAGGTTCCACAGCAACCATTTATGTCGTACGTGCTAGTGTCCTCTTATGAGTATGGTTATGATATGGTTTATTGCGACGTCCAGAACAAGTGGACCATCTGAACATCGTCAGTGACCTGTGAGATATGAAGCCTTGAATTACGAAAGTTGTTGGTGTCTGGAATTGAACCTGGGCACCCAGAGTAGTTCTTAGCGTACATAACCATTAAGCCATGACAGGCTTGATATAAAAGCAAACGAAGTCACTGAATATGTTGTGGATATATCTGAGGACACCATGTTACATATCACTAAGCACCTAAGAATAAGTGCGAAGCTATGTCACCGAGAGAGAACGCGGGAAAAGAATTTTTCCTTAAAAATGTCCTTGATGATATCCTTCTTCTCAATTGTAACAGAGCGAATAAAGAAACTGGAATAAAAGGGTTTTTGATGTGGTTACGAGAGAGAACGCTGGAGGAAAGGAATACTGAAGCTCAAGTTGTCTATAATACTGATAGAGCATGTGCAAGTGGTCCTTAATTTCAGAAAAAAGCATGTATGAATGTTTCACTTGACCTCCATTTGATAAGCGATCCCTAAGAATATCCAATGGACTGGGCAACTACAAAGAACCCACGGCAAATGTTTTCCACCCAAGCCACATTGGGTGCCGGTTCAGAATACGATGTCGTTGTCACAAATCAACGCAACATGTACGCCTCAGCTTCAGTCCCAGCACTCATGCATTAACCAGTTCGCTGCATAATTACCAAATAAAAAAAACTCCTCTCGTCATTTGTGGGCTAACGTTTAATGGATTCCCCCAGATGAGGTAATTAACTCCATAAGCTCGGAAATTCATACTCGAGAACGCAACATACAAACATGTTGAAGAGAGCGCGCCGTTCGGCTGCTTCACGTTTGAGACAAAAATAAAACAAGTCCGAATAAAATAAAATTCCAACACCGGCAGTCGTCATCGTCGCGTTTAATGACATCTGAAGTGGAGCGGAGGCATGATGCAAATGTCAAATATTATGACAAAATCCACAATGACTAAACTCCAGCGCAGCCGCACTGATCGACTGCGATGTTTATGAACGTCATGCTTCGAGAAATGAAAAATGCGACTTTATCACAGCACTTGGCCATGGGAAAGAAACTTACAAATGACACGCCCACAGAGCATTTAAAATATTGAAATATGATAACTATTTCCAATAAAACAGTCCCACCTAGCTAACTAACTTCATTACCACCTCTATAGATAGATGTACGTCAACCACCCCTGTACCTAGAAATTGATTGCCATAAATCCTTAACACACACACACAAACACACGCGCGGGGAGACACGAGACAATATTGGGAAATATGTTTTTTTTTGCTTTGGCAGAGGAGCAAAGCAATAATAAACATTGGCATAGCATACCAACACAATGTATGTTGTCCTTTCACCTATTCCCTCTGTGGGCAATTTGAACGCACACCGGACACGTACACAATAAAGTTTGTGTGTTGGCGCGGTGGCATAATGTTATGGCATGGCTGGCGATGGCAGTCCTTTTCAATTGGGGAGGAAAATCCGCCACCGTCTCCTCTTCGGCGCTCTCGTTTCGTAATCTCACAATTGAAAAGCGAAAGCTGTCATTAGAAGGGGAGCTATTGACACACAAGAGTGGGACGAAACCACTTGTGCTTTTTCTCTCTCTGTCTCACTTTCCGGTGGCGGCATTGAACACGAAGCTTGGCATTCACCTCAATCCCTTTTGGCCACCAAAGCGACGTTCAAGCTCGAAAACGGTTGTTTTCGAGGGAAGATGTGTGTGCAGAGCAATGAGAGATGGCAGATAGAGAGCGAGCGAGAGCGAGAACAGTGCCGGGAAAAATCAAGTTAAATGGCCACCACCTTCTGCTGCCGCTGCTGCTCTGATCAACCTTCCCGAGCTTCAGCTGTTCCATCTGAAAACACCGGTGAAAAGGGAGAGTTTCTGATCTCGGGAGAAGGTTCCAGCGGGCGGTGGGTCATACATATTGATATTTTATTCAGATGTACATACATACACGAATCATCCTTTCGCTCCCGCTCGACCCGCTTGCCATCCTTGGCGATGGAAGGCAAATCACATTTCGGAGGACGAAATCAAATTAAAAATGACATTCATCTAAAATGGAGGCCGTCCGTCCTCATCATTGCCATCGCCAACAACAACAAGGAACAACAAACAAAAAGGGCTAAAAGTTCCATAATAAATACACGTAAGCCAACTTGACTTGACTTACCTGTTTCCAGAAAAAAGGCGAATCTCGCCTGTCCTCCTACTCCTGCTGCTGCTGCTGGTGGTGGTGGTGCGCCGCTCTGCTGCCCTTTTCGTGTATATGGCCCACAACCTTTTCTTTGCCTTGTTGTTGCGTTGGTTTTTGATTTTTGGATTCTTCTCGTCGATGTCGTAGTTTTGATGTTGTTGGAAGAGTTTGTCCTCCACAAGAAAAATGTATGTAAGTAGGTACGTTGAATACAAGTTATCAATTATTTGCTGCGGTTGAAGTTGCTATCGATGCCAAGAACAACAATCACATCTCTACTTCGGCAGGGATTTACTATGCAAATTTTCGAGAACATAATTGAAGAACGCACAAACACACTTGATCCACAATGTTCGGGGGTATCTGCACTTGAAAGTGCGACCACTTAAACGCAAGTTAGAGCTGCCCGCACTGTATACGAACGAACGAGCGAACGAAGGAACAACCGCAGGGTGAGAGCGTTTTGGGGGGATAACGTGTCAGCGCAACGGCACGAAATACAATCGCGAACTACGCGATTATTATTTTTCAAAATTTGTTTTACTTTTTTTTTCTATTCTCCTTTACAATCTATTTGTTTTTGTTTTTTTTTTCTTTTTGAATTGATGATTTTACTTTCGATTATGTTCGCAACGTCGACACGACCGATAACCGGGGAGAGAAGCGCGCAACTTGCATCTAGTTGGTACAAGGTATTTTGTATTTGTTTCACTCTACTCACTCGGTTTTTCGGTTTTGATTTTGATTTCGATTTGCCAGTTTCAACAGCATATTCGCCGATCCGCTGTTGATGTGCGATTTCTGAATCAGAGAATCCGTATCTGTGTTCGGTGAATTTTTCACATCAATTTGAAATTGTTCGAAGTTTTTTTCCAACATGGGATAATGAATTTTTCGGTAACTACGCAGAAGAGAAGGTCTTCTTCCACACATTTCACATTTTCAGTGTGAGAGCAAAAACATTGCCTGGCACTGCTGTTGTGTGGCTGTTTCTTTTGATATCTATACGTACGTATGGCATACAGCAAAACTCTGCTCAATATAACTTGTGTTGTGTGTATGGACAACGACGACGACGGATGGATGTGTGTTGTGTTGTTTTTTTTTGCTTGCTTGCCCCGCTGTTCGGTGTTTCCCACTTTGATTATTGTTTTTTTGTTGCTTTCCTGCTTTCGTCTGTATCTCTACGTGGGTCGGTTATGTGTGCGTGATGAAACTCCAAAACAACGAAACGTATGTGTGAGCGAGTGAGAGGGGAATCAGCATAAACTTGCACACCAGCGTGCGAAAGTTTTCCCCTTTTTTTCCTTCCCAGAGAGAGGCAACCGGTGTGCGTGTGTGCGGGGTTTAATGAGAGCGAGCTGAAGTGGGTGAAGTGCATGGTGAATTTCGGAACCGCTATGAGAAAGCCGGCGAGTTTCTGTGGAATTATGTTGGGTGGTGGAAGCTTTTTTTTTGCATTTTATAACAAATAGAAGAGTGCCTCTTTGGTGGGTGATGAAGAGAAATAGGGTGACTCACATGATTTGCATTTTCAAAGTTTGAATTTCTAAAAGTGAACATTGTTCTTAATGGATGATCCTACAGGCCTTTGCAAAGCAGGGACGCTGAAGAGAAGTTCGAATAAAATAGAATGCCTTTGCATTACCACAGCTTGGGTTTGTAAAACAAAATGCTAATCTGGCCTGTCGAATCAGGCCTTACGAAAAATACTATTCAAAGAGCAATGACACAGAAGACAAGCCACAGAAAAATACCTGATGGCAATCACTGATAAATATGTACGAGAAGAAATAATTGGTAAGCGGGTCAGGAATGCACTTCCATTTTCCGACTACGAGGTGATTAGTTGTCGGATACTGTTACGAGTTAACGAGAGAGGACGCGGGAAAAGAATGAAAGGAACGTATACATCCCCTCTTCTAAAGAAGCATCCAATCAATTGCTGGAATAAAAAGGTTTGAGATGTGGCCACGAGAGAGAACGCGGGAGCATACAAAGCTCGAGTGTGATCGTCTTTACTTCTTCCTCATTCCGAAAAGACCAGTATGTACGTACATCACTTCATTTCAATTGCCAAATAACTTCAAGCAACATCCGCTCAGTTGGTGGAAGAATAAGGTTTGCGATGTGGTCACGAGAGAGAATGCGGTAGTAAAACGAAGTGGTTGACCACAGTTCCAACCATGAAAGAAACCAAACTAAGACTCGAGTTGTCTAGAAGCCTGCATGAGGAAAATGTGGGAAGGCCTTTACTTCTTCCCATTCTAAATAGCCCCCTAACCTTTTATGATGTCCAAAAAAACATTGCTGAGTACACCATTTCAATTACAGAAGAACATAAATAAATATTCACTCAAGTACTGGAAGAAAAATGTTTGAGATCTGGTCACGAGAGAGAACGCGGGGTTGAACCAATTTGAAGCTCAAATTGTCTCTAACAGTGGCACAGCAAATGTACACAAATGTAAGAGTCTGCTCTCAACTTTTTCCTCCTCCAAAACTCGTCCATCAAGGGCACTACCCTTCTGACATAGCCTCTGAGAAAACATTTCCCAGTAATGACACTTAACAACTACGGTGCCAATATTGAGTTACGATCGGAGTTAAGTACGTCCTCTTTTCACACCGAAACTATTAGGATGGCTGACTACATAACTCAAAATTAAATGATACAACGTAAAAAGATGACTTCATTACCCCAGACTATATACAATGTGTCCAGGACTCCAGGTGTGACAAATGCCCGTCTACCCACATCCCTTACTCAACCTAAGCATATCCGGATAAGTGAGACCCTAGCTGCATCTAAACAACACAATCACAAGAAGTCACAAAACGATCAATTTTCAGTCGAACGGAATCCAACAAAAGTTTATCAAGAAATCGAATCCCATTCGAATGCTCGTCAGACTCACATCCATTGGCATAGATTACTGCGAGTACGAGTTTAATGCTTAATCACACAAAACAATCGAACAAAGAAATTGATTCAATATCAAATGACTGATAAATCATATCGTTGGTTACATAATATGCTTCGCTGTCTCACATAAACATCCCACACGTCATATCCAAGTCACACAAGACTCTTATAAACCAACCAACAGATGAGGATCTCCACTCAGTTACACATTCCCAACTAAAAACACGATTTGTTTACTTTGTCGCGCTGTAAACACCCGCACACACTCACACACAACCCATCAGGCCATCGTCAGTGAGTGCACCGAGAACAGCGCACACTAGATTAGCATTTCTTTTTTGCCGACTCGTACCACTTTTGATGTATAAACAAATATTACGTTCGTTCACCCGCGCAATGTACACAGCCAATCAGTACCGAGTGCAGTGAAAACTCACGGCAAAGTTGAACGACGCGCGGTTGTACACAAATGATCTCGGTTTCTTGAGAAACGATACACACCATGGACGTGATGTGAATCATGGTCGCATGGGTGGGGGGTACTACAAACGCACCGCGGAATGGGTTATCCAAAGATAGACTTCTTCTTGAAAAATTGTCATTTTGCAAATAGAACAAGCAGGAAGCGATTTTACGGAAAATGAATGGCTATAGGTTTACCTTATTTGCAGACTTGTCCAATATGACGGGCGAAGACATTCGTCCATTTGTTTGTGTTGTGGGATTAGTTGCGGAAAGAAATGTTTGCAAACAAATGGGTTGCTGGTCGGAAGGCTTTCAAGTTCGAGGCGGTGTTAACCCACCCCACACCTGTTGAGTGAGAGACTTTTTTAAGAGAATCGACATGGAACATCGCCGAAGAAAGAGAATCTGCGTGAAGAGTTCGCCAGGAAGGGGAAGATATGTGAAGAGCTTTTTCATAGGGTACATGCTTTGGTGGTAGAAGACTGAAGATTTCGTTTGTATAAAGAATAAAACCACTGCCTGTTCATAAAATTAACATTTTAAGCAATGCTGTGGCAATTTCCAAACGAAGTGCGAGAGCTTCCTCCATTCTGTTGTCCCCTTGGAATGCACCACCAAATCGTCCAGCAAGTTTGTTTTCATGTTGAGACCTGACGAGGATGATAATAATAAAACTCGTTGCTACGTCCCGATTAAGTATGCGGTTAATTCATTTATTTAAGTTGTATGCATCATTGGTAAACACTTTCAATTAATTTGCATCATCAACGCTGTGTGTGGTGTTTGTGAGGTTTAGTTTTAAAATACGTATCAAGCCAGTTATGCTACAGAGTTACTAATGTCCCAGAAAAAGAAAAAAATAAACAATTATTAAACCCAATCATCCCTTCGTCTAACAAAACAACACGTCGTATGTTACTCCTTCTTCTCTGC
Source organism: Eristalis intricaria (assembly GCA_964034865.1). Lineage (NCBI taxonomy): Eukaryota > Metazoa > Arthropoda > Insecta > Diptera > Syrphidae > Eristalis > Eristalis intricaria. Next base: position 1,806,114 of record OZ035874.1, on the reverse strand, counting down.
GGAGTCTTCCTTTCCCTCGGGATTGGGTTTGGACTTTTCCAATGCCTTGACAAATTGCTCCAGATCACCCGAATATGCAGCGGCAACTGCTTCGGGTGACAGTTCGAATTGTGATGCGACCGGCCCTAGCTGGGCCGATTGCAGAGCATTCGAAAAGAGCGACAATGCCTGTTGGAACTGCGGCGAGCTTAAGGTCTCTTTGATTTGCTGGATCTTGCTCTCGTCGGAATCGTCTGTCTCGGGCAGGTGCACTGAAAGTGTATTGGCACGATCTGGATCGGCGATTATCTGATTCACGGCATCCGAGGATGCTATAGCAGAGGACAGATCAATGTTAATAGTGCGAACACCTGCACTTGTTGATCCACTGGTTTCCGGGGACAATCCAGACAAGTAGGATTGGAACTCTGGAAGACTAATCTCAGGGAGGTTTCCTGAGGCATCGGATGATTTCTTAGAGCCCCCTTTTGAGCCCTTGGAACCTTTCGGGGCGGACGGAGTTCGCGGAACTGATGAATTCGTATTCTCTGGGGTGACCATGCTGGAATTGAGACGATTTGATGTTGGTGTGCTTGCTGTACGCGACGAAGAATTGCTGTCCGAAGCTCGGCTGCGAAAAAGATTCAGAATTTTAAAAACCATTAACTCACATTCATTGGCTAAGCGACTTACTTCATGGATCCTAATAGCGAGCTTAGTCCGCCCATTTGGCCTACACCACCAAACAATTGCATTAGCTGCTGTTGTGACATGTTGTTCAACATGTACTGCAAGTCACCTCCGTCACTGCCACTGCGATTGGCTGACGGAGGATTGTTCATCAGTTCATTCACCCGGCGACAGTTGTCTTCGTCTTTGTCAGTCTTTGGTTCTTGCATCCAGAAGAACATCCTCCTGGAGGATGTCTTGAATTTCAGTACGTACACCCTACCGGTTTTGCATTGTTCGACGCGTTTGAATTCAAAGTCATCTGGGAACACAATTAAATCATCTTCAACCTATAAATAAAGACGAATTCGTTGAAATTTCTTGTGTGCGTCACTCATTAAATTCGTTCCCACCTTTCCGGTAACACGATCTTTCCAACAAAAATGCATCAGACCATCTTCACTCTGATTGAGGTACACAAGGCCCTTCCTCACGTCTGGATGAACCATTTTACCAACCATATTCATACGGCCAGCACGAAACTCAATCAAAGATGAGCCTGTGCCACCCGATGACCCACTTAAACCGCCCTGACGACCGAACATTTTTCGAATTATCTCACTTTCTTGCTTCACTATCGATAATATGCGCAAATAAATTGAGTCGTAATTTTTTCAATTGTATGAATTTTCTTCGATTTTCAAACAAAGAAGGTGCTCTGCGGCGTTACTCAACTAAAAATTGATTGATTTGTAAAAAAATCTTTTCTTTCGCCAGAGATGGATCTTTTTTGCACGAACACGAATGACAAGCAATTTCCTTCAATGGCGAAGCAACAACACATTTAAAGATGGCGCATGAAATGGTTCCCTTAAAAATTACCTTTACAAGATGTTAGACAATTATATGAAAGGAATTTTTTATTAAGATGTAATTTTTGAATGAAAACTCGAGTCGATGGTTTCTTTGAAAATGTTTTATGAATTTTCAGTAATTTTTTGAATTTTTCCGTGTGTATAGAGCGCATAAATCGAACGAATAGCCGATTTTCAATATTTGCAACAACTGTTTGAGGAGCATTAGAAAATTTCCTGCAGAAAATTCCCATATCCGAATCACGTCATCGATCTAACATCTGACAATACAGACATGGAGCAGGGAATAAAATAATAAGAAAAAAAAAAAAAAACACCAAAACTTTTGACAGCACACAACTGATGAAAAATACTTTTAAGTCATCTTCTCTTCGCCTTCGTTCTCATTGTCATTGTCATTGGATTTAACCGAAAAACAATGTTTTTGCGGATTTCGCGCGAATGCAAATTGAAAAAACCTAATTAGCTAAGTTAAATCAGTGCAGAGAAAAGCAATTTTTATATATACAGAAAGTTCGAGTGTCTCGACACGACAGACAAATTGAAAAACCATGTACAGTTTTGATGGGGATTATCGCCGTAGGCCTATGCAAAGTTTAGGTGGTGTTTCACAAAGTTGTGATCGTGAAACAATTATTAAGAAAGCGCAAATCGAAAGACAAAAACGTAATGAATTGCGCAAGCAAAACAATGGAGCCGTTGTACTTCAGTCGTACACCCGAAGTTTCATTATGAGGCAAAGGCAAAAGAAATTGGAACGCGAAAACTTTGATGAATTTTTCAAGGCTCACAGGGATACACTGATTGAGGATGATAATCTTGCATATTTGCTAAGACGAATTCTCTTTTTCTATTCAAATAAAGTGTCAAAGGATTGTGAACGCTTGGTGAGTTTCATCAGTCACCAGATTGTCATCAAAATGAATGAATCACAAAACTATTTTCATTGCAGATCGAACTGTCTCAGTACTTGCTACGTAATCCGGCGAAACTTCTGGAAAATTCTGTCACTGGATTCATATGGCTCCATAGACTACGCAAACTAATGATCATCTGCATTGAGCAGCTGACTGTGCCAAATTCATCGCAGGCCATTCCGATGCGAATGATCGAGACTTTCACTTCTGAAAGCACAGTGGAGCGATACATTGAAGATCACGAGAGAGTGCGAATGTATTTGGAATTGATCTTTCGATATTTGGTTGAGCGCAACTACTTCAAGAGGATTCGCAAGATTCTGGAAGAGAAATGCCCCCCATTGGACGGGGAGACATTACATGCTCCCAATCAAGTAACCGAGGCACTCTTTCAGATGATTATGAGACCACTTGTGCTGGTCAATCGGGGCTTTCGTTACGGCAAGGTGATATGTCAATCGTTCAATGAATTCATTCTGAGTAAGGCCTACTCAGATCCGATTAGAAACTATATTCTGCCATGCTTGGCCGAACAGCCAGAGCTCCCATTCAAAGAGATTCTCCGTTCTTTGGAGGGTCTCATCCCCGTCATACCGATCGCGGATGGGGCGGAGAAAATGCAAGTAGATAACGAAGACATCAGAGATGAAGGGAATCCCATCTTCAGCAGCTTTTTGCTCAATTCGATTTTGATTTTGGACAGGGGTCAATTGGGTAAGTTCGTGCTGTACACTAGGTGGTCAAAGTTCACTTCTGTATGACTTATATAATATATATGTGAAAAATACTGATCTCCAAAGCTTCTCTTCCCTCTTTCCAGCCACACTCAACGGAAAGGAACTTTTGGGTGCTTACATCAAGGTGATCTCAGAAGTGTCCCCTCACGTTCTGCATCTCCCGAAGTCATCAATAAAATCCACGCACATGTCAACAGTTCATAACTCGTACGATCCGGACGATGAAGACGAAGACGACGACGACGACGATGATGACATCGGCAGACAGCACGGAAGCGGCATGGACGTTGACCAAGTCACAACCCACAAGGGGTTGACTGTGATAGAACGAGACTGCCTCCTGGAAGTGATCGAACTCCTGAATGATTCCAAAAGAGTTCGCATCATCGTCAACTGCATTGAACAGCACATGAACGACGCCGATGTGTTGTACGCATTGTGCAAGACCTGCCACAATCTAATGATCTACAATAAGAACGCAATTTTTGACTACAAGTGAGTGGCACTGCGACCGCATTTCGTTTGTTAATATAAGCTGATTTGTGTTCTCTGTAGACTATTGTATACGTTGGCATTCATGCCCACGTTCATACGTGCGGTTTGGTTCACGCTGGCCTCACAGTCTAGCCAGTTAGGTTTCTCATCGCCTCTCAGTCTCATATCAAAGGGTGTTGTCCGTAAGTTCCTTCAGCAGCTATGATGTGAACCCAAATTGATGTCTTCTTTTCAGCTAAGCAGAACGGAGTCGAGCGAACGATCCCCTTCCTGGCCACCTTCTGCTCACTGTTCGGACGTCTGGTGCCGACCCTGCACGACACCGAGTTCTGTGAGGAGAGCATGTTCGAAAAGCCGCAAACAGTCAGCAAACTGATGCCATTTTCGATTGACGAAATCGTGCAGCTCAGCAAAACCCTGAAGGAAATTTCCCTGGGCCTCGTTGAATTGGCCTTCCCCGAGACAAGGTCCAATCTGAACGAACACTATCGCTGGATCTTGGGTCGCAGCGAGTCTGAGGACAAGAAGATCAAGCAGCAGAAGCAAGTTTGGGCAAACCTACTCAAGGTGACCGTGTCGGTGCTCAATCAGATACATACCAGAGATCTCCGTTTGGGCTTCTGCCCCGAGTCGCACTGGACAGTGAGCAAGCTGAACTTGCCCTTGGACCGGCCGAGCGACCTGCCATTGACGCGAGGCAGCCGCACTCGAGGCATACGACCATTCCAGCCGATACGCGACTTCACGAGGGAAGATTTCGAGAACGGCCCGCCGATGTCAACGAAACAAATTCGCTCGATCACAATCTTGAGGGAAATACCCTTCGTGGTACCCTTCGGAAAGCGCGTCGGGATCCTACAGGGTCTCGTGGCGGCTGACAAAATGCGGGTACAGGGCAATCTACAAGCATTCCTACAAGGACCGGCGATCTTACTGACAGTCCGTAGGTCGCATCTGTACGAGGACGCGTTCGACAAACTGAGACCAGAGAATGGTAAGTTATGGCGAGAGACACCGATTTTCGACTGTCACTGTTTACTGTTCTTCTTTTCTGCAGAACCCGACTTGAGGCTCAAGTTCCGAGTCCAATTCGTCAGCTCACTGGGTTTGGATGAGGCAGGTATCGATGGTGGAGGAGTTTTTCGTGAGTTTCTCTCCGAGTTGATTAAGACAGCGTTCGATCCGAACCGAGGTTTTTTCATGTAAGCCCAAGCAGTGTTCAGGCATGAAACACAAACGATACTCATTCATTTCAGGGTAACAACCGACAACAAATTGTATCCGAATCCCAATGTTGGCGATTTACTTCCTGACTTCGAACGGCACTACTACTTCATCGGAAGGATCCTAGGTAAAGCGATCTACGAGAACCTTTTGGTGGAGTTGCCGCTTGCTGAATTCTTTCTGACCAAGTTGGCGGGCAAGTACTCCGACGTCGATGTCCACCAGCTGGCCTCCCTCGACCCGGAGTTGTACAAAAATCTGCTCTGTCTGAAGGACTACGAAGGTGACGTATCCGAACTGAATTTGGACTTCACCGTGGTCACCAGCTCCCTGGGACAGACCCAGGTGCAGGAGCTGAAGCCAAACGGTCAGAGCATCCCAGTTACATCGTCAAATCGCATAGAATACATTCAACTGATAGCTGATTACAAATTGAACAAACAAATCCGACAGCATTGCGTCGCGTTCAGGAAGGGCCTGTCGAATGTCCTTCCCGTGGAATGGTTGTACATGTTCAGCAATAAGGAGCTTCAAATTCTCATATCCGGTGCTGAGATTCCCATCGATCTGGAGGACCTCAAGAAGCACTGTAAATACGGCGGCGAGTACAGTCCCGAGCATCCGAGTATCGTGTGCTTTTGGTCGGTCCTCGAAGGCTTCTCCGATCTGCAGAAGAGGCAGCTGCTCAAATTTGTTACCAGTTGTTCGAGGCCACCGCTATTGGGATTCAAGGTATGAATGATCGTTGCTCATTCAGTCTGTCTCGTGGATATTCATTGGATTGCTTGGTTGTTTTTTTTTTCAGGACCTCGACCCGCCGTTCTTCATTCAAAATGCCGGCGACATGGAGCGTCTTCCAACAGCGAGCACCTGCACGAATCTCCTCAAATTGCCACCGTTCAAGACTGAGGAACAGATGCGAGAAAAGCTCCTCTACGCGATCCAATCGAATGCAGGATTCGAGCTTAGTTAATTCAACTGTTGTCACATATTCATACATAATCGATGGTTCTGGATGTCGTCGCGTCGTCTGATGCTTTTCTTAGATGCAATCTTCTTTTTGTCAAAAAAAAAAAACCAACCCCCACCCGATACAAGTCCAATACCAGCTGATGGAGTGAACTCATCCCAACGTACACACACACAACACACACACAATAATACCAAGTTTAACAATCGATTTAAGTTCCTCTTAAAAGAAAAAAAAACAAGAAAAGAAAAGAAAACAAAAAAATATATATAAAACAACAAATACTATTTTTTCCTTTTGGTTTCGTTTGTTTCTTCTTCTTTCCCTTTTGAGCAAAAAGAAAAAAACACAGAAAAATGAAAACTCGTATGTACACAACACAATACGGATGCTTTCGAAATGTATACATAAGTCTTTATATACCTATTGTATGTCTATCTATTCTACAAAAAAAAAAAAAAACTTACTCGCTAGACTCTTATGTAAATCATGATCATGAATCGAGAAAAATAAAAATATATTTATTAAATGGAATCATCAATCAAGAGAGCGGTTAGAGGATGAATGAGAGATTGACTTAGTTGCTGCATTTGTTTAAACTATCTATCTTACACGTGTGTCCCTAAAGGTAGATATAAGGTAGCGTATAAAGAAATCAGTCGATTAGAGGTACATAATATTCTGTAAGAGTTTTGTTTTGTTTTTTGTTTTTTGTTTTTGTTTAGGACATCCTTACAGGCGAGGTTATCAGCTGTAGTAGCGTTTTGTGTCGCTTATAATTTTCCTGTAGATGAAGCGTGGCGCTTCTGTTGAGTACAATAGGTCGATGTGGTTGAAGCCACGCAGTTCGGTTAGTGTGTAGGGGGTGTTCTTCAGGTGAAGAGTTAGTCGAATGACGTCCTTTGGAAGAGAGAAAGAAAAAACAACACTTATTTATGTACAAATATATTTAAGGCGGTAGATAGTTGTCGAAGTACTGAGCATGTGTCCACTGGAATCCTGAATCCTTTCATTTTAAACAATCCTTGTTCTCGATGATTTCCTGGCTCTTTTTGAAGCCGTGGTTCAAGGCCTTTTTTTTAAACCGAAGAAGATCCAGTTCGCAACGAGAACTTAGTTCTCGCCGAGGATCTATTTCCCGAATAGATCTTGTTCCCGACAAGGGCCTAGTTCTCGACGAGGGCCTCGTTTTCGATGAGGACCTCATTCCCGACATGGGCCTAGAACGAGAAGGACCTTGTTCCCCACAAGGGCCTAGTTCTCAAAGACGACCTAGTTCCCGACGAGGATCTGGTCCCCAACGAGGACCTTGTTCCCGACTAGGACCCTGTTCCCGACGAGGACTCTGTTCCCGACGAGGACTCTGTTCACGACGAGGGCCTAGTTCCCGACGAGGACCCTGTTCCGGACGATGGCCTAGCTCCCGACGAGGATCTAGTTCCCGACGAGGTCCAAGTTCTGAACGAGGTTCTAGTTCTCGATGAGTTCCTGGTTCCGGTAGTTCCATACGACCTCACTCGGTGCCTGTGAATCCCACTCAATTTTCTTCTGTGCTTAAATCGCCTTGAGATTGAACACAATGCCTTCCTGAACTTCCTTAGAACTGAACTCCATGAACTGAGCTATCCTAAAGCAGACTCGTGTCCTCCAGACCTGGCCATCGACTTGAATCCACATAATACTTCTGCTGTCTTCTGTGGCGAATGGGGTCTGAGATGTCCGCCTGGTACTAGAATCAAGACTATGACTGGAAGCTGCAGGCAACCATTCCAAGGAGTGCACCACAAGTCGGCAAGCAAATGAATCAAGTTCACAACCTGATCACAAGTCGGAAACGAGTATCTTTGTTTAGGCTCCCCATTATCAACAAATGACCCTCACTCTTTCGCTGACAGATGCAGTTCCCAGACAAAGTGTGCAAATTGAATCCTAATTTGGATATTCAATACACCGAAACGTTCGTGCTGACAATACCAAGTGGCTGTGGCGGTGTCGCAGCAGATGATTCACGTGCCAAAAAGCACAATTCGAATGAACAAAGTGAGAACCACCGACCCAAGCCGAGCCGACAAGACCGGATAGCCGCCGCAGTGCAAGTGTGATTTAGTAGATGGTTATCACACTTCTAATAGCTGCATTTCGGATTGTTTCTGCATATATGAGCGTACAATTTAATGAACTGATATACGAATGTACGTGTAGTCACGAAAAATTAGAGAGAATCCTTAGGGGCGATACAGGGACACATTAACAACAAATGATGAGCTTCGCGGTAGTCATTGCGGCCCTGCCTAGAACCCGGAGCACCGAGACTCACAGACTCACAGACGATTCCAAAGCAAATCAAGGTTGCCTCTGGGAACTTGTTGCCAATTGCTGTCACGTACGACATGGTATTATTTTCAATTTGCTCCGATCGTTATTAATATTTCTCTTTCGGCTTTTGGTCATATGTCGGGCGGGTTGTGTAGACTGTAGAGGAGCCTTTTTTTCTGTTGACGGCGTAGACACACGAACACGTGGATAAACGCTGTGTGAGCATAAATTTCAATTAAAGTCATTTGAATGAGGAAGAACAAATCCGTGTGCAGTTATTGCGAATGTGTACGAGGGAGAGGGGGAGGGAGAGATGTGATTAATATGCAGATGTAGTCCGTTTGGATGTTTACGCTAGGACTAAGATTTTATTGTTTCACTGAGATGAGTTACATGTTTGGGATGCGTGATAAGTCGGCGTGGTGATTTCACGCGGATAAGGGTATGGATGGCTGTTAAGGGGGGATTCTCTGACGGACAAGCAGAAAGCATTTGAGTTGTTGCTCATCATTCTTCACAGTCGAGTGTGGCCCGTGAATTCAACGGGGATACACTCGTACAATTGGTTCGTTATTCCGCGAAAGGACACAAAAATGGGACTCTTTTGAATATCCCACAACAGACAGTATTCGAAGCTGAACAGCGCTCAGTACCTACGTTCATCCTACTCACTGCAAACTCTTACCTGTTTCGCATTCAAAAAGTCCTTATTCCCGTAGAATAAGTTCAATGGCACTCGAACATTCCGCAAATTATATTCCGGTGGAGTTTTCCTCTTGTATCTGCGGTAGTTTTCCTGTTTTGATTTGTAGTCGAATTGTTGAAATTTCCCTGCAAGCGATACCGAATACCGAAAATTTCAGAATGAAAATGGATGCCCTGCTGCTCCCTGTGCTCCCTGTGCGCAATCATAACTCACCTGAATTGATGAGCTGTCCAAAGTGTTGAAATTGTTTCCGCGAAATACCCGCTGGTGTAGTTTCGAAGATCTTCGGAAACAAACCCTGCAACAGAAGAAGAGTGAATGAAACAAATTACAACAGTGAACTCATAAACGTAATAGTTGTCACACTTCAAGCTCCTCTCGGTTTGAGAAATGCAACAGAAGAGGGATAACTGGAGAGGGACGTTCGTTGCGCGGCGCGTCACTTTGGGGAGTATGACTTTTATTTATTAAAAAGGAAAACCTTTGGAAAGCCAAGAGGGAAAAAGAAGATTTTAAGACATCGGTCTTCGGTCGGGATAAAATGTTTCGCATATCTTATTACGGTCCTGCTCCGGCATAACATTATCATTCTTTTTTTTTGTTTTTTTTTTTCTATTTCTGCTTGTCGCTCCTCGAATCCTTTGGTTATGAAAACATTGAGGAAAAGCGGGCGGAGGGGATGAACATATTTCGCTTCGGAATTCTCTGTTGCCTGGCATGTCGCGTCCAGCTCTATCCGGGTTACGTCCCTAGTTGGACATTTTCCGACGAGCAAAACGAAGCTTTGGATGCGGATGCGAGGGGCAGACGAACCCTTGTATCCCAGAGCTTCAACATTCTTTTGTTTATTTGAGTTTTCTTTTTTGCTTCGTTCGTTTTCTTTTCTTGCATGACTCCTGGAGTCGGCAACCCCCTTCTCTCCACTTGTGGCTTAGTACAACTTCTGCTACATTTGATTTGAGTGAAGTGATGCAAGCTCTGTGACGATGGGGATGCTGGGGATGCCGGCAATTGGTGCGGGACATTCTGACATCCCAACATCCCTGGAGTTTCTCCCTCTCTCTGTCTGTATCTCTGTCTTTGTGATGTTGGATTGAGTTCTGGTGCCGGTTCTGCTTCGGGTGCCCCCGTCTGTGATGGCAGGCAGATTCCTGGCGGGTCTTGTTGAGAGCATATTAAATTTTAATGCTGTGAAATGTACTTTCGGATTAAAATACACTTTTGTGTGATTATAATCAGAAGATATTGTTTGCTAATGGAGTAAGGACGGATGCTCGAACTGTGTGTGGACTGGCGAAGTTAAGACAGATAAATGGAGAAATTCTTTCCAGCTCTGGGACTTGTTGGATTGCTTGTGAAAGAAGCACGCGCTGTTGCTGCTGCTTCAAGTGCTCCTGCTGCTGATGGCATGAGTTAGGAATTAATTAGAAATTGTTTTGCCCGAGGTTAGACTGTGTGTGTGTGTGCGTTGAGTTTCTTCTTTTGCAGTTCCTCGTGCAATTAGAACATCTTTAGTTTGTGTTGCGGGAAATGTGCAAAGTCGGGGATTAATTAATGCTGGGATCTAGTGCACACTGTTCACAAAACTTTAATTGGTTAGCCTTCACCCAGTTGCGCCGAAATCTGTGTGATCTGTTTAATTCTTAACGACCACCGCAGCACAGTGTCCTCCAGCGGACCATTCCGCCTGACATTGAACTCATTGAGATTACGAAACCGCACAGATCGCACAATTCAATCACAGCATCTATTTGCAGTTAAATTTGCAATAAACTTTGAGAAAAAGACATAAAGACTCTATTCACTTGATCTGTCCGCGGTGGAGGCTGGCGAGCATTATCAGCCGTCGTTAGCACATACGCGTGTCGGCGCTAACCACATTCACCTTCACCATTCACAGATTTGTTTGACTACACTTGCGGCGCGCGCTCGCTCGCGCACACGAATTCAGTGTCAGTGGAACAGGCCGGTTGCCGGAGCTCCCGGTGCTCTCCAACCAACACCAACGTCTGCGCTAATGACCTTAGAGGAGAACTGGAAATCAAAAGCATATCTGTAGGTGAGTGTTACATCTAGTCAAATATTTGTGTGTGGAGCAAACTTTGATTTTTTTTTTTTGGAAGCGTCTTCATGTCCCATTGTAACAGACGGAAACAGGTATTCGCTGTGAGATGTGAGGTGCAGCGGTGCTAATTGAGTGAAGTAATCCATTTGCAATTGCAAAGGGAGAAACTGCGAGCAAATGGTGCTATGTACTCGTAAGTTGGCCCACTCTCATCTGGCCCAGGGACTTTGCGATCGCGATAACCGCAGTCAACAGATGATCGATCGGTGGCGAAGCTTGGCATGTCATGGTCGAGTGTTGTTGCGGAGCGAGTGTGTGAAGCAGAGGAGGCAATGGATGTCAAATGTCTGTGGAGAGACGATCTGTAGAGAGAGGGATCTTGACCGGGCAAGGAACCGATTTTCTAAACTTATCCTCGATTTTGTATGGTTTTCTGGTCATGTGGAAGCCTGGTGGCCACAGCCAAAAAGCCTGTCCAACCGCTTCCGCCTCAAAGCAAGCAAAGTCTGTGATGTAGCTTGGTTGGCAAAGGACGATCAAATCGAGTGCCGGAACGCCATTGCTTCAGACGAGAAGGTCTTCTAATCCGATCCTCACGGTTCGAGAAGCGGAGGAAGGCTGAACGTTCAAGTGATCGCGGTGGGTAGAGAATTTAATGAACAAACCACGAGCGTGATTATTTGGACGTTCAAAAGGACAATGTACCGATCGCGGACTCAAGTGAACTTGGAATGAATGAACGGAGCAGAACCCTTACGACCACGAGGACGATCATTTGGAGGTTCAGAAGAAGACTGGACTGATCGCGGACGCAAGACAACTTGGAATTTAGGAAGGGACCACGAGGACGATAATTTGGACATTCAAAAGGAGATCGGCTCAGCGCGGTCTCAATGGAACTTGGAATTAATGACTAGAACTCACGTCCCTGTAACCACAACGATTGGAAGGCAACTTTAGAGGCACAGGTTCACTGGCCTCAGAACCAAGCAATGCCAACGAATCAAGCCTAGTTCTCTCTCCCCCCACACAATAAAATATCAATATTTCTATCAGTGTGTCTCTATCTCTACCCGTTCAGCGATACCTCGAAAAGAAACATAAAACGAAAAGAAAAATATAATTCTTTTGTTAACACCTAAGTAGGTCAAGTGATTTTGCACATTTCTCTATTCTTCTTCAGCTGGCCGTTGTTTATGAGCATTTTTCATGGTTCACGCATAGAGAAGAGAGCACACGCGACAAGGTGCTGCGCGATAAGCCAAAAGAGAAGCCCCCCAAAAAGAAATCCCCGAAAAAACACGAACACACAATTGAAAAAACATTTGATTTATGAACGTGTGCCTCTCGACGAAGACGATTAAAATCATTCACGAATTTTACATTGAATGCCGCTCGGTTTTCGTTTTTTTTTTCGGAACAAAAACAAACAACAAATCATATCTTCATTTGGGCATGGTGAGTAATCGTCTCTAAAGCACCGATTCCATCGCAACCGACGATGAATCCATTAAACCACTTACGTCCAAGCCGTCCAGTCGACCGACCCGCCGATCGATCGGAAGACCGAATTGAGCGATTCTCGCGTGGCACCTGACCGGGGAGAGATATACCGGCTGTCATTAAATAACGTTCGCAGTTCTTCTTGGAATATAATTCCTTTTTAAGAAGTCTAGTCACACGGTTCTACCTGTCCGCACTCAAGGTCGTTGGTTAATTGCTACGCAAATAGTTTCGGGCACTCACTGTGTGAATTGTATTGCAATTTGTAACGTGTTTGGGTAATGCGCATACCTGCGAAAGGAGGTGAACGGTGTGTCCTAGGCGGAGGCTATGGGATCAAGTGATTTATGAGGGTTCGAAGTTGTTGACGTGCCGATGGAATTCGGTGAATTCTCGAAACCAGGAATTTTGCTGTTCGGCGGAATTTGGAAGAAGACCTTTTCCAGTCGGAAACTCGGCAATTAATTGCCGAAGACAGGTGAAGAGAGACGGGGAAAAGTGGAAATGTCAACGCAATGACTCATGAAATCGATTGTCAAACGAAGAAAGTAATGAGGAAAAATCACGTCGAATGAGCAGGGGAGGTTAAAGTTGATCTATTCGTTGATCAAACGCTTCCTGTGAGTTGCTATCGGAAGGAACCTTCGAAGTTGTTCGACGGGCAAGAGCGACTACGTTGATATATTGTGTCACCTCAAGTGGAAGGTGAGGAGGTGACGTTGTTGTCGACTAGACTGACGTGACCACATTACGAGAATGAACAGCAATGCTCCAGCTAATGGGTACTTCGAATCGGGGTTTTCAGGTTCGAGAAGGAGAGGAAAACTGAGTGTAAACATAAGACAGCTTGGTTTGAGTGACTGGAAGCAGCTATCCCTAAAAGGATGAGGGTCCAAAGGCAGTTTTCGATCAGTCTGTCCATGGGTCGCTGGTCTGAGAAGTTTAAGTAGAGAAAGTAGACGGCAGATGGATGAAATAAGCGCTGCATCCTCCTCATTCTTGGAGAGGAGACTGGGCTAAAAGAAGGCAAAACTTATGTTTTAACGAGAGAGAACGCGGGAGGAGAAGTGTGTAGCTATAAGCTGTGTAAGAATTCACTTAATACAACCCTTCATTTATTGACAGACAATGTACAGGCCAAGTTACTGAGTTTAGGTTAGCTTTAGAGAGGCTGCGAGGAGCAGCAACACTCAGGTTGAAAGGAGACCCCTATGGATGAGATAGCTCATATTCCTGGAACCATTTAGAGCTTGCAACGACGCGATTTAGTTGGCTGATGATGGCCAGTTCCGCTTTTTGAAACCGCTTTTTTGTTGAACAGGGCACTTACTGCCGATTCAGATTCTAGACACTCTAACAACGAGTTAAAAGCGAGCATAGGTATCTTGCGGAATCCTGTGCCCATGTGGTAGAAAGGGATGGGTAGGTTTCTACAACCTTTGATTCGAGATTCCTAGATATTGCTGATGTTGCAGGAGAATGAAAAAGCTAGATTTTTCCGATGTTGCGTGAGCATGAGAAGCCTTGTCGGCGACATCGGTAGTCTGAATAAATGGGCCTCTGGAATAGGAGAAGTTTTAAGAAGGTTGTTGTGGTTGAGGGGATATGTGGGCCGTCTCCTATGCACTTGAGCCGACAACAACAGTACTCACGGACTTATTCTTTTCGAGTCACCGACTGCTTGAAGAGTTCGAGTCTCTAAACTAACCTCAAATTCAACCAGCGAAAACTTGCTATGTAGCTGCAGTGCTCTTTCATCCCGTAGATTCAGACACATTTCTTTGTTAACCTGGCTGAACTGAGCAGCATCAGAATCAGCCCTCTTCTTCGCTTTATCAAAAGCACAAATTGGTTAGTGCAATAGGTAGCCTAATAAGATTCGCGTGGTAACACAATGGGCCTATGCTTGGCCTAGGTGTGTCTGCTGTCCATATGCGCGGCAGTTAGCCACCTTAACCTAACCTAACCTCAAACATAGCTATGCAGAGTCGGCATTAAGGGAAACGTGAAGAGCTGTCGTTCTAACCTTGGCTACATCATGTATGAATAGAAGATTAGTATTTAAGCCAATTAGTGCCACTCCATCCGCTTGGCAGACCCAGGAGAAGATGGTTGGACCAAGAAGGAAGAAGTGAATGAGTCAAAGCCATCAGACCAAAGCCATACGAGCACAGAGGACACGGAGCTGAGTACAGAGGCTGTTCCTGAGGCAACAGCGAAGGACAAGGATCGGATTGTTCAGAATGGGAATGGATTCCCGAAGTCTGCTGAAACTCGAACAATATCTCCAACAGTACTATAAACACATGTCTTAAGTCTTCAATGAAAGCACTTAAATCAATAAACAACCACCCGTGAGCCAACCACCCCCAACCACTTAATCTGTGATCCCTGCGAAGCCCCCATTCGTTTGTTAGCTCATTCCCTTAAATCACTTTGTGATTCACGGTTCTCTGATTTATACACAACATATTCCACCCCTCCAATCTGTGGCATCATCGTCCACCGATTCATCATCACTCAACGAAACGAAAATTTCCATTAAAAATTGAATTTTATGACAGCATCCGTAATCGCACCGCAATCCCCGTGTTGTCCGAGAGACACACAGCTCAGGTCTAGATTGAAAAATAATTTACAAATAATTTACAACGCCACTGTTCATCCGCCATTCAGAAGCAAAAAAAGGTAAAATCAAATAGAAAAAAATTCACCGAAAAATCCTCCACAAAAATAATCGCAGCCAGTTAAGCCAGCGATGTGATGAGCTATGGGGGTGGGGCGGCAGCAGTACACTTCCACTTCCGTGTTGTAGCCGCCGCCACACCACCCGGCTGTGTGTAGCATTCACAATGAGAGATACAAAAGGACACACAACTCGCAACTCACAACTCACAACACACAACACATTCCATGCAGCAGGAGATACTGTTCTCAAATAATCCTCCCATATTCGGTAAATTTATGTTATCCCCGTCGGATATAAGTTTTTATTATTTTCCGTTTGAGGGTCCTACCCCCTCCTCCACCGCCACTTCCGACACCAGTTTAATTTTGTAGTGGTTGTTGTTGCTTTTTTTGTTTTTTCACTCCACTCACACATATCTAGCATAAAATTCAAATTTAAATAAAGTTTTGTGCCAACACTAGTTGGATTTGGGGGTGGAATATATGGCCGGCCACCCCTGGGAAACAGAAGAAAAAAAGAAGAAGTGTTAGCGTTACACACTCACCCGATCCATTTCGAATTCGCTGAAGCCCACCGACAAGTACGTTACCAAAATGCACAGGCTCTGTGTGGGAACACCTTTGCCGCACAGTAAATGTCCGCCCAGTTGATTTAGGGCGGTCGATGGGAAGAGCTCGTGTAATCCCAGGTGATTTAGTAGTGCCTACCGGTGCCATAGGAATAGAGACAAAAACCCAGAAAGAAAGGACATGACATTAGTATTCACACTGCACAGATTTGTGAGATTTGCGGGGCGGAGGGGGAGGGATGTACCTCGATTTTCTCGTTTTCCGCCGCCATCAATCGCAAGGGGGGGCTCATTAGGTTGGACAGGAAGGCCACCGGGGCCAGCAGGGAGGCCGAGACGATGCGGTCGTTGTACTCGGGCCGTTCGGACAGCATCACCAGGAAGATGGTCGAGCCCTGCGAGTGGGCGACGTAGTGCATCTTCTGGTGACCGGTGGTCTCGGTGACGTAGTCAATGATCGCGGGCAGGTCGTAGTAGCCGATCTCGTGCCACGTGAAGTTCCAGAAACTCGGCATCGATGAGTCCAGGCCGGTGTGGCGCTTCGAGTAGGTCGTCCCCCGGGCGTTCGGCAGCCAGACATCGTAGCCTCGTTCGTGCAGCATGCAGCCGAGACTGCGTTCGCGTCCCGGCAAGATGAAGTCTGCCGCGGACCCTATCAGGCCGTGCATGAGGATGAATGGCTTCAGGTTGCTGGTGGCGTTCTTCGGCGGGATCCTGTGCATGGTGAGCATGTAGCCGTCGGGCGTGCGCACTTCGTGCGTCTCGCAGACATAGCTGTTCGACTCGATAATCTGACACACTAAATCTTTGGCACTCGCGATACAGACCACGCTAAACAAACAGGCCAAGGCGGCTAGTCTACACATCTTTTCTTCGCACCAAGAATTAGCGATTCCAAGTTGCACAACGCGAACACACACTAGTTATCGTATCACTGGCCCGCTGCAATAGATCACTGATTCGAGTTTCGTTCACTTTTTTGCTCCCAATTCGCGCACCTGTACCTTATGAGTTCGACCGCTCTGGCTGACCGTCAACAATCATCTGAGACAGCAGATGTAAATTCGTAGCCCCTACCGAGCGTGGTTTCTTTTGTGTTGTTTTTTTTTCACTCGCTTTTGCTCTGGAGATTATGCTTCGCTTTTCTTCGGTCTTCTTTGCGATCGACAATGGCAACAACAACGAAGAGTCTGTTGGTGGTAAACGCTGCTGCTGCCGCCTTCGTCATTATTGTCGCCGTGCGTCGTCGTCGTCGTCTCGCAGGTGTCTCGCATAATTGAGAGACGCTTGCTCAGGTAGCGCTATCGGTGTGCGTCTATGTTTACCTGCTGCGCTGACAAGAGCAACTGACTCAGAGAGAGTATGTGTGTGGGAGAGAGAGAGAGAGAGAGGGAGAGGGAGGCATGCGGAATTTCATCAACCTCTGATCGCCCAAAAACGAGAGTAAGAGCTCGTGAGAGATGCACGCATAGTTTGCCTAATTAGTGGGCATGGTCAGTTAGGAGCAGCCAGAGACTGATTGCTTAATCTTCGGATCTCGCGTTCGGCTTGATGCGCCTCGTGGTAGTACGGCTTTGGTGGTTTGTTTGAGCTTCGATCGCGGTGGTCGGAGAGGCAAAACTGTGTCATGGTGGTGGCCGTCGCGTTTGTTTGAGTTTCGAAGCGTCTTCCGCATTTCAAGCGGCGATGGGGTGAAAATGTTTGTTTACAGCTCGTCTTCTTGGATTCATTGGACGGGGGAGAGGTTTGATTGATGACTACGAATGAGGGGAACAGGGACGTGGGCAGTTTGGAGTGTGCCTCTGTTCTCCTGTGGATTTTAGTCGCCTCTTACGACAGGCATGAATACCACGGGTGTATTCTGGCCCCCACTCGAAGGGGCTGGATGTTAGGAGCCTCCTAAGACAAGCGGGCTTACCTTAGGCTACCCCTGAAGGCGATGGCAACAATCGAAAGCCCCTGTGCCATAAGCCTCAAGGCAAGATGAAGCCTTGTCACAATTCCCATCGTGAATGAGCCATATCTCCACTTGAGACAAGGCCCATTTAACATCTCCTCTCTGTCACTGCGTTGGCTATGACCGCACAATGCTTTCGATTTCACGTAACCTTTACGATAACGATTCGCAGCAAACCGTGCATTAAGTGGCGCATCTACCACCGACACCTGTTTCGCATCGCTTAAGAAGAGCTTAAGAGCGTCTCCGCGAGTCCCTCAAACTAGGCATCGATTACGAAACTAAAAGCCACCCATCCCTCCAGCGTCTGGCATGGACTTTGCAGCGATTAATGGAAGAAGTTTTCTCTCGGTCGTGAACTCGACGTTAGAAAATAATTGCTGTCAACGCTAATTTGGACCTTAAGCCGAAAGCAACTTGGCGTGGATTTTAATTGCTCCTAAACTCTCCTCCGGTTGCACAAGTCACCGCAGCACTTAAATCATAGTTTCAATTCAAATAGCGGTTTTAATGATGAGGAACTTTGCAAAAATTCACCACGTGACCCCGATTTGTTTAATTCGTTTCGTGCGTCTGGGGCACCGATCACTTGTCGTGAGACGCGGTGAGGGGAACGAGATGAGATGACCTTGTCATTTTAGATGAACACAAACAAAGCACGCTAGGGTAATTAGATTTTATGAGTTTAAGGCGCTTTGTCTGTTCGATTCGGCGACGGGCAAGATTCTGCATGTCTGGCGGGGTCGGGGGCTCGGGGCTAATCACACATTTGTGTCACGTTCGATTTGATTGGACATTTGAAGCCAGAAACGTTACACTTAAGCGTGCGATTCAGAGCGCGTTTTGTTCATTAAATTGCTGTTGCGGGAGTGATTTGAGTGATTTGCTGGGGATTCGACTTGTGTGGTGTGGAATTTGATTTTATTTTTTCTGAGGAAGCAAACATCCTTTCGCAGTTCGATGAAATTGGGATTAAGAGACTTCTTGTCAAGGTTGGCTGGGGATCGGGCTGTTTGTAGAGCTTGATCAGGGGAAGCGATGTTCAGGAAGAAAAGTCTTAGGTTAGGTTAGGTTAGGTAGGGAGGCTGCAAGTGGATTCACCAGCACACTTCGACCATATCGGTCTATTGCGATACCCCTAGTCAGACTTCTGCTTAACTTAGGCTAACTAACGTAGCCTAACTCTAGTGAAAGTGCCGTTAATTTGATCGCAACGGCAAATGGTGACTGGACCAGATTTGAAAACCAGATAAAAGCGTATTAACTTTGCTTTCACTGGGACTCGAACCGGGGACCCCGCTTACCAGGCACTCTACCAACTGTGCCATCCAGCCTTAAGAAAAGGCTTACAACGATGGGAATTCTTGGGTCATCCTACCGAGTGTGTGAGGAAGGCCACATTAGTGGTTTACACTTGTAGGTTGACTGACTGTGAACACATATAGGCCTGGTGATCCTAGTCCTAGTCCTAGTGATCCCCTAGTTGGGGATCACTCTAAGATCAGAAAATCAGTTATTGGAACGTGTGAACAAGAAATCTTCAACGACACATGACCATCCAAGGCAACAACAGGCAAGGAGGACCGAGGAGCTAAGGACCGAGAAGCTAAGGACCGAGGAGCTAAGGATCGAGGAGCTAGGGACCGAGGAGGTAAGGATCAAGGAGCTAGGGACCGAGGAGGTAAGAATCGAAACGCAGGCAAGTCTATGTTTAAACGAGAGAGGACGCGGGAAGGATTTTGTGTACAAAGCTATTAGCTGTGTAAGAATTGACTTATAAACATGAACAGTACAAGCGGCTGCTTCGGAACACGAACGTCAGGGACTGGATTTTAGTAGTCTCTTACGGCAGGCATGCTTACCTCGGGTATATTCTGGCCCCTACCCGAAGGCGATGCATATTAAGTGCATGGCGAGTACCGAAATCGAACTCAAATTAACTCTGCGAACCCCTGTTTCTTTGGGCCGGTGATTGAGTTCCTGAGCCTAGAGCTTGGGATTCGCAACTGGCGCATGTGCAGGGGATATTCGTCAAGACCACAGAATGAAGGAGAGCACCTTATGACCCAAGCGACGTATTTTCGTTGTCTGACCCTTGACAGCATTTAGAGTCAAAAACAGGCCAGCATAAGTACGATCAGAATCACTTCCTTGACGCGCGTGGCTTCGTTTCCAATCTGGCTTTCAATTGCGGAACAAGGACTGTCAGATTGGAAATTGAATCAAGTGCGTCCAACGAGGTGATTCCGATCGTACTCTAACCCAAGCCATTTGTCCAATCAGTCCTCTTCTTAATCTTCCTCCTCTGTAGTTCAGACGCAAAGATCTCTACCGAGACTATCGACGCAGAGTACACGGAATATATCATGAAGAGCATAAAAACGAGGCTTGATTGTCTTAACCCTTCGTTCCCTGTTCATAGCCACGCCATTGGAGCAGCAGTAGACAGTATTCGTCGCACAACGCTCTCCTCAATGGTCCACGTCCTAGGGACACCCGACAATCCTGCAAATAATACACCTCCAAGGCAGACACATTGAGCACATGGTCCCAGGATATTCTGAGAACAAAACCCTGATCCTGGACAGACTGGTCGTGGGCCACGGTGCATTCTCCAAAGTTGTAGATGTACATCTTTCCAATGTCCTGTAACACTGCGGCGGATTTCAGGCAGTGATTATGATGTCGTGAAGCATCCTTGCAACTGGACATATTGAGGAACCAGGTCCAGAGCCAGAACAGCTAGCTACGAGTTCCAAGACACTGCCTGCTACCTCAATCCATCTTCGTGAAAAATGCATCTACTAGCCTTCCCTCTAGATTGGAATGTACGTGGCATGACAACGCTGGTGGTCTGCGAATTTCTCGAATTTAATTTACTCAGACGGATGAAGCAGGAGGAAGTTATATTCTTGTAACTTCTTAATAGCTGTAGCGTCTTTCTGGCAGCAGCCATGGCAGTGTCCTTGCTCAGAAAAATGTGGAATCTGTTCGGATAAGGACAAGCCACTTTTAATTGATTAACTGTCGCCTGTCGCTAAACGAGGTGGCTTATCAACTCAATCTCTGGGACATTGCAACATACTGGGCAACAGACCTTCAAGCGGGATTCCCAGCATCGCCTTGTTCTTCCCTACAAACCGCCTCTGCCCAGATCTAGTGTGTTTCAGTGCACTGAAGCATTCTGGATCTACGGGCAAGCCAACTAAAACGACATATCCACACGACACCACAGACCACAGACATTCATTATGATAACCAAGAGGATCTCACACGGGGCCATCTTCATCTTCTACTGATTTAGTGGCTCGCTAGGCCACCATAACCTCCCCCAGATCTCACAACAATCGTCACCTCTTAGACGGTCATTCAGATCCCATCCATTCCATGCTCCAACCAAGAGAAGCTCATCTCCCACAACTCAACACCTCTTTGTTTGTCAATCACTTATCTAAGCCATCAATAAAGTCGTTTCCAAATTCTAGCATTTTACTACTTCAAGTGAAAGTTTTTGTTTTCCCCCAAAAGCCTCTCGTAATTGATTCCACAAAAGGCTTCATTCCAAGCGGCCATCAGTGCCATCGATTGGCCAACTGATTGATGCCATTTGCGAAGGAGCCAGATACTGTATTCGGAGATGTGGCCAAATTCATCATATCTTGACCGCACACCGGCAGGTCTTCCGTCACCGTCTCCGTCTCTATCTCCGTCTCCATCTTCATCTCCGTCTCCATTGACGAATGATTAATATTTGCAACCCGACAAGATTAGATCATTGGTCACAGATAGCAGCTCATTAAATCGCACTAAGCCTCCACCTTCACACAGTTCATCCCTCCGGAGGACATCAACTTGAGGTTAAAGAGAAACAAAACCCTCTCGTCGGTGGTCATCAATCAAACGAAATGGTTCTTTAACTCGTCCCGCTGCCACTGCCTACCGGCGAGGGTGAGAAATTGGCTCCAAATGATGGTGGAGGTGGACCATTTCTCCGAAATGAAATGTAGAAAAATGATCATCATTCCCTTCCGAGTTCCGTTTGTGTTGGAATTTGTCAAAAGGCATTTGCCATTCGGCCGGTGTTCATTAGTCGAGCTGGATGGATGAACACTGGGTAGGCGTCAGTACATCACTAATGCGGCGTCAGCAGCAGCAGCAGCAGCAGACAGACAACCTCATCAGTCGGTCTTACGTGTCACATCATCATCTTCGTCGTCTCGGCCCTCCCTCTCTTTCTCTGCATCTCTCTGTCATCTCCAGCACGACATATCGGCGATGTTGGTGGGGAGTGTGTCAAGATGAGGGGGGCACACAGAGCACAGAGCACACAGCACACAGAGGAAATTGTATCTTCGTCGTTTCAAGGTCTTGTCGCATAATACTGCTGCTGATTATAGATAAACAATTTCACACAGATTCACTGCGAACGAAACGAGAGAGAGAGAGAGAGAGAAAAAAGCTGGGAAACACCAAAAATGACCGCGAGCAAGCACACACCTCGTCGTCGTGTCCAACAGGTAAATATTAGGTAACCGAGCCACATAATTCGAACTTATTTACATCGCATTGTAACTCTCTCTCTCCCTCTTTTGCTGTGCATCTTCGGCTTCGGCTTCGTCTCAGCCCGAGGGAAACGGAAACCGCCATGCTCTCTGGGATCGTGGGAGGACTCACTTATCTCAGCGACGACTTGATGAAATTTCACTGTCAAGTGGTGCAAAAGTGATTTCGGAATCGAGAGGAGTGGAGCGAATTAGATGCACGCGGATTGAGAGCGGAGCCCACTTGACATTGAAACTTGGGCTTGAAGTGGTGTGCGGGGGAACTTCTTTCAGTGGGAAGGCGGAGGTTGGTTTGGGATTCAGAAAATGGAGGCACAAGGGTATGCTCTTCGAGTCTGTCAATGAACTCTGCTTCTCACCTCGACGTGGTGAA
This sequence comes from Eristalis intricaria, assembly GCA_964034865.1. Taxonomy (NCBI): domain Eukaryota; kingdom Metazoa; phylum Arthropoda; class Insecta; order Diptera; family Syrphidae; genus Eristalis; species Eristalis intricaria. The sequence continues at coordinate 1,783,509 of OZ035874.1, read as the reverse complement.
ATTTGGAAGCAGAGCACTTTCGATTGACGTTTTGGTACTCAAACGCCGTGAGACGTTGTTGAGGGCTGTGTAAAAGTGGGGGACCATGGCACAGGATGCCGGCGGATCAGCTGATCAAGTGGATGTCAACGATGGCGACCGGAGTTTCCAATCTGGTGAGTTTTCAATTTAGACTTACCTCGAAAAACCCGAAGGTCGCGGCTTAAAGGATTCAGATTCAGACAGCTTCCGACTCCGAGACCTTAGGACAACACAGTGGAGGCACCCGTCTTTTGTAATACAGACAAGTGGAGCTGGACCTCAAGGAACTGGGTGTGCGCATGTAGAAGTGGCTAGCCCGACTCTGAGACGACACGGTAGAGAACTCAAGCGCTTATGCCATTGCACACAAGAGGGGATGGACCTCAACAATCTTGGGACATCATGGTGGAGGACGCGATAGTCTGAGGTGGCTTACATAAATGGAGACGGACGTCAGTGTATGTGGAAGCAGCTAGGCAGGGCTGAGTGTTCAAGAACGAAGGCGATTGTTGATGGGATGCACAAAATTCAAATGGAGACAGCTGTAGTAATAGGAACCAGTTTGTTGTCGCCAGACTGATAACGAAGAAGACTGTTCATGGGACGTGATGCATTAGGCTAGTTAGCTTACCCCGCGAAACCTCTTGTGGCTTCTATAAGTGATAAAGGCAAGTCTTTGAACAACTTTCCTGTCCATACTTTGTGTGCCTTTTTTTTCTTCTCTTTCCTGTCTTTAGTTGTCCATCAGTGACCTGTAAGGGTATAAATGTCTTCTCCTCTTTTCTTCGATCTTGGCGAACAATAGGCTCAAGTTATGTACAGGTAAGAGAACAAGATCCGCCCCGGCCCGACGAGCTTTGCCTTTCAAACATAAGTGCCGATGTCGTCCCTCTTGGTCCTGGTGCTACCCGCTTAGCCTGATGCAAAAGATGTGGTGGAATTCAAATGGAGAGAGGCCAAAACTCGGTCAGCCTTCATAAGCTCAAGGACAAGCAGTCCAAATTGTCGAACCAAATCAGAATCTTAACACAGGCGGAAGAGCAGATGCAGTGCAATCTAATGGAACAAGAACGCTCTAAATGACCGTGTAGCAAGTGCTTATGTCAACTAGAAACGGGTTGTAAGATGATGCCTAGGACCATTCCTTGGAGTATAGAGCACAAAGAAGAAGAAGGGTTGTGGAAATGGCTTCGGAATTTGGACACGAGTTTGGACATCAATCTCGAAGCATCGTCGGCCCAGAGAAAGATTCATGGATGCCACTAAGGTATGTGTATCCAGTCGAGTCTTGACAACTCACGCGACTCACAATTGACTACTGGTACAGTCGTTCCACCATATAAACCTGCATAGACAACTTTACCCGCTAAGGACAGACATGGACTTAAGACAAGTACGGGAGGAGTCTGTCCAAAGCCGTCCCTCTAGGTCATACTGAACATGAGCCCATCTTAAAGTCTGAAGAACCCCCACAAATCACCTCATATTTCCTGCTCCCTTTGTCACAAAAACATCCACACTCAAGAGCCCGCACTGAAGAGATCTGCAAATAAGTTGCCATCTCGTAGAATCCAGACCAAACCCTTGTCGGTGTCCTCACTCAGGTAATGAATACCTTCTCCCACCACATGTGTAATTAGATCTCCATCAGGGAGACAGCGCCTAATTACCCACATCGGTGCGTATGACAAGGAATCAAAACTAATGATTGCCAGCCTCACAGAGTGGATTCCTTTCAAAACAATTAACACCCACCACAGTCGGTCCAAATCAGAGCCCACTCACACCTCTTATCTGTCAGCATTCAGCACACCTGTCTGATGTAAACATCTGGGGAAAACTGAAAACTTGATGGAATCAGTTCGAAGACGAAGATGAGAATGACTCTGTGCCAAATCCACCCTTCAAAACTTCACTAATCCGTCCCCAGGCACCCGTTTTCCATCAATGCGTTGCCGCTGTTTGAACGTCCGTGAACAGAGGACAGCATGGGAGTTACTACATCTTATTCCCCCCTTCCCCCGCTGATCAAAGCCTTGGCAGGTCCAAGACCCAATGCATCTCCCAGGAGCGACGTTAGAAAATATTGCACGGAGAAGTGTTGAGAAATCACTCGGAGGAGGAGGAGGAGGAGGAGAAGGCAAGTGGATTTTTTCCCACTCTCCCTATCGGCACGGGACCAACTTCGGGACTGATAATCAAGTCAACGTTATTTTTATGCTTCCTTTGTTTTCCCCGACGACAACGAGGACGATAGGGTGGAGAGCGAAGGCAAAGAGGAAGAAAACCAAGACGGCGTCACTCCGTTCCGGGCACCCGCCGGGTGTGAGGCGGATGCTAAGTAAATGAGATAGTTTGGATGGGATCAGAAGTTGTCTTCCTCAGCGGGACCGTTTGGCTCCTTTGTTCTCCGATGCTCTATGGTGCGTTATATCCTCTAAGCATTCATTTTGTTCTTCTTCTTTTTCTTCTTCCATCCTTCGCCTCTTTATCTTATCACACAAGTGATTATGCAATGTCTACTGCCGCGCACCAGGAGATGGAATGTGATGGAGATGCTGATGCTGATGCTGATGGTGATGCAAAGTCGTCGTCTAACACAGGGCATTCCTTAAGGACAAGGACTTACTGAAGGCATCCGGGAGACGGATAGAGAGTGAGGACGATGGGACAAGAGATTAGCGCGGCTGATGGTGATGTGTCTCCACCAGCATCTCTGACCTACTTTGCGCCGCTGATCACACTGCAAATGACTTGGGTGAGGATGTGACACCGATACACATCGGCTCGCCACAAGGTCGAGACGGACGAGTCACAAAGTAAGCCACAAGCAAACGACCAGCTGCAGTGGCAGGTCAGCAAAAATGTGGTTTTCCACCGACGACGGCGTGGCCTACACCGAACCGAGTGAGTGACTCTTACATAATTGGAGTTCCATCGCGATGAAGCGATGAAGATGAAGACGATTGCAAAAAAAAACCAAAACAAAAATGAAGCTGAGTAAAGCGGTTGTGGACACACGATAACAATTACGTCACTGTGTATTGGGTTAACGATGTTTTCTTCAGATCGAGGAGTGACTAAGTACGTCCATACATCGGTGGCCGGTGAAGCTGCCGACGCTCTGACTCTCACTCTCGCTGGCACTCTATTAGCTGTGGGACGCTAAGCAAATATGTGCTGGCTAGATATCGCTTACGATGATCTCTCTGTGGTGTGTTTTGGTGGTGGTCAGTGCTGGTGACACCGGGGAAATATTGACCGACGAAAGCGGGTCTGGTGCGCGATGCAAGACTCTGTAGAGGAAACGTCTTCAGCTGAGATGAATGCATTTGGGTCAGTGGAGGTAACGCGTGTAATTGGCGGCGGCAGCGATTGAGAGGAGGGTGTTGGTTTTTCGGTGGAAAAGAATTCGCTTGTCAGAAGAGACGGAGGGTGGACTCTGTTTGACCAGAGGAAGTTGCTTGATTTGGAATCGCTTGTAGTCTATAGAGGAGGGGGTCCCTTTTGAAGAGTCTTCCACTCCGCATCAGTCAACGAAATAAAGGACGCCCGAGCATCCAATGGCGCACAGAAGTGCAGAAGGAACATGACCACAAGGAGTGAGAATCCTGAAAGGGAGAAGGAAAGAATCCGACAGAAGGCGTCGCGTTTTGGACCACACAGATATTTTTAGGTTCATCGGGAAGTGGGTTCTTTCTTAAAGGTGGAGAACACATGGACAACTCTACTCCAGGTCGAGGAATCCGCGGCAGTGGGACAATTTAATAGATGACGTCCAGGCCATCGATGGTGCACAGAACTGGAGAAGGACCTCAGGCGTGAGTAATTGGTGGCAATTGCTAGAAGATCGTTTCACTTGGGGAGCCTAGTTCGTCGAGAACCAGATCCATTGCCATAAGAAGGAGAAAACTTACACTGGTCGATGTCTAGGTCCATCTCGGACTGTTAACTCAAGTTTTCCATCACTTCTTGTCCGAATGTGCGTCAATTCAAACTTCTTGAAGGAATGTTCATCGATTCCAAGTTTCCCAAGAGTTTCTCAACACCAAACATTCACACTTGACATCATTCCTTAACAGAAATGTGCATCCGTCATCAAGTTTCCAGCAGACTTTGGTGGCAAAACTTCTACTTACCCCTTGTTTAATTGAATATTCCCCACAAACTTGTCTCACGATGGAAATCGAGGAGAAATCCACTGATGGAGCATCTCCTACCCGGCAGTCAATTGAATTCAATTGAATTACTACCAGCCCCAAAGAACTTTCCAAACACTGCGACACAAGCGGTAAACCCCACGAGACAGCTGCAATTTCAGTACAAAATGCTTGTCACAGCAGAACTCCTAACCTCTCCACAGGCTGCGAGCAAAGGAAACCAAAAAAAGAGAAGACAGCTAAAATTCCTCCTCCGTGGATTAATGTTTCATATCAAACATTGAGAACTATCATAGAGGATTACCGAGTTCATCCTCATCTGTCAACACATGACACTCTGCCTCCGCGCACACACACACAATCCATGACAGTCCGCCGTAATTAGTTCTAGTCTTCTAGTCTGATGTGAACTTTTTAATCGGAAACTTTTTAAACAAGGACCAAGTTTGTCTCCCCTAAGGCTACCAGAAAACAGTTAAAATCATATGCATGTATGTATGCGCTCGTATGTGGCACATGCCACCACCCCGTAAAGTAATCAACTTTAGTGCAGCATACACTCATTAGCATACGTCATTAAAAGTTTTCCGCTCGCACGAGATGGTGTCAGAGACTGTGCTCCGAGACCGACGACGATGACGACGACGACGGGAAATAGAGGAGTAGTAGCAGCAGGCGGATCGGAAGAACACCTCGATGCCTTGTGGCGTGAATCATTAAATTGTTAATCGTTAAGCACAGCCGACATGTGTGCGGTGCGGTGTGGTGTGGAGCTGCCACAAAAGAAACATCAATTCAATGGATTCGCTCGCGTTCGTTTGCGCTGATCGACCTTGCCGACGACGAACAAAGCTCTGTGCACTCGCTCCACACACACACTGCTGTACTCCAGAGCCGGATAAAGTTCTCTCTCGCTCATATGCTCTCCTCCAACCCCCTCCCCGAACAACATCTTTTCGTTTTATTTTTTTGCAAAAGCAAATGAATTTGGATGATGAGATCGATTGTGGAACGTATGTAGAGCGCCTTCTGCAGCAGTCGATCCCCCGATGTTGCTGGCTACTCGCTCGCCGTGTGTTCAATACACGAAGGCCATTGAACCCCGAGATATTCGCACGCTAAATTTAAACGAAAGCGAGAACGAATAATCATCGGAATCAGATCATCGTCGTCGTAGCGAACATCACACAATCAGTTCCTATTTCAGAGGATCTTCGGTGTGTATTTTAGTCGCCGTCAAGTCTAGAAGGGTGCCAGAGAGACGACGACGACGCGAGACATGCACTGACTTTCGCGCGACGAATGAACGCAAAGGAATTCCTAGAAATCTATCAATGGGTTGGGACAGAGATGCACTTGAATTTCCTGACATTTTGTCTGTCTGTCTGACTGGCTGTGTGGGCTGTGCTCGGCGGGGGTTTGCTGCAAAAATTGACATGACTTCAGAATGCGATTAAATGTTGGGGCTGAGATGAAGTTTCACCGGTTGGTGGACTGTAAGTAGGGCAAATCTTGGGTAACCTGTTGGAACCGAAACGCAACGCTGGACATTAAAGAGCTGAGCCTTGAGACGCTTTCGTGGGAAAATGTAAGTTGATATGGAAGATGAGAGGTTGGAGAGTTCAGAGACACGCGCCACGTGTTTGATAGGAATGAGATCCACAGACTGGCTGGCTTGCGACGGGGAGTTCTAAGAAGAGGTTTGGGTGTGCCTTTGTAAGGCTTGAGTGTCAGATTGGAGACAAAGGATGGGGAGGAAAGTTCAAGAAGTTGGCACTGCCGACGACGAACAAAGCTCTGTGAACGCGCTCCACACACACACAGCTGCACCCCAGAGTCGGTGTTTGTCTACGAGTTTGGAGACGATGGAGGGTTTATCTTGAATCTCTGGCAAACAACGTGCCAGATTGGAGATTAAATTTAAGAATCTGTTTAACAGATTTGAATTTAAAGAGTTCCACAGTCGAACACCGGGCCTGAGTGATGATGGAACGCACACAGGATAGCACTTTGAATTGTGTTAAATATTACATTTCAAAAGACCGTAAAACGTGAAAGACTCGAATGAACCAAAAGAAGAGCCCCTTCCCCCACCAACGCAACATCGTTAAACGCCTTCTGTTCATTAAAATTTCCCCTCTCCCTCTCTGTCTATTTTTAAGGTGAAAAGATACTCAAACAACCAACGATCTAGTGAGTAAAGTATACAATCTATCGAAGCTCGTAAAAGCAGCTTCAAGGTAAATGCGTCATAAAACCCCACCAAAAAAAGGCGCTCAATTTACCAACACCACCACCGCCCACCGTCAAAACAGGAACGATCCGGCGGTGGCAGCGCAGACAAACACAGACATCCAGATACTCACATCCTCCGTCAGTCGTCGTCATCATCAGCTAACATGCTGCTAAAGCTCTGGAGATATTTACACAATTTAGCACGAGATAAGTTCTTTACACACTCTAATTGCACAGCTCGCCTCAGATGCTGTAGGTTCTTCCAGAATGGAGAGCGGAACCGAATTTTTCAACCGTCGTACACGCCCGTCCTACACTCCCTACACTCCCTGTCCACTTTCTAGTGAATTCGTAATTAGATTACAAAAAAAAGGAGGATGGGAGAATGGGAGAAGAGAATGGGAGAAGAGGGATGTACAGGATACAGGATACAGGCCATGATGGCTCATGTTGAAGCTCTTTTCCACTGGTGCTTTACGATGATAGGCAGCGTCATTAAAAGGATCTCTTTCTCTCTCTCTCTGTCTCATCCCGAGCGACGTGGGTTCATCAGTACCTTCTTTTGTTGTTGTGCTGTGCTGTTGGCCTGTATTGAATTCCCGTTAGAATTTGCCGAAAAACTCCAGTAAACCCAATTAATCCTCAGAGATTGAAGGCATAAAACAAGTATCTCTCGTCGCAAGAGTCGACCGAGCGGTGTGTCGGGATGGAAAGGGGCCACATAAAAACACTTGGCACACATAAAACAGATAATCTGGCACCTGAGTGTCTTAAAATTAAAACACAGCTCCATTGCTCCTTTGAGGCACGCACGGAACGGGGGTGGCTAACGGGGAGAACCGACAGCAGCAGCCTCGGTGGTATCTTTTTATAGACTTGAAGTAAATTAAAGCACTTCTTGAAGTTGTACCTAAGTGTGGAGGTGGAAAATTTCGGTAGATTGCTATTGTGTAGGGGTGGGGCGTTAAATTCGATTGCCACACGCACCGATGCGTGCGTACGTGCGTGCCGCACTTTAGAAACTTTGCGAAAAAGGGGTGCTTGAATGAGATTAAAGAAAATGCGCTTAGCTGTAAGACCTTGGAGCGCCGTCATGCAAAACACCTCTCAGATGAACAAACAACGAAGACGGAGTTCTCTCGACAGATTACCACCAGAACAGGCTGTGCTGTGTTGTAGCGCTGTGCTGCTCTTAGGCAGCCTTGCAGGAACATCAAAAGAAAATCGCTTAACTCAATCCAACCAGCCAGCCAGCCAGCTAGTAGCGCTTTAGCTTTAGCATTAAGCACTTCTAAGGCATCTGCTGCTTCTTCGGATCCCATCCTCCAGTGGAGAGGGGGTTGAAATGCTTTTAAGTTCTCCCACCGAAAGGAAAACAAACCAAACAAACGATGCAGTGGCTGGTTCAAGAGGGTGGCTTTTATAGGCTTGCCTCGGATGCCTTGACATCCAATTAGGAGAACACAGAACACACATACACAGTCGGTCTCTCGAAATCAATCAAACTTTGGCCACAAAATTCTCAGACGCATTAAGCCGACGACTGCCTGCTGTATGAATGGCCTGAAGGTCTGCGGGAATGGCGAAAGGTACACGTCCATTAAAAACTTTTTGAAGTGAAGTGAAGAACTTTCGGAAATCGAAAATCAATTCTCCGAGTGAATAGCTTTGCAGGCTCCTACCCTCAGCCCATCTCTGATTCATTTCCGGTCCGCTTTGGCACCGAATCTGGCCATCCTTTTGACCCAAATGAAATATTACAGTCGTTTACTTAATCCCTTGGATGAAACACTCTCTCTTTGCCCCCTTCTCTCTCCCTTTCTCTCTCTCTCTCTCTCTGTCTCCACTCCATCCGGATGTGGGATGAAGGTAAGAATATAATTCTCGGTCTCCCTCGCATCGCCCCTTCGGCGGTCCTTCGGGGGGAATTTTAGTAAATTTCTTCTCATTAATTTGTTCCACTCTCCACACCCCCTTCCCCCACTCCACTCTTTTCATTCAATGTGCTGCAATTTAGAAAAAAAACCCGGAGTACCCTCAGAGCTGGCCGGCCCTCCCGGTTGATGCTGTGCACCGTAATTTGTTAAACCTTTTTCGGATTAACTTGTCAATGTTTGCAAATTATCCTTTGTAAGTACCATGTGCCTCATTCATTGGATTGGACGGCAGCGGCAGCGGTGGCGCAGGTCTGACACAGGAAATACTTCCGTCTTCAGGGAGCGAGTGAGTGTAAGGAAACGAAACCGCTCAACCGTTCAATTCTGGCATATTAACATAAATTACGTTTGACAGTTGCATGGTAAATTACACCCTGAGGTGAATTTCACTTTGTTGTGTACGATGGAGGGGCCGAAGGGGGCAGGCGTACGGTGCTTGTTCCTGTTCAGAGTTGGGTGCTGCTGGCAACACCACACCGTGGTACGTCATGTACGCATTTAATTGATAGGTCGAAGCGGCGGCGACGATGGCGCTGGTTTGGCGGGTGGAAGCTCTTAAATTTAGATTAACCTCCCTCTGTACCGAGTTCGCCGAAGGAATGTCTGATTAAACGGTGATTTAAGGTTTTAATTGTTATGGAAATTTAAATCGACCTTAATTTCGTTTGAATGACAGCGCTGCGGATGGACACAGACACCGCACGGCAGGAAGCGATGTGGAGGGAGGCGGTCTGGGACTGGTTGGAAATAAAAATCAGCAAACTGTGGACGAGAGATGTGAATGACACAAATAAATAATAAGACTGAGAGAAGCCTCCTTGATATCGGGGCTGGGGCCGCATATTTAGAGCATGCTAGTCACGAGTTAAACACCATCATGAGTAGTTTTCCCAGTCCCGTCGAAGAAATCGGTTTCGCAGACAAGGGAGCACGGAGAGATTGGATTGCCTGCGATCCCGAGTTAGATTCTGCAAGTGTCAGCCAGTCATGGAAATTAAGCATTTTCTTGGATTCTCGGGCTAAAGAGATGACCCACCTCCTGAAGTCCCTCAAAGTCGCCGAATAAGATGCTCTGTTTGTGGGAAGTCCAAAGAGGTACACTAAGCTACTGTGCAAGAGCGGAAAATCAAAAGGTGAGGTCATGGAGTATTTGAATGATTAGCTTTGTTTGCTGAATCGTGGAAAAGAGCAAAGAAATGGAGACTTCGACCGGTTTCGAGGTAAGCTCATGGTCTTCAGGCAAGTGGAACAACGTAATGGAGGATGCCCCTAAACCCGATGGCGCATACAAGTGGGGAAGGATTTCAGCCGATTTAATTAATTGATCATGCCAGCTGGATGGAACCAAATCCTTGGCGGAATGTAGTGCCACGAGAAGAATGAAAAACAAGGAAACCATTATGTCCAGTTTTCTTGTGGAACCATCATCAGAACTCACCGAGATGGTTTGAGGCAACAGCGAAGGGCATTTATCGACAATATTCTTGAGAAGACCAAGTACTTGCTCACTGCAGAGACACGTCCCAGAAGTCATTGCAATTATCATAGCGAGCCATCAATGATGATTTCGTTAGACTCAAGAAGCAACTGAGTGACAGAGCCTGCTCTAGAGAAACCAAACGGACTTTATAAACTCACAAGACGTTTGCCATCCCTGTCCTTGGATGGAGCGGATGAAGAATTTCTTGAAGAAGGTTAAGATCCAGTTACAAATTATAGGATCTGTACAAAAACATGTTTCTTGCTTCACTTTGGTTCACTCAAGAGAAAACGATTCCGAGCCTATTGGACAAAGCAGCTGTGGACGACCGTGTCTAAGGTGGCCACACAAGTATAGATCAACTAGTCGACTCGGAAGTTCAAACAATCAGTTTCTGGAAGCACCTGGCCAGAGATTAAACCAACTGGAGAGGTTCGTTCGTTGAAGTCTAGATCCGACCCGGACAGTAGGGCAAGACAGGGGAGAAAAGAGAATAATTAAAATAATAGATATAAACGCGAGATAGACCAAGATTTTGTTGAAGTGCGGCAGGCAAATATCCGTTGACTTGGTTCGGTTACATCAAGATGCTTCGGAGTCGAGCCTATGGGACAACGAAACCGGGGACGCTTAGACCCAGGCCTAAACAAGTAGACAGTGAATTCAATCAACTAGGTGAGTGCAAGAAAAGCAGGCCAGAGATCGAGCCAACTGGAGAAGCTCTTCCCGCCCAGATTGTAGCGCCACGAAAAATAAAAAAAAGACGGATTAAGAGGAGAAGACAGAATTGCAAATCATTTACAGCTCGGCGATGAGGAAAACAGCTGCTATAATTCTTGATGCCTTTGACATACAAATTCGGTATCGGATATGTGGTCCTGTCTGCGAGAAAGGTGAGTGGAGGAGAACCAGTGACTGGAAGCAGTGCACCCAGGAACGTCGGTGATTAAAGGCAACCCAGGCTCAGATCATCCATGGCCCGCAAGCCCGACTAGTAACTGACGAGTAGGTAAAGATCCATCTTCTGCTCTGGCAAGGGCACATCACGACTTCTGCCTTAGCAAGGGCACATCAAGAATCTTCAACTTTGCGCATCCTGCTTCGATAAGAAGAGACGAACCGAATCTCTAAGTCATCGCGGACGCACGACAGCTTGATCTTAACGACTGGAATCAACGTGTTATACCGTGACCGTGGCAATGGAAGTCTGCTATTGCTCAGGCTCAGATCCTCCATGGGTGCCACGAATTCGCTTAAACGCCTTTGTCCACATCGAGCGCATGGACGACAATGTTGCTGCTAAGAGGGTCTTCGCAGACTTCTTCTTGGAGAGATCTGGTCTTGATGAAACAAGCAGAGAGTCTGGTTGCTGTCGATGGGGAAGGATTGAAAGCAGGATTAGTTCAGTTCAGAAGTTCCGTGATAATCTAGGCTGCGTGCGAATTCAGTGAGCGAAGGAATGTTTCTTCGCCCACCTATTCTGCAGCCACGAGTTGAGAATAAACCTTCAAGTGACAAACGTGAATGTATTTGATGAGCAGCAAGAGTTGTTTGAAAATATTTCCGGAAATGACCACTTTTTTAACACTACACTGGATCAATCAGACTCAAAATGTTGGTCCAATGTACTGTTTCCACTTTGATCACCTACCGATCCAACAATTGGAAGTCCTGGGCCCTGTAATCATCGAGTTTGTGCCTGTGGAACAATCTGTAACTGACGTGATTTTAGCGGATTACAGAATCTACATCTTAACTGCAAGCGTGTCCTTCCTTCAAAGCTCAGAAATAAAACCATTTTGTGTATACACTTAGACCTTGTCCTCTGACGAATTAAATTATGAACAAGCTTAATTTTATTTACTTCCATCATCTCTGCTCTGTCATACACAAAAAAAAATGAGGAACCATTTACTTAATTAATCTTTTTTCTCTTTCTCTTCCACTTGCCATCTCATCCGTCCGTCCGTGTCTCCACGTGACGCTGAGATGCAGTTTGATTTAATAAGTTTTCTTCTTGAATTTGATTTCACTCAGTGCAGCTACAAAGCATGGTTTAGCTTCTTGCATTTCCTCTCAAATGTTTCAATTTTAATTATTCATAATTATATTCTATGTATTACTGACTATTTAACAAATGTATTATTCTGCTTTTTCTCTTCTTCGAAATTTAAAGAACACAAAGTGTACTGTAAAAACAGATGTCGGTCCTTATAGCACTTAGAGCCTACAAAAATTGAGCAAAGTTTTTTTCTTTAATCACTTACTGCCTACGTACATACATACAATACAATACATATATAATTTTTCTTTTTTTATTTTAAGTGTAAGCCGTAAAATTTTGTTTGTTTTTGCAAAATATTTGATTTTCTGATTTGATTTACGTCCATATATATAAATGAATGTATATAGTATATATTCTGTTGATTTCTTTTTTGTTTTTTTTTATTACATTAGCGGTATTGTTGTATACAGATTTTTTTGGTATATAATTAAATGGTAATATTCATTTGACTTTCTTGTGTTTTGTATTTTTATTTTTTGTTTTTTTTTTTTTGTTGGTTTATAAGAAGCTCTTGCAATTTCTACGTTATGTTGTTGATGTATTTGTTTATTCATTTATTTATATTTTGTTGATAAAATTAAAAAATATATTTAATACAGCAGGTACTGACACTTAATAATACTACACATGTTTTATTTTTTATTGGAGCGAAGCCCGGTGCATTTGGCAGGGTTTTGTGATTGAATTTTGATGCGATTTAATGATGAGTTTAAAAAAAAAATGAAAAAAATTGAAAAAAGGAGAAGTTAAAATTGGAGAAGCTTAAATTTGTCTGAGGGCGGTAAGCAATCGACAAAGAACTTCACAATATTGAAATAAGTATGGTGGAACAGCCGAAGTCTCATTCGCACTGTTTACCTAAAATTTTATGCCGACCCCAAACGCTAAGCCAATTTTTCGTGACAGGAATATTCTGTAAAGACAGTGTCTGTAAGAACAGTTCCAAGGAGTCAAGACACTTGCTCACTGTCGCACGTTGGCCACATGTTCCTGTTTTATGTAGTCATTAGATTTTCGCTGAGTTTGCCTTCATTTGTCCTTCAAGCAAGTAGATCAAGTGGATCCATTTCCAAGCGATGTTCCAATTTGCAGGGGTGCCATACCACTCTTCAAACACACACTCTTGAGGTCCAACCAAATTTGAATCAAATCGGCCAGAACCGAAGTGACTACAAAAATTACAAAGTGACCACCAGGATTCAATTTGGAATCAAAAATGGACGAAACTCAACGAAACTGAGCGAAGCGGTACCGTAATAATCACAGTTAATCTTTGAGGCATTGAGGCGGAGGCGGCTAAAATGGGTCTAGCGGTGAATGAGGGCAAAACGAAGTATATGCTGTCATCAAGAAAGGACACACAATATCGACGTCTTGGACAGAGCGTCACAATGGGCAGCTATAACTTCGAGGTAGTCAAGGACTTCGCCTACCTCGGCTCCGCAGTAAACAGTTCAAACAACATCAGTACCGAGATCAAACGCAGAGTAACTCTTGCCAACCGCTGTTTCTATGGGCTCAAGAGGCAATTGAGTAGTAGAGCCATCTCTCGAAGGACCAAGCTGACCTTATACAAGACCTTGATCATCCCAGTCCTGCTGTACGGCGCGGAGGCATGGACAATCTCAAAAGCGGATGAGGAAGTCCTTGGTATTTTCGAGAGAAAAGCTCTGCGTGCGATCTTTGGTCCTGTTTGCGTTGGCGGTTTCTGGAGGAGAAGATTCAACCACGAACTGTACGGGCTGTACACCGACATGAGTCTAGTCAGGCGTCTTCGGATCCAACGCCTAAGATGGCTAGGCCATGTAGAGCGTATGGACAACTCAGCTCCGGCCCGGAGAGTCTTCGACTCCGAACCCGTGGGACAACGCAACAGAGGACGCCCGCGTTTAAGGTGGCGCACCCAGGTGGAGAAGGACCTCAACCAACTTGGCGTGCGACACTGGAGACAGCTAGCCAGAGACCGTGCTAGCTGGAGAGGCTTGTTGTTTGAGGCCCAGGTCCACCCCGGACTGTAGCGCCAAATGAAGAAGAAGAATCTTTTGTGTATGTTCACTTGACTTAAATTTCGTTACGTCCGCCAAATTCAACCACTGTCATTTACATACGCAGAGAGCGCTTCATTTCGTAGAGCAAAAATGAACGAAACTTAACGAAGCTGAAGGAACTGGTGCAATAAAGACCACAGCGACTTTACTCCCCTTAAGAATTGAATTGAATTTGCTTGAATATCTACTCACTGCTGATGATTAACGTGGAAGATTACGTCGGGCGCGACTTATTTTAATCCCTCCATTTTTCATAAGGCATATGGTCGAAAGTGTGTGGCTGTTTGTGAGATTATTTTGATGGAAGTGTCTAAGTTCTCTCTGAGTAGTCCCAAGAGGACTTCAATTTAAGACTGAAAGACAACGGTTGGGCGCTATTTAAACAAGCATGTGTCAGACTCATGCTGATACTCAGAGTTCACTTCAACTCTTGCTTCCAATCAACGAGGAAAATCATGTCCTGTAACATTTTTTGGTAAATCAATAGGGAATAGCCGATAGCGGTGTTTTTTTTCTCGATCAGAATAAATTACCGTAAAATCAAATTAAAATCAAATGAAAGTGACACCAAAACTGAAGCACGTCAAAATTAATTAAAATGTCCTAATGATTGTGATTGTGCGATGAGTTTGATTTTGTTTTTGTTTGCGTTTAGACCGGTCACATAACTTCAGCTCCAATTTTGGACGAAATTTTGATATTCATATACGTTATATGGTTTCACGTTTTCATCTTCTTCTACATCTTCTCTTTACATCTCTCTCTCTCTCTGTCTGTCTTTGTCTGGCTCTTTTAATTTCCAGCTTATACTCGTATAAAGAGGAAAAAACTACACAAAGTAATACGATAAGAGAACCAAAATAACAACTACATTATACATCCACGTTTGATTTTTGTTTGTTTTTTTTTTTTTTTGTTTTCTGTTTTGTGTTAAATGCCTACTCTTGAAAAAAGCGCGATTTTTGTTTTGTTGTTTGTTAGTTTCCTAACCGCTATACAGACACTATAGACAACTAGGTATGGACACTACGGAAATCTAAAAATGACTACAATTAGTAATGCATAGATCAATTCATAGAGAACAAAGACACGCAATTGGGATCATCTATGTTGATTTGCAATCGGTTGGAATGGACGGCCATTGCCTTTTTATCACGGCAAAGTGTGTCATCTGGAAGGTGTTGGTTTGCGGGCAGCGTCTCTCGACGAAACCGGTCAGGCAATAGCCCATGTTGTAGTCCTCCATTGAGATGTTTGAACTGAGGTATAGTTTGAATTCGGTTTCGGTGCTTTTATTTCGATTGAAATGACCCAGAATGAGTAGCGAGCCCTTGTCCATGGGGAGCATTTTGGCTTTGGTCGCCTGCCGCTGGGAGCCCATGAATTCCTCGATGCGACATCGGTTCGGCTGCCACCAACATGGGGTTATTGTCCAATAGCTGGAGGCGGCTGTACGTGCCCAACCTTCTTCCGGATAGAGGAGAATCTGTGAACGAAAAAAAAAAACAACAACATAGAAACACAATAACACAATGGAATGACACATGGATTTGAACTTGTGGTCTCTAGAGGGGATGGGATGGGGGATGACTGGATGAATCGATGCGGAGGATAGTGATTGCGAAATTCTTTGAGATTTTTTTTTGTTCTATGCACTGCTCTCCCCTCCGCGGTTGGTGCTTGCATCATGCACGACCCTTGCTAAAATTGATACCGACCGATGGGGGGGTGTGACTGTGGCCAGTCCAGGGACGCGCAGGGTGATGCAGCGAAACCGCTTTAGCAATTTTCATTGTGCGGAAGGAATTACATGGCTCAGGATATGACCTGCAGTTTAATTAAGTTATTATGTTGTGTACACGACGGGGGTTGCTGTGTGCCATACGTGCTGCCTGGCATGATGTCCAAACAGCGAAAGCGAGGAGACATAGACACAAACATTGGGGTGTGGCGGAGTGGAGTGGTGTGGAGTGGAGTGGGGACGGGGTGGTGTAAGGCATTACATAGCTTTTCAATGGCTTCATCCGGAGTGTTTGGCTGTGGCGGGATTTAAATTTAATATCGAAAGAGCGTATTTCCTCGGTTGAAAGACTTTTAATCCAGCTGCCGATGGTGTTTGCCGGTGTTGCTGGCTATTGCCGGCCAGGATAGCCTGGTCGGATGGTGGTGACGGTGGTGCTGTGCTGTACTCCGTAGCGGAATTCAGCTACCGATTTATTGGTTCAGTGCTTGATGATGATGATGATCCCCGTGACGGCATACGTACAGAGTTGAATTTTTGTGCGACACTTTAAGTGGGAGAGGGAGCGACGAGTACATACCTACACAAGGTAATGGGATTTTTATTTCACGGAAATCACATGATTGGAGTGCATTAACGGTAAGAGCGAAAAGAGAGGGGGAAAAGAAGGCAGTGAAAAAAAATGTGTACATTCATGTGCAGCTGGAAGCCATGGTCAGCGAAAGGTGAAAATGGCCAGTGGGTCATCTGACTGGATTTATAATTAGTTTAGGAAATTACCCGGCAGAGGGTGGAGTGCAGTTAGTTAAGCGAAAATTTCGTGACAAGATACGAGGGTCGTTTGATAAGTCAGTGACTTTTTGAATTTCTGGCGCAAGACCTTTAAATGTAAGAGTTTTTTTGTCAATTCATCTAAAGTCATCTAAAGGACTTTCCAATTGGCTGTGAACACACCATTACGCCAAAGACCCTCAGTGGCAAGTCATCAGGGATGAACCTCTGGGTTTGGGTTCTGTTTTAGACTCTCCAAGGGTCGGTGGACGGATTGGTAAATAAATCTTGGATGTTCGGAAAGCATAAAAATGTAGTTCTCTTCCACTCGTGAGAGAAGAATAACACGAGTGTTTGCTGAGAAGCTAGGCCATGGCCCTCTACAGACTGTAGCGCCACCAAGGTTATTATTATGATCATGCTTCACGAAAGACAATTACCGCTCGGTTCTCGTACCAGTAGAAAAGCAAGAGTGAAGAAATTTGAGTTAAGATTCAATGCTCCAGTTCAAGTGAGACAAAGGGTTGGTCGAAGTGCTTACTGCTTCCGTTGGCATCAGTAAGGCACAATATGGCGAATTTTGGGAAGGGATCTTGAGTAAAGACACTCGAACACATGAAGCGAGTCAAATAAAAACCCTTCATCCACACGAAACGAACGACATGTTGTCATTCACTAAGTAATGCTAAACGATCGGAGAAGTATAGTGCTTGAGGCAGAGGTCTTAGACATCTCACTTGTCACACACGACTTGGGACAAAACTTTACGATCGACTTCTAGAATCTTGAGATAGTAAACGAGTTTTCTTAGCTCTGATAGCCAAGTGGCAATTAAGGCCATTGCATCGGAGCTCTGATATCGAATTTGTTTAGGTTATGAGACAGTGTATCAGTCAGTGGCATCCAACAAAAAAGGGGACGCGAAAAAGAGATCTTAACATCATCATCGACATCGACATCATCGGAGTTGTCGATGTGGTCGAGTCGACTGGTGTGTCACCTCATGGAATATTCAAAGGACGACAGTAGGGGTTTTTCTTGTTTTTTTTTTTGATTTTTTGTGGAGTTATACAGGCATGGGGTCCCGCGAAACATAGATCGGAGCTCTCAGGGTCTGTACGCCGCTCAGTTCCACAAGACAAAAACTAGAAACGAAGCCCTGGATGAGGCAGAACTCGATGGCTTGATCTGGCTATTGGAACAACAGCAAGGACCCTACGACGACTCAAAAAGGGAACAACATCATTGATCAGTTTTAGGAGCAATGATGGGAGTCCTTACCGGCTACTGTGCCATAGATTCACATACATTGCATCAAAGACGAGGAAGAAACAAAACCTACCCAAATTCCGCTCCGCGATTGCTCTGCCATGGCAAAGAAAGGACGGCAGTTCCTTTGAAAGCACTTCTTCGAAGAGCTGGATTCAATGTGGAGCGCGGATTGTTTTGAGGCTAAACGTAAGTGTCATGGTAGTTAACCATTTCAGCAGGGGCAAGAATGGACCGAACACATTGATCCAAGACAGTTACAAGGTATAAGGCCGTCGGGGCACACAATTACCAACTTAACTACGTCAAGGGAAAAATGTAGAGTTCATAAGCGACGTCCTAGAGGAGAATGCGGAGTAGAATCAACCTTGACAACCGTCTCGTTGACAACCAACCCGTCCTAACTCTAAGGAACAAAATCATGGTCTACTAATCGCACTTGAAAAACGATCGTATTGTTAAACGATCATTCAGAGCTTTTGGACAGATTCAATATGATTTGGAGCAGAACCACGTTTGGAGATGAAAAGGGCACAGTTCCGTCCAGACGATACGGGGGTACAGGCATGTTTAAAGACCACGGCAAAATAGTCATAGACCTCAACGGCTACATTATTCAGCATGTTCTCCAGAATTAAGACTCCGACGGCCGTCTACTAACTCGACAGTACAAAACTTGGATCGAATGAAGAGAATCACAGAAACAACACGTGCTGTGAAGAACTGTAAAGAACGTAGGGCTTGGATGGACAATACAAATTGGACAAACGCTGGACTAAATGTGCCGAGCTTTCAGGACACACTTGCAGAAAGAATACCCTTCCTTATCTTATCTTATCGGAGAGTCTAAATTGCTTAGGAAATGAATCTGATCAAATTCCGTTTCTTGAGGAACACCACCAGTCATATTCAACGCACCAAAAATGATATCCTCCCTCGGGATCACTCAAAAACCCTCCCAACACCAGATTGCATTTGACAACCACTTATCAGTATCAAATCACATCCAAATTAAAGACCAGCCAACAAGTTAATTGCTGAAGAAAACTCTTCTCCCAAAAAAAGGGAAGAAGAAGGAAGCTAAAGGGACTCGCTGATTCTCAAGGGATCTGCCAATTTTGCACAAAACCAGCAGCAGTGGCGCATTTCCCCCGAACACCGACTCAGCGATAAACGAAGAAAAACACTTCAGATTCTCATTATCTTGGATGTGCACGGGTAAGTGGGGTTCAAGTAAGCTCAGGATTAAATTTATATTCACTCCTACACCGGCGGCGGGGCGGCCCTCAGATTGAAACCTTAATTTCCTCGAAAAGCACTTCGAATCGAACCAAACCCACCAAAAAAAAAAAAAAAAAACGACGAAGAAATTGAGAAGTTTAAAAATGGAAGTGAATCTTTATTCAGCACATCCATGCGCGGATCGTTGCTGTTGTGGCAACAGAAATTAAAACCGAGGGTAAAATGAAGTGCCGACTATTAATGGAAATTAATCGACGGCGTTCGGGGGGCGGTACACACAGGTGTGCGTCGCTCCCATTGCGGCCCAAACAAGTGCTGGTTCGCGTGTGGGTACGCATCTGCACAATGAATATATTTCACCGACGGGGGTTTTTTTTTGTGTGTTTTGTTTTGTTTGCCATTACCCAGCGACGACGAGCTTGTGTCTAGAGGATAAATTGCGCACTACATGGCCACATAATTCAACAGGTGCTGTGGGGGATACTCCTCCGGCGACGCTCAGTCCTCCGTCAGGCACCGTGAACCGCTGAAAGGCCATCCATTTGAGCCCGAAACGCACACAAAAAAAATAATACCCAACCCTACGACCGTCTTGGGAAGGATACTTAATCGGAATTGAAGGAGCAGTGTGGGAGAAGGGGAGCAAAAGAGGCGGAAATAGAAAGGAAGGAATGGCGGTGAAAGGAAGTGAAAATCCGGAGAAAAAATATTTAGATTACTCTCGGCAAACGCAAAACCTTATTGTTCCGCCGGAAATGAGCTCCAGGGAGGACCAGCGACTGTGTGCGTAAACTCAGTCCCCGCCAAGTCAACGCCCCGGTATTAATAATAAATTGTTATTCTCAACTATTTGACCGAAGTTAATCGATGATTGCTACTCAGGGCATCGTCATGCCCTCATCATCATCATCGACATCGACATCATCGGAGTTGTCGACGTGGTCGAGTCGACCGCTGTGTCACCTCATGGAATATTCAAAGGACGACAGACGGGGTTTTTCTTCTGTTGTTTTTTTGATTTTTTGTGGAGTTATACAGGCACGGGGTGTCATCATTATCGACAGGATTGGGTGGAGTTTGATGATATGATGACCGCTAAATTTAAAAGTTGTCGTAATGGAGAAGTAATTTGCGGTTAATTACCGCAGCGCAGCATGCACTGAACGGGGCACATTGGTGACTACATTATTACGTTAATTAGTCAAATTGGATATTTGTATTTTAATTGCATTTGCTGGTGCAATAAAAGCGGATTACTTTCAATTGGATGATGATTGCCGAGTGTGGGAGAGTTGGAAACGTGACTCGACGAACAATGTAATCGATTTAATCACTGATTGCATGACAATGCTCGTTCAGAAAGAGGGAGAGAGAGAAACTGAGACTGGGAATAGGACAGACGGCGGGGGTTTATGCTGTCTTTTGTGCGAGTTGTAAGCCACTGGAAATGCCATGGATCCAAGTCTCAGAGGTGTCTAATCACCCGGAGCATGGACATTTCCGGGCATTCGCACTGGACTACGGTGGAAAAGACCATCACTTCATAGCCAAGCCCTGGTTTTTGGTGGATACAACAAACATGAACATTTACGGAATTCGCGAACATGAGTTCAGAGGAGGAGGTTAAACTCCATACATAGATCTTGATTGAGGGAACTACTAAATACACAATGCATTGGGAGGTTATACGCAGATTAGTCATCATTCTGGTCTTTGGAGTGTACAACGGCTTCTACATTTAAGGGATTTGCGACCGTGAATGAGATTCAGTCAAAATCTAGGAATCAAACCTCTCGGAGCAAACACACTCAGGTCTTGGTGGACATTTGTAGAGGACTTCGTGGAAAACACACAAGTTATACCCAATCTGATATTCGGTGTGTGCAGCAGCATGGGCATTTAAACAATTCTGAATGAAAGCAGTGTGTTTGGGCAAAATCCGCATAATTCCCCTTTGGTTCCTGGTTAAATAACACAAAATACCCCTCTCTCTTAATAATCAACAACATCTCCATCAAAAACAAGTCATCGCCACTGACTCTAAGCAAATTTCCATGAGGAAACACAAGAGCCGAATAAATTGAGAAACAACCAAACCAAAACCTCACAGAACCCAAACGAAAAAAAACACCATTTCAACAAACTAAATGAACGACGTATGCTGAAGAAATGTTTATGCTTTCAAATATAATGCAAATGTACACAATGTTTGAATATGTCTGAAGAAAACCACAAATTACCTCTTAAATACGTACCCTCACCATGATTCCTCGAATTATTCACCCCCTCAGCTTGTATTCTTGCAGCCAACTTACCGATTTCCCCTTCTCAAATCACTTTTGAAAAAAAAACGCCGAAAATTGACAAGCCCGCAAAAAACACGATCTTCACACGGGGGCAGCTGCGAGATTACTAATCAATAATTCTTTGACAGCCAGTGAGAAATTCCCATGGAATATCCCAATGCAGGTTCGATCTTGCTCTGTTTGCAACATGATCCCTCTCAAATATGTCCCATTGTGAGTAAAGGCATGAGAGCATGTGGGATCATTTGGGGAAATATCCCAGGGCATGTTTGACCTTGTTCATTTTTTGTGTGGTGGGTGTCAAATAAATATACCATCGTGAGTAAATGCATGAGAGCAAGTGGGATCAACTTGGGAATAATCTCAGGACAGGTTCGATCTTGTACCTTTTGTAAATGGGAAGTGCGAAATTTGTTCCATAGACGAAGAAACGTGAGGAATTCATGGGAACAAGTGGATTCTTTGCAAGGAAAATCCCAAGACATGTTTGATCGTGGTTTCTTTGGTGAATAATGGTTGCCAAATGTGAGTATATGGGATATTTTCGTAATAGGATCCCAAGACAAGTCAAGACAAGTAATGTATGAATGTACTTTGTGACGCTGAGTTGAGGTGGATGTCATGAGCAACTTAAGGGTTTTCTGACCAATTGTTGGGATTTTTTTTTCACAAGTAAAGGGAGGACTTCACTTTCCATAAATGAAACTCCTTTAGACAGCAGACAGAAACGAAAATGTAGACATTAGGCGTGTGCCGTTGCAAGGTCTAATCTCTTAATCTCTTTGTTCATTCAAAATTGGAGAAACTCGTGAAATTACTAAATTCTTCTACATTGTCCCTCGATGAATTGGAGACGGAGACGTTCAAATCAACCTTGACAGGAGCTATACCAACTGGGTCATAGCAAAATTGTGAGACAGTTCTGGCTCTATATTGGCACTAGATACGTACATGGGATGTGTGAGAATGCCTTCAGAAGCCTAAAGAGTTGAAAAGGAAGAAACAGAGTAAAACTCTACTGGATACCTGGTCACACAGGAATAGAAGGCAATGAAATGGCCCACTCCCTGGTAAGGGAAAGAACCACATAACCCTTTACAGACCCCGAAGCATTCTGGCTGTTTGAGGCCAATTCAGGGAAATGGAACCCCGTTCATGGCATGAAACATGTCAAGATACGCTTGGGTCGATAAAACCCAAAGCGGCTTGAGGCATGTATCGAGAGGAGTAAGAACAACCTCGGTAGACTTCCAGGGCACTGTAGACTAGGGGTATCAGAAGAAGATCTCTGGCAGAATTTGTCAAGAATGCAATGAAATGTCAAAACTGGGATTTTGTGAGGCACTAAACCAAAATGTCCATGCAAACAGTAACCTCCACTAAGAATGTCATTCATGACCACACACATGTGGATCTCCTCGTTGAGGAAACCTCTGCCAATCATAGTCCTCAGCGTGATGCTTGGAAAGAGGATCAAAGAGGTCGTTGAGACACAACATATGTCCCTCCCACAACCAGAACCTGTTTACCCACTAAGCGACCCCGCACGCAAAGTACCCGATTTCCATCCTAATCACCACCGTAATGTGCTTGCCCCTCAACATGAAACCACAAGACAATTTCCCTCCAGTTCATTTCGCCAAGCAATGGCAGTAAACCCATCCCATTCAAAGGATTTCTATGCAGCCCCAAAACACAATGTCCTTATAACTCCATCGGCATAATGAACCACATCAGACATCCCATACCTTCCAGAATTCGAGGCCATTCCTACGCCTTAAGACGGCCATAAACTTGCCCCAAAACTAACTGCTGAATAATGACGTTTTCATCCACTGTCCCCGCAGACCGCAAAGACCACACTAAACCGGATTACACTCACTCCCACGACCAAACTCACATTTTATTACCGTCATCTGCATAACCTCTGGAACATACCGTCATTATGATTGGCAGTTTCCCCACATTTTGCCGAACAAGCACCAGCCGAAAAAGACATCGCCCGCAGTCGTCACTCGTCTCATTGTCTAATGACTCCATTTGAGGCGGCCGGGGCCTCCAGCCGCAATTCACGCAGAGTTTGATTAAGTTTATTGCTTTATCAAATCTGTTTCGCCCCCACACCTACTCCCCCAAATATTCCATCATATCGACCAATAAATGACCGACCGACCGACTCGGAGGTTCATCCCAACCACCCTTCCCGGCAGACGGCGCCACAGATGGTGGCAATGGCGATGGCAGAGGCACTCAACTAGCCTCTTCCCGGACGCAATTAATTATTGTAAACACAATGGGAAAAGTCAAGTTAGGCGCGACTTGCTCCTAATGATGTCGGCACATCATTAACAACCACCCACCGCCGCGGAAGCACGCACACTCCCTCCCTCCCAAGGTATGCGCAGGAGACGAAGCCATCCGTTGGTCCTTCAAAAGATAAAAATTCACTTAAACTTTTCCAATTACGATTCGAAGTCATTTGGTAGCCAAAAAAAAATTGAAAAGAAAAGATTTACACAAATTACAAATCGCAGTGTCTTTTCGTGAACTTCACGGGCGTTGTTCCAAAAGCCGAATGGCTCGTCGTCCGGAATCGATTGACAATCTGCTGAAATAAAGAAGCGGAACGAGAGGTCGAGAGAAATCGCAGAAGATGCCAATTCCATTCGAGGAAAGGAGATCCAATAAAATTCAAATATCCTTTCAGGGATGCCGGCTGAGAGGGGGGGTTGGGCCAATGCTCGGATTCGAGTGCACACGAATGAATATATGCAGAAAGAGTTCAGTTCCCAAACTGGAGTCAATAAAATCATTAAAATTAACTGACGACGCTGCTGCTGTGTGTATCCTTGGCTCCGTCGTTCGGGCTCCAAGTCGTAGTGGGATTTTAATTATTTAAAATCGACTCGAACTCGATGATGTCTGCGTCTGTCTTAGGGATGACCGGCAAAGAGGGGGGCTCGTGGATGCTACCAGGAGGCACTAGGAAGCAGGAGGCACTAGAAGTGGCACACTTCACGTCATCGGCGAAGGCGCATGGTGTAGGCGGGGAGGGGTGAGGCGAGGAAGATGATAACTCTTTCGAAAGTTTTCCACTTGAAATGTTCTTGTTGTTCTTGTCGTCCCGCTGCTGTGCTAGCTGCAAACGACGAGAGCACCAGATCTTTGGCTGAACATGGACTTCTCTATTCCGGCCGGATGATGGTGGTGGCGTGGATGGCGACTGAAATATGCTGCGCGACGCTGTTATATTTTGTTTAATTATAAAAGTTTCACATGATTTTTGCAACGTTTCCTGCGGCGAAAGGATTTCCTGCCCTGTCGAGAGAGAGAGAGAGAGAGAGAGAGAGAGAGAGAGAGAAACGGGGATGCTGCCGTGAGGGCAGTGTTGTCGTTGCTGGCTAGTAAGGGTAGTGAATGTAGTGCCTTTGAATGGGCGGGTTTAAGAAGGCTACAGGTACGTTGCTTGAAATCGAGAGACTACGAGGGGCATTGGGCGACTTGGCAGACGAGAGAAGAGGGATACTAGTTCCGACCCCTAAACCTTGCCGCTTCTGAGCAAGCCGAGCCGCTTCCTAAAGTCTTGACAGATGGCTGAAGCGCCTCCTAAGAGGAATCTGGCGGATGACTTGGATGGTTGAGGCACCTATCTAAGAGACCCCACCAAGAACCACCGAGTCTTGCAGAACTCATGGTCTCCTAAGAGGCTCAAGGAAGAACCAGAAGGAATCTGGCAGAGAACTTGGACTTGAGGTGCCTCCTAAAAGACCCCAGCAAGAACCTCTGAGTTTCGCAGAGAACCCCGCTTCCAGAAATCATGCCAGATGGCTGGAACAGCTCGTAAGAGTCACCACGAAGAACCGCCAAGTTTTGCAGAAGACACTGATGACTGAATGGCCTCCTAAGAGGATCAAGGAAAAGCCTCCGAGTCTTGCAGAGGACGCCGATGACTGACGAATCGCCTAGGAGACGGCAGGAAGAACCTCTTAATTTTGCAAAGACACAACAGGCTTCCTTCGCTTCCAACAAGACCTCAGTTTCAATCAAGACTGATCCCCTCATCACCTAAAACCCCATCAGAATCAGCCTCACCCACAACGGCAACACTATAGCGAGCGTGTAATTTTCTAGCAAACTGCATCCAGCCATGACCCAGTATCCAGCGGATCCATCCTCGTAGTACTCGTTCTCGTATTTTGTCGCGTACTATCCTCTCCATCGTACAACTCAGCACGAGTTGAGTTGAGGGTGAAACTTTACAAATTTCCGATACACAATCTCCGTGTTGTTGTGTCCTCTGTGGCATGACGGCGGGCTGGAGGGGCATCGTCATATCCATTACAACCCCCAACGAGCACGATGGCGGATGTGCACGACGACGACGATGTAGATGACAACGATGACGACGCTGTGTCGACGACATGAATGGACGGCCATGGCAGATGAGGAAACTTAACTTTTTTGCTCCTCGCGCAACCTAACAGCCAGACGAACAAAGACTGCTTGGACGGAGTGACGGTGCGATGCAGCGAGACAGCGAGACGGCGAGTCAGACGCGAGGGTAGCAATAATGATACGGCGGGAGGCGGGAAGTCTGTTGCCACATCCTTAATGCCTTTTCCTAATCAATCGGTTGAGCGCATGGAATGGCCATCGCTATGGGAATTGGAATCCTTTCACTCACTTCTGCACTCCGTCACCGCCATCGTCTGTCCTCCTCAAATTTCAAAGCCACAGTCTTTGTGTGGGTTTTTTTTCGGTGACTTTTTGTTGGTCGGCATCTTGGCAGGTTGCCCAAGCTTGAGGTCCTCCGCCAATGCCAGTGAATATCTGCAGTAGATGTGGATCTGGATTCCCTCTCTATCCCGCCGGTCAGTGCACAAGATTATATCGAGGAAGTCTAGAGATTTTGTGCTGGATAAGGAGGTCACACGATGATGATATGATATTGGATGGCTTAGGGTTTATTATCCCACCCATCCTGACGCTGATGATAATGAAACACCTAAGCGACACAAAAGAATCCACTCACTCCCCGATTCTTTCTCTCTCTCTCGAAGGCACTCGTGCGCTCTTTATATTTGAAAGGAGAGGCATATCGTGTGTGTATGTGAATGGCTTCACCCCCCACAGGAGTAGCTTCATTGTTGTGCGCTGTATGTGCACTAGGAGGATGAAGTTCTCGAGAGTGCAGCACAGGAGAGTTGCAGCATCAGCTTCCCATGCAGAGTCGCATCCCGTTTGCCGGGAGCTGGGAAAATTGGAGCGCAGCACCCTGAAGTGCATTTTCGAAACAATAATGAAGAAGAAAAGTTACGCGTTTAAGGGATGAATATGAAATGCACACAGCACACAGTACACATGCAGGATGACGATGTCACTGCATCGCAGTCACATAAAGCGTCATCCCACATGCCCCGGTCGACGAGAGGGGGTAGGCATCGGTGACACTAGTGGTTGGGGAGCGCTAGAGTTTCACTCCGACAAACCACTGACACTTGGGAACGTGGAGTGGAGTGCAGTGGAGTACGGCATGCAGTGTGTTCATGAAAAAGGAATCTCGAATAAATAATTCAGCAGACGCCACAGGCGCAGATTGGGTAAAGACAAAGTCCAACTGTGACTGACTGACGGATTTCCCATTACCGTCAGCTTGCCTGCATTGAGGGGGAGGACAAACTCCGCTCGAATATATGGTCCTCGAAGCATGCTTTGTGTGCTCTGATTACATGGTGTTACGACAAAGGACATCTCAAAAAATGTGCCCAAATTAAGGAGCACCCATTCGTTCGCGTGTTCGTTACACAAAGCAAATGTTTTCCAACGAAATTGACTCCAAATTAAATTCACAGCCGCCTCTCGCTCGTGACCTTCCATCATGACGCCAACAACAACCACAGGCATCGGTTGTGTCACACTTTGTAAGGGTTTCCTGGCAAAAGCTGGCGCCTTTAAGGAATCATCCACACAGCCACAATTTGTATCCACAAAGAAAATTACATGCTATGCGACCCTTCATTGTTGCTACGATACACCAAAATGTAGGAGGGGTGGGGGTGAGAGAGAGAGAGAGTGGGTGTCAGTGGAAAAATAACAAAATGGAGGCAGGAACCACCACTCAGCAGTTTAGTTTTTGGTTTGTTAAACTTTTCTAAGAGTCACTGCGGAAATCCATTGACTGCGAGAGAGACGGTGAGGGGGGGGGGGGGGGGGGGGAGGGGGTAACAGGATGGCATAAGGAATTCAATTGACACGTTGACAGGAGTGAACCCATTTCGCATGTTTTTGTGAAAGTGGCAGTGGCTGCTTTCAAGGCAACCATAGCTCCCCAAAATTAATGTCTCATTTTCTCTCTTTGTGAACGAGACGCGGCGGAGTGTGGCTGGAGGTGGAGAGGATGCCTGTCAGAAGGCCTGGGATGAGAGGCATTCACCTGCCAGGATGGGGCATAAATTACATTAGCTTGCGCGCTCATGAGACGTGTCTTCCACTTATTGCATGTGACTGCTGCTGGCTGCTGCTCCTTTCTCCACACACTCAGGCACACACACACACACACAGGAAGAATTCACCAAGAGAAAGGATAAAGCGTCAAAGCGGGGAGTCAGCGATGGGTGGAGGGGGGGGGGGGCAGTCTCATATATAAAAAGGAAGTTACACACAGAACTCTGTTCCGGCGATGCGATGCTTCCTCTCCCAACCAGCCAGTCAGCCAGCCAGAGCGAGGTATGTATTTTTAATTTACGTCAAAGTGACAAATTGGGGTTGTTTGCAGTGAATAGGGGTGCGCGGGGAGGGGACGGGCTGGTTGCCTTCTGTTGACGTCTGACGGGGCGGCGACAGCCACCGCGGTGGCGGCGGAATACGCTTCTGCTGGCATTCCTGTAAAGCTAGGTGAAAATGCTATTTTTGCCATATTCTGGCGCATATTCTGGGGCAAGGGTAGACCAGCCCAAACCTCCTCCCCCCACCCCACCAACGACTCGCAAGCAAAAGAGTTTAATGTAATGCAATTGCTGGTGTAATCCGAATGCCATTGTGATGCAGTGTGTGAGTGATGGGATAAATGGAGGCGCCGTTAAAGGGCGCTTCTATACTTAGCTGAGTTGCAGGTAGCAGCAGGTGATTAAGAGAGGGGTCTGTGTGATGGCTTGTGGGGAACCTTGTATCAGCGTCCTTTGTTCTGCATTAATTCAAGAATTTCACGGTGCAAATAGCTCTTGTTGAAGGAATGCGAGTTCACGTGCTGCCAGAGAATGTGGGCATTTTTTTCCCCGTTTGAGGCCACCACGATTTTGAATGAGTGCTTCCCCGGGAATGCAATGATGATTGATGAAGTCGAGGTCAGGGGAATAGGAAAACAGAAACTTTTCCACAGCTGAGAGGATGCCCATGACTTTCGAAGAAGTTTTCCAAGAGGTAAGGGGGGACAAGAGGGGGAGAGAAAAGATTTTAGGCTTGGAATGGAGTAGTTGTCTAAATTTGTGACGCTGAAGGTGTTTTCTAACAGAGCAGAGCCCAGCACACATCTGACAAAAGGGGAAATTTCAAATAAAAAAAAAACCCAGACAACATCCCCGGCACCATTCATCTGACAGCCATCAGCTCATGAGTTCTGTGAAATATTTCTCGTGCTTTTTTTTTGTAGAGTACTCTGTCGAAACAATAAATCACTGAATTTCTCTCCATCCTCGTCGAAAACAAGAAAAAAAAAATAAAGTCCCACTGAAAACTAATTTCATTTGACATTGTGTGACAGTGATGCCAAATTCTCGTTAACTTTGTGTGTACGAGGGGGAATTTCTGTATGCGACGCTGATGATTTATGCTTCTTTTTTTTTTCTATCTAGCAACCAAATTGCATTAAATTTGATGTCCCATGGGAACAAATATAATATTTCCACAACAACACTGCTGATGAGGGGAAAATAAAGTCCCGCATTAAAAGCATGAGTTTTTCTGTTGTGGCCGAACTGAGAGTCGTCCTTCAGTCTGAACTGACTTGGAGAATAAATAAAATAAAAACAAAATTTAAATATAATTCAATTCCTTTTTTGTGTCCACTTTGCGCATCCCTAGTCATCGTGAAGGAAACCAAGGGGGAGGGTGTGTGTATGCATATTCATCATACAGCAGCCAAATTGACCGTAAAAACTGTTTACATCGCTCTTAAAATTTATCAACTGTGTCCTTGTTCAAAAAAGGGAAGAAAACTGAAACATATTTGTTCAGAAAATGATGACTTCCTTGTGTAAATACAACGACGACATCATCCTCCATACCTGGCCAGTGTGCTTCCGAGAGAGAGAGAGAGAGAGAGAGAGAGAGAGGGATGAGAACACATTTTCTCTTTTTTAAACAAAATTACCGTCAATTTCGTCAACAAAAGACCGAACCGGAACGCACCGTTTTAGTAAGAGTTTTACAAGCGGCCATTTTTGTTTTTTTTCTGTCGAAGCTTCGACTTTTGGGTGCTGTGCAAAAGGAGAGTCCGTAAAGAATAACATAACAACCGTCGACGGGTAGTGAACCAAATTACATAAGGAACCGGGGAAGCATGAAGACCTAATAACCCTTAACATTTCATTTTTACGACTTATATGACGGCGATAAAAATTTCGTCCCCAAAAAGAAGGATGAATTCAGCAGGAAAAGGCTATCCACGAGAAGGTTCACTTTCGATATCTTATTCAATGTTAAGCTGGCACGGCGTGGTGCGTCGATTGGTGTTGGCGCTGCCGCCGCGGTGGGGGGAAGTGTTGAGCACGCCGACCTGGCTGTGACTGACTTGGCTTGGTGTCCCCATGTGTGATCCATTGATAACATGCCGTAATGAAATTTTATTCTCATATTTATGGGTAATTTCAATATTGTTTGGAGAACAATGTCATGTCGACATGAATCCGCTGTTGTTTGGCGACGAGCGACGGCGACCGGGGGGAAGGGTGTTCAAAATTGGGCACACACATCCAAGAGCTGAATATAGTCACTGGCGGGTAGACGGCGCGGCGCACATGTGTGAGGATACATTTGAAAACGTACTTTTAAGTACTTTTAAGTGAATCGTTTACGCTTGAAGTCGACGCGTAATGGCGGCGTGCGATTTGGAAGGTATAAAACTTTTGAATGGCTTACGTGAGGTCTTTATTTTGACACGATTGACGAGCGGAAGGGGGGGGAAGACGTGGCTTATAAACTTTTCAGATGTTTGCTGATGTTGGCAGATAAGAGGGGACATTTGTTCGTTGAGCGACTGCCTGGAACGGGGGGTTTGAGATGGGAAATGGTAGCTCTGTACAGTGGATGTACCTCTTGTGAGGAATTCCTGATTTTTCTTAATTTCTACTTTAAGTCAGGGCAACTGATATGATGAACAGAGTCAATGACAACAGCGCGGAGATAAAACAAAGGATCATCCTTGCCAATCGTTGTGTGTTTGGACTTGGAAGACAAGTGGGGAATAAGACCCTCTCTCGAACAACCAAGATAATCCCTAGAAAAGCTCTTGATAGCCCCAGTCCTGTTGAATGCATCTGAAGCATGGTGATGTGAACATAAGAACAAGTAATAATTTGCACACGCAGTCAATCCGGCTAGAAATACCATACCATTGCCGAATGAAGGGATGTACAACAACACATGGACGTTGACTTCTTGGATTTTTTCCTCCCTTATCTTTTCGCTATAACCAGGACATATTTTTTGTAGCTCATGACTTGATCTAGAGGATGACATTGGAAAATTTACAAAATTACCGTTATTTGGGCAAATTTTTGAAAAAAACCGAGAAATTTGTTTCTCTGGCGTAAATTATATGAAATTTTACATCGGCCTTGAAGGAAGGTCGATCCGAATTATTGCTCTTGACGTGAATTTACATTGTGCAAGTTTTTATCACCCTCAATCATCCACAAGGCAATGATTTACATTTTTTTACAACTCAAAATCCCTTATTCATTAAAAATTATACCTTTATAACGGTATATGTTTCCGGTCTCCAACTCCATATTCTAGATCAAGCCATAAGCTACAAAATCGTCCTCAGTCACTTTGCTATAGGACGCACGGTTTTTGAGATATGAGCAAAGTACCACCAACATTCATAATTTTTTCAATGCAGAAAAATCGACATCTGTGGGTGTTCTGGCGGCACGTATGGAATTTTCGACAGCCTATATCTCGAGAACGGTGCGCCCTAGGAGAAAAAACCCGTACATATTTTTTGTAACTCATGACTTGATCTAGAGGATGGCATTGGAAAATTTACAAAATTACCGTTATTTGGGCAAATTTTTGAAAAAAACCGAGAAATTTGTTTCTCTAGCGTAAATTATATGAAATTTTACATCGGCCTTGAAGGAAGGTCAATCCGAATTATTGCTCTTGACGTGAATTTACATTGTGCAAGTTTTTATCACCCTCAATCATCCACAAGGCAATGATTTACATTTTTTTACAACTCAAAATCCCTTATTCATTAAAAATTATACCTTTATAACGGTATATTTTTCCGGTCTCCAACTCCATATTCTAGATCAAGCCATAAGCTACAAAATCGTCCTCAGTCACTTTGCTATAGGACTCACGGTTTTTGAGATATGAGCAAAGTACCACCAACATTCATGATTTTTTCAATGCAGAAAAATCGACATCTGTGGGGGTTCTGGCGGCACGTATGGAATTTTCGACAGCCTATATCTCGAGAACGGTGCGCCCTAGGAGAAAAAACCCGTACATATTTTTTGTAGCTCATGACTTGATCTAGAGGATGGCATTGGAAAATTTACAAAATTACCGTTATTTGGGCAAATTTTTGAAAAAAACCGAGAAATTTGTTTCTCTAGCGTAAATTATATGAAATTTTACATCGGCCTTGAAGGAAGGTCGATCCGAATTATTGCTCTTGACGTGAATTTACATTGTGCAAGTTTTTATCACCCTCAATCATCCACAAGGCAATGATTTACATTTTTTTACAACTCAAAATCCCTTATTCATTAAAAATTATACCTTTATAACGGTATATGTTTCCGGTCTCCAACTCCATATTCTAGATCAAGCCATAAGCTACAAAATCGTCCTCAGTCACTTTGCTATAGGACGCACGGTTTTTGAGATATGAGCAAAGTACCACCAACATTCATAATTTTTTCAATGCAGAAAAATCGACATCTGTGGGGGTTCTGGCGGCACGTATGGAATTTTCGACAGCCTATATCTCGAGAACGGTGCACCCTAGGAGAAAAAACCCGTACATATTTTTTGTAGCTCATGACTTGATCTAGAGGATGGCATTGGAAAATTTACAAAATTACCGTTATTTGGGCAAATTTTTGAAAAAAACCGAGAAATTTGTTTCTCTGGCGTAAATTATATGAAATTTTACATCGGCCTTGAAGGAAGGTCGATCCGAATTATTGCTCTTGACGTGAATTTACATTGTGCAAGTTTTTATCACCCTCAATCATCCACAAGGCAATGATTTACATTTTTTTACAACTCAAAATCCCTTATTCATTAAAAATTATACCTTTATAACGGTATATTTTTCCGGTCTCCAACTCCATATTCTAGATCAAGCCATAAGCTACAAAATCGTCCTCAGTCACTTTGCTATAGGACGCACGGTTTTTGAGATATGAGCAAAGTACCACCAACATTCATAATTTTTTCAATGCAGAAAAATCGACATCTGTGGGGGTTCTGGCGGCACGTATGGAATTTTCGACAGCCTATATCTCGAGAACGGTGCACCCTAGGAGAAAAAACCCGTACATATTTTTTGTAGCTCATGACTTGATCTAGAGGATGGCATTGGAAAATTTACAAAATTACCGTTATTTGGGCAAATTTTTGAAAAAAACCGAGAAATTTGTTTCTCTAGCGTAAATTATATGAAATTTTACATCGGCCTTGAAGGAAGGTCGATCCGAATTATTGCTCTTGACGTGAATTTACATTGTGCAAGTTTTTATCACCCTCAATCATCCACAAGGCAATGATTTACATTTTTTTACAACTCAAAATCCCTTATTCATTAAAAATTATACCTTTATAACGGTATATTTTTCCGGTCTCCAACTCCATATTCTAGATCAAGCCATAAGCTACAAAATCGTCCTCAGTCACTTTGCTATAGGACGCACGGTTTTTGAGATATGAGCAAAGTACCACCAACATTCATAATTTTTTCAATGCAGAAAAATCGACATCTGTGGGGGTTCTGGCGGCACGTATGGAATTTTCGACAGCCTATATCTCGAGAACGGTGCACCCTAGGAGAAAAAACCCGTACATATTTTTTGTAGCTCATGACTTGATCTAGAGGATGGCATTGGAAAATTTACAAAATTACCGTTATTTGGGCAAATTTTTGAAAAAAACCGAGAAATTTGTTTCTCTGGCGTAAATTATATGAAATTTTACATCGGCCTTGAAGGAAGGTCGATCCGAATTATTGCTCTTGACGTGAATTTACATTGTGCAAGTTTTTATCACCCTCAATCATCCACAAGGCAATGATTTACATTTTTTTACAACTCAAAATCCCTTATTCATTAAAAATTATACCTTTATAACGGTATATTTTTCCGGTCTCCAACTCCATATTCTAGATCAAGCCATAAGCTACAAAATCGTCCTCAGTCACTTTGCTATAGGACTCACGGTTTTTGAGATATGAGCAAAGTACCACCAACATTCATGATTTTTTCAATGCAGAAAAATCGACATCTGTGGGGGTTCTGGCGGCACGTATGGAATTTTCGACAGCCTATATCTCGAGAACGGTGCGCCCTAGGAGAAAAAACCCGTACATATTTTTTGTAGCTCATGACTTGATCTAGAGGATGGCATTGGAAAATTTACAAAATTACCGTTATTTGGGCAAATTTTTGAAAAAAACCGAGAAATTTGTTTCTCTGGCGTAAATTATATGAAATTTTACATCGGCCTTGAAGGAAGGTCGATCCGAATTATTGCTCTTGACGTGAATTTACATTGTGCAAGTTTTTATCACCCTCAATCATCCACAAGGCAATGATTTACATTTTTTTACAACTCAAAATCCCTTATTCATTAAAAATTATACCTTTATAACGGTACATTTTTCCGGTCTCCAACTCCATATTCTAGATCAAGCCATAAGCTACAAAATCGTCCTCAGTCACTTTGCTATAGGACTCACGGTTTTTGAGATATGAGCAAAGTACCACCAACATTCATGATTTTTTCAATGCAGAAAAATCGACATCTGTGGGGGTTCTGGCGGCACGTATGGAATTTTCGACAGCCTATATCTCGAGAACGGTGCGCCCTAGGAGAAAAAACCCGTACATATTTTTTGTAGCTCATGACTTGATCTAGAGGATGGCATTGGAAAATTTACAAAATTACCGTTATTTGGGCAAATTTTTGAAAAAAACCGAGAAATTTGTTTCTCTGTCATCCACAAGGCAATCATCCACAAGGCAATGATTTACATTTTTTTACAACTCAAAATCCCTTATTCATTAAAAATTATACCTTTATAACGGTATATTTTTCCGGTCTCCAACTCCATATTCTAGATCAAGCCATAAGCTACAAAATCGTCCTCAGTCACTTTGCTATAGGACGCACCGTTTTTGAGATATGAGAAAAGTACCACCAACATTCATGATTTTTTCAATGCAGAAAAATCAACATCTGTGGGGGTTCTGGCGGCACGTATGGAATTTTCGACAGCCTATATCTCGAGAACGGTGCGCCCTAGGAGAAAAAACCCGTACATATTTTTTGTAGCTCATGACTTGATCTAGAGGATGGCATTGGAAAATTTACAAAATTACCGTTATTTGGGCAAATTTTTGAAAAAAACCGAGAAATTTGTTTCTCTGGCGTAAATTATATGAAATTTTACATCGGCCTTGAAGGAAGGTCGATCCAAATTATTGCTCTTGACGTGAATTTACATTGTGCAAGTTTTTATCACCCTCAATCATCCACAAGGCAATGATTTACATTTTTTTACAACTCAAAATCCCTTATTCATTAAAAATTATACCTTTATAACGGTATATTTTTCCGGTCTCCAACTCCATATTCTAGATCAAGCCATAAGCTACAAAATCGTCCTCAGTCACTTTGCTATAGGACGCACCGTTTTTGAGATATGAGAAAAGTACCACCAACATTCATGATTTTTTCAATGCAGAAAAATCGACATCTGTGGGGGTTCTGGCGGCACGTATGGAATTTTCGACAGCCTATATCTCGAGAACGGTGCGCCCTAGGAGAAAAAACCCGTACATATTTTTTGTAGCTCATGACTTGATCTAGAGGATGGCATTGGAAAATTTACAAAATTACCGTTATTTGGGCAAATTTTTGAAAAAAACCGAGAAATTTGTTTCTCTGGCGTAAATTATAAGAAATTTTACATCGGCCTTGAAGGAAGGTCGATCCGAATTATTGCTCTTGACGTGAATTTACATTGTGCAAGTTTTTATCACCCTCAATCATCCACAAGGCAATGATTTACATTTTTTTACAACTCAAAATCCCTTATTCAATCATCATCCACAAGGCAATGATTTACATTTTTTTACAACTCAAAATCCCTTATTCATTAAAAATTATACCTTTATAACGGTATATTTTTCCGGTCTCCAACTCCATATTCTAGATCAAGCCATAAGCTACAAAATCGTCTTCAGTCACTTTGCTATAGGACGCACGGTTTTTGAGATATGAGCAAAGTACCACCAACATTCATGATTTTTTCAATGCAGAAAAATCGACATCTGTGGGGGTTCTGGCGGCACGTATGGAATTTTCGACAGCCTATATCTCGAGAACGGTGCGCCCTAGGAGAAAAAACCCGTACATATTTTTTGTAGCTCATGACTTGATCTAGAGGATGGCATTGGAAAATTTACAAAATGACCGTTATTTGGGCAAATTTTTGAAAAAAACCGAGAAATTTGTTTCTCTGGCGTAAATTATATGAAATTTTACATCGGCCTTGAAGGAAGGTCGATCCGAATTATTGCTCTTGACGTGAATTTACATTGTGCAAGTTTTTATCACCCTCAATCATCCACAAGGCAATGATTTACATTTTTTTACAACTCAAAATCCCTTATTCATTAAAAATTATACCTTTATAACGGTATATTTTTCCGGTCTCCGACTCCATATTCTAGATCAAGCCATAAGCTACAAAATCGTCCTCAGTCACTTTGCTATAGGACGCACCGTTTTTGAGATATGAGAAAAGTACCACCAACATTCATGATTTTTTCAATGCAGAAAAATCGACATCTGTGGGGGTTCTGGCGGCACGTATGGAATTTTCGACAGCCTATATCTCGAGAACGGTGCGCCCTAGGAGAAAAAACCCGTACATATTTTTTGTAGCTCATGACTTGATCTAGAGGATGGCATTGGAAAATTTACAAAATTACCGTTATTTGGGCAAATTTTTGAAAAAAACCGAGAAATTTGTTTCTCTGGCGTAAATTATATGAAATTTTACATCGGCCTTGAAGGAAGGTCGATCCGAATTATTGCTCTTGACGTGAATTTACATTGTGCAAGTTTTTATCACCCTCAATCATCCACAAGGCAATGATTTACATTTTTTTACAACTCAAAATCCCTTATTCATTAAAAATTATACCTTTATAACGGTATATTTTTCCGGTCTCCAACTCCATATTCTAGATCAAGCCATAAGCTACAAAATCGTCCTCAGTCACTTTGCTATAGGACTCACGGTTTTTGAGATATGAGCAAAGTACCACCAACATTCATGATTTTTTCAATGCAGAAAAATCCACATCTGTGGGGGTTCTGGCGGCACGTATGGAATTTTCGACAGCCTATATCTCGAGAACGGTGCGCCCTAGGAGAAAAAACCCGTACATATTTTTTGTAGCTCATGACTTGATCTAGAGGATGGCATTGGAAAATTTACAAAATTACCGTTATTTGGGCAAATTTTTGAAAAAAACCGAGAAATTTGTTTCTCTGGCGTAAATTATATGAAATTTTACATCGGCCTTGAAGGAAGGTCGATCCGAATTATTGCTCTTGACGTGAATTTACATTGTGCAAGTTTTTATCACCCTCAATCATCCACAAGGCAATGATTTACATTTTTTTACAACTCAAAATCCCTTATTCATTAAAAATTATACCTTTATAACGGTACATTTTTCCGGTCTCCAACTCCATATTCTAGATCAAGCCATAAGCTACAAAATCGTCCTCAGTCACTTTGCTATAGGACGCACGGTTTTTGAGATATGAGCAAAGTACCACCAACATTCATGATTTTTTCAATGCAGAAAAATCGACATCTGTGGGGGTTCTGGCGGCACGTATGGAATTTTCGACAGCCTATATCTCGAGAACGGTGCGCCCTAGGAGAAAAAACCCGTACATATTTTTTGTAGCTCATGACTTGATCTAGAGGATGGCATTGGAAAATTTACAAAATTACCGTTATTTGGGCAAATTTTTGAAAAAAACCGAGAAATTTGTTTCTCTGTCATCCACAAGGCAATCATCCACAAGGCAATGATTTACATTTTTTTACAACTCAAAATCCCTTATTCATTAAAAATTATACCTTTATAACGGTATATTTTTCCGGTCTCCAACTCCATATTCTAGATCAAGCCATAAGCTACAAAATCGTCCTCAGTCACTTTGCTATAGGACGCACCGTTTTTGAGATATGAGAAAAGTACCACCAACATTCATGATTTTTTCAATGCAGAAAAATCGACATCTGTGGGGGTTCTGGCGGCACGTATGGAATTTTCGACAGCCTATATCTCGAGAACGGTGCGCCCTAGGAGAAAAAACCCGTACATATTTTTTGTAGCTCATGACTTGATCTAGAGGATGGCATTGGAAAATTTACAAAATTACCGTTATTTGGGCAAATTTTTGAAAAAAACCGAGAAATTTGTTTCTCTGGCGTAAATTATAAGAAATTTTACATCGGCCTTGAAGGAAGGTCGATCCGAATTATTGCTCTTGACGTGAATTTACATTGTGCAAGTTTTTATCACCCTCAATCATCCACAAGGCAATGATTTACATTTTTTTACAACTCAAAATCCCTTATTCATTAAAAATTATACCTTTATAACGGTATATTTTTCCGGTCTCCAACTCCATATTCTAGATCAAGCCATAAGCTACAAAATCGTCTTCAGTCACTTTGCTATAGGACGCACGGTTTTTGAGATATGAGCAAAGTACCACCAACATTCATGATTTTTTCAATGCAGAAAAATCGACATCTGTGGGGGTTCTGGCGGCACGTATGGAATTTTCGACAGCCTATATCTCGAGAACGGTGCGCCCTAGGAGAAAAAACCCGTACATATTTTTTGTAGCTCATGACTTGATCTAGAGGATGGCATTGGAAAATTTACAAAATGACCGTTATTTGGGCAAATTTTTGAAAAAAACCGAGAAATTTGTTTCTCTGGCGTAAATTATATGAAATTTTACATCGGCCTTGAAGGAAGGTCGATCCGAATTATTGCTCTTGACGTGAATTTACATTGTGCAAGTTTTTATCACCCTCAATCATCCACAAGGCAATGATTTACATTTTTTTACAACTCAAAATCCCTTATTCATTAAAAATTATACCTTTATAACGGTACATTTTTCCGGTCTCCAACTCCATATTCTAGATCAAGCCATAAGCTAC
Source organism: Eristalis intricaria (assembly GCA_964034865.1). Lineage (NCBI taxonomy): Eukaryota > Metazoa > Arthropoda > Insecta > Diptera > Syrphidae > Eristalis > Eristalis intricaria. Next base: position 1,744,518 of record OZ035874.1, on the reverse strand, counting down.
AAAATCGTCCTCAGTCACTTTGCTATAGGACGCACCGTTTTTGAGATATGAGAAAAGTACCACCAACATTCATGATTTTTTCAATGCAGAAAAATCGACATCTGTGGGGGTTCTGGCGGCACGTATGGAATTTACGACAGCCTATATCTCGAGAACGGTGCGCCCTAGGAGAAAAAACCCGTACATATTTTTTGTGGCTCATGACTTGATCTAGAGGATGGCATTGGAAAATTTACAAAATTACCGTTATTTGGGCAAATTTTTGAAAAAAACCGAGAAATTTGTTTCTCTGGCGTAAATTATATGAAATTTTACATCGGCCTTAAAGGAAGGTCGATCCGAATTATTGCTCTTGACGTGAATTTACATTGTGCAAGTTTTTATCACCCTCAATCATCCACAAGGCAATGATTTACATTTTTTTACAACTCAAAATCCCTTATTCATTAAAAATTATACCTTTATAACGGTACATTTTTCCGGTCTCCAACTCCATATTCTAGATCAAGCCATAAGCTACAAAATCGTCCTCAGTCACTTTGCTATAGGACGCACGGTTTTTGAGATATGAGAAAAGTACCACCAACATTCATGATTTTTTCAATGCAGAAAAATCGACATCTGTGGGGGTTCTGGCGACACGTATGGAATTTTCGACAGCCTATATCTCGAGAACGGTGCGCCCTAGGAGAAAAAACCCATACATATTTTTTGTAGCTCATGACTTGATCTAGAGGATGGCATTGGAAAATTTACAAAATTACCCATATTTGAGCAAATTTTTGAAAAAAACCGAGAAATTTGTTTTCTGGCGTAAATTATATGAAATTTTACATCGGCCTTGAAGGAAGGTCGATCCGAATTATTGCTCTTGACGTGAATTTACATTGTGCAAGTTTTTATCACCCTCAATCATCCACAAGGCAATGATTTACATTTTTTTACAACTCAAAATCCCTTATTCATTAAAAATTATACCTTTATAACGGTACATTTTTCCGGTCTCCAACTCCATATTTTAGATCAAGCCATAAGCTACAAAATCGTCCTCAGTCACTTTGCTATAGGACGCACGGTTTTTGAGATATGAGCAAAGTACCACCAACATTCATGATTTTTTCAATGCAGAAAAATCGACATCTGTGGGGGTTCTGGCGGCACGTATGGAATTTTCGACAGCCTATATCTCGAGAACGGTGCGCCCTAGGAGAAAAAACCCGTGCATATTTTTTGTAGCTCATGACTTGATCTAGAGGATGGCATTGGAAAATTTACAAAATTACCGTTATTTGGGCAAATTTTTGAAAAAAACCGAGAAATTTGTTTCTCTGGCGTAAATTATATGAAATTTTACATCGGCCTTGAAGGAAGGTCGATCCAAATTATTGCTCTTGACGTGAATTTACATTGTGCAAGTTTTTATCACCCTCAATCATCCACAAGGCAATGATTTACATTTTTTTACAACTCAAAATCCCTTATTCATTAAAAATTATACCTTTATAACGGTATATTTTTCCGGTCTCCAACTCCATATTCTAGATCAAGCCATAAGCTACAAAATCGTCCTCAGTCACTTTGCTATAGGACGCACCGTTTTTGAGATATGAGAAAAGTACCACCAACATTCATGATTTTTTCAATGCAGAAAAATCGACATCTGTGGGGGTTCTGGCGGCACGTATGGAATTTTCGACAGCCTATATCTCGAGAACGGTGCGCCCTAGGAGAAAAAACCCGTACATATTTTTTGTAGCTCATGACTTGATCTAGAGGATGACATTGGAAAATTTACAAAATTACCGTTATTTGGGCAAATTTTTGAAAAAAACCGAGAAATTTGTTTCTCTGGCGTAAATTATAAGAAATTTTACATCGGCCTTGAAGGAAGGTCGATCCGAATTATTGCTCTTGACGTGAATTTACATTGTGCAAGTTTTTATCACCCTCAATCATCCACAAGGCAATGATTTACATTTTTTTACAACTCAAAATCCCTTATTCATTAAAAATTATACCTTTATAACGGTATATTTTTCCGGTCTCCAACTCCATATTCTAGATCAAGCCATAAGCTACAAAATCGTCTTCAGTCACTTTGCTATAGGACGCACGGTTTTTGAGATATGAGCAAAGTACCACCAACATTCATGATTTTTTCAATGCAGAAAAATCGACATCTGTGGGGGTTCTGGCGGCACGTATGGAATTTTCGACAGCCTATATCTCGAGAACGGTGCGCCCTAGGAGAAAAAACCCGTACATATTTTTTGTAGCTCATGACTTGATCTAGAGGATGGCATTGGAAAATTTACAAAATGACCGTTATTTGGGCAAATTTTTGAAAAAAACCGAGAAATTTGTTTCTCTGGCGTAAATTATATGAAATTTTACATCGGCCTTGAAGGAAGGTCGATCCGAATTATTGCTCTTGACGTGAATTTACATTGTGCAAGTTTTTATCACCCTCAATCATCCACAAGGCAATGATTTACATTTTTTTACAACTCAAAATCCCTTATTCATTAAATATTATACCTTTATAACGGTATATTTTTCCGGTCTCCAACTCCATATTCTAGATCAAGCCATAAGCTACAAAATCGTCCTCAGTCACTTTGCTATAGGACGCACCGTTTTTGAGATATGAGAAAAGTACCACCAACATTCATGATTTTTTCAATGCAGAAAAATCGACATCTGTGGGGGTTCTGGCGGCACGTATGGAATTTTCGACAGCCTATATCTCGAGAACGGTGCGCCCTAGGAGAAAAAACCCGTACATATTTTTTGTAGCTCATGACTTGATCTAGAGGATGGCATTGGAAAATTTACAAAATGACCGTTATTTGGGCAAATTTTTGAAAAAAAACGAGAAATTTGTTTCTCTGGCGTAAATTATATGAAATTTTACATCGGCCTTGAAGGAAGGTCGATCCGAATTATTGCTCTTGACGTGAATTTACATTGTGCAAGTTTTTATCACCCTCAATCATCCACAAGGCAATGATTTACATTTTTTTACAACTCAAAATCCCTTATTCATTAAAAATTATACCTTTATAACGGTATATTTTTCCGGTCTCCAACTCCATATTCTAGATGAAGCCATAAGCTACAAAATCGTCCTCAGTCACTTTGCTATAGGACGCACCGTTTTTGAGATATGAGAAAAGTACCACCAACATTCATGATTTTTTCAATGCAGAAAAATCGACATCTGTGGGGGTTCTGGCGGCACGTATGGAATTTTCGACAGCCTATATCTCGAGAACGGTGCGCCCTAGGAGAAAAAACCCGTACATATTTTTTGTAGCTCATGACTTGATCTAGAGGATGGCATTGGAAAATTTACAAAATGACCGTTATTTGGGCAAATTTTTGAAAAAAACCGAGAAATTTGTTTCTCTGGCGTAAATTATATGAAATTTTACATCGGCCTTGAAGGAGGGTCGATCCGAATTATTGCTCTTGACGTGAATTTACATTGTGCAAGTTTTTATCACCCTCAATCATCCACAAGGCAATGATTTACATTTTTTTACAACTCAAAATCCCTTATTCATTAAAAATTATACCTTTATAACGGTATATTTTTCCGGTCTCCAACTCCATATTCTAGATCAAGCCATAAGCTACAAAATCGTCCTCAGTCACTTTGCTATAGGACGCACGGTTTTTGAGATATGAGCAAAGTACCACCAACATTCATAATTTTTTCAATGCAGAAAAATCGACATCTGTGGGGGTTCTGGCGGCACGTATGGAATTTTCGACAGCCTATATCTCGAGAACGGTGCGCCCTAGGAGAAAAAACCCGTACATATTTTTTGTGGCTCATGACTTGATCTAGAGGATGGCATTGGAAAATTTACAAAATTACCGTTATTTGGGCAAATTTTTGAAAAAAACCGAGAAATTTGTTTCTCTGGCGTAAATTATATGAAATTTTACATCGGCCTTGAAGGAAGGTCGATCCGAATTATTGCTCTTGACGTGAATTTACATTGTGCAAGTTTTTATCACCCTCAATCATCCACAAGGCAATGATTTACATTTTTTTACAACTCAAAATCCCTTATTCATTAAAAATTATACCTTTATAACGGTATATTTGTCCGGTCTCCAACTCCATATTCTAGATCAAGCCATAAGCTACAAAATCGTCTTCAGTCACTTTGCTATAGGACGCACGGTTTTTGAGATATGAGCAAAGTACCACCAACATTCATGATTTTTTCAATGAAGAAAAATCGACATCTGTGGGGGTTCTGGCGGCACTTATGGAATTTTCGACAGCCTATATCTCGAGAACGGTGCGCCCTAGGAGAAAAAACCCGTACATATTTTTTGTAGCTCATGACTTGATCTAGAGGATGGCATTGGAAAATTTACAAAATTACCGTTATTTGGGCAAATTTTTGAAAAAAACCGAGAAATTTGTTTCTCTGGCGTAAATTATATGAAATTTTACATCGGCCTTAAAGGAAGGTCGATCCGAATTATTGCTCTTGACGTGAATTTACATTGTGCAAGTTTTTATCACCCTCAATCATCCACAAGCCAATGATTTACATTTATTTACAACTCAAAATCCCTTATTCATTAAAAATTATACCTTTATAACGGTATATTTTTCCGGTCTCCAACTCCATATTCTAGATCAAGCCATAAGCTTCAAAATCGTCCTCAGTCACTTTGCTATAGGACGCACCGTTTTTGAGATATGAGAAAAGTACCACCAACATTCATGATTTTTTCAATGAAATTTTACATCGGCCTTGAAGGAAGGTCGATCCGAATTATTGCTCTTGACGTGAATTTACATTGTGCAAGTTTTTATCACCCTCAATCATCCACAAGGCAATGATTTACATTTTTTTACAACTCAAAATCCCTTATTCATTAAAAATTATACCTTTATAACGGTATATTTTTCCGGTCTCCAACTCCATATTCTAGATCAAGCCATAAGCTTCAAAATCGTCCTCAGTCACTTTGCTATAGGACGTACCGTTTTTGAGATATGAGAAAAGTACCACCAACATTCATGATTTTTTCAATGCAGAAAAATCGACATCTGTGGGGGTTCTGGCGGCACGTATGGAATTTTCGACAGCCTATATCTCGAGAACGGTGCGCCCTAGGAGAAAAAACCCGTACATATTTTTTGTAGCTCATGACTTGATCTAGAGGATGGCATTGGAAAATTTACAAAATTACCGTTATTTGGGCAAATTTTTGAAAAAAACCGAGAAATTTGTTTCTCTGGCGTAAATTATATGAAATTTTACATCGGCCTTGAAGGAAGGTCGATCCGAATTATTGCTCTTGACGTGAATTTACATTGTGCAAGTTTTTATCACCCTCAATCATCCACAATGCAATGATTTACATTTGTTTACAACTGAAAATCCCTTATTCATTAAAAATTATGCCTTTATAACGGTATATTTTTCCGGTCTCCAACTCCATATTCTAGATCAAGCCATAAGCTTCAAAATCGTCCTCAGTCACTTTGCTATAGGACGCACGGTTTTTGAGATATGAGCAAAGTTCCACCAACATTCATGATTTTTTCAATGCAGAAAAATCGACATCTGTGGGGGTACTGGCGGCACGTATGGAATTTTCGACAGCCTATATCTCGAGAACGGTGCGCCCTAGGAGAAAAAACCCGTGCATATTTTTTGTAGCTCATGACTTGATCTAGAGGATGGCATTGGAAAATTTACAAAATTACCGTTATTTGGGCAAATTTTTGAAAAAAACCGAGAAATTTGTTTCTCTGGCGTAAATTATATGAAATTTTACATCGGCCTTGAAGGAAGGTCGATCCAAATTATTGCTCTTGACGTGAATTTACATTGTGCAAGTTTTTATCACCCTCAATCATCCACAAGGCAATGATTTACATTTTTTTACAACTCAAAATCCCTTATTCATTAAAAATTATACCTTTATAACGGTATATTTTTCCGGTCTCCAACTCCATATTCTAGATCAAGCCATAAGCTACAAAATCGTCCTCAGTCACTTTGCTATAGGACGCACGGTTTTTGAGATATGAGCAAAGTACCACCAACATTCATAATTTTTTCAATGCAGAAAAATCGACATCTGTGGGGGTTCTGGCGGCACGTATGGAATTTTCGACAGCCTATATCTCGAGAACGGTGCGCCCTAGGAGAAAAAACCCGTACATATTTTTTGTGGCTCATGACTTGATCTAGAGGATGGCATTGGAAAATTTACAAAATTACCGTTATTTGGGCAAATTTTTGAAAAAAACCGAGAAATTTGTTTCTCTGGCGTAAATTATATGAAATTTTACATCGGCCTTAAAGGAAGGTCGATCCGAATTATTGCTCTTGACGTGAATTTACATTGTGCAAGTTTTTATCACCCTCAATCATCCACAAGCCAATGATTTACATTTATTTACAACTCAAAATCCCTTATTCATTAAAAATTATACCTTTATAACGGTATATTTTTCCGGTCTCCAACTCCATATTCTAGATCAAGCCATAAGCTTCAAAATCGTCCTCAGTCACTTTGCTATAGGACGCACCGTTTTTGAGATATGAGAAAAGTACCACCAACATTCATGATTTTTTCAATGAAATTTTACATCGGCCTTGAAGGAAGGTCGATCCGAATTATTGCTCTTGACGTGAATTTACATTGTGCAAGTTTTTATCACCCTCAATCATCCACAAGGCAATGATTTACATTTTTTTACAACTCAAAATCCCTTATTCATTAAAAATTATACCTTTATAACGGTATATTTTTCCGGTCTCCAACTCCATATTCTAGATCAAGCCATAAGCTTCAAAATCGTCCTCAGTCACTTTGCTATAGGACGTACCGTTTTTGAGATATGAGAAAAGTACCACCAACATTCATGATTTTTTCAATGCAGAAAAATCGACATCTGTGGGGGTTCTGGCGGCACGTATGGAATTTTCGACAGCCTATATCTCGAGAACGGTGCGCCCTAGGAGAAAAAACCCGTACATATTTTTTGTGGCTCATGACTTGATCTAGAGGATGGCATTGGAAAATTTACAAAATTACCGTTATTTGGGCAAATTTTTGAAAAAAACCGAGAAATTTGTTTCTCTGGCGTAAATTATATGAAATTTTACATCGGCCTTGAAGGAAGGTCGATCCGAATTATTGCTCTTGACGTGAATTTACATTGTGCAAGTTTTTATCACCCTCAATCATCCACAAGGCAATGATTTACATTTTTTTACAACTCAAAATCCCTTATTCATTAAAAATTATACCTTTATAACGGTATATTTTTCCGGTCTCCAACTCCATATTCTAGATCAAGCCATAAGCTTCAAAATCGTCCTCAGTCACTTTGCTATAGGACGCACGGTTTTTGAGATATGAGCAAAGTAAAAACATTCATGATATATTCTAGTTCCGTACCCGAACGGGCCACTGACAATACATCGGTGCGCGACAGTCGACTCTAACAGAACCTAAGACAGCGTCTAATTTCGACACCGAGAACTCAGATTTTCAGAAGCTTATCATCGCACTTGACTAAACTGTGTGAATCTCCGCTAAAGGCCAAGTCCCCCCTCCCCCCATTACAAGTGCCTTCTGCAACGTGAGAGTTCCCCTTAAGGTCTCAAGCGGTAGCACCCTCTTCACACAAGTGCCTCGTTAGGAGTTTTCATAACAAAGTCATCGACTCTTAAGCTCATTATCCGCACCTCACTGGCAACTCAAATATCCCATCGCCCATCGCCAGACCTTATTACAGACTTGGTAGCACTGGCGTAGAACCAGTCTCACTCACAAATACGTGTGAATTCATCCCCCCTCTGGGGGATGATTCTGAAGCAAGCAAGCTCAAATCGATGAACCGTAAAACCATAAAATTTTGCAAAATTCACAGCAGAACAGTCTTCATCTTAAGGATAACAGATTTCCCACAACAGATTTTCATATCGCCCTCCCTTACCACAGCAACCCCGCACAACAACACAAAGCAGCGAACCTGAGGCTAAAATCGAAAGTGAATAGAAATTGTAAATTTAAACATTTGCATAGATCCTCTCCCGTCCTCTGGTAGCGCCTGGGCGAAGGAACTGCGATAGAGTCATTGATATGCATGCGAAAGTTTGGGGTGGTCGTCCATCCCTTCTTCAGCTGCAGACCGGGGGCGTGTGTGTAAATATTTTCACTCAGATCGAGCAAATCGATTTTTTCTTTTCTTCCGTCGATGCGTCCTTTGCTATGCTAATTTTGGATTATGATCCTTTTCTATGATTTTTTGTTTGCTCCCTCTCCACACCCACACATGGGCATGCATCCCTCTCTGATGGCTAATATGTGAGTATGGTAAGTTTACACTTGAAATTGTTTACATTGTGCAAACGAATAAGTTCCTCCGTGGATGCTGCTTAAGCAAGGGGATGATAAGGATAACAGGAAAAGAGCAAAAGGCACCGAGTCATCGTCGACGTCGTTGTAGTACACATAGAATTAGACTGCGCCGTCGATGGTGCCGAGGCGGAAAACAAAAAGAACAGAGTTTAAATTTATTGCATTCCGCTGGGAAGCAGCTTCAAGTCTTTTGACTGCCGACTGCCGAGATTTTTTTTTTTTCGTTCGCTATCCTCTGCGCACAAGAAGTTGCTCTTATCGATATCTATCCGCCAAACAGTTGCTGGGTTAATCGAGCACCACAGGATAGTAGTCGAGCAGACCTATGTACTTTGGATCTGTCCGTATGTGTACACAGTCTTGGAGCAGTCCTTTTTGCCAATCATCCCTTCTTGCCCTCTCTCTCTCTCTCTCTGGCGGCACCACCACAGATTCAAGATTCAAGATGTTTGTTCGTTCGTTCGTTCGACGATGTCAAGACAAAATGGATAAATCTTGTCATTCGCAGAGAATTGCGGAGTGCTCGATACAATTGAATTGGGCAAGGGGAAAGGATCTGATATGATGTGGTGGCTGGTAGCTGGTGGCTTCTGCTTCTCCGCTTTTGTTCGTCGAGTAGTTTCATAGTTGGATATCGGGCGAAACGGGGCGGCTTTAGCGAAAGACGATGTCATAGACTAGCGAAAGCAATTATGAAAGGGAGAAAACGCTTACGATCCCGTTTCATTATCCTCGAATTGAATGCGAGCGAGGCAGAGATCCTTTCGGTTTCAATAAGTTCTGGCAAGCAATTGCTTTTCGTAATTGGATTGCCTGTAATCCACTTGAATGGAGTTTCCTTTTTCGGAAATGGGTACCTCGGCAGCGAGACTCGTAAGGAGTGCATAAACTTTTGAAATATAAAGTTTTCTTCGCCCTTTTCTTCTTCGCATTTCTTTGAGTGAAGCGTATTGAGTTGAGGGCTTGAGGAGATTCGGTTAATTTGTCGGAAAAAATATTCTCCGCAACAGTCTCCAATGTCAATGCCTCAAGACGAACCCTTGAGATGCCATTAATGTTGGTGTTAAGGAAATACATAAACTTTCTCTCGTTTGTGGCCCTTCTTTGGATCAAGCATCAAGCCTTGCACTCCTGATGAGTGTACTCTCAGACTTTCATATTCATTCCAAGACTCACGACCCTGACCTGTGGCTGGAGGATTTGAACGACTGCGTGTGTTAAACACAATTAACTGTGGAAAGCACAGGAGAGCGGAATTCAATGCTTCTAAAACGATACTGAGAATTTGACAAGATCGCTTCTGTGGAATGTAAGCTAGCGATGAAGGCCAAACTAAAGACCACTGAAGGGGGGAATGTTCCACTCCAAACAGAAACATGGTCCCAAAGTTTGAAGTGGTTAAAGGAGGTGTCTTTCCCCATTCGATCTTGCGACAGACAAACTCGTAAATCCCCCGTAAGTCAGTACCGACTTCGTAAAAAAATCTGTCCAAGAAGAGTAGAGAGATTAAAGAAACCGCGTCCTTCACAATCTCCATCCTTAGCCCAACAATACGGTCAATCATATGAGCCACAAAAAAAAAATCAATTTTTCATACAGAAACCCAGCAAAACACCAGGCCCCCAGAATCCCAGAAAAAGCAGTAGGCATGCGTTCAAAATTACTCCAGAACCTCGAGTTTTGAATTCATGTATCTCGAAAACGGATGATTCTATCGAAAAGTTGTAAAGGACAATGTTGGAGGTCTGAGGATGGGCTATCGAATCGAAAAACATGAAGCCCTTCCCCCCCCCCCCCTCCCCCTTCCCCATTGTCCATGGAGTTTAAAGAGTTGCTCTAATTCTTCGAAAAATAACGGTAAATTACGGTAAATTGAATATGGTTCGAATGCCATCGTGTAGCCAACGGTTCGATCTACAATCTTGCCCTGAACACTTTTATCGTCAGACTCACCGTTTTTGAGATATGGCATGCTGAAACTTCCTCTGATGCGCGAAAATACCTGCTAACATTTCTGGTGGCCTGGTACTTCAGCCGGAGTTTCAGAATATTCGCGGATTTTTTTTCACCTTCGGGGGTTTTGTTGATCTGGTTTTTTGCTTATACCACGCAAACGGTTGGTTGTAGCAAAATCTTGTCAAGGCCAAGATTTGAAGATCTGAGGATGGGCTATCCGAGTTTCCTCTCAGCTTTCGAGAAACAATGCAAATAACGGTAAATTTAGTACTTTTGTGTATGCCATCGTGTAGATCGTTTCGATCTACAATATTGCCCTAGACCCTTTTGTCCTTAGACTTACCGTTGTCGAGATATTGCAAGCTGAAACCAGCTGCAGTGATTGCTACATTTTCTGGTGGCCTAGTATCCCATTTGGGATTTTCGGGTTTTTTCGGCTCATTTTCGATTTCGTGCGTGTCTCGGAAACCATTGGATTGAAATGTGAAATGTTGCCGAGACCAATGTTGAAGGTCTGAGGATGGGCTATTCGATGGACATGATGTCCTTCCCCTCTACTTCCCCCCTTGCCTAAATTTTTTAGGTTATGTACACTTTTTTCAAATTCAGGTCGAATGAAGGGTAGTTTAGTGTTGTTGTTGATGCCGTCAGAGAACCTAGGCTGCAAGCTACAAGCTTGCCGTGAACACTTATGCCGTCAGACTGGCCGGTTTTGAGATATGGCAAGCCGAATTCGACAACTTGTCAAGCACTGGTGGCCTAGTGCTTGACTGGGAATTTTTTTTTTTAAATTTCCGTTTTTGAACTGGTTTTTTTCGACATGTCTCGTAAATGGTTTTGTTTGAGCAACAAGAAAAACATTCAAGATCAGAGCATGGACCAACTGCAGGACCTGTCCTCATCCTTACCACACCTCCTCCAAGCTGATTTTGTCCAAGCCACTGAGCATAGTCCTGATGTACGGCGCGGAGGCATGGGCAATCTCAAAAGGGCATGGAGAGGTCCATAATCTCTTCTGAAGGAATGCTATTATTGCGATCTTTGTTCCTGTTTGAAGATGCTTCTCGAAATGTTCGGGCTGTACAGCGCCATCAGCTTAGCCAGGCGTCTACGTATCCCTCGCCAAATGTGGCTGGGATCTGTAGGACAACTCGCCTCTGGCTCGAAGAGTCCTAGACTTCGACAACGCAACAGAGAGACAGATGGAGAGGGGCCTCAAACGTGCTAAACTGGAAACAGATAGAGGTCGCGCTAATTGGAGAGACTTGTTGGTTGAGGCTCAAGCCCACCATGGATTATAGTAGTCGACAACCTGACCTTCTGAGGGACAAATAAAGACGAAGAATTGACATCGTTCTTAAGTAAGTAGGTAGGTTTACGTGTCCTTGCAGCTCTGAGCCGAGGCTCCCACGTTATTCCTGACATGGTTAAAGCAAAAGAGACATAAAAAGAGCATTTCACAAGAGTGACTGTTTAAGAATCCACTCACCACCCCAGCCTGAAAAGGACTAGCAAATGAACCCCCGTTTTTCAATTCACCAACAATCCTATTAAAATGTACACATTTTCCTACCTTTTGTTGACATCCAAGACGAGACAGACTTCATGCACCAACTGACTGACTCTCGAGCGGTTCATTACGATGATTTAAGGGATTTACCCCTTTTTTTTGTGCGTGCGGCTGTGTGTGCCCAGCAAAAGGATCCAACCAATCTAAGGGGATTTGTGTCATTTTTCATGGGATATTCTGTAAGTTGTTTGGATAAACGGATTAACCCACTCATTCAGAGGATGCTCTGCTCTTCCCCGACCACCTCAGCCCTTTTCACTTTCACACATTATTCCGGTGATTAATCGTCAGATTGCTGAACTTCTTCTTCGTCTTGTCGACACTGGGCTGTAATCATCATCATGCCATCGACTTAACCCAAATACGAGCATGAATAGGGACGTCGTCGTCGTCGTCGTCGTCGGCTGGCCTCCAGACTGTCTGCCGCCATTCGCCACTGGCGCCGAATATTTTGGACCAGCCCCCCACAAAGGCGCCAAGCCTATTATTTCCACAAACACTTGCCCCATGATAAGCATCTCTGTTAATTTATCAAGCAGCAGAGAGAAAGGATACGTGGTTGTGATGGTGGTCAAGTGGAATTCCGACGCACACATTCGTTGGTTTCATTAAAGCCGCCGTTGAAACAGAGAGGGGGCGGGGGGGGGGGGGGGACTCAGGGTAAATATGAAATTAAATTCCAGATTCTTACCTCGAGATTTTGCTCTGTCTCTTGCTCTCTCCCCCGCCCACAGCATTCAGATCTATTCAATCCATAAATAGACACAAAGACGGCGGCGGCGTACGAAAAACGAAGAATGAATGCCACCCGCACTCCGACACCCTCTCTCTCCCTCTCTATCTCTCTCTGTGTCCACTCACAGCAGACAAAGGCAACAACAAGGAGAAAAAAAAATAGGAGAGGAGGAATAATTTAATTTGCAAACCAAAGAGGGCGGAAGTGGAGTCCTTTCCTCTTCCAGGGAAATTTAATGGAGGACGAAGGAGGAAAAAAGCGAAGCTTAATCCTGGACACAAGGAATTGGCAGGTGGGCAAATGGGCAAACGGGCTGGTCTCCGCACTTGATCCTCCTAGAATTCAACTATTCCACTCAAAGACCATCGAGAGAAGAAACGAAGAAAATGAAGGAAATTCCAGGAATAACCGCAAGTCATCCATTTGAATGGTCGTCGTCCTCCTCGTCGTCCTCGTCTTGGGCCGTTGCCTGGCTGCTTGAGTCGTGAATGAGGGTGGAGGATGGTTATGTTTTGTTCGCCGACCTCCTTTGGTCGTCCAGGTGACTGACAATGCTCGGAAATGGTATCAACGAAATGCCAAATAGGACACGGGTGTTCATCTTTGTACACGTCGTCGTCGTTATCTCGTCCTCGAATCGCTTCACACTCCGCTGTCGTTGATGCAAATGAAGTTCGGATTTGGTCACCATGCTGTCAGGAGCTGCAGATTTTTGCTTCATTTTCGCCCCGTGCCCTGATCCCTTTGTGTGTGCGTATATCCTGCAGCCAGGATACGACACGAATACCTCAATATTCAAACTGGCTGCAAGGAGGACTCCTCGTCCTCGTCGTCGTCCTCGTCCGCGTCCTCGTCGTCGTCCTCGTCCGCGTCCTCGTCCGCGTCCTCGTCCTCTTCCGCGTCCTCGTCTCCGTCCTCGTCCACGTCCTCCCCGTCGTCATCGGAGGCCAGGACCGGGCGCCTAAAGTGACATATTTCCTGGCCATAATAACATGCACTCTCTTTGGCTGGCACGCCACAAAGGGGCTCACACAGTTTACCAACTCACCCATCTCCGGTGCTCATTGGGAGCAGATAAATAAACCCAATTGGGGTGGGGCAGGGGCAGGGAGTGGATTGAAAGGAATGAAAGATGAGAGAGAAAACTAGAGAAACGATCTACTAACCTTGTTCGAGTTGCCATTAAATTTTAACAGCTTCTTGCAGGACTTCCCCCGACTCTCGAAATACACTTCCTGCGGGGTGCGCTGCTGCCTCTGACGGAAATTCATTCGAATCATGCAGCAGCCCGTCTTTGCGACTGGTGATGTCGGCGTGAGACCGATGCCAAGTCCGCCGCCCACCACGCCCTCGATAGCGCCAATTTTTTTCGACGATAAGTTTACATCCATTTCCATTGTTTGATTGCGAACCGCACTCGGGTGTGTTAAGGTCTCACTTCACCGCCGCCGCGTTGCCCTTTGGATTACATTACACAAGGCAGACGCAGCACCAAGAGCGGGTACGAGGAGGAGGAGGAGGAGGTGTTGTTTCTTTTTCTGCTTCCTGTCCTGCCACCTGATGCACACTCAACAAACTACACACTTCACAATTCGGCTACGGCTGCTGCTTCCGCCAACAGGACGCACGGTGAGCTGCCGAATAGCATTCTTTTGTATTATTTTTTGTTGTTTTCGATTGAAATTCGTTTTATTTCCTCGCACTCTGCACACACGCACACACGAAATTAGCAAACAAACAACCCCCGTCACAGGAACAATTCACCCTCGCAGACGATGGATGATGGGTGGATATTCGAGAGGATTTCAGGACTCCAGCCGTCGTCGCCGACGTTGAACATCTCACCGAGGGCTGAAGACTGTGGAAACTGTAGACTGCGCGCGGGCGAATAAAGGACGAGCCTACGAGGAGCCGTCGTCGTCGCGAGCACCTTGCACGAACTGAAAAACGCTTCGGTAGACGTCGCGACCGAAGGAAGGTGTTTCGCTGTATCGGTGGGGAAAAACACGAACACGAGAGGGTGTCGAAGAGACGGCTGGCTGGACTAAGCGCGCGGTCCCAGCAACATTGCCGTGTGATGCTGCTTCGATTCTACTCTGATTAACTGTGGCCACAACAAGCCGAAACCAACCCTCAACATCCAGCAACGCAACGTGCTCTCTCTCTCTCTCCGCGGTCGATGTGCGCATGTTCATCTCTTGACAGTGGCACTCAAAAGTATTCATCCGACTTGCCAGAAGATGCAACCCTCGCGGTTTGTGTCGTGAGAGACGGCCACCCTCAAGGGGTTGCTCCGTCATTTATATCCATTTAGGGGGGCGGGGGCAGGCTTTTTTTGCCTCGCTTTTGATGGTTTCGGTGGTTTTTGAAAAATTGCCTGAGAAATGTGTCGACACGGGGGTGCACCCCCTGAGGGGATGAATAAATTGGATAGAGGTCGTGTCGTCGTCGTCGTGTGTGCGTGCATGTGTGTGGACATATGGATATTGATCTTTGTTTTGAAATTGAGATGTTTTCCGTGCACTCCTGTCACTGGGAATCATTTGGAGTCGTCTCGATTTGTTTCAGAGGTTGTCTTCGCCGATGTCTGTCTCTTCACGGAGGGTTGACTCGGTTTTGGGTGAAGTGTTTTGATTCCGATTTTTTCGTTCGTATACAGATTGATGTTGATGGATGTGCTTGAAATCGGGGGCGAAATTAATTCAACATTACGTTGCGGTGGTGGCTGTCTAGGGGCCTTGGACTTGTTGGACATCGGACGGGTCCCTCAATCAAGGGGGTCGTCCTTGAAGTGGAACCTTCGTTTGAGGTTGAGTGTGGATCAAGGGCAAACATAATCATCATCAACAAGATTGGTGCCCATCTCCAAGCGTCTTCCCACCCGACCAACATTCTATCTCTCCATCTGTTCCAGCTCGTAAATCCATTCGAATCCTTAAGGGATCTAAATTATTGAACATAAATCCCCACCAATCATAGCGCACCGCTCGGTCTGGCTTCGATGTGCCTCTTCGAAAATCTAATTACACGCCTGAGAGGTTTTGTTTTCTCAGCAACAGCAACAACAACAAGGACACCAGCCACGACACCATTTCAAGTGAAAAATAACTCTTCAGCCTCCTTAGGCGATGGTAAGGTTGTCACTTTTTTTTTTGTTCATCTGATGGCATCAACATCATTGAAACATCGAGCGATGATGATTGGATTGCCGCGATAGTGTCGCATAATGGAAACCCATTCACACACACACACACATGAGAGAAGCAGGAGGTTCATAAATTTTCGCCACGTCACTGTTCACTTCCACCACCGTTGGAGTGAGCCAAGGTTTTAATAATGTTCGACGACGACAAGGACGCACCACGAATGACGGTGGTGGTGAGCATTCCAGTTGCTGATCCATGAACATGAACCTAAACGAAGTTGTCATAAACACCCTCAACCACCAACCCAATCCCGAAATATTGTAAGGCCGCCCAAGTGATTAAGGACACACACCGAGGCGAAGCACTACAAAACAGTACATGATGTGCAATGCCACGCCATGCTACGCTACGCCTCGCCACGCCAGTCCAGTTAGGAGGCGATGGAGTGGGTGTTTTGTGTGGTGGTGGTCGTCGTCGTCGTCGTCGTCTGGGATAACAAATCAGCACTCCCAATAGGTCCGACTCGGAGTGTACTCTTGCAACAGCCAGGATAATGATAACGACTTTCATGAATGTGTGTGCGTGTACATGTGTTTGTGTTCATATGTGAGTGTGTTGGAAAAAGGAGCCTAATCCAAAGTGAAAGTTGCTGCTGCTGCTGCTGATGATGATGACGAAAACGAGGACGATGATGAGTCCGAGTGCTTTGTAACCCCAGACTCGGCAGCCCATCTCCCTCCCTCTCTCTCACCTTTTCCATTTCCATTTTATCTTGGGAATAAATATTTATGTTGCCAGCGTTATCCCTCGGGGCTATTATCTCTTAATACCCACCGCCCATCCGCACACATCACACCACACCACCACGCCGCGCCGCACCGCGCCGTTGAGGATGTTTGTGTCATTATATCGTGAAATCAAGTCCTTTGTCGATCGGTAATTGAAACGAATGCATACGTACGTATACGCTTGTGTGTCCCTCGCTGGGGTAGGTGCTGAACTGACTTTTTAATTGGATTCCAGCGAGTGTGGGGGATGGACGACGCACATTGCACCTGCTCCCATTTTGCTTCTGCTTGCAATGACGGACGAGTAATGAATTAATTCAAGCGAGAGCCTCTACCACTCAGACGCCTCACCGGAGGGGCCATATCGGCCAGCCACAAACAATCTGGAGACAAAAGGTTTAATTCCGAATAAATTGCTTTTTAAGGCACACGCGCGAGCTTCCAAATGGAGTGAACGATGTGAAAGGACTCTCAGGACATGAATCCGTTCATATTTAAAAGGCTACCACACTGCCGTCGTTCCTTCTTCCATCACAACATGTCGAGAGGGAGAGGAGGTGATGGAAAAAAGAGCAGACATTGCTGTGAGTCCTGAAGCAGCACCCAGCCCCACATCAGCCATTGTTTCAGAAGCTGGGGCTCCAGCAGTAGTTTTCGAGGCAAACCGAAGCATATTTCAACTAGTTATGATGACTACGAGGGCGGCAACAACGGCGACGCTGGGGTTGATCATGACGACGACGATGATGATGGCGATGGCAATGGTGTTGCCTTCCACTGGCAGACGGAGAACTCCTGAAAGAGTTGTTCGCCGGGAGGCGATGGGAAGATATACTTTTGTGATACTGTCTCCACCGGCACAACCAGCCGACAGCCGACAGTCACTAGTATTCACTATTCACTGGCGCAGTTCGGGGAGTTCCGCAGCTCCATACATATGTCAGTGGTGGCTGGAGATTTACATAAACAGGAATATGATGTGTTCGGGGACGCGCCCTAAAGCTTGAAATTACACTTAGTTAGCATATTCCCCGAAACTGACGGCGGAACTTTAAAACTGCTCCAAACTCTGCCTCCTGCGGCGCCGTCTCCTTGAATAGTTCGGCGAGAACAAATGGCACCCAAGGGTTGTCAGAGTTCATCCCACAGACGAGGGAGTGCAGAGAAAAACCGAAGCCCAAACTTTTTCTGCTGAGGTTTCCATAAAATGAGAGATATGTTCTTTGATTGTTTTCTGGTTGGGCGGGGGTTGGGATTGGTGGGCTTTTAATGGAAAAGTTAGATCTGTTATCGAAACCGAACAATTACCTAATTAGTTACACAGAGACTGAGGTTGACCACAACCGCGCGCACACACACACACCGCCGACCATCCGCTCGAGTGGCTGTGTAATACCACGGATGACACAGATTCCCGCTTTACCCGACCAGCTATCACTCACTGCAGGGCCACTGTGGTCGGCTGCAGGGTACAGGATGCACCCTCTCTGATTGTTTTAATGGATGTTGTTGCGTGTGTGTGTTTTTTTTTTGTCAAACCAATGGCCATTCGATTGAAAGATGCTTAATGAGGTAAACATGGCGGTTGCGACTAAAATTTAGTGGTTCAACTGCGGTTTTCGATGAACCCCGGATTTGAATGAGGGATTTCGTGCGAATTTTTCTGACATCAAGAGTGAAACACAGGCTGGCTGGCTGGCTGGTTGGCTGTGTCAGTGCTCAGTCCTCAGTGCTCGGTGCTGTGTGTGGAGTGTGTCATAATTTGCATGACCAGTGACACTAACGTATTTCAGTTTTGGACGCCGGCCAACATCCATCCACTCACGACGAGTGGCTGGATGGAGGGGAGGTATTTAGCACTGCACAGCGTGGGATTTGCGGAAAGGGTTTGGGCGGCATTCTTTATTTATTTACTTAAGAACTAAAAGCAGAGCGATCCCTGACCGATGCAATCACTTAGGCGATGCTACACAAACACACAGACACACACGCACATACACATGCCAATGAAGGGGAATAGTACATTTGGTTGGTCTTTCTTTTTTTTCCATTTTTTGTGTCGCAAAACTTGGCAGACTATTGGACACTTGGAGAGCGGCGGCTTAATGGTGTGTGTTATTGGAATTTATTCGCGTGTTGTAGAGTGCCAAACTGATGGCTGAAATGACCATTAATGTGCACTCAGAGGACAGTGGCATGGAGTGGAGATGTTCCATCATCATCAGCCCGCGAGTGGGAAGGAAAACAGAACAAATTGTAGATGACGAGGGATGAGTGATTCAGAATCGGTGCGACATGAGTCATTGTCAGTTCGAGAGAGTCTCCTACTTACTCACGAACGCCAACAGCTTGTGGTGGCATTGCCAGCTGAGTAGTACGACACACTACCTTAGGCTACTGGCCGTAACCAGTGAGAGATGTGACCAAAGGCAGCTCTGGAGAATATTGGGTGCCCTGACGACCTTGTGGTAGCGGCTGTAGGGTCCAGTGTACCCCGATACCCAACAGAGGGCCCCAAAGATACCTCGTTGCATAGCCCAACAAGCTTCGATGTCAGAAGAGCGCAAGGGGAATGAAGACGAGAGGGAAAGATGGAAGACCACATGCTAAAAGGCTCTGCCTTGTAAAGCCAGGTTTGTCCTGACAAGTAGAGGGAGGACGACAGAAGACTAAGAGAAGCTGCTGCATCCAAAAGAAGCCTTTCAATCAATCTTCCAGTTCAAGGATAACGAAGAGTCTGGGGACAAACAGAAAATACGAGTGACAAGTATAACAACAGACAATAATGACGGCAGGCTTATTGAAAAGACACAGGGACGAGTGAATGTATTTACGGAGCATTCCAGTGACTGCCTGGAAGTGGATATAGTGAAAGCCAAACTCCAGTCGATAGAAGAGCCCTAATATTGCAACTCAAACTGAGGCTACCACTATTAAGTACCAGCTGCATAGCAAGAGCCTGTAG
The DNA here is from genome assembly GCA_964034865.1 of Eristalis intricaria. Taxonomy (NCBI): domain Eukaryota; kingdom Metazoa; phylum Arthropoda; class Insecta; order Diptera; family Syrphidae; genus Eristalis; species Eristalis intricaria. The sequence goes on along the minus strand of OZ035874.1, from coordinate 1,724,942 downwards.
GCCTTTTAAAAAACCTGATGAACAACACATTCAGAGGATCAGATGATTGACATGTTTGCCATGCTTGCCATGATGATCGAAATCAGGAGAGGACTTAATTGATTTGTTTGTCGACTGAAGAAGCTATTCTACCTCTTATGATGTAGACTCTACAGAGATACATTATTTTGACTGTCTCCTATAAGGTCCTTGCCAACGAACTTCCAATGCCACTTCAAAGCTGCATATGACATTTTTGTTGCTGAAGACGCTATACCCACGTCTACCTCAGACTGTGGCACCGCCGGAGATGGAGATGGCTTGACTAGGTCAGACTAACACAGAATCGCCTGAGCCAACCGCTGTTAGTTCGGTTTGTCCGGAATATATGGCTCGAAGGACCAAAACTGAGTTCCAGACAGCCCATACGCTAAACCCACGTCTATCTCAGACTGTGCAGCTTGACTAGGTCAGACTAACACAGAATCGCCCATACCCACCGCTGCTGCTTCGGCTTGTTTGGAAAATGTGGCTCGAATGACCAAAACTGAACCTGACTCGTAGCACCGAAATTAAGCTCCAGACAGCCCATATTCGGTCCGTCCTGTTAAATTGAGCTGAAACCAGGACGATAAGCAGATGCTTGGTTAGCCACTGGAAGAGAAGTTCTATGTCGGGTATTTGGTTGTGTCCGCAAGGAGGTGAAAGGGGTAGGAGACATAATTGCGAGCTCCATGAACTGTGTATGTAATCTAGAAGGCATTGCGACGAAGGAGCTGAATAATCTGAGAGAAAGGTGGGCTCCTGATTCAAGAGTTAGATGGAGACCAAAGCGATCATGGACATAAGACAAGTCCTGACAAGGACATACCCAAGACAGGCAGAAATAGTTCACACTGAGGCTCTTCTTGAATCGCTAGCCTGAGAAGTAGGTTAGGTTGTGTAGGGGGGCTGCTAGTGCATTCACCAGCACACTTAGACCATGTTGGCGCATTGTGATACCCACGATCAGACTTCTACCACTGATTGACCTTTCCAGTGCCGTTAATTTGATCCCAACGGCAAATGGGGACTGGACCAAATAGGAAACGACTGGGATTCAAACTGGGGACCCCGCTAACCAGGGGCAGGCACTCTACCAACTGCGCCATCTAGCCGCTTTTGAAGAAAGCCTGTGTAAGCCTGAGAAGTAAGTAAGAATATCCTTGAGACCCCTTTTAGTAGCCATGCCATATATTTTGTATCAAACCCATTCGAAGACTCGCAATCTGCTTAAACAACACAGACACAATTCCGGAAATTTCCAAAAAAGACCTCCCCCTTCTCAAAATGTCCAGCTGTCATGGAAACTACACTCAAACTCATCCACTCAACTATCCAGAGATGAGAGCCATTAGATAATTGGTGTTAAATTTGAAAATAATTGACAAAGGATACACACAAGCAGCTCTCTCAGTCGCCCCCAGAGTGAGCGTGTGTGTGTGCCAGCTTGCGTGCGAGGATTCCCCAAGTGTTTTTTGTCAAATACCTGACAAATGTCCCCTTTAATTATTGAGAGGGAGAGAAAGAGAGCAGAGTGCGGAAGCAAACCAAAAACTACTACTTTACGCTTGTCCTCTTGTCCTGTGTCGGTTGGAATTAGGGTCAGACACGTTAATTGCTAGGGTTCACAATAACTTGCTGTTAATGCGTTTGGATTGAGAAGAGGTAATTATGTCCCTAAATGGACTTAATAATTGATGGGCCTTACGACTGTTTATTTGGAAGATACACGATGGTGGACCATAAAGATAGACGAGTGATGGGTGTGGGGAGCACAATGTGTTGCACTCACGAAGGGAATATATTTGAGATTATACCCATTCCAGTAGGAAACAGAAGGGGACCACCTTGACAGACTTGTGGTCTTCCTCTTGAGAGGTGACTGTAGAAAAAATAGTGCCAACCAAACAAGATAATCTTCTCACCCATTACAACTAGGAATAGAATGGGACCCCTTTGCTACTCTTGGGGTGCTCCAGAAAAACTCGCATAAATTGGGACAAGGGACTGCAGTCTTGTCAAAACTAGGTTAAAGATTACAAACAGATTTGAATTTAAGATGATACACTCACCAATTCCAACAGAAAACAGAACTGGAGGTCCCCACACTCTTCTCTTCTCTCGCTGGTTCTATCTCCTGTCCACCTGGTCCCAACCGCACAACCGTTAAACGCGCCATTAATTACCAACAACCTCATAACAAGACAGCTATGACCGCTTCATGGCTGCTCACGTCGCAATATTCATGAGTTTTTCGGGAAGGAGAGAGACCTCCAACGTCAGCACTGGATGGATATAAATCACAAACTCCAGTGGCTCCTCCTGGTCATTGGTCCCAATTTCATCTCATTTCTGCTCTGCTCATTCGTCCGTTAGGCTGCCAAAGAAGTCCCGATCACTGATCGACATTCCTCGATCAACAACTCGATGGGATTTCCCAGGGCCTATCTCTAGAAATTGTCTCATTACCTCGCATTACGAATCCGTTTCGAGTCAAGCCACTTGCGCAACCACCACCAGGACAGCGCGCGCTTCTGGGTGGCGGTATACATCAGACAGCAGCGACGACCTAACGGACGGATGGATGATTAAAGTCGCCTTGTGGTGGTGCCCACAGACCGGCCAGAAATCAAATCAAGGCGGTCCACGTCCGCGCCGAGGACGATGATGATAAAAACATCATTATGTCAACCAGGGGGCTATCGATGATGTTTCGATATTGGGTAGGGCCAATCAACTTTCGATGGAGTTTGTTTTTGTGGCTCTCGCCGATCGGTGGATGCTGCTGGATGGCATTGGACGAGTGCGTGCGCGGTGAGACTGAAGAGCGGCCGTCTGTTGCATTATGGATGAGCGGGGATGTTTTCTCATCGATTTCTCTGTTTGACATGGACCGATGGGCAATCTGAGGTGTGGGAGGTTTGGACTGAGATGAGATGTTTGTGAGGTGGTGGTAAGACGACCTGCCGGAGGATCCCCCTCGGACACGCTCTTCCCTCAAACCAGTTAAGTCCTCTCCACAAAGTCAATACCGAGAGGCTTTCAACTGCAAACCAAACCACGAATCCCCTTAAAGTCGTCAAGCGTCCTCATTGTGCGACACTCGCACACTCAGTCAGACCACTTCCCGAAATCCTACGAAAGCACTCATCACTTAGGAGGAAGGACATTGTTGTTCAGAAAATCACAATCTCCACTCAAAAAGGTAAGCTGCTTAAGTCCAACAATCAGTGCTCTCATTCTCCCCCGCTCCGTCTCTCTGACTCCGTCTCTGTGTGTACTTCTCTGTTAACGTCAACACAAATCCTTGTCACTCAGCGCGGGGAACGAAAGATAGAACGAACGAGCGAACACATGAACACATCCGCCTCCTAGGCGTATTCCCCACCCACCATTTCTAATCCCTCAACCCGCCGCTGTAAGAGACTCACTTAAAATCTAATTATTGAAATGTTAACGTAAACGTTTTGAGTACAAAGATTCCACATTGTGTCACCAACATTATCATCATCATACTGACAAGGACAACACTGAAGGTATGTATTACTAGGACAACGACAATGACAACGATGACGACGACGACGACGAGATGATGATGACGATGAGGTTGATGGGGACGACGACGGCGAAGAGGACGATGCTGATGATGATGGGAATGACGTTTGTTGCCACAATGTGTTGTTGTTCATTTGTGTGCACGATGAAGCAGATTGCATTTGATGCGGCGAGTGGGCGGTGGCGGTTCCATCATGCATTCCCTCCCCCGACGACGCCGAGATGTGTTAGGGGATGCTGATTGCACACATTATTCAATGAACAGGATGTCGCATCCGGAGAACCGGAAGGGCAATTGATTTACCTTGATCCAGGTGATTTAATAAATTGACATTTGTTCTGTGTTACCTTATGTAGCTTGTGGCGTGTGTGTGGGTGTGTGTGTGTGTAGGGGGTGTAGCCTGAATGCCTGGGATGTGTTCGTTAATGTGCTCAATGGGCTATCTCAATGTGGAGATGCATTTAATAGATGACGGGCGTCAGCTGTGGCTTGTGGGTGGGATGTCGGGTCGATGAGTGGTCGGTACATATAACTGTGTGTGACAATGACATCTTGTCAAACATGCGGAATGTTGTGTAGGATCAAATTGGAAATTTAATGGATGAAGTGATGGCTTTTATACAGTTTGGACTCTGTCCAGTGTCCACTCTAATGGTTCAATCCGAACCTGTCCGAGGGATGTGAAGTGGATGAATGATCCTGGCAGGAGGGCAAATTGGTTCGAGGAGACCTCTACAAGATGTTAGTCTGATGACCAGACAGCCAATGAGCTGTGAAGTGAGCTTATATTTGAACACTTGAAATTTACCAGACCCGGGACTGGGAGCGAATTTGCTTCAGCTGGCTAAATATATCAGAGACTATGAGCGCTGGGAAATTGGTACGAAATTACGTACTTAGCTGGCGACCGGGTCTGCTGAAGAGGCATCGTCGTTCTTGCGGGTTCAAATGGGTGCTCGTCTTTGATGCTAATTTGCAATGTATTCAGAAGGACTGCTTTTCTTGTCCTGTGGGAGTTCTGGATGTGAATTCTGTTCAGCGGACCCCTTGGGTTGACCAGCTGGAGGATAAGACACGCCCGGCAGTACTTAGAGCTGTATATGTGGATAGAGAAAAAAAGAGGCGCCATATAGGCTTATGTCTCTTTGTGTCATAGGACCACATGGTCGACCTTCAAACATGACCTCAAGCAAGGTACCAGCGACTGAAGCGTCTTGAGACTTGAAGGACTCAAAAGTCTCTCAACATCTAATTAGCATTCCGTCCATTTAACACAGAAACTTGTGCCCTTCATCCCCTTAACCTAGACCATCCTCAGAAGAAGGAGAGTGCCCATTAGTTTCCATTCCAATCCAATTGACTTGCGCTTCGTTCATTGCTACAAATCCTTTTGTTTTCCCATTCGCTTTCCCCCTCGAGACTCTGCTTTGAGTTCAATATTTAAACACAATCCCCGACATGTACACATAGTTTTCGAATACCCTCAGGTCTCATAATTATCAAACTTAATGACAAAGACAAGGCTACAAGGACACGGGTCCCACGAAACAGAACAGGAGTAGTCGTCATCATTCCGCTCCTGCGAGCGAACAAACTATTATTACCGCCTCTTCAGCAATTCCTCACTTCCATTCATAGTTGCCGGGGACTAAGGATTCGACTTCTAATTGGAGAGAACTTTACTTTTTTAATCACAAAAAGGACGATTACCATGAGAAAGTCATCATCATCTCCTCCCCGGCTGAGTGGGACGGAGAGTGCCGGGGGTTTACGAGAGGACACTTACACTCCTTTGAAGAGAGAGAGCAAAACTTTCGATTATTACAATATACAAAATCATGAAAGGATTAATCCGAAACAAAATGCAATTAAAAACTCCTCCCTTTCCGCCCCACAATGGCATGGCAAGCACACTTGAGTGTCGGAACCCCCGGCGCGGTGGGGTGCCAGACTTGCTAGACGACACTGTGTATCGACCAAGGACGAAGTATCATGATGAACGAAAGTTTATAAGAAAATTCGAAACCGCCGCAAACCCATTTAAATACCCAACAGAGGGAGCGACCGGAATTACTGTCGTCCCAGTGTAAGTGGAAGAGGATGCTTCTTGTCCTCCTTCTCCACAAGGAGCTTTTGTTTTTGCAACGAGTTGGAGGACACGACACTAAAACGCCCCAGCCACCAAGCACTTGCACCAGGCACTTGGTGTGGATGCCATCGGTCTGTGTACAGTGGGTGCCTGGGATCGTTCGTATCCTAGGTCAAAATTATAGGGATTCAGTAATCCTGGTGTTAATGCCTTCGCAACTACTCCAACTCTATCGGAAGTAGTGTAATCTTCTGTTTTACGTGACTGTTTTGCATAATTTGCCCCTCTTCATCTTTTTTGCTGGGTTCTCTGTGCAAAAAGAGAAGGAAAGTGAGAGCACGAGCAGCCATTATCTGAGGGGCGGATGGTGTGGCATGGATGCCGTTCCTGCTCGAGAGAGAGACTAAAATCCTCTTCCAGGCTTAACACCAAATAATCCCTGTGTCATTCGATAGAGCCCTCCCAAGTGCAGGTAATTTCAGTTATCCTCCCTGTCGACGACGGCGACCGGGTTATCCAGGAACGAGGGCATGCAGTGGGGGCTCCGTGCTGCTCCAGTTGAACATTTTTTACAGTCGCTTCTTGTGTTGCGCCCCGAAGGACAAATTGAATTTTTGTTTCAACAAAGCCAAGATGACAAGTGAAAGATGAAAGAAAAGAAACTCCGTTTTGATGGCGCTTCCTCATCATCGCACATCATCATCATGATTGACATTCCAGCGCTGATTGATCGTTGCGCTGGTGGTAGGCTGGCATCCAGCAGCAACCACCAACGAATGGACCGCCACCGATGTGCCATCGAAAGCGACGACCACAAGGATTGCGCACGAACGAGGCGAAGACGGTTGCCAATGATGATCGCCCTGACTGGCAGTCATTACGATCGTCACTGATTAATACACACAACAACGTTCTGTTGTCCGACCATAACCTTCCCATTCGTCCCTGATTGTGGCGCTGACGTAGGTTTCGCTATCGCAGAAAAAACCAGCCCAAAAATCCTGCACAGCGGAGTGGGCATTGCAAAAACACTCGAGAGAGACGAGAGTATTCGCATGTTAACAACGCCGTTGAAGGCATCATCCCGCAGGGATTTTTTGGAACAACCCGTTTTCCTACCTTCTCTCTGCTGGCAGCTCAGTCCCTGCTGCAACATTGTAGTGCAGCAAGGCAATTGATTCCTTCCGTTCGGGTATACACGCACACGCGCACACACCTGCGCACGGCGGCGTCGTGACACCGTAATGATCACTTGTCGGATCGGCACGAATTCGAAGCCTTCATGGAATTTCTGGCACACGCTTAATGGTTGGTCTTCTCGGTCGGTGTGTGCGTGCGCGACTGCTGGTGCGTGTATGGAGCTCGTTTACCGGAAAAGGAATTCCGGAGATGGTCGTGCGCTCGCGCGCCTTCGAGATGAAATAAATTAACGAAATTATTAGGTTTTACGTGGCCCTCAATAGCGGTTAATTAAGTGCTTATTTATGCTTCTTGCGAGAGGCCTGCAGCTTCTTTACCATCGTCGTGTCGTAGACCCTCTCGCGTGGGTTGCGTGTGAGCTTGGCGGCAAATTGAAAATTGGGACAAATTACACGGCGAATTTAACGGTGCGCCTGGCCTTCTAATTATGAGCCATTTCGCTATGACGACCAACCCGGAGCTGTGCTGGGTTGGGTTAGATGGGCGTAGGGTGCAGTGCGTCGTTATGGGACACTGGCACGTGATAAGGTCCTCTGGTGGCTGGAGGCTGCGTTTCTTCGTTAGAAGGCATTAACATGAAGGTGTTGTGGATGCTTTTGCGGGCTCTTTTGGGGCGTTCGTTCGGGGTTCTGGGAAATTTTCAGATTGCTTCTGTTTAGAGGAAGTTGTTGACCGGTTGGCTGTCTTAAGGGGCATGGCCTTCGACTCGGTGTCAGAATGTAAATTTCATGATTATTTGAGGGAACGGATCGGGCGCTAGTCAGAAGTGTGTAAGCGCTGCCTGGTCTTTCTTGCAAAAGACTGGCCGATCACAGACAGCACGATCACTCACGATCATTTAGGGAGCGACTGGCTTGAGAAGTAAATGCGAAAAGCTTGGTTCTTCGTTCTTCTTAAAACTAGGCCGTGCCCATCTAAGAAGGGATGGAATGCCAGAAAGTCACTTCCACGATCACTCACGATCACACGGTCTATTCTGGGAAAGGCTGTGCCTCTGATCTGAAAACTAAGTAGGGGACGCTTGGTTATTCTTCTTAAAGCTTGGCCGTGGCCGTATATGGAGTGATGGAGCGGGGTGTTGATCAGCTGCACGATCACTCAAGATTGCCCAGTCTAATCTGAGAAAAACTGTGTCATTGACTTGAGACGTAAGGAGGGATGCTTCTCATTACAGCTTCGCTGGAACTGGATTGTGACCAGCTCCCCGATCACTTACGATCCATCCTGTGAAAGATTGTTTCCCTGGCCCGATTCTCGTGGGCATTGCCCTCTTCACCTCGCACACAAGCCCCTCCTCAGATCGAAGTGCGCATCACACCAGCGAGTGGCTCTTATTGTTTCCGCATACACTATCTTCCTCCCAACCACTTTGTGGTTCTGCCACCGAAATTTACAGACCAACAATCTCTTGAAATAATTCTTGTAACATTTCCTTGGAAATAGTCCAAATTTCCAATTAAATCTTCCCTTCCAGCCAGAGCCACCACACCCAGGGAGAGGGTGAACGACGGGAAAAAAATCGCAGTCGACCCCGTTCAAATGTACAAGAGAAGGCAAATCAATTCCGTTGACGGTGTACTTTCGCTTTCCTGAGCAATGGCGTTCAGTCCACTCACCTTAGATAGACCCATTCAAGGAATTGTAACAAAAAGCGAAGGAAAGACACACGAAAAAAAAAAAAAAACACCTCGACAGCGACACAGGTAGACGAAAACTCCCGTGCACCACCACCACCCTCTGAAATTCGCTGACAGGGAATTCCGGGAAACCCCGGGCTCTGGCTGGGGAGCGGGGACCAGCTAATTGCTGTCGTCGTCCGCTGTCATATCAGTTACCCCACAATCATAAGCTCGAAATCAAGGCGTGTGAACAATGTCGTCGTATCCACCTCCTCATCCCGTTCGCCCGCCACCCCCTCCACTAACGCTCAGCATCAACGACGATATTGTTGCTCACAGATGTTGCCAGCGTTGGCAACATGTTGCAGCCGGTGTTGCACTCACACGCGACCACCCCTAAGGGGGCTGTTAGCTAAAGCTCTCCACCGAGATGACATACGATGCGCGACCTCAGCCGAAGAAAAGAATATCCGTCCCGAGAGCCAATAAGCGAGAAAAAAGAAGAACGAATGCAAAAAACAAACAGAATCTAGCATCGCAGACTGTCGCCGCTGTGATGTGCGGCGTGTGTGTGTGGCGGCGTGGTCTATGTATAGTTCTAAGGTTCCCCGAGAACAACGACGTCGACCCATCCCTCCGATAGATGGAGACGGAGATGGAAATGAAAATGGAAATGGAAATGGAGATGGAGACCATTGACGACGTCGTTGTAGACGACTTGGGAATTGTTTTTCCTTTTCGCCTCTTTTGCGCGCTTGTGTGTGTGTGTGTGTGTGGATTGTGAATTCTGTCTTCTTTTGTTTTCTTTTTTTTTTGTTGCGTTTGGGGCTTCTGACTTTTGTTGCTTGCTGCTTGCTGCCTTTGGGTGCTGAGTTGATGCTTCTGGTGCTGGTGCTGGTTTAATCGTGCTCGTGCTGCTCCACTCTCGTGGCCGTGTGTGTGAGTTTACTACGACGACGACGACGACGACGACGACGAAATCATTTTTCAATCTTTTAGGTTGCCGGTTGTTTGTGTGCTCCGCTGTGCGCGTTGTGTGTCGGTTTTGTGTGTGCCGTACGATTGTTGTTTTTGCTGTTGTTGCTGTTGCTGCTGCTGCCGGTGCTGGTGCTGGTGCTGCCGCTGATGGTCGCGCTATTGGACGATCATCGGGTGGGTTCTCCTCTACGCGTTAAGTAAAAGTCAAGAAGCCTCGAGCAGATGCAACGTGGTCGCCGCAGCAACTGGTCGGCTTTTTCGGGAGTTTCCTCGCTCGAATCACAGTATTTTGCCCGACAACGACGAACGAACCGAACCGAACCGAACGAACGCAGTCATCATCAACGTCTTCGTCTCTGGTCGTTGGTGGTTCATTGTAACAGAAGAAGCGAATGCTCGCTTAGAGAGTGGTCGTCAGTTGTTAGTCGTTAGTCGTCAGTTGGTTTGCTCGTTCTTGTGCTTGAGAGACGAGATACGGACGGTCACCGTGTGTATTGTGTCGTGTTGTGTTGTGTACGCCGCGTGTCGTTTGTTGTATCTTTGTGTCTCGTGTCGACTTCGGCTCGGCGCAGCGCGGCGTCGGTGTCGCTCGGTGGTATATCCTGGATTTTCTGGAGTTTCCGTGTTTTCCGTGAATTCCGTATTCGAAGTGCGTAAGTTTGTTTTCTTCTTTCATTTCACGGTGGTGTGCTGTGCTGTGCCCTGTGCTCGTGCCCTGTGTGGTGTGGTGTGTAAGCGCCACAGTGAGGTGAATTCCGTAATTCAAATCGAAAGGGGTTGCTACTGAGTAGTGGTGGTGGGTGGGTGGCTGAAAAATGTGTACTCGTTTGGTGGTGGCTTCGCCTCTGTTATTGATTGAACGAGTATTCATAATTGCGCCCCATAGGGGTGGCAGGCGGCAGGCGGCAGGCGGCTTTTACGCTTCATCTACCGTATTTGTGCGTCGTTCAGGTGCGCGCCGGTAAAGGGGGTGAGTGGGTGTGTGTGTGTGTTTTTGAGCGAGACACTTAAATGGGATATCACATTCAATCGGCATCCAGTAGACGACGGCGGCTTGGCAAAGGGGGGAGAACAGAGGCAACAGAGGAGGCGGAATTAGGTGGTTAGGAAATGGAGCCTATTTAAGAAGGCAATGTGCGGTTACGCATGACTGGTCTAGGGGTGAGTCTATGGCATTAGACAGAACGGACGGGTGTGAAAAGCATCACCTTAGGTTGAGGATTAGGAGTATCTTCACGCTGCCGGTTGGCTTTTTTGCAACTTGAGACTTTTGAGTCATTCTGCTGGGCAAACTCTCTGAGAGCGGTTCCATGGAATCCATAGAAGCCTTAGAAAGAGTGTTCGGGTGAAATGAAATTGCCTCATCTCCTCCCTCCAACCGGCAGGATCGGTCATTTCGGCTAACCTCCTGTCTTTTCAGCCCATTAGTCCAGTCAATCATTAATTATCCCTCGACCACACATCGCTGAAGATCTTCATCGTCCTCATCAATTTGCCACTTTGACATCCTTCCAAACACACACACACACACAGAGAGAAAGGGAGCAGTTGACAGCTGACAAGCACAATAATTTTTCTGAGAACTCCCCCAAATTGTAAACTCTCTCTTGATTAGAAGCTGCTGCTCTCTAAATCACTTCACCAATTAAATTTGAAATTTCGACCATTTCTCGGAACCAATCCGTCATCGGTGGCCGCCCAGTGATAGCCCACTCCACTGTCCACTCCAATTCAATTGATGATTATTAAAGGCGGCCGACCAAAGCACGAACACACGCGAGCACGAGCACAGGAGTCAAACGACAGGAACGATTTGACAATTGATTTCGCACATCACACAAAATTCTGACGAATCCGAGGACAAAATTAATTTTCCATTTTTCTTTCGTTTTTTTTTTTTTTCTCTCTCTCTCTCTCTCTCTCTCTCTCTTCTCATTTTCGGTTGATTAAGGCTTTTTGAAAAATGATCGCCATCCAGAAGACCTACATGTCTCTTGGGATTTGGCTATTGAGTGTGATTATTTGCTGTGCCAGCGACACAGTGTCCGCGGATGTCCCGGCGAACAGTCGCTGCTTGGCGAAGAAGTACAAGACCTTGTTGAATTCGAGCGATGACATTGAGGATCTGAACATCGATGTGCCGGTGAACATTGCCTTCGATGTGAAGCAGAAAAAGAGGTAAGTGCTTGTTGTGATTGTGGAAATTTTGCTTGAAATTTAGAGAAAAAGTAGGGGCCAACATACGGCACCTGGTGGTACCCCGGTTTTGATCGCAGTTCAGTTGTTGAGCTATGAAATTTTAACCTTACCGAGATGGAATTGTACGAGAATTTGGTTTTCTATCGCTTCCGGAATATATGGCCTGTTCTGGCACTTTGCAGCCTTCGTCAATGGCCCCCATACTGGGCCCGTAGCCACATCGTAATGCAGTCCTTGGTCTTCCGAGGTCTTTAGAAAGACGAGCCTTACTAATTCGATTAAACTCTCAAAAATTTGACAACGCAATCTACGCCATTACCTTATGCCTATGCCTCCTTCTTTCATGGCGCCCACACTGGGCCCTTAGCTCAGGTACAGCACAAGACGCTGGCACGATTCTTCTACAGAACTTTAAGTATTGTTCGTTACAATTGAGCGAATTTCTTTCTTCGTTCGGGTGACTTGAGATGCTCCCTTCACTCCTGTAATGTCTTTGATCATCTGATACCCAGAATCTCCTGCAGTCGGGCATTGCTCTCAGAATTCCTTGAACCCTTCTCAAAGCACACAACAATCACTTGACAGTACCCCCCTCCCCCCCTCGAAATCCATCCCCAGTTCAACTTCCACTTGAAAGCCACACATTCGATTAGCCCCGATGTCCGACTGCCTTTCGGTCTCTATGATGTGTGCTAAAACATTGTCGCGTCAGCAGCGATACACAAGCTTCCGACGCGTCGTTCTCTGCCATCGTTGCCGTTGCTTTGCAGTTGTTTTTTCGTTTGCGTTTGTTCCAGTTTTCATCCCACCCCCTCCGCACACACAACACACAAATTGGATTCGTCACTTAGCCTGCTTTCATAACAAATCTGATGCCATCAATTTGACCCAGAAACGTTCATCCATCCCCCACCCCCACTGTCCACCACATCCCCCTGCCCGTCATCAGTCAGTTTTTGGCTTTGATGGCTAACGCAAACAAACGTTGTAAACTTCCCGAAAACGAAAAACTTTCCCAATTGCCCCTGCCTGTCGACCAATTTGTCATTTCGACAACAATTCCTCCTCTCCTTGCCTTGCTGCCCACCCCTCCTGACCAACAACACAGCTCGCTCTAGGGGGCAGTTCCGCACTTAATCCTGCATGCTACATGCGGCTGCGATTTGGGGTGGTTTGCTGCGGGCTCCGCTATTCTTGTACCTTTCAATAAATCCCACCAACACACCACCTCGGAGGTCTTTATCCCAGGCGTCAGGATTTATAATGCCTGCTTTTGCGGCCTCTGATCTGCAAAGTTTGTTCCAGATTTCTTCTGGTCCACCCGTGCATCGTCTCCTTCCTCGTCATCGGACGCGGTGCCAGCTATGACTTTGTTTGTTGTTCCACGTCGCTCTTAATAAATTTTTCCTTTTTTTGCTCCTTTCACCCCTCGACCAGCAGCCGAACAGTTTAGTGAGCTGGAGAGGAAGCGAAAGAATGCCTCGCCTTTGGGGAAAGTTTAAACTTTTTTTTTCTGTGCCTTGGTTCCGACACGAGGCACGAATATCTTTTGTGAAGCGAAAGGGAGTGGGGGAATGAAAGCTAGAGGATATTGAGTAGAATTGGAAAAAGGATACTTTTCTCATTATGAGAAATCTTGGCACGAAATTTTCCGGTATTTTCATTTCTTGGAGTATCTCTCGCTCTCTCTGTCTCTCGGTTGAGTCGGGACGTGTGCTATCTGTTCGATGAGAAGACTGAACGAAGGGATAACAATTTATATCGCTACTAAAGGGTAGTCGGTTCAGAAGTTAGAGCATGGAATAGAAACAAATAAGTGATGGAATGAGGTGTGAGAGGCAGGAAGAGATGCAGAGACATGCCAACTCTGCAACGTCTAATACTGCTGGGTAGTCAATTTTACTTATGCGGATGGTGTCTTCACTGGAACTAATATCAGTGCAGGAGCGGACCGGGTAGAAGTGGTGTGTTGAGGGCGATGTTTTGAATAGTCAAGCAGTGACCTTCTGTAGAAGGGTATTCGAGTCGTTTGAATCTAGGAGCGTAGAGGCCAAAGTTGTGTGTAGAACGCCTATTACCTTTGAAGGGAAGAGAAAGGGCCAAGATCTGGCACCTGATGGTACCCCAGCATTGGCATTCAGCGTCATGGAGGGTAACACATAAAAATCTTAAGAACATCAAGAATTTCCGGAGGAACAAGAACAGGCCCCTATCGGGTACCTGGTGATACCCCAAATTTTGTAAGTCAAGCATTGGTATTCAGCACCATGGAGGGCCACGTATATCGATCTAAAGAATATCAAGAATTTCCTGTAGAACAAGAACATGCCCACATCGGACGCCTGGTGGTACCCCACTTTTAGCCATTGAGCAACAAAAATTTGAGATTGTCGAGATGGAGCTTAACGAGAATTTGCTCGAGTTAGGAAAACGAAATGGAAAATATCGACGTTGACGTCATCTATTTAAATTCAAAATTCTGGTGGCGAGTTTTGAGTCAAGTCAATGGATGTAAGAAAGATGTTGCGAATCTACTGCTCGACATGGCTGAATAGGTTTTTAAACGCCCCTAGTCACGTCACGTTGTCGCCATGCCACCTTCGTTCATGGCGCCCCACCCAGGGCTCTCAGTCTGCCTCTCCCTGAAATGCCTCCAAAAAGACATTAAGACGATGCTTTCGCAGGAACTTCAAACACTCAAAAAGCAACCTGCCACTTCCTCACCGGCATTAATGGCGCCCCAGACTAGGCCCCTCAGCACACCCCTGTCATTCCATCATCCTTCGCCCATTGAATTGTTTTTTTTTTCCTTTCTTCTCCTTAGTCCATGTGTCGTATGGCTTTTATGATCTACCATTCCTGGCTGAGTAGATCCTCGTTCGTTCGCTTTGTTTGAGCCGAACGAGAGATGTGTACACATGTGCCATTGTATTCGGAGAAGATGACTCTATTTTGTGTGCCGGAGTATGTCCAATATGTTTCCAGTCCGCACATACATGACCTCAATGCGATTCGATTTGTTCGCTCTGAGCTGAATAAAGATGAAGACGTGAAGGTGGTGCTGCTGCTCTACCCCGTAGAGGTATCACAGTCATCCTTATTCGCACATTGTTACAAATTGGAATTGTTTTTTCCTCGTCGGTTTTTTTGCCCCTCCCTCTGCCATCGTTCCCTTTCCCAGTTGCTGGTTCCTTTTCATGTCATTGTTATAGTTGTTGCGTGGTTATTGCTGAATTGATTGCAAATTGGTTTTCAGAGATTGCCGTCGAACAAGACAAATCCAAAAAAAAAGCCGAAAACCGAAAACCGAAAACAGAACAAGATACAGCGGCTTCTTGGTTCTCTGTGTCTCATGATTTGGTGATTTATTGTGCAAGTACTCGGCTGCAGACGTGTACGTACATGTAACACCAGAAGCATCATCCGCGGCATTGCCGAACTCAAAAAGGGGAGTTCCACCAGATACACAACCATCGGCAGCAGCAGCAGCAGCAACAGCAAAAGCACGAGGAACCCCCGAAAACAACAACAAACAGTGCGCAAAAAACACGCAGAAGAAATTGGATGGGATTTATGATTATTTTGGGAAATTGGGTCATTATGTGTGGATGGTGGCACAAGCGTAAGCGTGAGTGCTTCTGCCACCGTCGCACTGCTCTGCACTTTGACTGGGTGGGCATCCTCATCATCATCATCAGCAGCAGAAGCAGCAGAGCATCAGAGGGCAACGCCAGTGCCAGTGCGAGTGCCCGCGGCAACA
Organism: Eristalis intricaria; assembly: GCA_964034865.1. Lineage (NCBI taxonomy): Eukaryota > Metazoa > Arthropoda > Insecta > Diptera > Syrphidae > Eristalis > Eristalis intricaria. The sequence continues at coordinate 1,709,520 of OZ035874.1, read as the reverse complement.
TTTCCACCATCTGCATCACGAAATAGCAATCAAATTGTGCCAAGCATCCCCAGCAAGAGAGGCGACGAAGAAGAAGGCCAGTCATCCAACCAGCCAGCCACCACGTTGTGTAATGTTCCCATGTGATGGGATCCCTTTTACGTGGGTGCTGCTGCTGCTGTTGCCGCCGCCACCACATGCACCGTGTCAGGCGGCGCCGTGTCATTTACCTGTGATCTTTTTGAGGTAAATGGGAGCGACACGTGTGATTTTAAAATTTGCTGGTCCCCCCGTCTTTTGTAGTCGTGTGCTCTGTGTACAACACACTCACTGGCATCGTCGGTGTCATTCTTATCGGGTGTGATGGCTTCGCTGATGATGGTGTGATGGTGTTGTCGGTGGCGGTGGCGGCGGTGGTTCAAATCGCGCTCCTCGCAACTGGATTCAAGGTTAAAGTGAAAGTGATGTGGTGGCGTTAACCAAGGAAAATACACGCGAGATATTTTAAGCATAACCGTGTGGAGTTGGAAGAAGGGGCCGGGCTTAAGGGTATGCAGGGAATTCTGGGATTTTCTGGTTATCATGCCGGTTGCCATGTCATTACACCAGTTAATTTTTTTCGCGACGGAAATAAATTACATTTTAAGAGGTTGGGTCTGATGTACACTTTGAGACCATTTTGTCTTAAGAAGCACTTGACTTTCGGCAGAAGTGTGAGAGGACTTTGAAGGACTGCTGGTTTTGTGGATGAGCAGTGGTCTGGTCACGGAACCTTGGGGGAAGCTACTCTTAAAGTTGAGCCGCGAAGGAGAAGACAAGCGTGGAAGGAGGGGTAGAAGATTCAAAGTATAAAGAAGTGGTCCAATCACGCAGCCTTGTGGCACAACACTCGTTTCATTGGATCAGGAATTGGCTTTGCGAACACAAGCATGAGTCAATGGCAATTCTGTGAGTAAATTTCAAGGACCTGCAGGAGGTTCAATCACGACACCCTGTGGGACATCACTCTTACCTTTGCGCCGGAAATCCTCACACCCATCGAAATTATATGAGTACATTTCAAAGACCACACATTTCACACCACACAGACTGAAAAAACAAGATGCGGCACTGTGGCACGTCACTCTTATCTTTGAGCCGGAAATGATACAAAGGAGAAGAGGTGGCCCAATTCACAACCATCACAACCTTGTGGGTTGCCAAGTCATAACTCTGAGTGGGAAAGTGACTTTGGGTAGACGCCCATGAATCCATGACAGTTCTGGAAGTGTGAACTTGAAGGAGGTAATAGCGCTAGAGAAGGGGCCCAATCACCCGAATCCTGTGGGACACCACGACTATCTTTGGACTGACAAATCTCTTTAGAACTCCACGAATTCATCTTAGATCCGCCAGAAATGCTGTGTCAAAGGATAAGAAGTGGCCCAATCACCGAACCCGACTATCTTTGGACCGACAAATCTCTTTAGAACTCCACGAATTCACCTTAGACCCGCCAGAAGTGCTGTGTCAAAGGATAAGAAGTGGCCGAATCACCGAACCCTTGTGGGACACCACTCTTATCACTCAGTCGAGAAGTGAAGTTCCAGAAATCCTTCAAAGAATAAGAAGTGCTCTAATCACGCAACCCCGTAGTACCCCACTCTTCCATAACTCCCACCCAGGAAGTGCCTTTGCCCACCCACCCATGGTTTCCATAGAGGAGAACAAATCCTATCCACAATCACTGACCGCCTACACATCAACCACCAAACAGTCAAACAGGCAATTAAATGCCCAATCAATTACAGCTCAAAGCTCAGTTTGTTTACTGTCGAAAAAGCCACATAAGGATTGCGCCACGCCGGGAATCACCCATCAATTGTGGTTCCACACATACTCCCGCACGCACACGTATCCACAATGAACGAGTGCGAGAGAGATCATAAAACTCAATAATCTCCTCGCTCCGCCCGTTCCAATGCCGCGCAAAACAAGCTGCTGCCTGACCAATAAATAAAACTTTTATGTCATCCTCCAAATGAGTCGTAACTTTCGGACGCATCTCAATATATCTCTGCGGTGCCACTTGCGGATCATTATGCGCCATCACTGTGCTTGTGGGTGTAAGGGGGCCGCATTGGGAGCGCATTGCTACCAAATAAACCGTGTAAGTGTGTAAAGAAATGTAAACAACTTTATTACACTCTCCAATGCTAGTTGAAATTGTTCCGCTTTTCACGCCACTCCCCCTGTGCACCGCCGTCATAGTGGCAGACTTTACGATTCAATTTACAACGAAGGTCAGCAGCAGCAGTGAGTTGCCCCCCCAAAAGCCCCCTTTCCACGCTTGCACCACCACCCAGTAGTCACCGTCGTCGTCGTCGTCGTCTATGGGAACAGCACACACAAATTTAGACACTGCCGCAGTAGACTAATAGGCGCGCGAGTATGAGTAATTGGCAAACCAGCAGATTGCCTATAGCCAGCCAGCCAGCCGCCCCGACTTGCCCCGGGCTTCGCGTTCGCAATCCCAATCAAAGAGACAGAACACGGTTGCAAAGATTTGCCGAGATATACACGGATACACAAAATGCCTTTGGGCACTAAAAATAGGTTCGCCCTTTTGTTGTGTGGATACGGATACACCACCAATGTGCTCGTTTTTGTTCCCCCCAAGAATAGAACGCACAACAAAGACAACCACGATGACTACAACAGCAACGACGACGCTTCGTCTCCATATGGCCGCCTTGTGGCGATGACGATGATACTGAGTCCAATTAAGACCACGTCGCGGCGAAAAACGAAGAGGAAAAATCCAAATCCAACAACAGTAAAGCCAAGAACCACAACAGCAAAAAAAAAAGAAGAAAACCAAGGAACATCTCATGAATGAATGGAATTGCGGGCATACTCCAATACGTTGCTCTCAAAAAAAAAAATATATATATATATACCCCGCGAGTACGAGTATCTATCTATGAATGGTGGTGTTGCAGTGGTAGTCGTCTGGTTGTGGCACGGCATGATGTTTATCTGCTGCTTCATTGGCTGTGCCATGGGAATCATGTACCAGTTGCAGAACCATCGGGAGTAGGGTACCACACACCAGCGACCGACCAACCGACCGGCAATGGGACCGGGGGGTATATTGTCACTGGATAGAGTGTCACATCTGACAATGGCATCTAGATGCAATATTTATGGAAATTTGCTCTGTTCTCGTTTTGGTTTTTCCATTACAACGGGGCGAAAAAAATGAGACTGTTGTTGGTTCCGAGACAGGTTTCAGCGGATTTAGGTGCCAACAAATTAGTCCTGTCTTCTCGTGGAGTCAAGCCAAAAATTCCGTCCGCGATAAGATCGCTTCGGTGGTGGTGAGCTGGGGAAACTGGGACAGCGATGAACTCTTGAACTCCTAGACGATTTGATGGAGCGTCCTTAATGAACGGAGGACTGATGAAGCCATAGATCCAATCGAATTTGATGATCATCTTGATTTGGCAAAGGGAGCTACATGAGATAGAAGGGAATGGAAAAGTTTTCGCGTGGGTTGTGTAGGCATGTCTTGTAATCCACTTTGTGGTGTCAAAAATGAAATCAAATAAAATATCTTCATGGTTTGAATTTCGATCGAACTTAGATTTGAGTCTGTTGTCTGACTCATGCCCTTTTGAATGGTATACAACATCATTCACATGTCCTTCACAGGAGATCCCAAAGGGACTCCATTCTGACAAGGCATTTTTCAAAGATTTTTCAACTCATCGCGGGCAATAACTCGGACCTAACTTAACGAATATTCGTTGCCAAAGCTTCAAAACATTGGGAATCAATACGATCTTCATCACAAACCTTTAAATGGTCCATAGTTGTGTATATGGAGTGCTCAGATGGAGGATTATGTCGACCATCGTAACGTCCAAAACATACCCCCAGCAGAATCCCTATCTGATACATATTAAAAAATGGCAAATCTTAACCTAAGCATACACAGTCACAGATGAGAGTTACATTCAACGCACGTGATTGCAACGGGGACATCAAATCCACACCACAAATTGGATAAATCTCTACAAAGCCCAAAAATTATACCAATTCCCCAATCAATGCCTGCCTGACATCAGACTGCACAACTCATCCAAATCACAACAAGAAGAAAAAACAAACTCCAATTCGTTCGAGCAGCATGACATAAGACACCCTCTGCCAAGTCAAGCAACGTTTCCAAGAACTCCTCTCGAACAACCCCACATGCTGGCGTTTGGGTAATAAATCTCATTGCAGTTTCGAATGCTAATGGCCACCACCACCGCCACGTCAACAATAAGCCACTGTCTATCTGTTCTGCCAGCTTCTACCGCACTCCCCAGTCTCAATCGAAAAGCCAATAAATACATCATTGCGCAGTGGCGATAATTAATTACGTTTCAAGTGCTCCTGCTGCTGAACCGACAGTGCACTTGTCCACCCAAATGAAAGTGGACTGAAGTGGCGCCACTCAAGAAGATCCCAGCCTCACGTCCAAGCCCTCACCAAAGTATGACCCACCATCCACCATGGTCATGAATAAATTAAACTAAAGCGCATTGAATATCAGAATTGGGGCACTTAATGACCTAGAAGATCACCGAGATAGATGTGCACACTGCCGTCAGCCGTCATCCATCGTTCAATTGGTTGGACAGTGGTGGCTGGGGGCTGCAGGCTGGGGGCTCTAGCAGCAGCAGCAGCAGTCTGTCTGGGGCGTGTGCTTATAAACATGTTGCTGATGCATTAGGGTCACTTAAGCTCTTAAACTCTACTCTCCCACTCGTGCTAAAAAATTGAGCCATTAAGCTGCAACGAGAAAACAAACAGAGTCATCACTTCGATCGATGATTGAAGGGATGGAGGGAGGAGAGTGGTGGGGCTGTCTATGGACTGTGGTGTTGAGTAGATCATAAACTTCGTCTGGCAAAGTGCGCTGTGCGCTTTGTGTTTGTCGCGCACTGCTCGCCTTAGAACGCAGCACTCACTCCCGTCGAAGATCCAATGAAACATACTTTTATGAGACGATCCAATGTTCGGAACGTGCCTTTTTCAAGCAAACAATCTAATGAGGAAATTTTGCTAACCAGTGCCGCCGTCATGCCGACAAGGAGGCAGACTCGACGCGCCGGTGGTGGAGGCTTAACCGCCTTAACGAGACACAGGTTCATTCGTTCGTGAGAAAATACACACACACACACTCTACAACACACGCGCACTTACACGTTCTTTCCCTCAACACGCCTCGCCTAAGGACATCCATTAAATTCCCTCCTCTCGTGCGCACATATTTCGCAGCTTATTCCAGCATGCCCTCGAGGCCACTCAATTCAATTCAATTCAATTGAATTGAATCTTTCTCCTCTTCAGCGGCGTGAATCGAATCTGTTCCATCCGCACGTTGACGACAGGTTTCACCCCATCGGCTGTGGTCTGATTCTGTTTCTGCTTCTGCTCTTGCTCCTGCTCCTGCTCCTGCTCCAGTCTCTTTCGGTGTCGTTGATGTTTGTGGGGGAGTTTGTCTTCAGGTTGCCACTGCCAATTGCACCTTTTGCCAAGCCACGGATGAAAGTATCTGTAATTGATTTGCTCTCCGGCGAACGCCACCAAGCTGAGGAGGATGCCGAAGATGAGAAAGGCAAAGGCTCCTTCCAGGTGGTGGATGGTGAGGACAATCGTTGCCTCTGGAAGTGGAAGTGATAAAGATTAAGGACATGCGCAGACGGCCCCACAAACGGCACCTCACCCTGAGCGTGGGTCGTCATCTGTCGAATGTTGACCAGAATCGTGTAATGGTATCGAAAATCGCTGTCAATCTTGCTGAACAAACCGCTGTCCTTCATGCGACGGATAAGGGCGTTGAAGCGGTCCAGGAAGGGGAAGCCACGCTTGGCAATAATTTCCACCGGGCTAGAGAACACATTCGCCGGAAAGCCGTACAAGTTGCCGGTTTTCCGGTTGCGCAGCATGTACATGCGATTCGCCAATATGACACGTTCGCCGGCCGACACCGCACGCAAATTGCGCGTTCGCGGTATGAAGTTATCGCTGTCATTATAGCGGGTGTAGATTTCCATGTCATCGGGGTTTTCGAACCAGTCACGATTTTCTGCGGGTCCCCCTAGAATCGAACACATGAAATTCGAGACCACATCCGCCCACCCACGCCCACTTACCGAATGGAATGTCCCGCCGGATAACCTCGTCGATGGTGGAGATCTGATGCTCGTAGCCAGGATCCGCAAACACAGCAATCAGCTTCGAGGTATAGATGCTCGTCACGTTCATGCTGTAGAGGCATAGGCCGATGAAGAAAATCCTTGTCGTTTGACACTCGGGACGCTCGCTCACCGAGGCGCCCAATGTCACAGCCCAGGAATTAATAGCCGTCAGAGTGGTTGATTTATGCGCCTCTACTTCGGGCAGGAGACAGCCGAACGTGAACCAGAAGAACCAGGTGATGAGGAGGACGATGGCCAGGCAGAGCCACATGTGCGCCTGGAAGATTGTGAAAAGCGCCTTCCACGGGGGTCGTTGCGCTGCCTGTGCAATAAACCACGTGTGGCTGTTGAAGAGGTACGAGTCTGTGACCCAGAAGTCTTCGCGGACCTCGTCGTCCGAGAAGAACCCGCCGAGGATGAAGTCGCATATGCGGTTGTCCACCCGCCCGAGGAGGCCTGTCCACGTGTCGTTCTCGACATGGCGGATCCCCCGGCTGTACGCGCCACAGGTGAGATTGAGCTTGAAGGGGTGAAATAAATAAGGAGTGAATGTGAGAGACAGAGAGGACCCACCTGGAAGCCCAATTTGTCCTGGACCAGCTGGACGAGGTGCATTTCCATGCCATTGACGCAGTCCCTCTCGACGAATGGTGCCGCAATGGAGGCGCACATGTAGAACGTGCAATTCAACAGGCTCTCCTTGCGCAGCACCCGCCCCAGCTGGGTCCGCATCGTCAGCTCGTCTGAGATGTTGCCCATGTTGCAGGTAGCGACTAGGCTAGCCCTCGCCTCCCGGCAGGCTGCCGGGTTGAAGGTGTCCAGGATGTAGAAGTTGTAGGCCGTGCTGTTGACGCCGAAGAGCAGGGCCACTGTGTTCACGTAGAAGCGGTTGAGGACGAGGTCGAAGATCTCGCTCGCCAGGGCGTCGCTCCTGTTCCGGCCGTCCATGTGGTTGAAGAGGATGAGGAACTTGGCGCCCGGGTTCCATGACTGCAGCCGACTGAGGTACTGCCTGAAGAGCGCGTGCAGACGGCGCACACTGTCGACCACGATCACGTACGCGTCCGTCTGCGTGATGAGGTCCGAGCTGAACTTCTGCTTCCCCAGGGGCTGGGCATCGGACACGATTCCCGTGAGATAAGTCCTGAGGAGATTCCCTCCGGCCTCCTGGTTGATGGCGTCGTTCTTCAGGCTCAGGTATCCCTGCTCGATCTGAGCCGCCGGGGTGGACAACCCCTTCAAGTGGGTGATGACCATGTTCTTCGAGCGTTGTCGCGACCACGAGTTCTCCTCCAAGTAGACGCCGCCGACGACTTGCAGGCACTGTATCCCGGACTGCCAGGTGGTGGGGCCGCGATCGTTCGGCTCTCGCATGTAGACGACGAAGTCCTGGTCGCGACGGGCGGCTAGGGCCAGCTGAACCAGGAGGAGAATTGAGACGACGTACATTTCACGATGGCGATGCGGTCCCGAATGAGCTGGTGGTGCACGGTTGGGTTTTAATTGCACCCTCATCACGAAAGGCGCTCTTGTTTGCAAGTTCTTCTGGGCGGTAATTCCTGCAACGGAATTAGAGAGTAAATATTTGCGTTCGACTGTAGGACTCGATGCATGCGAGGTGAATGGGGTGCGCAAAGGTCGGGTGCTCCTTTAGCGTGTCATCATCTCCTTAACCATCCGCGATTGTATCGCAAATCATGTCGAAAAATAGTTTAGACAAGAATCTCAAACGAACGGCGTTTGAAAAAACGCGCAACCCTCACGAAAGTCCACCCACCACCCTCTGTCACAGTGCCCTTGCGCCTGAATGTCGTTTGTGAAGCCATCATTTCTCTAGGATTCCGCTTTAACGACTCTCGATGTCGTTAAGAGCCCCAATCAGCATCTCAAGTACTCTTTCCGGAGGCTCTCCGCCTCTCTCTTCATCAATCATATCTACACATCCGCCCGTCCTCGAGAGGGAAACCCAGCGCCAGATAAAGCACGTCGCCCGGAGGTGTACCCCCGTGGAAAATGTTGAAAATGTGTACCCTAATTCCAGCTACAGGAGAGAATCTAATTTCTTAAAATTGCCTCGAAGATAAAGAGCTTCAATAAATTCCCCGCCCCAATCGGATCTCGGAATCAGTTAAGGTGTATAAAATTGGATTAAGGCGATGGGTGGTGGGTGGTGGGTGGTGGGTGACTGGTGTGAACTGCATCATGCTTGCTAATGTCCCTTGCACCGGGGGATTACCTTTTTTGCCAGCTCCAGCAGCGGCTTGTTCGTGCTAAGCCACCACCATCGTCGTCTCCTTGAAGCGGTCTTAGATCATCCAACAGGACCGGCCATCCAATGTATCCGTACAGCTATAGCGTTGAAGGAGCTGATGAAAGTTTTCTAGATTAACTTACTCTGACTCTGGCTGCTTCTTCTCCTTCTGCTCCTCCTTCGTCCTTCTCATTGGTGCTGTTCCCGCTGTCGTGGCTCTTGTAGTTGTTGCCAGTCAAGGACAAGTGGAAGGTGACAGGCTAAATGAGCGCAACACATCTGTTCCAGTCGTTACACCGTTTATAGTCCAAGTCCTTTGATTGCATTTTGTTTCATTCTGTTGCATTCCTTGCTCTCCTCTTTAGCTCATTCAATTAGATTAATTAAATTCGTTTGAGGTGAAAGGACTTCAAAGGGCCGGAGAGAGAAAGAAAGGATGTACGAAAAGTTCGCCACTTTACGCTCTGATTTGTCACTTTCACCATCCTTCCGAAATTCACTTGACAATTCCAATCTCATGCGGTCGTTCGGGTGGAAAATTGTCCTCCGCTCGTTAAGGACGTGCCTCCGTTTTTGCGTCTCATTTGGTTGGTGGGGCGGAGGGGGGCGACAATGATAGTCTCTAGGGATGACTCTTGGGGCCTATGTCAACGTGGCATTAAGTCTACCCGAAAAGTCCATCTAAAGTAATTTATGATCCGAAGGACAATTTTTATTTTTTTTTTGCTTAGTATCATCCCCTGCTGCGTATGACTCCACTCGTGATGAAGGACTAAATCCCTATCCATCGTACACGCATCCTGATCATGGGGCGCGGTGTGGTGCGTCTATCTCCCCAAATGGAGAACACTTGTCGTCGGCTTCCTGTTATTTGTGCTTACTTTTATTTCTTTGCAATTATGAAGAGATTTCCTCGAGGGAAGCTCCAGCTTTGCTCTGGCCCTGGCGACGGAAGTGGATTTCGGGGAAGGATTTCGTTCTTTCGTTATCCTGATTCGCGCTGTCCGCTGGTTGATGTTTTCGTTTCGGTGGCTCGCTTAAATTAATTGCTCAGACGTGATCGAGCTGGAGGACATGAAACGAAAGGGCGACAGGCGACAAGGAGCGACAGGACGAAATTAAAAATCACAGTTAATGTAATATAATGAAATTCTCTTTATGCTTAGCGAATGTGTCTCTCTCGCCTCGGGTGGGTCTAGGATGACTTTTTTTTTGTTGTTTTTTTTTTTTTGTGAGTCCTTTGAATAGGGTCCTGGGAACGTTTCATTGTTATTAAAATCTGCTGTGTCCTCTCGTTGGATCCTTTTCGGTTGGCAATTTGCTTTTAAATTGTTTTGTTTTGCGGGGCCACTGCTGGTGGAGGGAGGGGGGTGACGGTGGGTCGACCTTGAGGAAGAAGGATACACACAACAGAATTTACTTTGGGTAATTGTGGAATTAATTGCCTCGTCCATGCCGAGGGGAATTGGTCGATGAGAATTTATTCTCGAAAGGACTTTCGGTTTTTATTGGCTTCAATCAAAGCCGGGGCTATGAGCCGAGGGTTGATGAGTTTGATTTTTGTCACATTTTGTTTGTCCCTTGTCTCCTTTGTCAGGGGGGGATGATTTTGCTATTATTTTATTGCGATACTGAAATTGGTATCAGGGGACAACAGGAATGAAATTAAAAGGACTTTGTGGAAATTGAACCCTTGTCAGTTTTGAGTGTGTCCATTCGGCTTCGATTCGAATGAAGCTCAAATGAAGCTTATTTGTTTCGAAATTCCTTCTAGTTAAGATTCCTTTCAAGACTCATGCATGCATTTACTCAAACTGGCGCCCAACAGTGGATGCTCTCTCACAAGAATCCCAAGAAGAGGCCCCCAACGGATCGAGTATTTGTTCAGAAATTCAAATTGAACTCATTTCGGTCGCATTGTTTCGGCTGTACCACCATCTATGCAATCAATTAAGTTCCAGACAATACCCTGCCTCATCTTTGGCTTCTTGCTGACGTTAGTTGTGTGAATGCATTTCCAGTCTATGAGGAAAAATTCATTATCCTCCCTCGCTCTCTCTCTCTCTCTCTCCCACTGGTGGGTCCTTTAAATTTCGATTTTCATCTTCATAACTCCCTACGTAGCGAGAACAATCCAGAGATAGCGCAGTTGGCATTTGATTTATGAATGCAATTAGTTTTGCCTTGCAGACGGGGACTGGGGGCTGGAGGCATTGTCGTAGGCAATCTTCTTCCTTCTTGTCTTCGAATGCGATAAATCGCCTCCAAAGATCTATTGTTTAGCTTCGTGACCTCTCTCTCCATCCACCCACCCTCGTATGAACTATGAAGTGGCTCCTCGTCTAGGAGGAACAATCTGCCATTTCGATAGGTTTTTGTCTGCATGAAAAAATTGTCTCAAAATGTAAAAGATAGGGATGGGGATGGGGTGTAGATACTTTGGCGATGTAATTAAATTTAATTTACGAGCCTTTTTAATGTCCACTCGGTCGGTTGGGGTGACGATGATGGGGGTGACGATAGACGGACGCAAAGATCAAACCGAATGTCCTTTTACTGCAGATTGTATCGTCGTCGAGTTTTTATGCTCGCCGTCTTCGATGATACACACACACACAGTCATAAAAATAGTTTTACAGACGAGATGACGACGATTAATGGCTCGTGTGCGCGAATTTGCCCGAGAGTCCTTTTTCTCGATTGAGTGCGTGAATAATATAAGCCATCACACTTTGTCATCCTTGTTTGGGTGCTTGTCCGGATGTGGGGGGTTGTTTATGGAGTCTTGTCGTTTAAAAGTGCCCGACTCATTGTTTGGCTTTGTTTCTTTATGTGGCTAGACGGCGCGAGGGAGAATCAACTGACTCTGCTTCAGATTTGGGGACTGGTGTTCAAGGGAGACTGAAAGGACTCTCCTTGGGCGGAGGGATTACATTAAAAAATCATTAAAGTCATTCGACGAGCATTAGGGAAGTTCTTAAGTGCAAAAATCTTCTCTTTCGCCATTCAGACTAAGAGGCCGCCGCTGGGGTGGGGGATGATGGTGGTGACAAGATGAAAAAGTTTGACTTTTTCGAGGGAAATTGAAATGACGATGACGAGCAAAGAGATTGCTTTGATTGAGGGCGGCAAAGTCAACAAGCAGCTCTTTCAACTCATCTGTCGCAGTGTAAGCCTGGAATGGCCAAGTCACTTAGCAGTGTCTATCTAATTACAGAACTGTTTTTCTAATCACACTATTTATTTAACCTCCCGGGCAGCTCTTAGCGCTGTCTGACACTTGTCGCCATCCATCGTCGCACCACAGGGATGATGGGTGCCAGGATGAGGGTGGTAAACTGAAACACCTTACGACTGAATTTAAATTGAATTCTTAGCAAGAATTTCCATAAGTTGTGGTGTGCTGACTGCGCCATGACTGGGGGCCTCGCCGTCGTCGTCGTGTGTCGTGCGTCGCACATCGTTGTCTGCCTCGTCCATCCATGTGGTCGGAGGGATGGTCGTGTGGTCGTTTGTGGCATGCGACTGACACATGGGCGAACTGATTTAAATGGAATATGTCTCACCGCACCGCAGCGCGCCCCTTTCATTCAGAAACGATGACACATTTGATCAGAGAAGGAGGCAGACTGTCACTTGACAGACAGACAGTTGAGTGCACTGATTATGATGGGGACGCGCGCATAAATTGTGAGAGACTCACTGCCATCGATGGGCGAGTGCAAGTGGGAGGTGTTGATGGTGGACTGCTTGTTGACGCATCGTATGTCCAAACATACATAATTGCATCGCGTAATGAGACAAAATGCATGTCAGAAGAAGTGTCACACAGCGCGCATGGAGAGATTGAAAAATGAAACGCCACGATTGGAGCTCGAATGTGGAACGACGACAAATAGCCACAAACATGCATGTGCATACATAGTAGTTGGTTTCGCCATGGATCTCTATTTCTTTGATCTCGTCGAAGGAGAAGAAACTGTGGAATGTTCGCTGCTGTTTGGTTTGGGCGGATGACACAGAAACTATTTGACACAGGAATACAGGAAGACAGCAGCTGCGTGCATCAAACGGGTGGTCGGTCTGTGCTTTCAAAGATAGAGAAATGATGTAGGAGAGTGGTGGAAATAGCCGACATTAAGCACATTCCAAGCCGGACACCTCCTTGTCTTCTTAAAATCAAAACCGGAGTGGTTAAAGAAAGCTCGTCTTTCATAATCTCCATCTTTAGACCAACAACCTTGGCCGCCAACAATCTTGTTAAGCCAACGCAAAAAATCAACTTTCATACAAAAATCCTCGCAAAACACCAGATCACCTGAATTCGAGCAAAAGCAGTAGTTATGCGTTCAATGTGACTGCAGAACCTCAAGTTTTGCGTACATGTATCTCGACAACAGGTGGTACGGTGGGTAGCCCTTGTACCCAACAACTCAGGTCCGCGGCGAAGAGCCTTCGACGTCCAGCATCATCGTCTTGGAGAAACCCATTGGGTTAAAGACTAAGGAAGGTCTCATGCAAGTTAAAGATCCCCTTATAAGGAATCTAAGGACCCTTCTGCTGCCACCACGTTTGTCTAACTTAACCAAGCTGTGGGCCAGGACCCACCCTCCTCCTAAGTTCTATCCTCCTCACACCCAGCTTTCCCACAAGAAATCAATACCAATTCGAATGAATGCAAAAGGATGAAGGAAATCCCGGACAGTTATTGGAAATAATAATAAATCCGACATAAATAGGAAAATCGAAGAGGACACCCATACCCACAGTCACAGCCACAGACAGTGCCACAGCAACTTTCGCACCGTTCGTCGCTTCGTTCGTGCTACAACTTGGTTGTGCGAGTCTGTTCATGCTTTTGCCCCCGGTCCGGACTGGCAAGGGGGCAGAGATGTAGATATGAAGAAGAAGGAGAGAAGATAATAATATATTTTTGAAAAAAAAATTTAAATCCCCTTCTGTAATTTCATCGTGATTCTCAATTTTATCAAGAGAAAAGCTTAGGGTCCATGGCAGTCACATGGGGTTCAAATAAAGACGTTCGATTCGCCCTCACACACGCACGTTCCACACGACCCTGGCGGCATCATCCGCCCAAATGAACGGAAGCAAATCGGAAAAAAAACGAAGCAAAGTTTAAAACACAAATAATAATAAATGATTCCCGCCAGGACTCGAGGGGGGCGGACGGAACACACAGAATGAGGATATCCAAGCAAATAAAATGTATTCACATACTAATCAGCAGGCCATATCCTTTTCCCGCAGTCCCTTGACACGGGTGTTGTGGCTGAATGGGAAGTAATGATACGACTAGGATCGGCACAAATGTTCGTATGCAGACATCCTGTTCAGCTTTGATTTTGAATTCATCCGGAGGGAAGGAGCCCTGAATGAGGGGAGCGGAGGCAAAGAGGAGCAAAGGAGCAAAGGATCCTTGCGTGACAGTTGTTGACAGAGTATCACATAAATTATCGACGAAATTCGCCTTTCGGTTGGCATGGCATGGCATGGCATTGCGTTTGAATCCGACGGATGATGCTCTGTTTGTTGTGCCATTTTATTTGCTTCCGATATCCGATGATTGTTTGCGTTATGATGTGTGTGGGTGGTGGTGGTGACGATGATATGGGGACAGGGTGGTTTGTTTATTTTGACAGAGACAATTTAAAAGATTGAAGTCTTAAATGGCGTAATCTTCGCCAGGATTTGTGACACGTGTTCTGGGGCTGGGGAATCAATTGGGAGGAGTTTTTGATTTTTTTTTTCTCGAAAGGACCATCTGATGCTCGTTAAGGGAATCCTTGTTGCTTTGCAGCTAATTATGATTCCTCTCTGAAAGCAACTGAATTTCGCCCTAATTGGATGCGCTCATTTCTCTGTTTCCTTTGCAGATTCATCCTTTATCTCAATTCGCCAGGACCTCTGTACATAACCTTCTCGCAGAACGTCAGTCGGAGTATATACTTCAATCAAACAAGTGAGTAGTAGCGCTTCTCCCTCTCTCTCTCTCAAGGATGAATGCGAATGGCTTTCTTTTTGCAGCAAATTTATCAAGAAACTTAAAGCCAGATCTGCGAGAAATCCTTCTGCCGTGTGCGTTGAGCGGGCAATACGATCTGTTCGTGCGTGCCCGCCAGCGGGGCTCGATAAAGGTGGAGGCACACGCCGAGCATCCGAAATCGAATTGGAATCTGCTCAACCAGACGAAGCAGATTAACATACGCAGTCAGAATCGAGTCGGCAAGCGTCAGATGGTAATTAAATGGACGAGGAGGTAAGCAGGACGATGGGGTGGAGCATTCTGCTAGATTTGCCATGAATTTCTCTTCCCTTCCCTTCCCAGTAAATCCGATGTTCATGCAGTGAACTTCTGTTTGGTGATAAACGCGAAGCGGCCACAAACGGATTTCTGTGCGGCGGTGAACGACTTTGTGGTGGGGTCCATGCAGAAGGGGAACTGCTTCACTGGCTCGTGGACGAACTACATTTGGAAGCCGGAGCGGGTGAAGGAAATCGGTAAGTAAGGCTAATCGAAGCGAGTCAGACACCCGATGAAGTGAACTCCCATTTAGATCCACAGATAACCAACGTCATCTGCACGGGCTCTCGGACCCAGCAGGTTCTGCGGCAGCTGACCCCTAACACGACGTACTTCGTGGACATTTTCGGCGTTCATACGCGGCGCGACAACTTGACCTTCCACATCGTCACCAAGGAGATCAAATTCGAACGCACCCATCCGAAGAGTCTCCGCGAGAATGCCCTGACTGTTGAGAAAATCTCCGGCCTCTCGACCGTCTCCATTGTCAGCTTTAAGGTGAGCTTCACATTCAAACAAGCCAGCCAGTGAGTGTACATTTGTGTCCCACCAGGTTCCAGCCGATTCAATCCGTTCGCCGTCAACACCGCAATTGCGTTACCTCATACTGCCATGCGGTGGCAGTGAGGTCAATGCAAAAGTTCTGAAGCAGGGAAAAGTTGTGGCCCAGGGACACGGCATATACAAGCCGACATACATCAACGTAAACAATGCCCAGCCAGGCGGCAGGTACATCATTCGCATTAACGCAAGCAACGACGACGAGGTCCTGCGAGCGAACAAGGTTGGGGTACGTATCGATTCGGTTCTGTTGTTACTGAAAATTTATCGATACCCTCTCTCGCTCTCTCTCTCTCTCTCCCTCCAGTTGGCTGTCACGACAGGTCGGACATTCGCGAACCTCCCTGAGCTGCCCGAAAATATAACCGTGTTCGAAATCCGGTCCAGAAAGACTTGCAAATCGGCAACAATCGCATGGTATGCGTCGCCGGAAACCAGGCCAATTAGGTAAGTCACATTGAGGTCAATTTCCAGAGCCACACAGCGCAGCACAACGATGCGAGCGCCTGCAGCTAGTTTGGGGTCATTTGAAACACTCTCTCACTCTACACACCGTGTCCCTTTCTTTGCGCAGATACTGCATCCGTGTGTACAATACGAATCGCTGCTCCGTTGATTCGACTAATTATTGCATGGATTTTCGTAAGAGCATCAAGGATAATCGGCAGTTCTATGAGATGGGGTGCCTGGACCGCAGCAAGCCGTAAGTATCCACCACCAAAGCTATGCCATGGCGCCACTCAATCGGAGAGGGGAGAGGTCGAAGACAAAGCAACAAAAAAAATCCCACATGTTGGTTTTGTAGCGAAACCACCGCGATGGGGCATCAGCCAGCCGCTCGCTCGTTTAACCTAATTAGCTGCAGTCCTTGGATAAAGGCGGCTCAGCGGGACGTGCATGGAGCGCGGTGCGCTCCACCCTCTGTGCAATGCATTGGAGCGCGTTGAGCAACATAATTTACAAAGGATCTCGCGTAGTTACGTTAGTAAATTGAGCGCTTTTGTAAATTTTGCGCGCAAATTCTCCACAGCCTCAGGGTGGTGGTTGGTTCGGTTGGTTGGCTGAAGTACCACTTCACCACATATACACACATGGGTCAGGGTGAGGACAATTCCCGATGCACGATGAATCCATACAATTGACTGTGGGGGGGTGGGCCTGGCATGTGTGTGGGTGAACGTTTGAATGATTCGAGTTGAGTCCTTTTTCTAGTTGGCTTGTTAGCTAACGAGGAAAGTTTATTCAAGAGCGCACGGCCAGGGGCCAGGGGGAGGGGCTCAACCCCCGCCCCCTTAGAGACTGACTTTGGTAAAGTGAGTGTTAACTGGTATCAGCCAACCGTGAGAGCTACTTCTGAGGGAAATTGTGAAGAATTCAGTGAAAGTTTCGAGTGGTTGACGCGGCGCTTTGAATTTGTTTAGGTCACTTCGGCCCCTGGGAGCTGAGAAGGAAGCGCCTTGCGCCTTGACCGCGACGAAAGGAAGAATAAAAGAAGACCTTCAGACCGACCCTCCCCCCTTTGAGGCATTAAATTAGAGCAAAACCAATTAAAAATTTTTAAAATTAATATTAAATTTTTTTCCTTCAACAGGCCAAAGCAGATTGAAACGTATGACATTTTCAATCTAACCCCCGGTAGCAGATACCTCTTCTATGTCACGGTAAGGCTACTGGACGGTAGGCCCCTACCCTATCAGAGTCTTCCGGTGCGAATAAGCCATCAGTGTCATAATGAACTTTACGATTCACGAGAGTCAACAGCGTATTATTAAAAACTTAGATATAAAAAAAATAAGTACACAAAAAAAATAAGAATAAAAATATAAACGAAAAAAGCCAAATGAGACCAGCGTCTTACCGCCACAATGCCACCAGAAATTGTAATTTAACGAGCCATTTATATATATACATACTTACACATAAAGTAGAGTTACTTACATAAAACACAAATAAAAAAGATATATATATATATATTCCAAATACACTAGATACTACTCCCAATCCTATCAATACACAACTATGTACCGTCAATGTATTTACAGAAGCAAAACCAAGTGAGAAACTCAACGAAAAGCGTTTAAAAAGACTTAACTTATAAAATAAAATAAATAAAAAATAAAAAAAAGGAAAAAAAAAGGAATAAGTAATTAGTTTTTGTTATGTGTATTTAATTGATTTGAACTAGGCTAGCATAGGATTATGACACGCAGAGTTCTTCAACTTTAAATTATTATTAATTTTTTATATATTTAATTTTTTTTTTGCCATTCTTATATTTTTACCCCCTCTGGATAGTGAATAAGTTTTGTTTAGTAATAACAAAAAAGTGCGAGCTTTAATGATGTCTGTGTGTGTGAGATACATATTGTATGTTGCGTGATTTGTGTTTATTTTTTTTTTTTTGTATTTTTATAAATCAGTTTAAGTTTAATTTGATTTTATGCTGTTTTTTAAGATTAGTTGCAGTTGACAGGCAAAATGGTCTACGGACTCAACAACAGAATGTTTCTCATATGTATAGTTAAACGGTAGATTATCACAATTATGTATGACAATAAATTTTGAAAAGTTTCATGTTTAATAAAAATGGAAAATTAAATAAAAAAAAATTAATTTGAATTTAATGGAGTGGTTGGATGATTGTAGTTTTAGAGATACAGAGTTCTGGAGAAGGGGCCCTGGATTGAGGGAAGACCAAGATGAAGACTTAAGTCCCTGTTTAGAGGGCAGAATGATTCCAGAGACCCACAGTTGTGGAGATGGGGCCTTGAATTGAGGGAAGACCAAGATACAGCCTTAAGTCCCTGTTTAGAGGGCAGAATGATTCCAGGGACCCACAGTTGTGGCGAACGGGCCCTGGATGGAGGTAGCCCAAGGTACAGCCTTAAGTCCCTGTTTAGAGGGCAGAAAGATTCCACAGACCCACAGTTGTGGCGAACGGGCCCTGGATGGAGGTAGCCCAAGGTACAGCCTTCAGTCCCTGTCTGTTTAGAGGGCAGAATGATTCCAAAGACCCACAGTTGTGGAGAAGGGGTCCTGGATTGTGGGAAAACCGAGGTACAGACTGATTCCAGTTCTGAGAATTGGGGCGATTCTTGTCTTTTTTGAGGAAGTTATTTGACAAGGGGGTTACCAAGTCTCAACTGACACAATGGAATCGAGCCAATGCACTACAGCGACTTGGGTCCAGGCGTCTAAGTGGTCTAGTAACACAATGGGCTCTGCTGGCCTAAGTCTGGATGCTCCTTACCAGCAGTTAGCCACTACAACCTAATCTAAAGCAGTGGACCATTAGCCGGAGCTATCGCCACAGCCATTGCCACCATGAGAGTCCTCACAAAGACCCCCATCAATCGCAAAGCCTGGAGCGGGAGAAATGGCCATCCGCCAAAACATACACGAGCGACTCCACAGCCGCACAATAGACCCGCAAAGGTGAGCTAATCATCCACTTAACCTAGACCCCCAAAGTCTTGAGTCCCCTCCACCTCCTGTCAACAACATACTTCATTCTCCACTTCACATGCATCTCAATTTTCTAGTGTCTCTAGAATACCCCGCTCACGAGATACACTCGAGCAAAGTTGTAAAAAATTCCCGAAAAATTGACGAAATACCAGGCGAAGCACCAGGCCACCAAAATTTGTAGTGGGCTACTTTTCTCCTTTCCAAATCTTTAACAGCTCATATCTCACGACTGCCTTGTCCTAGAGAGACGTATGGTACATCGATCTGTAGGGAATCCTTGGCCCTTTAAATCACAATCCTTCAAAAGGATCAAGGATCAATGACAGTTGAAAGGACAATATCGTTCGAAAGGGAAAAAAGGCGCATATATCAAGACTAGCTTGCAATAGAGGGCATCCGCGAAATCGATTACGCACAATAATGGAAAATGACCTCAGCCAGTTTGGCGCTACAGTCCGGGATAGACTGCAGCGCCATGCTGGCTGAGGTCTTCGAGCTTTGTCTTTGGTTTTTTGTGAGAGATCGAATCTAGAACCCAACTCATCACGCCCCCACTTCGACAAAAACGAAAAAGAATCGAGGCAAGCAGTCACAATTATTCCACCATCACACATCACTTCACCCATTCCAGCCCACTGCAAGTGCAAATGGCCCCCACCCCCTCCCGCACTGCTTACCTGCCCGGCACACGCACTTTTCAGTTTTGTTTAAATTTTCACGCACTTATTTCGATTTCTCTCGCTCTCTCGCAGAGTGTGCGACTATAACCATCAATCATATCTGGCGCGAATAATGCGAATTATCCACCAAACAACGCGATCCTTAACTCGACAACCCTCGTTTGTAACTGCTGCCGCTGCTGTTGCTCCTGCTGCTACGCCTGTTGTATTGTTGCACACGTCCTCGGTACGTCTGTGCCTCCCTCACGGATGGGCTTTAACTTAATTACCGCAAAAGAATAATGGATGGGGTGGGGGGGACAGACAATGGGATGTGCGCGACGCCGATTTAAATGCTAATCTCCACCACCCCGCCACACACATTGCGAGACACAATGTTGAATGCAAAATGAATTACATCGCTAAACGAGCAAAACGAGCAGTCAGGATGTGGAATTAGGGCTGACTTCGTTCGTTCGTCGGAACGCGTGCCAAATGCTGATTATTCAAAAAATGAAACAAAACCAAAAACAGACAGACAATCGAAAAAAAAAAAACGATGGGATATTAAGGATATTTAGCCTGTCATCGTTAGCCGAATGCTAAATGAGACGGCAAATTGCGAAAATTTCATTTCTGTTTGCGCCTGACATACGAAATCGGTGCAGACCTCGTGCGGGGCACATTCGATGTGTCAGGATTATTGCAGGATTGCCTCACACACACCCACGGATATTCCATTTGATAAGCAAATACCGGAGGAAACACGTTCTCCATGCAGCCGCGCCGCCGTCGAGGGGAACAACATTTGGTGGGGGCCAGTCGAACATAGGCGCCGTGTGTACACGGATTATTGTATTAATTTCCAATCAATCACACAATCGGTGGAATTCAATTAATTTCTGAGCTTAGAATTTTCTGCTGCTTTGAACGGCTGTCCTCCCGCTGCATCCCATGCATTAAATACGAACCCGCGACTGGTGAGAGTGGTGTGTGTTTGTGTTTGTGTGTGTGCGTGGGGTGTTCTGTCCCTCTCCAGATCGGGACTGGGTGGCGTATGAGTAATGCATTTGGTATGCTGCTAATGAAACATCCTTTTATGAAATCAATTAAAAACGCTATGTGCGTGGACAATAGGTGATGGTGGTGGTGATGGCGTGCGGTGGTAATTATTAATGTCAAAGTGAAATTGAACAACGAGTCGAAGAGTGGGTGCAGAGCGACGGATTAGGAGAATGCAATTTATTTTGGATTACAAATTTTGTCCAACAAAAGAACTGAGATTATGTGAGCTTAAGGCCTTTGGATGATGGCACTATTCACGGGGTTAATTCCGCAGTTTAGCTCGGCTGTTTGTTCGTGTGTGCCCGCCTGGGTTTAGTTGTAATCCTCGGGGCAATGATGAAGAATCAATTTATTTTAATGGACTCAATGGTTTTCCGCAAGCAATTATGAACCGATGTGGATTTAGACCACACGTGGAATTGGAAAAAAAAACCTTGATCCCATTTTTTGTTTACTCCCCTTTTATCATCACTGACCTTCCACTCGGGGCTGAAGTTTCACCATTCATTCTGTGGCAGGGGAAAATTTACAACATTTCACGCTTGTAAATCTGCTAGCAGTCAGGGTAAGCAAGTAATCGATATAAACAACACCTAAATCTATGCAATCTTATCTCCCTCTCTCTGTTGTCGATAAGGCAGTTCTAGTGTAGTAACACACTCGTCAACACAACCCCCACATAATCGTAGTTTAATGAATAAACTCACACGGGGCAAAAGTAAACAAGCGCCGGGTGGAAATTAATTACTCTCCGACTGATAAGGCGCATACACGTCTGATAATAAAGGCCAGCCACTGCAGTCTACTGTTGGCCGTTTCGCTGTGTATACACTTAGGCGAGCTATGGCCCTTGGCGCAATCGGTTTGAATAAATTGCGTGTCGACGGAGATGAACTACTGGACGAAGAGGATAGCCTCAGCATTTTGAAGACGGATCTGACAACTCTGACAGTCGGACAAAGGGTGATTCTGGGCATAATTGTGTCTACGCTCTGCATTTGCTCGTTCGTGGGCAATTTGGGGACGTTGTTCGTGCATAAGAAGAGGAAACTGCGTGTCTTCTTTCGCACTTGTCTTATCTCTCTGGCCATCAGTGACCTCATCACGAGTTTGTTTACGTCAGTGGCGTACTTGGCGCAGTTTGCAGCTCCATCTGTTCAGATTTGGGTGAGTTTTTCAAGTGAAATACGAGGCTATTCCGTCTCACGCACTCTCTCTCTCGGTTTACAGTGCATTGGAGGAGTTTTGTGTAGAGCGATACCAGCTCTGACCACGGTAGCCATTCTCGTCAGCAGCATGACCCTCAGTGCGATCGCATTCGACAGGTACTACTCCGTTATGAGGGCCAGCAATGGCTTTTGGAAGCCCAACCTGAGGTGTTCCATTGTAATCACGGTGCTCATATGGCTACTGTCCTTCTTCATATCTATTCACCTGTTCTTCGCCTACTCGATCTATCATGTGCACGTCCTCGTCGCTGAGGCGGAAGACTCCATGGAGCTTATTCAGGTCTATCTTGCCGCGATGTGTGTGTCAAGCAAGGTAAGTCAAGCTGACAGTTGATCGGAATTAATTAATCCTCGATTATTCGCGAAATTTGTTGGCTGATAAGACCACCCCGATAAGCGAACGACAGCAGCTTCATTCTAATAGATTCAATTACTTCCCCCCCAACTCCCGCACAACCGCAGTAACTTTTCTCATTCGCAGGAAATGAACGCATACTACTACCTCATTGTGCTGGCCATCATTTTCGTTCCCACAGTGGTTGCATTCGTCTGGCTGAACTCAATTATTGCCAATAAACTGTGGATACGAAGACACTCGCTGAAGGGACCGGCAGCAACGTTGCCAACGTCACTGTCGCCGGCATCTCAGCTGAGGACAGCGCCAACGACAGCCACCGTGGCCGGTTCAACGGAACCGAAGGAGAAACAAATGGAAATGATTCCACAACAATACCAGCAGCGCCACAACCACCATCTGCAGCAGCCCTGCCATTGTCGAGGGGACAATAAGATTTGTATACGCTCAACCCAAACCGTGCCGACTAGCCTGGCAGGGACTGCAGAGACCAAGTCGTCTGGAAGCAATCCCCAGCCGGGCGAGGTGGTCACAACAGCTGCCACCGCCCCCGGACTGGGTAAGGGTAACAACACTGCGAAGCATATTAGTTCCCGCGAAGCACGCCACCTGCGAATGTTCACCATCGTTCTGATCCTGATGGCTGTGTTCATCTTTTTTCGCCTTCCCGCTTGGATATTCCTCATCATGCGACTGTACGGCTCCTACACCCACCGCCTCGACTGGATTCTGCATTTCTCCTTCGGCATCCTCACCCTGACCAGCTGCGTGCTGAATCCTTTGTTGTACACATTCCTGCCCGAGACCATTCGCTACACGATGCTCGTTCGGGGCAAACTTTGCGGTCTGAGGCGTTACTTCAGAAACTACTGTGGCCTGCAGGGATGCTGGCATTTCTGCTGCTGCTGCCCCAGGGGGTGGGGGAAAATGACTCAGGATCAGCGGCATCAAAATGCGAATCAAAAGGATAAGGATGGAGACAATGACAACGACAACGACAACACCAAAGTCCACGTCAACACCAGCGACAACGACAACGATTGCACAAGTAATGATGGCGCCAAAAGTACTTCAAGGAAAAGTGATGATGACTCCAAAGTGTACACCATTATCCCGGTTCCGGAAAGGCTAGGAGGGTGGCGAGTACGCCAAGGATGCAGCGGCCCTTGATGGAGGTCGGCTGAAGGAGGTCTGGTGCCAGTGTTAAATGCCTGAATGTTGTTTGCAATAATGACGAATAAATAAGACAATGAAATGATTTCGAATTGTATTTGTCTTTGAGAGGGTTGGAGGGGTGGGGGGGGGGGGGGGAGCAGAGGGTGTAGACAGTTTCGATTGAAAGTTGTGTGCAAGGAGTGCCTGAATTTCTCATCTTGCCGCAGTCACTGTGCATGCATTAAGGAGCATAAATAATTGTCAACCGCTTGAATGACATCCCTGCAAGGGATTAGCATACAAGGACACAACTAGTTTTGTTGTAGTTTCACTTCGGAAATAATAGATGAATCGCAGCGTCAAAGGTCGCCACCACCATCAGCTGCTGGGAAACTTTGCACTTTGCACACGAGCCTTGAATCTTGAGAGTTTCCATGCACACACATTCACACACAAACGCTGAAGACCATAAAATGGATTACCAAGTCCATCCCGAAGTCAGTTTCCGGAGATCGATTGGATTGCGGTGTCCTTTTGTGCGCCCGCCTTTGTTTCAGTGTTTGTCTGCTGCTCCTCTGATGGTTTTACTTAGCGTGTCTCTCTGTATGGGTGTGTGAAGGATTCGACGTCGTTGCACAATGCCTCTGAGGTTTGCTGCTGCCTCGGCACAGAAGTTGGCTCTTGTCTTTCTTCCCGTAGACGGACAGGAAATTAATGTTTTGCGGCTAGATGACTATGCTATGCTATTTTCTCTGAACAAGGGAGAGAGCCGCCACTACCGCCGCCGCACCCCTGACAAGTGGACGCGGTGATGGGCTGGGATGAAAGTTTTAATCGAAAGTGTTGGACTGTGTTGGGAAGCTTCTTTGCCATTTTTTTCGCATCGCAAATTGGAAAATGGATAATTTGGCCATCTGCCTTGTCATTCTTGTGTGTCCGCGATACTCACTCTCTTAATTATCCACGAGCAAAGATCATTAATTTTTCCTTGTGGGCTGATAAGTCAGTGGATTTTATTGCTTCTCTGGCTGGCGTATTTGAAGAGTTAACAAATACCATCGGACTGCCAACAAAAACACCACGCAAATAGAATCTTATCAAAATGCCATTCAGATGGGCAGACCCCCATGGGGCTTGTTGTTGTCGTCGTCGCTGACGATAGCAGGAAGCTTAATAGAACTGACTGACTTGACGACGTGTTTGTCGACAACGAACAGAGTGAAGGTTGAATGGAATCACTACCGCGTTGCAATTTCTCTTTCTTTGTGTGTTGCGGAAACTCGACGTGAGATAGGGGGCATCTGTCAAGTGTTGTCATTCTTATCTTGGACAGTTGAATGACCACAAATTTACGATCCCCCAGTCATTGCTGGGTTCCATTTTACGCGAACTTGGTTATCTCCAATTCGCAGCTATCTACGTCCTCCTGACCTCTGGTCGATCAATCAATAGTCAACGTCAACGATCTCTTTGTCTTCACCGAGCTTTCGCAGTTTCCCCGAGTTTCTCTTTTTCTCCAGATGAAGAGAGACTCATTTAAGCCATCATTCGTCATCTTCTCTCTTCACAAAGCTTTTGAATCCCCCCCCCCCCCCATTTGGCAGCCACTGGCACCGATCGCGATCATGCCGCTGCCGCTGCTCTAGATCGACACCAAATTGAAGACATCGAGACAAAAAAAAAAAGCAAGCAAGCAAACAATCTCCACATCGTACGGCTCGGATGGAGAGTGAAGTGTCGCTGGCCTCCCTCCGTCGACTTTGCTGCTGGCTCGTTGGTACCGCAGATCAGTGCAAAGCTGTCGCTCGTCTTGACCGGTTGGTCGTGCATTTTCTCCCGTTCTCTGCTACGTACACGTGAGTGTGTGTTTGTGTGCTCGTTTGACTTTTATTTTCTTTCTCACTCCCCCTTTGCCCCTCCGCACCTCTTCCGCCGCCGCCACCCACCAGAAGAAAATAAATCTCTACTCTTGAGCGCGCGGGCTGCCGTCGTCGGTTGGTTGGTTTTCTTTTCGAAAAATAATCTGCGCGCGAGCCGAGCACAGCAGATACTTCACTTCACTCGATCGTGTGTGCGCACGGTGGTACGTGAAACGGTTAAATTATTTGGTATTCATCACCGTCATATACCTCACTATTTCACCGTTATTGTGTATCAATTGCTTTTCATTTATTGTGTTTAGAGAGTTTTCTCATCGTCGTCGTCGACGCTATTTATGTGCCTCTGCTTAAGCTTGGCTTGATCGACAAAGACCGAGCGACGATCGTCATCAACCGACCATCATTGCTTTCAGTAGCTTTCAGTGGCGAATTGTGTGTCAATGTGAGATATTTTTAAAAGATACTATTTTTGTTTTTCCATTCAATTCAATTACCAATCGTGTGCATCGTGTTAAAAAAAAAAAAAAATACATCGCGAAATTCAAGAACACTGTGTAGTGTGGTTTCTATCAAATGCAGCAGTCTGTGTACTATGCGCGTAGTGTAGCATCCAGACAACAACAACACCACCATCATCAGCATCGTCAACAACAACGTTGCCAGTCCAGCAGCTGAGAGTGGAAATCCGATTCATTCAGGAAAAGTGAGTGCAACGAAGCGTGTTTTTTGTGGATTAATATTGTACCTGTCTGTTCATACAGCACAACATAGGAACAAGAGCAAAAACCTATCCATGCATACACACAGCTAGTAACTAGCCAATCACCTGAACCTCTCTCACTTTTCAATTCGCATTTTCTTGTCATTTCTGTGCGCTTCTGTTCGATAACAAAATAAAGTCACATACTGTGAAGCTAGTCGATTGTGCATGGGTTGTGTTTTGTTGTGGAACATGGTTCAGGGAGTGTCGTTTAATTAATTTCAGGTCATTGTTTGAAACATTTTGTAGAAGAGAACTTTCTTCGGTAGATACACAGTGGCATTAGGTTGGGCAGGCATCTGCTGGTATTAGGGCGGGGAAGTGTGGAGCGCACGGACAATTTTCTTTCAACCTGAAGAGCCTCCGACTCTGACGATCAGAGTCTGACCCTTTGGAACGATACCAGGTGTCTAGCAAGCGTGTCTGAATTGAGTAGTATCCTCTCCAAGTCTGTAAAGGACAGCCCCGTCCACCGCGCACCAAAATTGCGGTTGTTGTTCATGTTACTACTCTTCATCCAATTTGAGGTTTGAAAAGCAGATTTAAATTAAACAAATATTTCATTGAGCTTCTATTCAAATTTTGACTCCAACATTTAGCTTGAATGTTGCCATTTTTAATGGTATACAGCATCATTCAACTACCCTCCATGGAAGTCTTTGCAGGACTCCATTTTGACGGGGTAATTTTAAATTGCTTTTAGACACTTTTAGGACTATAACTCGAACCATATCTTGACCAACATTTATTTGCCCAGCGTCAAGATTATGGGAATTAACACGATCTTTTGCATCCTCCTTCGATTTATTCACAGTTGTGCAAAGAGTGAACTCAAACGGACGACTGTTTCGCTTACAGTCTGGCCCTAACGTACCCTCCCTTCAGAATCACAGTTTTTAGAGAATTTGTTCACAAATTTAACACATTCAGGGATTCTTAAGCGATGCAGATTCCAAAGTGGCAAATATTAAGCTAAATATATGCAGTCTCAGATAACAGCTTAGATTGACGTTTGAGCATGAAGTGAGGACATCAAAACCGAACCACGAATCGGATAAAGAGAGTAGCAATCGCACTCAGGCCACTTGTGTTATCACGCACGTCTCTTCTTCTACTCCATAGGGCGTTACAGTACAGAGATGGTCATCAACACATCTCTCCAGCCGGCCCGAGCTTTCGCCACCGAGCCGGTTGAGGTCTCCCTCGACTACACCAAGGGATCAGTGGTGACGCCGAGAGACAGACAACCCCTAAGACTCGAGTTACTCCTCCTGATCAGCCTGTGTGATCGTCTCGGAATGAGACTAGGCCATAAGCGAACCCTTCACGATTTGAGAGAGCACCGGACTCACGAGTAGAGGGAGCAGGAAAAGGAGGAGGCTGTGCCGAGAAGGATAAATAATCCAGATCAGCTCGCCAAGTACCCCGGCACACCTTTCGAGACTGAGATAGTTTTTCGAGAACTATCTCAGTCAGATCCTCGCGCCCCTATACTCGTTTTTTTTCCGACCTTCTGGACGATACGGAGAAGAGGAGGAGGAGGAGTGTTGGAGAGGAAGGATTAGGTAGCAGAGGAAGGGAAGGGAATTGACTGTATCTTAGCTTCATGTCTCCTCACAGGGAATTCGTTCCCAAAAGTCATTGACCACTACTGAGCCTTCGCACCACGTCAATGTGTACAGCCACGCGAGGGAAACGCCGCCGAATCAACCCCAGACAACAACCACTCATTTTGTCTTCCCACACAACAGATGGAACCACCGCTCAGATTGAATTCAAAAAATTATAATTAAATTCAGTGACAAAATATTTTCCCGTCACTCTTTCCCGGTCAATCGTCGGTCTATCTTCGTTTCGTAAAGTTTCACTAATTGGCTTACTTTCAAGGTCTGGTTTCAACCGAAACCGAATTCCGATCCACAACCAAATCGGATTGCTTCTGACCCACATCCGCGGAGAGTCAAACGATCAAGAAAGTGATCTGTTATCTGATGAGAATGGAGAAAAGGAATTTCGCGAAGCCCACAAATCCTGCAGCACGCTATTGCGTCTGAGTGTTTATAAAATTTCAATTGAAGCGGCGCGGCGGTGGGATGCAAAATTCACTGAACAGTAGCCGTTGTCTGTCTTATTTTATTTTTGCACTCGACAACGAGCTCTGATTGGATTTTCATTCTCCACCCTTCGACCCACTGGTGGTGCAGTGCTGCTGCTGCTACGGCTGCTGACGTTTGGGCTTTGTGTAGATGTGCTCTTATCTGGTCTTACCTTTTGACCCATTCGACTAGATTGCGGTCTGTTATTTGCGCGATGGGGTTTAGTTGGAAAAATTGACGATAACGACGGAGGGTGTAATGGAATGCGATCGAAACATGAGACAAGGTGTGTTCTCAGATTGCTCTGAGTTATGCTCACATTAGCATATTATCGGGATTGATTACAGTTCTGTGCTAACAAACAGAAATGCTGGCACAAATTTGTCATCGCAGACCGGGAGAGGGGGACCAGGCGGTGAACGAACGGTAGTTTGACACGGGTGATAATTAGAAATGCAAATTCAGCGATGATTGGGAGAGTGACTTAATGTGACAACTAAATGGCTACTAAATGGCGAATGAAATTTATTTAGACGCCGGAATGTTTATTATGTTTTCGAAAGCAAAAGATGGCACTGATGTGAAAGGTGAACTTTCGAACTTGGGGACGGAGTCTTAGTAGCTGGTTGAGTCATTCTTTCGACAAACCTTGTAACGTGGTTGAAGTCGGCTGGGTTTTCTATCAGGGCCAGTCTTAAGATAGAGCTTAGGATGAGGCTTAGATTGGTTGGGAGTCCTATCAGAGACTGTCTTAGGACGAAGCTGAGGATGAGGGTAAGGTCCTATCAGAGTCTTTTTTAGGACGAAGCTGAGGAAGAGGCTTAGGTCCTATCAGAGTCTGTCTTAAGACAAGGCCAAAGATGAGACTTAATTTGGTTGGGAGTCCTATCGGAGTCTGTCTTAGGACGAAACTGAGGATGAGGCTTAGGTCGTATCAGAATCCCTCTTTAGACATCTCTCCCTTCAAACTCCTTATCAAAGCCTACCTCTCCAGAAAAACAAGTCACTCCCACCGACATCAGCTCCCAAGTTGCAAGTTCATTGAAGATCTAGATTTCGAATTGATTTGCCGTGGGACCTTGAGCACCAGCAACCCAGAACGAGGCCATAACTGCCTGCCTGCATTTTGATGAACCGCAACCGCAACCAGACTGCTGGCCCAACTCCGCGCCGTTCGTTCATTGATCCAGTTCACCGCACCTGCAACAGCCGCAGCCACGGTAAGATGGAATGGTCTCTAGCCTCTGCAATCCGGTTATGCAAATGCATCTGAAATCAAAACTCGATTCGAGCGACCGACCTATTCAATAGACTCACTAAATCGATTACTAAATCTATTACTATGTCGCAGTTTTCACTTTCTTTTGGGAGTTTTTATAGCCAGTGGACTGGTTGGTGTCTCTCTTCTATGGCACGTCGTCGCCGCGCATACACATTGTGTTGTTGTTGTCGCTGGTGGTCGACCCAAAGCCCAGTCATTTATCACTTTAATTTGAAAGAAGGCATCAGTTTCTCTTTCTTTGCCATGGCAAGGCACAACAATTTGAATAATGCTCGTATAACAGTGTTTTGCGTTCTCTGCACCGTTGCTGTCGTCATTGGCTTGTCACAGTAAAGCAAAAAAAAAGGGAAACTTCCAACACACGAATATGCGTGTCCACTACGCACTACGTTCAGAGGCGTACGGACGGGTTGAATGTAAATCAATTGTATCAGAATTTGAAATCTATGGAAAATTATTAAGGCGAGACTTTCTCGTAAAACTTCTTACAACATAATGCGCGACAAGCGAGGAGCGACAAGCGACAACTGTCACTGTCACTGTCAAATTAGTGGCGTATTAATGCGGCACACACTGCCCAGTGACACAGTTTCCTAATTCTCAACCGCAGCTGGTTCTCTACCGACGCTCAGTACTTTTTGTTTTGTCTTTCATTATGTAAAATGAAAGTTTAAGCTGCTGTTCTTTGAGCTATTTGTCATCTGCTGACTGTTTTGTTGTCTATTTTGTCAGTTGTCCCAATCTCGAGCGGCGCGACGGCGGCATGGCGACCAGTGAAATGTGGAGAAAAAAGGTCCAGGGATAACTGAATGGCGCAACAAACATTCTGAATAGAAGTTTTCTCTTGTCTTTTGTTATCTGGGCGACGACGAGGAGCGACGGCAGCAGAAGAGATGGAACGAACAAATTGAAATGGAAAACAATGCACGGTGGTTGGCCCCCCCGGAGTTGAGCTGAAATTGATAAGACCCCACATCTGCATACGGAGAGTGAAAACGAAACGGAATGTGGGCGATGGTGGAGGCCATGTGCGGCTGGCCAGAGTTATCGTACTGCGTTTCAATTGAAATTGATTTTCATGTGCAAATGCAAACATTGACATAAGATACAAGAGTTTATGAAATGAATCGGAATGTGCACGATGCAACAGATGTTTGAGTGATGAATGAGGGGGGAGAGGGGTGGACCAGGAGGAGGAGGAGACAGAAAAGAAATGCATCTGTGCTTGGGTTTTGTGGTTTCAGGGCATCGATTGAGAAAGCATGTGTGATTGCCTGCCTGCCGACTGAAATTGAATGCGTGCGTGTTAAAGCACAGATTAAAGTGGCGCCCGAAGGAAAACTCCATGAGGAGCACACAGGAGAGACTCTCTCTCTCACACAAACACACACAAGCGAGAAGATGTAACATCAAAACCGCAAAAACGACAAAAAAAGAGTTGAGTTGCTGTACAATTTTGCTTGTTGTTGTTTAGCACTTTTCCTGGTGCTCTGCGTGAATGAATGGAAAGAGAAAGTGCTTTTATTGTGAATTATTAATGCGCTAGCTGGTTGGCTGGTTGGTTGCTGGTTTGGCTTGGCTCGAGGGGGGGCATGGCAACGTGCGGATACCGAACCTCTTAAAATGAAGATATTCATGCGTATATGAAAAACAAAAAAAAAAAAAAAACACAACCAAAATACAGTTCGTTAAAATTAAAGCAGAACCTTTTAGAGTGTGTTGTACCGTACTCTGCTCTGCTATGCCGTGAGTGAAGACGTGCCAAAGGGTCGACGGGCATGTGTGTGTGTGTGCTGCTTTTTTTGGGCGCAAGAAAGTGCCTTAAGTGTGTTACGTGGTCTTGATTTGGCACGGAAGGGAGAGTTGAGAGTTGAGATTGTTTCTCTGATGGGTTTGGAAGAAAATAAATATTTGAAATGCATCGGAAATTCCTTTTGTCATCGTCAGTGATTTTTTGAAAACAGGCAAGGAGTGGAATTTAATAAAACGCATATGTGATCTCGTTAACTCGAACTCAGCGAGTCGCTGGGGGAATTTAAATTCAAGAAACCCGTTTAATTTGATGGACTAGGCGGCCAGTGATGTCAGAGCTAATTTTGTCTATGCGAGACGATGGAATCTGTCACCCATGCGATGGCAATAAGACGATTCATGTGTTCTTGGCAATCTTGAGGTGTGTGGGTTTGAGCTTAAATTTAGTCCACTCGGCGTTCGAGCAAATCGGTCTGTATCACGTATGGGACGTTAAATAAAAGTTCTTAAACAAATAAATCAGAGCTTCTTCTTCCGAGGTAGACCGTGGCCTTCACCTAGGAGACTCTTCAGCTGGGAGTGTGTTTTGGGATAGTTGCAACCAACAAGCTGAATGGCGCTACAGCCCGAGGTGGACCTGGGCCTCGAGCAATAAGCCGGAAGGCGCTTCATTCCGTGGTGGACATGGGCCCGAGCTAGAAGCCCTACAGCCCGAGGTCGACCTGGGCCTCGAGCTAAAAGCCTCTCTAGACCCAATCTCGTTTCGTCTTCATTTCGAGGTGCCTAGAAGCTCTACAGCCCGAGGTCGGCCTGGGCCTCGAGCTAAAAGCCTTTCTAGACCAAATCTCGTTTCGTCTTCATTTCGAGGTGCCCAGAAGCCCTACAGCTCGAGGTCGGCCTGGGCCTCGAGCTACAAGCCTTTCTAGACCAAATCTCGTCCCTCTTTTTTGAACGGAGCCTCAGCCTGAGGAAGACTTGGGCCTCCAGCAACAAACTTTTCTAGACCAAATCTGGTTCCATCTTATTCTTCAAAAGAAGCTACCGCAATAGGTGGACTTGGGCTGCAAGCAACAGGGCTTCCTAGACCCAACATTATCCCGTCTTCTTCTTCTAATGACGCTTCAGGGGCAGGAGGACATATCCCTGGCGCCACAGACCAAGATGGACCCGTGCTTCAAGCAACAAGCCTAGATCCAACCCCGTTCCATCTTGGTCTTCAAGTGACGGTACAGCTCGAGACGGGCTAGGGCTACGATTGTGCAACCTCAGACCCTTGCTGCCGCTCTCCACTTTCGCACAACAATCTACTTGAGGGTTTTCTTCACTTCGGTGCGCCGTCTTGAACTTCTGTTACGTTGTCCCCCTGATTCGTATACACAGTGAATTGCCAGTAGCGTTCAAAGTATTCGTTTAAGCGACAATTACAACGCCCCAAGGTCGCTCTACCCGAGTTCCTTGACACATACAAGCAACCACCTCGATGTTGAGTGCCACCAGCTCTCTTCCAGCTCCACAACTGCTTCAGTCTCAATTTGATACAAGGCCAAAGCAAAGCGACCTACTCACCTCTCAGCCGGTGTCTCAACGTCTGAATGGAGGGCGCCTGCCAAGTCTTTCAAAATCACATCACAATTGAAGTGTTAATGAGGTGAATCGCAAAACGCACAATGCGCGCGAGAAACGAAAAGAAATCAATTGCAGACAGACGCGCCCAATCGTCGTCGTCGGCGGCTCAGTTTCTTGGCCAGCCTCACAATCGCAGCGAAAGTCAGATCAATTCGAGTTCCCTCCCGCTCTTCGCAGAATCTCTGAATGGTTTTTCGTTCGGCTAAGGGTGTCTGTCCGTGCCAGCACCACTGTCCGGTTTCACTTTCATGCTAATTCACTTGTGCAAAACCGGAGTGAATTTCCCTTAAAAAGAAAAAAAAAACAACCGCCTACATGTTGCACGCATCTGAGATGAAGTCCGTTAGGAGTTCGTTAAACTGCCTCCTTTCCACATCACTCATCGTGGCAGAAAGATCTTCTTCAGTGATCAGTGAAATTTCTCCCTCTCTCGCTCAGAGACGAGATATACATCATAACTTTCGATTCCATTACGAATGCGCCACAGTCACGATAACGATGACTCGGGCTCAGATTTTAAGTGTTAACCGATTGTAATCCGGCCGCCTTGACGCTATGACACAACAACAGATACACTTTAGGGGTCACTTTCGACGATGAATAACCTGCCCAAAGCCATCACTCACCGATGCCCATACACCTCAGCACCTGAACACACCTGACCACCTGCACCTCTTGCCATCTGGAGAGTCCTCGCAAGACGACGACGCCGACGTCGACAGCCACCACACCACTGTTTGCAGTTCTCTCGAATTACAACAAGTGAAATCGGCGAGCCAGCAGCGCGGGCATCCGTCGCACACACCATCACGAGCACGAGATGCTGGTGTGAATGTGTCGAGTTACCGAACTTGTGGTTATGCGCGGTTTCGGATTACAAACAGCCGAGGCGGCTAATTAGAGGGGCACACGACGATATCAGATAATTGGCGCATAAATGAACACATGCGAATGACAGAGGAATGTGGGGCTTACGAGGGAAATTGATTCGTCTTTTTGATCTGAATTCGCAATGCTTCCTGCCGCTCAATCAACTTCGACTCAGGCACGAGATGTGCCGCGTGAATGCTGCCACTGATCAAGTTTGACCGGCACAGACGGGAAGTGACTGCTGGGCGAAGGCAAGTTACTCCGTTTACTTTCCCTTCAATAGATCAAACCCCACTTGACGAATGACCATGTGTTCGTGGCAAGCCCACACATGGTTTATGACATGTTGGAGTGACCTCCATGAAGTGGTCACGCTGCAGCATGTGCGGCGCATCGGTTTGCCAAGTCCATTAACCCAGATGAAGCGAAACTGCTGTGATTGTGCAGCAAACCATGGACTGAGTGCCAACTCCTCAATTGACACTGATGTTGATGATTCAGTCGATGCAGGATGCCAGCCAGCCAATCCCTTCTACGTGGGCTGACTCAGCAAATGGGTCTCTTTGTGCGGAGTGTGTAAGATCGTTCGCGTGCTAATTCGCGCTGCATGACATATTTAATTTATTTCCACGCGGAATCAGTTGAATCCGGGAGATTTTTTTTTCTGCTTCCATTAATTACCAGTGCCGAGTTACGGCTTACACCACTGTCACCGAAGATTGTTGGAATGGATTACTGGAGGTTTATGTAATTGCCGCTCATTACGGTTGACTGGGTCATTGTGTCCGTCATGCTTGGCTGGGGTGTGCGGTGGGATTCCCTTTGTGAAGGGAGACGTGGAAGGCGGTTCGAAGTGCATTTATTTCTGATTCGAGATGTGGATGGATTAAGGCAGAGGCAGAGTTTCCTAAGACTCTGCTTATTTCTCAGATCAACGGCTGGTAGGTGATCTGAGCCTGAGCCGCTGTTTGGGGTCCTTTCTTGACGGAAGTAGGAACTCTACTTGTCCAAGCCCATGACTGAGCTTGAGCTCTGTTTTTCACGGACCTAGGCACGTTCCCTCTAATCATCCATGTCTGAGGTCCATGCTTAACGAACGCGGACAGCATCGGAGCGGATGCTTCTAGTCATCCAAGTCCGAGGTCCATTAAGTTAGCCTTAATGCTTTTGCATGGACCGCTTCTATTCATCAAAGCCTGAGGCCCATTCTTGACGGAACCGCGGCATGCTGCTTGGCCTAAGGTCCATTGGGACGGACAGCTTCAAGTCATCTAAGCCTGAGATCAGGGCACGTTGCCCCTAATCACAGAAACCAAGCTACATCCCGTTTTAGATTGGGTTTGACTCTCCTGCTTAAACCACGAGATTTGGAATCGATGAGCCTCTTAAATTGAGCATTCATGTCTATGTGCTCGATGTAGCCACGCTTCTGTGGTCTCAAGAAAGAATATTGACTTGTGCTTTACTCACTCCCATTGAAGACCTCTACCCTCTTACCATTTTAGCTTTAATGAAGCAAACAACGATTTCCCCACTTTTCTCTGAATTCGTTTCCCTCTTCAACCCAAAATCTTCTCCAACTAGCACGGTCTTCTGCTAGTTCCAAGCAAGGTCTCAAGCAAATTAGGAGACAGTACCTTACCTGCGGTACGCCTTTGTTTCTTGGACTCCTTCACTTTTCCCTAAAGTCTTACCCTTCGCGTATTTCCTCTTCGAGCTAGGGTCTTAAAAAAAGCCTCTCTAACTAGCCCATAGGTCTCAAACAAAATACGAGTCAAGATCCCGCCCTGCGGTACTCCATTGTTTCGCAGTTTCGCTGAACTTTCATTGAGTAGTTTAACATACTCACGATCGTTGCTTAAATTTAGTGGTTTAACCCACTTAGAGTGCAGATTGTACATCACACATTTGCCTCATGCAGCCTTGTTCGCAAAGATCTTTGATAGGCGACCCCCTTTCGGTGCCCAACTACATTTTAAACGAGTCGACTTACTCCGATTCCATCACTCATGTGAATTTCCGTGTACTCCACATTTGACACATAGAAGCGGACACCATCAGACAGTGACAGTCACAAGCGACACGCCAGTCAGCGTCAAACAACGCCAAACGCCGTCAATCACTTCAAGACCCCACATACAACCTTAACAAGTGAAATTTATGTGAATTTCGCACTCGCATCGTCTCCATAAACAAATTTCAAACAAAACCCCGCAACCGCCCAGCTGGGCACTTACCTTGCAACAACCGCCGTAAACTATACCGGGGCGCGTACACGTCAAGGCTACCCCACTCGCACGCCTCACCGCGACCGACGTTACGCCAAGCTCTCTGATTAGCATACAAAATAGATTTTTGTTTTCTTGTGTACACAGTGGGCTCTGGGGAGGAGGGGGCAGGCACAAGGCAAATCCCCTTGAGAGGTTCAATTTTGTCAATCTCAATGGTCAATCAGACTCACATCGCCACACACACAAATACTTTGTGAATCCAATCAGCGATGATGCACAAGGGCAAAAAACCTAACTGCCAGATATATGTGTGTGCTTGGCAAAATTTTATTGATGCGGATGATGCCGGGAGCGATGGTGATGGCGATGGTCAGAGTCCGAAAAACCTGGTCCTAGGGGTCCTTGTTTGAATAAACGAATGGACTCGATGGCCTGGGAGGGGAACAAATGAACTGCTGACGAGTTCATTTAAAATTGTGCCCAAGAGAGATCGAGAGAGGGCGGGAGGTGCTGGCATTACATTGCCCACCCGAGTGGAGTCGGACGGTGTGTACTCCCCTATGACACATATCCGCCACCATCGGCTCTCAAATAAACTAAACAAACAAACAGACTGACTGCGCGAATGTGTGAGGCCTGTGGTGGGTAGGGAGGTATCGGTTGTTGATTTGATTAAAATCACACAGAGTTCGTTTCATTTTTTGTTGGGGGAGCAAGCTTGATCACGGATTTGTGGACCTGATTCGTATTGATTTCCTATAACCCCCTTCAACCACCCCACCCCCCGAGCAACTGTATCTTTTCATTCAATTAACTTGCAGAAGTTGCGTTAATTTATGCAGTGCGACGGTTTCTCACGGAAATTCTCAAACAATGCGTCACCCTGTGGCCACTGGGCGTGGGCGTGTGATTGTACGTGCATGTTTAGCACAACACTCCCGCCGCATAATAAAGACCCACGAGAGGAGAGCAACAGAAACAAGGAAACCCTCTGGCAAACGATAAAAGGGGGGGCCCGCTTGGTCGCCAACCGCCACCAATTCCCGACCGTGTAACAGAAAGTTGTGTGCGTCATGTTGCCTAACGCAGACATCATAATCCTAATTTTCGCCGAAAATTTATTTATTTATGCAGAACAATTCGCGCGCGAACAGCATATTTTCCGTTTTTATGGCGACGACGGAGGAGCCGTTTTTAGGTCTTAATTAGATCCGAATGTGCGCGCGAGAGATCGTAAAGTATGCTTCACTTGAATACAGATTGGTTACAGGGAAATATGATTTGTGTGTGCATGGAAGGGATGAGGAGTAATTTTTGAAACTTTGCATTGACAGCATGTTCCTAAGGACTTCCTCTTAACCCAGTGACAACAAGGTCAGTCCGGTTGCCCACTGGACACGCCAGTCAGTCAGTCCGTCAACCCAGTCCTCACTCGTCTTCAGGAGTGGTCCCAATCCGTTACGAATCACAATGAGTGGCATTCGATGCCCCTGCCAAGAGTGCGAGTTATGCAACGACTGTTAGAATATTCAATAATTTTCCAATCACTTCAAAAATTGATTTGAGAACCTTCTCTCTCTTGTTGTCTTTCGCTTGCAGGTACCGCTCAAGAGGTCGTCGAAGGGCATAATACCGTTGATCAGTGGGAAGAGAGACAGACCCACACACACAAACACAAGGAGGAGCAGCATGGCCATGTCGTTGGTCATATTGGCCATTGTCTGCTGTTCGATCATAAGTGGCACAAATGGTAAGTGATGCGGTCGATTCTCGAATGTGTGCACTTCAACTTCATCTCCACCTTTCCACAGGTCTGCCCTTTCTGGTCCCGAACGTGGCGAGGGGGGCTGTGGTGCCATGGATGCAGCCAGTGGATACGTGGGACATACGCTCGGTGCCGAGAAGCGTCATCCCGCACGTGGATCTGAAAATGTATCCGAATCGAACGAACCCCACGCCGTCGGACAGTGACGAGGAGTTTCTGAACAGGCTGCGGGAGCTGAAAAAGAACAGCACCGGCCGAATGCTGTGGTATGACACTTCATTGGATGGCCTGCCGTATTTGCCGTTCGTCGACAAGGCCCTCAGGCTGCTCAACTTGAAGCAGGTCGCCTACGAAGTGGAGAATAGTGTTATGTCGAAGGTGTCGTGCACTGCATGCAAAGCTGGTGAGTTGTGCGCGTTGCGCTCTTCAAGTAAGAGCGCTTGACCGAAGAGACTGTCGTTTCAGGGGCCGGACTGTTGCAACACTACATTCGGACGGGCAAGAGCGAGGCGGAGATCATCAGGACTATCTACGAGTTCTGTGCGAATCTTCAAATCCAGAGTCCAAGGGTCTGCGAGGGCGTCAGCAAGCTGTTTGGGGTGAGTTTTTGAGTTTGAGTTTCTCCGAGGTTCGACGAGTGAATGTGCATTTGCAGGAGGAAGTAGTGTACGTTCTGAAGCGGACAACTCTGGGCCCCGACGAGATTTGCAGCTTCATCATTGGCGACGCCTGCGGAGACGTGTACAACCCCTACCACGAGTGGGAGGTTGCCTTCCCGCCGGTTCCCAAACCGCCAGTCCTCGACGTGCCCATTCCGAAGGAGGGAGCGCCGTTCTTCAAGGTCCTCCACATCTCGGACACGCACTACGACCCCCACTACGTCGAGGGCTCGAACGCCGAGTGCAATGAGCCGCTGTGCTGCCGTCTGAGCAGCGGCCGGCCACTGACACCCAACGCCGCCGCGGGCAAATGGGGAGACTACCGGAAGTGCGACACACCCAAGCGAACTGTCGACAGCATGCTGTCCCACATCGCGGACTCGCACCAGGACATCGACTACATCCTCTGGACCGGCGACTTGCCGCCGCATGACGTCTGGAATCAGACCAAGCGCGAGAACCTCGAAATCATCAAGGAAACCGTGAAGCAAATGACCGAGAAGTTCCCCGGCGTGCCGATCTTCCCCGCGCTGGGAAACCACGAGAGCGCCCCGGTGAACAGCTTTCCTCCGCCGTACGTCAACCAGGCGGACAACTCGATTTCCTGGCTTTACGACGAGCTAGACGTGCAGTGGAGGCGATGGCTGCCGGCCAGTGTGTCGCACACTGTGCGTCGGGGAGCCTTCTACTCGGTCCTGGTCCGACCGGGCTTCAGGATCATATCCCTCAACATGAACTACTGCAACAACAAGAATTGGTAAGGCCGGTGTGGTTGGGGGTCGGGAACTCTGTCTGAATGCCCTTTTTTTCTCAGGTGGCTCCTGCTCAACTCGACCGATCCCGCGACAGAGCTTCAGTGGTTCATCTACGAGCTGCAGAGTGCAGAGTTCTCGAACGAGAAAGTCCACGTCATCGGGCACATCCCGCCGGGACACTCGGACTGTCTCAAGGTCTGGTCGAGGAACTTCTACCGGATCATTTCGCGGTACGAGAGCACTATAGTCTCACAGTTCTACGGGCATACGCACTATGACGAGTTCGAGTTGTTCTACGATCCCTCGGATTTGGGTAAGCGCAGCTCTCTAAGGCGACCCTGCATTGCTGACTTTTCTCGTCTCTAGGCCACACGACCAGCATTGCGTACATAGGACCCTCAGTCTCGCCGTACTACGACCTCAATCCAGGCTACCGGATCTACTACATCGACGGGGACCACGACCAGACGACGCGCCTCGTCATCGACCACGAATCGTGGATCATGAACCTCAAGGAAGCCAACCTCTATGACTACCCAATCTGGTACAAGCTGTACACGGCGAGAGCGGCCTACAACATGCCCGCCCTCAGGGCCAAGGATTGGGACAACCTCATCGACGAGATGGCCAACAACCAAGCCCTGTTCGATTTGTACTACAAGCAAGTGGAGGACAAGCGCGTCAGCTCTGGGGGCTAGAAACTAATTGTGGAATCTTTCTCTCTCTCTCTCTCTCCCTTTTGCAGAAACTACTGGAAGAACTCACCCGTGAAGCCGTCTTGCGATCACGAGTGCCGCAAGCGAATACTCTGCGACTGCAAGAGCGGCCGCAGCCACGATCGCAAGCACTTCTGTCAGGATGTCGAGGCTAAAGTTGACGACGGAGCATCGAAGAGCTGGAAGGACTGGCTCTTCCGGGGATTCTCCGCATCGTATGTCATAAAACTTCTCAATTAACATGTATCTTGTGTTGTCTTGTTGCGCTTCCTCATCATCTCATTAAATCTAATCATCTACACGTGGATTACCCCCTCACATGTGACACCACACAACTAATTCTTCATCATTTTTTTCTTGTATTTTTTTGCTCTCTCATGATGGGTGATGGTGTGTGTAAAACAAAAAAATCAATTCCCAATCGTCCCTCCTAACAAACAACAAACGTGTGCGCGCACCAGCAGTACCAGAAACAGTGCCGAGGAGCGGCAGCGCCAGGAGGCCGTGGATCGAAACGTACTCACCACGAACGGCAACGACGAAGACGAGGGCTCCAATGCAAATCAGATTATTGAAACAAGAGAAAGAATTCCGGAAGTGATTTATGCCGGCGGTGGTGGTGGTAGGCAATAAAACGCTGCTGCACAGCGCCGAACAACGTGACAAGGACGACGATGGCGGGTAGCATAAGGACCAAATGGCGCACGAAACACGCGAAAAGTCGAGAGTTATTGCTTGCTATTATACGTAGAATCTAGCTATAAGCTTCACAGGGGGGCGAGGGGGCGCTCGTCATCTCAAGAAGGGGAAACAAAGGGTTAAGGTACTTGTTAAGGATTAGAGAGGTGAATGGTGGAAAGGTGAGTAGTGGGTTGTGTATAATATAACCGCTTTAACGGTGTAACCAATTTCTCAGTTAAGTCATGTGGTGTTGTACAATATCTATGTATGTATATTTTTTTGGATGTAAACTTTACAGATATACATACTAATGCGGTAGAACGTAAGAAATAAATGAGTGAACTCTGAAGCACGCAGTCTTTTGGGTGGTTTTTGTGTTGAAGGAGTGGAGTGGGAGGGACTCCAAGCGGAAAAGACGTAAGATGGTGGCATTTTTGTTTCACATGACGGTTCCCTTTTTGTTTAGCTTAACTGTTTGATTTAAATTCCCAAGGATTTGCGACAGGATCAGAGAAACGAACATGAATAGAGTACAATTTTCAAATTTCCAACTCGCCTGGGGGTACGTGACAAAGATCACTGTTAGACGTTTCATCGATCCGCACTGATTTTTTCTTCTTCAGTGACTCGGTGACCACCTGGGGTCCTGCCGTCACTGCGTACATACGTGGAAAGGGTCGTTTCATTGGGCAAGGTATCAAGTTCTCACAAAAACAAGTGTTCTCTTGTCGAAGGTGCTTCCATAATCTCCTGAGACTTAGACTAGCAGAAGATACTCACCCTTGTTCTCTTGGTCGTGCCACATGTCATATTTGTATTCAATTAGTCACTTAAAGTGACTGACAAAGTGACATGTGACACGATTTAGACAACTAGGATGACTATCCCTAGATCACCCTAGACACCGATCTACCTAAGCTACACTTCTAAGAGAACTGCTCAACCACCATTCCCTCCAGATGAATGTGAACCTGTTTGGCGCTTTAAGTACTGCCTGGCTATCTGAGAGTATCGAGATTTCTGAATTCAATAGATTTCTATTGTTGATGGAACGTGCTGATTCATTTATGGCTAAGAGTTCACGTTGAAAGATTGTGGACTCTCTGAGATGGTCGATGGAGTGGTTTCCCATCGCCCCTGTTGTACATGCACGCTAACTTTAGTATTTTGTTTCATTGAATTAATTTCCCAGAAACTACCGCCTATCTATGAACGAGATGGAACACTGTGGCTCAAGAGAAAAATCCGAAACTGACGACCTCGCAAGAAAGGGCAATAATGCAACACGCTTCCCGATTAAAGAATTGCCATCCATGCTTTCGCTTCTGCGACTTGTAACGTAGATTGGCAGATTGCACAGAGTACCTCACAACAAACGAGAACAGGTCAACCCTGGCCTTAAGGTGAATGCCCTGAGAGAGTGTACGACGTACATAGACTGGTTTAGGCGAATGCTAGCATTAATCTTGTACACGTCCTCGAATACAACCCTATCGACTCCCGCTTCTCTTCCGGATCTTCGATTACAAGAAAGCAACTTGATAACAGACTAATTGAGGAGCGTCCCTATTAACTATCCCGGCTACTCTATTCTATTCCTGTAATTTCTTGGATTTTCAGACACTTAAGTACGTCGTAGGTTGGTGGAAATTGACTAACCGCTTGTAATGGACGACTGAACAACTTGAATGCGTGATTTCCCCAGTACGTATGAATGTCGTAATGACCCCGACCCACGAGCTTACATTTCTCTGGCGACTGAATCCCAAGCGATAGACAACTAAACGTGGCCTGAAGGAATCAACGTGATTTGCGGGTCATAGTGGGACTATATAGACATCCTTTCCACAATACTCATCTTGTCCCTGACACCTTCGTACGTCACCCTTGCACACAACTTTATGTTGCCCAGGACCTCTTTCTGCTCACTTCGTTACAAGACGACATTTTGTGCCGACTTAAGCTCCGAGATCTAATCGCATACCTTTCTCTTCGAATGCCCTCAACCCAAGCAGACTTTACAGCCAACCTAAAGACCCTCCAACAATTTGAACATTTTAACCCCTTAACTGGTAAAGGCCTCACAGAATATTTGTAATAATTCACCAAAAAAAAAAAAAAAAACCGTTGTATATATTCCACTGTAAGTGCTTCTACTGACAAACCCCCCAAAACAACAAATCAAATCCTCCCCTCGATCTGTGTGCAATCAATTCATTTTCCATTCATACACACCCCAACAGCTTAAATGTTATATCATCGATCACTAGTCTTCCCAAATACGTGATGAATCTTGGCTGAGCCAGCTCAAGCAACCGCCGACCGATGCATCCAAAGATCGAAGAGACGGAGAACAACTAGCATACCATTGAATCCAGTCAACTGCCATAACTAATCTAAGTTATCCAAAAAAAACAAAACAAAATCATCCAAGACCGTCCATCAGCAAGTTGAAGAGGAAAACCACACACAGCGATCATCAAAATGGCGTGACAGAGACCCCGAGAGATCAACGACCATCCCAGGGGGAATGAGGGGTGTGCCAAAACGCAGGCGCCCCTCATCTATGGAATAACTTTAAAATAAAATTGAATCAGGATGCAAGAGTACTTTACAAATGTGATAAAAGTTTTAAATAAACTAAAATATGTCTAAATGTAAGTTAAGTGAATACGTGTTAAAATAAAGAAAAAATATATATGATTGTTAGCTTATTGTTGTTGTTTTTGCAATTGTTTAACGATGGTGTACCTTTTATCGAAATTATACGCGATTCTAGTTTGTAGGTAGTGCACTAGTTCATTAGTCAAAAGAATGCTCAAAGAAATCACATACTTTATGTTGTTTTTGTTTAGATTCTAAGTTAAGCAAATAGAAAAAATAAAAAGCTGATAAATTATTCAAAATTGACAAGTTGTTTGGTCTGAACATTGCTTTGGGGACACCCTTTTGACACACCTTCTATTGGTCGTGGTTTTGGTCTCAAACGAAGCTTCGTTTTATCGCCCATC
This sequence comes from Eristalis intricaria, assembly GCA_964034865.1. Classification (NCBI taxonomy): domain Eukaryota; kingdom Metazoa; phylum Arthropoda; class Insecta; order Diptera; family Syrphidae; genus Eristalis; species Eristalis intricaria. Next base: position 1,666,159 of record OZ035874.1, on the reverse strand, counting down.
TTTTGCAGAAAAACTTCACCAAAAGCAAAACCGTCGAAAAACGCACCATTCCCGAGATATCAGCGATTTTTCATTTCGAAGTACCTTCTGGGAGTAGCGGCAAAAACTTGGCATGCCAAGATGCGCATTTGGATCCTCTATCAACTCCCGGAAGAAAGCTTGGACGGCAGAAGCATCGTTTCCAAAAAAAGGAAGTCATGTTATTGCGCATCTTTTGCAAAATAGAAAAAACTTTATCGAAAGCAAAACCGTCGGAAAATAAACCGTTTCAGAGATATCAGCGATTTTTCATTTCTTATCAACTTTTCCTCGAACCTATTGAGAGTAAAAGCGAAAGCTTGCCAAAATGCGCAATTGAATCCGCTATTGATGCCCGGAAGAAATATCCCACGGCGAACGCACCGTTTTCGAGATGTTACCGCTCTGCGGACACGTTTTTGGAAATATTTCTAATGACACGACGATTGCAAAAGCCATTACAGTAAATTGACTGCGATCTTCACAGAAAGATTCAGATCATGCTTCAGATCATGCCGGCCTTCGCACATGACTGCGTCAACGAAGACACCCACTTTAGGACAGCCAACTCTACATATTCAGATGCAAATAAAGACTTGTTCATATTGGTTGGCAACGTCAGACATTCGTTAACAGATGAGCAGCGCAGTTGCCTCAATTCGTGGCAGCCTACGTAGCCTTTAGCACAAAAATCGAATCACATCGTGGAATTCTAAAGAGTTCTTTGAACACTTTTGAGTACCCACAAAACAAATAAGAAAGACAATTTTTACTCGTTTGGGACTAACCTCATTCATTCACTCACTCACAAATACAATGTTCAAACAAATCGCATTCATTCAAGACAATTGAGTCAACTCAGCTGACTGCGGAACACAAAAGCCAAAGAAAGTGTTTAAAAAAGAGTATCAAAATCAAGAAGAGAAAATGTCAATTTATGTGTATGCACACGTCCACTCTAGTGGTCATGCACATTTTTTAATAAAAAGACAGCAGAAAGATATTCGTCGTGTGTTCTGAAAATAAGATAGAAGAACACAAGCCACTGCTTGTTTAAAGGTCAAAAATTCAGTTAAAATATGTCGCTCTCAAATTTAGAGCCAAAAGACAACAAAAACTGCATCCACCTTTGTGGACATTACCAAGTTTGTACCAAAAAAACAGCAGAAAGGCATCCACATTGTGATCTGAAAAGACAAAATCGATTAAATTATAAAATTCAAGTTCATGGCAAAAACACAGCAGAAATGCGCCCACACTGATGGACGTTCGCACGTTTATACAAATAAGACAGCAGAAAAGCCTCTCGTTAGTGATCTGAAAAAGACAAAATAGGTGAAAAATGATCGAATACACACAAATGTTCACATGCTCCAACAGCAATAAACGTCTAAAATACAGCTTTTCAAAATCTTGGTTAATCAAACTTACATAGTACCTCGTTTCTCTCTGAAAGTTATTGTTAGGAAATTCGTCAACAAAGTTCTTCTACTTAAAACTTACTCTATACAAATTGAAAGATACATCCTTACATACTTACAGAGCTATACGACGTACATACTTACATACACACAACGAATGTATGTCCGGGAAGTTGAAAGAGACATCCGTACATACTTACATACACACAACAAACGTATGTCCGGGTGTCAGGTACAACAGCAAAGACTAACGACATCCGCTCGGTAATCTGAAATTGACAATTAAAGAAAATCGATCAAAAAGCGTCGAAAAACTATACAACTCCATATGCACGTATGCAATAAACAATCAAATCCCACTTATTCACAATTTCCAGCAAGAATACTTACACATTTCGCCAGATTTTTCACAAAATAATTTCCACCAGTCAATTTCAAAGTTCAAACTCGCACTGAAACGAAATGAAAAAGAAGAGTTCCTCTGTTCATTTGAGCATACACACAAACACGTATACTTATATTGCGACGGCCATTTGCAAACTGCAAGTAACGGCATCCGGCTGCAAATTTAAGATTTTAAATCCAAGAAAATCGGTGAAAATCCGTCGAAAAAGTTGAAAATTTCTTATGCACGTTTGTGAGAAACACTTATATTTCATTTATTTGCAATTTTTTTTAAAAAAAACTCACTTCTTTCACGGTTTTTTGGAAAAAAAAAATTTGCACTGATTTCAACGAGATGATTTCACTGGAAAGTCCAAAGCTGCACTGAGACGAAATGACAATTGGAACTGACAATGTCAGAATGGGGGAAATTTCTGTGAACAGGGATGGCATGTGAGGTATATGGGGGAAATTTTTGAGCTTCTGTGGCATTGCATGAAATGGAATTGGGAAATTGGGCTGATCATTTGTGATTGGGTGGGAAATTGTGCTTTTTTTTTTGTTGTACTTGGCAGTGCTGGTTGCTGTCAGCCAGTTGGAGAGCTTGAGTGGTTTGTGCATGGGATGGTTTGGGAAATGAAGCTTATTTTTATAGCAAGCGGATAGAAATATGGGAAAAGTGTGATGTTGTGTGACAGTGGAGGTGGATGATGAGGAGTATTGTGATTGGAATTTAGTACTTTCGAGGGAATACCTTGATTTAAGGGCACATACACTGGTTTGTACATGGAATAAAAGGGTGATTGGTGTATGAATAATCTCTACTAGAACTCTGCTCTCGTTAAGGAATTTATGCGCACTTCTTGGTGACAAATCGTGAAGATAATAATCATTTCTGTTGATTCCAAGAACATGCCACTCCTGGCCCTACGACCTCGCCCTGTCAGCACTGTCATTTGAACACCGTCTCGATTCCTGCTCTAGAGTCATTGCACTAGGAAGCTCTCACCCACCACCACCACCATCAAACAGAATTTTATCAAAACAACCGATAAGAGTTTTTGCACGACTTTATCAGCGTCACCATTGAATTCGGCACTGTTTTCCTTTAGATTAACCGAAAGGTGTTGTTTTTGTTTTTATTTTCTTTTTCGTTTCACTCCAACGCTAGGTGTGATTCCGTTCAATGTACTGCATTTGATTGATACCAGCCCAGCACCAGTCAGAGCACCTGGTTATCGGTCAGTGATTGTCTCTGATTCAGTGGCAAACGCTTCCTCATCAATGCATGCACACCGGGACTGCACCTCGAATAAGGTGAAATACTATGACCTCGAGTAACCCTCTCGGTGATCGGTCGGTGATTTGCAATTTGCCCGATAAACGTGGTCCTACCGGGCCAAGCCTAGTCGATGAGTCGCTGAACCTCGCATTGCATTGCTCCTGCCTCGAATTGCGTATGTTCGTTTCTGCGAAACAAATGAGGAAACTAAACCCAGCTCTGGGGAAACTTCTCAGATAAAGAAACACCGCATTGCTCCATGCATCGATAAGGAGCATTGATCAATCTGCGATAGGGAACACAGAGACATTTCACACTCGGTCGACTCGATGAATCATCAGTCCATCCCAGATTAAGTTCATGTCTCAAATTAAAACCCGGCTATGGGGCTTGAGTTTACGGTGAAGTTTGATACCCGATTTCCTTCCCACGTGCATTTCCGATACCCGAGAGACAATACACCGGCCACCGAGGAGCCGGTGCTAGTGAACCATAACAAAAGCAAAGTTCAACTTGTCCCATAACGCTGACTAATGCCGAGCTATGAAGCTATCTGTGCCATCGCCGCAATTACCAGGGCCACCTGAAAGATATTTTTACGCTTATTCAATCAATATTCGCTACTCCCGAAACAGACAACAAAAACGACTGAGACAAATATTCGGCACTTAAGAACGCGACCTCTACTGCATGTCGGTTTGGGTGGGTTAATTGCTCGGATCGGAACCATCGTCGCTCGAAGGCGAACAACAAAATTAAAAAAAAAAACCAAAGAATCGGCAAGAATAGGAGTGAACATTGCAAAATTACAATTTACACTAATTAAGGGTACACTGGAGGTGCACGGGCAGCATTTTTGAGACACTCTCCAGTGGAGCACGTTTTCGCGCTTTAACACAGACCCACAGACCGAGGCAGAGGTGGTTACCTTTTTGAGACGATCGCTTCACTTCGAAGGAAATTGATTTTCTAGGGAAGTTGGTCAAGTCCCGCGATGATGTTGGATCAGATTGACTGGAGACAGGCGGCGTTCTTCAGTTCAGTTCAGTTCCGGGAAACAACTCTGGCCAATGCACTGCGACGGCTAGGAACTTAGAATTTCGAGGGAATTCTCTTTTGTCGTTTGTGTGAGTCACTTTCTGGCAGGGGTGACTGAACTGAGGGCTCTGGGCTAATGAGAAAACAATGGAGGCAGGTGAACGTTTAGAATGCAGTTTCACACTCGTTAGTGGTGATTTGTGGTGGGTTTTGTCTTGTCTTGTCAGATCAAGGAAGTGACCTAGGCCTTCCCTATCGTCATTAGCAACGATTTTGTGGTCCCACCAGCGGTTTTGAAGGTTTACTTTGAAGGGAAGTTGCAAGGGTGGTCCTAGTGGCGGTGGGAACTGTATGTGGAATTGAATGAAGGTCCGAGGAAGGTCTGGGGTGGATGGACAACAACAAGAGTTCCTCTTGTGTCTTCCTATACGCCAGCCACTCTAATTGCCTTGCTTACAGGCCTATAGTTTCCACAGACCCTACCCAAATTGACGTTAGTTAGATTGGATGATGATTGCGTGCGGGTAATAGAAGGACCACTTAATGTCTTGTGCATTCTTGTACGCCAGCCACAATACATCACTTCTCACAGAAAGCTCCCAATTCGATGAAATGCCAGCTTACAGGTCTTCTGTCCCCATAAACACCTCCCAGATCGACCAAACCTTGCGAATTCCTTGCCTCTCAACCCAAATCCACCACTCTCAACATCACACCTTCACCAAACTCCCCACATTGTCCCTCGAAATAAATTAAATTCCATTTTAAGCCATCCTCAATTAAATAAAATTGCATCATCGATTTCCACCAGCTGGCAACACTTTCCGCAGAATCTGTCAACAATCCATTGCAATTCGACGATGTCATTGCCAGATCTGCTAAATAAATGCAATTCTTACACTTTTCCCTCAGCCAATTCGTGACGTCATCAAAACTGAAAAAGGACATTTCCCACCCATTTAAGGACACCCATGAGAAGAATGGGAATGCAGATCGCTTGCAAACACCTCACCGCACACAGGCCCAGCGGATTACAGTCGTTTTTACGCGAAAATGTGAAGAAAATCGACTTTTTCAGAAATTGACATCGCCCAGCGGAAAAAATGCAGTAAAATGTGAAATGAATTGGGTCGACTTTTCTTGATCTGAAAAAGTCAATTTTGGATTCTCGGATTTTAAGGATTTGAATGATGGAGAATGATGAGGACATGCATGGACTAGGTCAGAGTGATGAATCAAGTCCGAGGTTGATGGGTATTTCGACGGAAAGGGAAGAAAATGGGCAAATTTCGTTACGTGCGAATGCTTTTGGAGATGGAATCCTTTTAGACGAAGGCGTGAGGGTCTAAGGACTCTAAAGATTGGATGAATGTGTTCTAAAAAGAAGCCGACATGTGCGTAGACTATCCTAATGTGAGTTGTGGAGGTCTGGAGAGGGATCAAGGCTCTGTAACCAGTTGAACAGGGAGCTCTCTGAAACTTGTCAAGGTAAACAAGTCTGGAGAATTTAACGAGATAGTCGATGAATTAGTGGACTGTACAGCGACATGAGTCAAGCCAGCCTTACATGTCTTCAACGCCAAAGATGGCTTGCATGGCCGAGATTGCTCCAGGTTTGAATTCGAGCAAGTGGGACAACGCCATAGAGTACGCCCACGAAGGCATTGGTATACACAAGCCAAGAAGGACATCTGCCAATTTGGACCTACTTTCCCCTTAAATAGTCTCAGCAACGATTTGTCAGATTTTTGAATAAGCGCTTTAGAACTCTCCAGCGCTCCTGCCACGGCTAGAGACTCAATAAGACGCTTGGTCGTTGTGAGGACGTATGACCTCGTCAGTCTTTTTTTTCGAATGAAAGGATTTTGACGAAGTTGGTAGTCATCCTTGCACCCAATAAGACGCTTAATCCTTCCTAAAGACAACGATTTGTCAGATTTTTGAAGGATCCCTCTTGAAGCTGGTAGTGTCCTTGCCACCTCCAGACATTCAATAAGGCTCTTGGTCGTTTTCAGTACTTGTTGCCTGGTCAGTTTTTTTGACTGAAGTGACATTGATGAAGTTGGTAGTGTCCTCGCCACCTCCAGAGACTCAATAAGAGGCCAAGTCCATTCTACGCGTTCTAAGCAACGGTCATTGGTGGTCATTGGGTCCTCTTGAGTATGCCTGTGACCATTTTGAAATTAGCTATCTTCCTTGCCACATTTACAGACATCTACTCCTTCCTACTCGCCACTTGCATTTTTTTTTCCCAATCAACCCCCGAACCACCCCCTTCAACGAGCTCTCATTGTTTACACACCGAACACGAAGCTTTTCTACCACCCCCCTCCACCAACACAAACCACCATCAACATCTTCAAAATGACCAACATTTCATTACACCTCGAGCCACCAAAAGAGACAACGTCAACGAGCCAACCAGCCAAGAGAGCGACATTCTCACCAACATACCCGCACTGCGTTGTCGTCTGTGTGTTCCTCCTCGCTCACGAAAAACTCACAAGAAGTGCCGTTAAATGATTATGACGTCACGATTAATCATCGCAACCGACTGGAGGAAGTACCACACTGCTCTCGGTCATCACTACATCAGTTGCGGATGTTAACCCAAAACAAACGCAACATCGTAGCCACACAAAAAAAACCAAAAAAACCAAAAAAGCGAACCTCTTCTCGGCCGCTGTTGGAAAGTCTCACAAGACAAAAAGCTTCGCGGCGCAGCACATCGGCGAAGTGCATTCCAATCGCAAGAGTAAAAGTGCTTGTGTATGTCGTGCTTCCGTAATTAGATTGATAGTAGATTCTCCTCTCTCTGTCGCTCTCTCTCTCTCTCTCCCTTTCTGATTCTGAGTTTTCTTGTAAATCGTCTTGTTACATCGCCCAGCCAACCAACCAACATCACCATCGTCACTCATACAAACGACGAGGCAAACAACAACGAAAGCGACAACAACTTTGTGCGATGCGATGGCGAAGATTTTTCGGCGTAAGCCCATATGCGCTGCCTACCTGTAGCTTTGCTAAAGAGCGCGACCAAGCGCACGAAGAACAAGGCGGCCAAACGAACAAACGAACGAACGACCGAACGAAACGTGAATTGAGTGAGTATCTGTGTGCGCAGCGCACTGCACTGCGTGGATACAATATTATTGCGGCGATCAAAAGACATACGAAACGAAAAATTTCTTTTTTGGAAGCTTCAGTTACCATCTACCAACTGCCTTGAGTGGACGTCGTTCAGCGGAAGCGGGCGCGGATAGTTTGTAATTTTTTTTTCTTCGTTTTTCCTTTCTTTTCGCCTTCTCCCCCCCTTCGGTGATCATTCGTCGTCGTACATACATATTATTATTTTTTGGAAGGAAATTAAAGCTTCGAAATCAAGACTTCCTCTCTCTCACGCGGTCGCGCGGTAGACGCTCTAAGCACACTTGCACGTTGGTTGCATGCTGAAGCTGACGAACCTCATCGTCGTCATCATTCAGTCAGTCAGTCAGTCAGTTAGTGGCGCCCCATCTGTAAAGAGGCTAGAGATACACTCTGTGTACCTCCCCTCATCGTGTGTGAATTCGGAGCTGACTAGAGCAGAGCTTCTTAATAAGAAATAAAAGAAAGAAAGAAAGACACAAAAAAAAATATATAATCAGTTGCATCACTGACTGAACACTTCAGTCGATCGAAGGTTGTTGAGCGAAGCTATACTTACACCACACGCGGAACACGGTTAAAAAATATTTTCGATTTTTATTTCGGACCCCGCCGCACACACGCAGTTTGGATACGGATCTCGAATTTTTTCAAAAAAAAAAAAAAATAAACTTTACCCAAACCAACAAAGTGATCTCGTGTTTTTTTCTCAACAATTTTCCAAAACTCGATAAACAAACAACAGTGACAACAGTGAATGATCAGTGAACTTAGCCACAATCTGGATTCAGTGGATACATAAATTCAAAAAAAAAAGTGAACCATGTTTCTCACCTAAGAAGCAACACTTCCCCTCTTTTTAAAAAAAAAAAAAACCAAATCCATCCAAAGAACAGTGAATACAAAAGAGAAATCTGAAAAGAAAAAAATTAATCAAAACACACTCAGTAATGCTTAATATGGAGTCACCCCAAATGTACGATACCGTGCAGACCCTGTCACAACTGGACCTCAAAAAGCAACCCACTCAGGCGATAATCGGTCAAATCACACTCACCGCAATGGCAAACGGCGGCGGAAATGGCACTTCAGATGCGAACAACAATCACAACAACGGCCTGGTGGTGAACAAGCATTCCGTACATCATATGCAACAGGCGGCAGCTGTGAACAACAACAACAACAGCAACACAGCCAACAACAATACCCCCCAGCAGCAGCAGCAGCAGCAACAGCAACAACAGCAACAACAACAACAGCAGCAGCAAAATAATTCAGCCGCAACCAGTATGCTGCAGAAGCAGATGATGCAGCAGTACTCACAAAGTGACCTGGACGAGTTGACCACTCAGGAGATTACCCTCGACTTGCAGCACCTCATCGATGATCAGTTCCGCGAGCAGGAGGCGCTGGGCATATTCAGCGACATGGTCGCCAGCCCCGGAGGCTTCGGCGGCGGTGGGCTCAACACAAACGGAGTGGTCAGTGCAGCAGCCAAAGTCCTGCAGCAGCATCAGTTGCAGCAGCAGACCCTCAGATCGGCACAGAACCACGGATACAGCCGCAACGCGTTGGCCTACATGCCACAGGCCGTCCACTCGGGAGCGACCTACAGCAACAACTCCAGCGGCGACGAGAACAGCTCGGTCGGCTCCGAGGCGTCCACAATCAAAGAGGAACCAATCGATCCGCAGGAGTACCGCCGACAGCTGCAGGACGGTAATGCAGCAGCGGCAGCATTTATCGGCGCAGCCAACGGCACAAGCAACGGCCTGTACAACCTGACCGCAGCCACTGCCAACCTCCCGTACCAGGCGACAAACGGCGCGGCGAACGGCAACAATTCATTCACAACACTCACCCCTGCCAATGTCCTGCATCACTCGAACCTACCGCACCTGGCCGCCGGAGCGCACCTCCTCAAATCACATCACCTACCCAACAACAAGCAAATGATCCCGCAACGCAAGCAGTCCACAAAGAACATCGACAAGGGCACCGACGAGTACCGACGCCGTCGCGAGCGCAACAACATCGCCGTTCGCAAGAGTCGGGAAAAGGCCAAAGTGCGATCGCGCGAAGTCGAGGAGCGCGTCAAGACGCTGCTCAAAGAGAAGGACGCCCTCCTGCGACGCCTCGAAGAGATGACCAACGAGATCCAGCTGCACAAGCAGATCTACATGCAACTCATGAACCACGCCAACCCCGAAGTCAGTCGGATATGCAGGAACTTCCTCAACATGAGCGACCACGGCCTCTAGGCCCGTGTCTCCGTTAGCTTAACACTTCGCACGCGCACTGGTCTCAGGATATATCCGCCACACCACCCCCACACCCTTCCCCCTCTCCACATCCATCAAAAATCTCTCTCTCTCTCTCTCTTCAAAACAACCGTCGTTTTTCGTCTTTCCTTAATTTTGGTGACAGTCCTTTAACTCTAAGAGATGCACTCCTCGTCGTCGTCGCGCTCCCCAACGCTCCCTAGCTGTACATACACGAGAGTTAAACGTGTCGAACGGGTGTATCTTCGTCTCGTCTTGCATCTTGTATCTTGTAGCTTCATTATTATGATTACGATTATTGTCTACGTGTCAGGTCAACATTCATTCAAATACGTTTTTGTTTTTGTACTTAATCTTAGATCCACGCAACTGTACATTGTTTATTATTTTTTTTACTTTAAGATAAGCCAAAGAAATAATTTTAACTAGAAAAATTATGTAAAAAAAATGGAAAAAAAGAAGAAAATCGAAATGAAAAAATCAACAAAATGTGTCGTCATTGTAGGAATAATTATCTGCGGTTCATTTTCAAAATGAACTCGATATACATATACATCTTTATATATATAAAATATACATATAAAATATTTAAAATAAATAAGTTTAGCAAATTTCTAGAAGAAGAATTTTGTTTGTTTTTTTTTTTTGCTTCACCCACGACACATGGTGAGGAGGATGGGAAGTCGTCGTTCTCAACTTGTCCCTGATGATTTTGTTTTTGTATAGAAATGTAAAATTTATTGAAAAAAAAATAAGAAAAGAAAGAGAAATAATGAAATTATGTATATTTTTCTATGGAACTCAGTGTAAATGTATTTAAAATTGTTTTTATTTAGTGAATTATCCTCGTGGTCCTTGGGATTTCGGGGGATTATTTTTCACAAAACTCTGATGCAATAATAAAATATAATTTAATAAATTTGAATGTCTTTGATTTGATTGATTTTTGGGACATGGACACATTGATTATAGCTAAGCAGCCTCTGCCTTCGGATTGGGATCAACATTTTTTCTTTTAAACATTTTGTAGGTAGTTCTTCTCTTTGGTTGGAGAATGTAATGCGTCATGTCACGCAAGATCGTTGATCAGTTCATCCCTCGTTTCCAGGTTCCATTGTCGATCTGATCTGAAGTTTCAGGTACTCAAAGGCAAGTGATCCCTGATCGCTCTACCTTCGATCTTGTCTGTAAAGAGCAGCTTGCCGTACGCCCCATTCTGGACTGAGCCTCTAGTCAGCTAGAGTCGCTGGATCCTTGATCGTGTTCATTTTGATCTTGACGATCTTGTCCATTCGATTTCGACGATAAGAGCTCATTGTCGTAGGTCTAGTTCTTGACTCTGCCTGTAGTCCCCCCAGAGTCGCCTGATCCTCGGTCGTGCTATCTTAACGATGTCGTACGCCCAGTTCTTGACCCAGAGTCAATTGATCCCCGATCGTGCTCTTTTTGATTTCGACGATAAGCGCTTCTTTCAGTACACCTAGTTCTTGACCCAGAGTCGCTTGATCCTCGATCGTGATCCATTCGATTTCGACGATAAGAGGTACTTGCCGTTGCTCTAGTTCTTGACTGCGCCTCTAGTCACCCAGAGTCGCCTGATCCTCGATCGTGCTATTTTTTATCTTCAAAATGTCGTGCTCCTAGTTCCAGATACAGAGCCGCCTGATCATTGATCGTGCTCTCTTCGATCTTGTCGGTAAATAGCTACTTGCCGTATGCCTGAGCTTCTAGTCACCAAGAGTCGCTGGATTCTTGATCGTGGTCCTTTCGATCTTGACGATAACGAGTTATTTGCCGTGCTGTGAATACTGGACTGAGCCACTTGCCACCCTCTGTCGTCTGATCCTCGATTGTGCTCATTTTGATCTTGACGATTCTTGGCCCAGTGTCGCCTGATCCTCGATCGTGCTTATTTGATCTTGAAGATCTCGTAAGCCTAGTTCTTGATTCTGACGCGCCTCTTGATCGTCCTCCTTTCAATTTTGCCGATCGCGAGCTCCCTCACACATCGTCTCTCCCTCACATCTCCTCCGAAGCAACGGACACCAACCAACAGACTCGACAGCCTACAACCCACAGTCTCTCCTAATGAGTCCCTACCTCCTGACCCACTCTGACACTTTGACATAAAATATGCCTCCAATCAGAACGAGTTACCAGAGAAAAAAGCAACAAATTCGTGTTAATTTGTTCCATCATATATCTCGCGTGTGTCAAAAATGAAATCCTAGAACCTACACCCCCTCACTCACACACACACGCACACACGTTTGCATGGCTTCACATCACAAGACTATATCGCACGAAGGCAAAAAACAATAACTCTTCCATCCGGACCTCATACATAACATCGAACAAATCTGAGCTCACATACGCCATAGTATCCACTTCTACTTCTCTGCTCTGCTCTGCTCTGCTAAGAGTGATAAACAAGTCAAGCGCAAACTTGTGCCGTCATATCTTACAGTACACACGCTTCGGGATAATAGCACCCATCTACGCGCACGGCTGATTATCGCGCCCCGGCAGCAGGGTACGTGTGTGCGCCAGGCCACTACCACAACACCACCTCCAACTTCAACTTCGGTTCCTTCCTTTCACTTTCTAGAGACCCAGAGCCACAGTGCAAGCAAGAGTTCCTCAACCGTGACTACCGTCACCGGTGCTTTTTTTTTTGATTTTGTTTGTAGTTTTTTGTTTTGCTAGTCAAACGGAAATCAGGACAGGAATTCGACTTGCAATCCAACTCGTAGATCATGTTAATCAGTTTTATATCCTTGCTAACAACATTCCTGTGGCATGTTGTCGGCACGGGGGCACCTGTCTCGCAGACAACAACAACAACAGGGGCGATCCTAAATCAAAGCCCACCATAAATCCGTTCAATTCATCCATTTGTCATCGCACGCCAAACAAGACCCATCCGAAGCCCCACCAATGGGACACTTTAATTATTTTAGTGTTAATTACTAATTTCATTATTTATTGCACCTACGAGCATGTGGTGTACGAGTACGACTGCGAGTCCGCCGAACGGATGGCGGGTCCAAAAATACTTGGCTCATGGCGTGCGCGGTCGTCTTTCTTTTTTGCGGTTTTTGGCGGGATAATTTACACAGTAAGATCCATTCCTCCCTGAAGGTTTCGCACACGTATCCATCCATCCGTCCCTTCTCGGCCTGCTTCTCACGTGGCCACCACCTCGGTCTCTATCTCGCCTCGAGGGACATCATTAAATAATTTTATGCTGAATTTTTCTTCTGGTTTCGGCGTTTGTCTCATTGTGCGATGAACAAAATATCACTTGATGTTTGTTTATTATTTCTTGTTGACAAATTCACATTACGGCCTGAAGAATGCACTCTCTGCTGTGAGAGATCCGAGTGAGGACGGGGACATCAGAATTATCGAGAAGTCGCTAATTGAGGGAAAGACACTTGCCATATGCTGGGATCTGAGGATGTGAATGAGGATCTGACGAAGGTCTGGGTTGGATTGGATGACGATGGCGTGTGGGGTGGTGGGTAATAAAAGGACCACCTGATAGACGACGATACAAGAGTTCGTCTTGTGCCTTCCTGTACGCCAGCCATAATACATCACTTCTCATAGAAAGCTCCCAATTCGATGAAATGCCAGCTTACAGGTTTTCTGTCCCCATAAACACCTCCCAGATCGACGAAACATTGCGAATTCCTTGCCACTCAACGCAAATCCATCACTCTCCACATCATACCTTCCCACATTGTCCATTGAAATAAATTAAATTCCATTTCAAGCCATCCTCAATTAACCAAAATTGCATCATCGATTTCCCCCAGCTGGCAACACTTTCCGCAGAATCTGTCAACAATCCATTGCAATTCGACGAAGTCATTGCCAGATCTGCTAAATAAATGCAATTTTTACACTTTTCCCTCAGCCAATTCGTGACGTCATCAAAACTGAAAAAGGACATTTCCCACCCATTTAAGGACACCCATGAGAAGAATGGGAATGCAGATCGCTTGCAAACACCTCACCGCACACAGGCCCAGCGGATTACAGTCGTTTTTACGCGAAAATGTGAAGAAAATCGACTTTTTCAGAAATTGACATCGCCCAGCGGAAAAAATGCAGTAAAATGTAAAATGAATTGGGTCGACTTTTCTTGATCTGAAAAAGTCAATTTTGGATTCTCGGATTTTAAGGACTTTCGAAGGATTTGAATGATGGAGAATGATGAGGACATGCATGGACTAGGTCAGAGTGATGAATCAAGTCCAAAGTTGATGGGTATTTCGACGGAAGGGGAAGAAAATGGGCAAATTTCGTTTAGTGCGAATTCTTTTGGAGATGGAGTCCTTTTAGACGAAGGCGTGAGGGTCTAAGGACTCTTAAGGGTGGATAAATGTGTTCTAAAAAGAAGCTGACATGTTCTTAGATTGTCCTCATGTGAGTTGTGGGGATCTTGAGAGGAATCCAGGCTCTGTAACCACCAAGACTTTGGAACTCCTCGTGAATCCGCTTGGAAGCTCTCTGAGACTAGTCTAGACAAGGTAGGTTGAATGCATTGCAAGCGAGGATATTTGTGAACGAATGATTTTCCGTCTGATTGCAAAATCGGACTGCAAAGGGTCTCAGCGAAGAACACTGGAAGTGCTGATGCATATCTTGGTCTGTATCGTTTCATCCTGGCACTGGTCAAACGTCCGATGCTAGAGAAGTCGATAGATACTTGACTAATCGTCAACTTCACAAAAGGGCTATTAAGTGAGCATCTGTCTGAGTCAATATTTGAGATGTGAACCAAAGTTTGCCAGAATCTATGTTAAGATAAGAATACAGAGGAACAAGTGAAGAAAGAAAATCAAGTGAAGAATCAGTCTTTCCATGATTATTCGTTGATGGAAGAGAGCTGGTTTCAAAATCCCTTCTTCCAATAAGAATTCCTTCCTCGTTATGGTCGAAATCGAAAGTGGCACGACCAAGGATCAAGCAACTCTGAGTCAAGAACTAGACGTGCGACCCTAGAGCCACCCGGTACAAGATCTCACTTTCTTAATAATCAGGCAAAACGGGACCACAAATTTGCCCGACTGCCCGATCTAAAACATCACTTAGTCGACATGGACTACGTTGGACACTCACCCGCTTCATATTGGGTCACTGTGTCATACTCACAGAATGGATGCAGAAGCTGCAAAGATGCAGAGTAGAAGGAGACCATGCAACACCTCCTCAACTCATGCAATCTCTTCGACACCCAAAGGAAAACCCATCTAATGGCCTCTCTTGTGCGAGGATGACACCAAAACGGAGATCATCCAAACCCTTCCTTCAGAATAAAAACCCATTTAGGGGCTTCCTTGTTCAATAATCTGTGTGAGCTGACCAACATCGGCAACAGCTGTTGAATGAGTCATTTCATACCAAGCTCCTAATAGTTCCAGGACTTGGAGCTATTCAATCACAACTTCCTCACTTCTGGCATAAGAGAATACTCTTGGTATTCCAACCACCTCAAGATATTGCAATTCCAAAATCCCAATAAATCCCACCAAAGTAGCTCAAGAACCCCATCAACGCTTTCCACGGCTTTTTTACAGCTCATTATCACACGCCCTCCTCCTCTGACGCCTTGTTCTTCTTCCTGAGCCTCAGTCAACAAGCCACTCCGACCGACACGATAAGCCTTATAAAAGAGTATTTAAAGATGTTCAAACTTGAGTACTGATCCTGGATAAGCCACACTCACTGATAGGAAAACCCTACCTCACTACATTGCCTGTGTTCATTGTCTGCTCATTCCCATACTACCCACTACCACAGCAGTTCCCGGCACTTCTACGAGTGTTGAAGATGCTGTGACGCATACCCTCCCTGTTTCCTTAAACTTCCCTTCCCAACAACAGACACTAAACCAGCCAACTAATCGTTCATTCGTGTACTACGTAAAACCACGTAAAACCAGCCAAAATTTACTAATTCCCCCTAAAAGTCACTAAATCCTGTTCGTTTATGCAACAATTTCTTACCTCTCCACCTCAGCCATCGCGAATCTCCACCCTTTCAATTTCCTCCTCACACGCACTTAACACATTTCTCACATCTTTACAAACACACACATACGCATCCACACACCCAAAATCGTCCTGCATCCTCACATTTCGCAAAAATTCCATCCCACCCAATATGCACCCGATACCACTCATCACCACCTGTCAAACAAGACAACAAAAAAATAACCCTAATAACTTCCCACCCCTTGTCCAAGCTTTTCCCCTTTTGGGTAATTATTGAAACTTCAACTTGTTGCACGTCAAATAATCTCCCATCCTTTTCTAAAGTTGCCGCAGTTGAACTCGTTGTGCGCTCGTAGTTTAAAATTTTTAAAATTAATTTTTCGCGTCAATAATCCAATTCGATTCCTCAAGTTATTGTTAAAGTGTAGTTGAGTTGTCTAATTCATCGAATCTCATCAAGGTTTATGGATTACCAACGATTTAGTGTGTTATTTTGTGCTTTTAAAATTTGCCTGTCCCCAACTTGCAGAACTTCTTGGCACAAAAGAGGCGCCAATTGTTGCTTCTTTTCCGCCAAATTGTGGCGTCGGTTTCTCTGCTAGTTGAATTGTGAAAATTAGTGAATTTCTTTTGTTCTAATGTTTAAAATGCATTTGTTTATTTGTTTCTTCGAGTGAATATTTATCATTTATTGTGGTGCACAAGTGGTGATTCCATTTTCAGGGGTCTTCCAACAGGTTAAAAAAGCGCACAGCCGAAGGAGAATACGAACATGATGAAGCGGATAGATTCATGGGTTTCGGAGTTAATACACGGCATTTGCTTGCCAATTTTGCATTTAATTTTGAGGGGTGAGTTGGTTTCGGATTCTTTTTGTGTTCCTCTTTAACTTGTGTCCCTTCCTTTGGTGCATTTGCAGGGGCTTTCTTTTCATCTTTTTGTTTCGAATATCTCTCACTGATGTATTCTGTGGACTTTGTGTGGGGAATTTGTTTCTGTGTTTTATGGTTTGTGGATGTTTTGAGACCGAAGTAACGTTCTTCTCTTTGAACTATAACTGTGTTACTACAAGAAGAAACTGCGGCAGATTTTCAGAGAACATCCAGACCGATTATTTGTGCATGTGTTCTTTGGCGTGTGCGCAAAAGATTTAACTCGTATCGAAGTTGTTGTTTGCATTGTTTGCAACGCAGTTTGCAAGTTAATCTTCTTACTGACGTCTGGTGTGTGTTTCTTATTGGAAATTGAGGGATAATCTTTGTGAATTATTCTTAAAGAAACGTTTTGCAACGACGCTGAAGGTAACTACGTAGTTTTCGAGTGCTCCTTCTTATTGAATATCTTCCAGAAGATATGTGTCGTGAATCGTGAGTGTTTCCGCGTGTGTCTATCCATTTCTGATTGGAAATCTCGGTTGTAATTAAAAACTTTCGATGAGGCTCTTTCCTCTTAGAGAAAGGAATGTGATTTTGACTCGTTTGAATGTGTATTCTGTGTCCTCCGAACGGAGAGTAATGTTTGTTGGTTTGACATCCTCTAGTAATCACTGCAATTGGCTGGTTATTGTGGCCGTTCTGTTTCTCACATCGATTGAATCTTCGTTTGATTTCCACTTGGATTTTCCAATTGTCTTGACGTTGAGTCTGTCCTTCTCTTCATCGATTGTTAGACATTTTTAGCCAAGACTTTGCATTGAATTTATGCTTGTGTCTTCTCTCACATCGATTGCCGTCGGCCTTTGACTTGACCCGATCATAGACAGTCATTATTTTGACTTCCCCGAGGATTTATCACAATTGTATTTACTTTGTGTGCTTGGCTTCTCTCGCACATCGCAACTTGACATGATTACAGTCAATCTTCTTTTGAGTTCTCCTAGGATTCATCACAATTGTCCTGATCTTGTGTCTCTCCTCATCTTCATCGAATGATATTTAGTCTTGGCTTATCTTGCTCTAGGATGCATCACAGTCATGTTGACCTTGTGTGCTTGTCATATCTCTCACATCGATTGAAGACGCCTTTCATGGCTGGACGTGATCACTGTCTCGGATAAGCTTTGGTCAATCTGATGAAATTCAAGAATTATTCACCTAAACTTTCACTGCGCGAATTAGGTCAGCATGGCGCCGAAAGAAACAGACAAATTGAGTGTGCTTGCAGCCTCATGATTCACCTACTGACCACGTGTGACGCGTGATTTACTTAATCAATTTTTGGAGAACATGCTTGTCTTTGCTTGAACGTAGGTCTTGTGTGTGAATCAATGCTCTCGTTTTATTGTCGCATCTAACACCTGTTGATATCGATCCGGTCTGGTTTTGTTGGGATAGTCATACGAGAGAGCAGTGCATGTATGACTGCCTCAACTTTCAGTGCACACGTAATCGTCGTCGCCGATACGTCACAGATTCAACTTTAATTATTCTCTCTGTTCATATGCAGATCTACCAACCTTATAACTGTCTTTCATAAAGCAATTAATTAAGAGTGGAAAACGAGATCCAAGAAAAAAAAAAACACAAAAACCAACCAAAAATCACCATATTTCCACGCAGTTACCGCACACCTTCATTTAAATTGTTAATAAATGCTAAATGCACACACACACCAGCCCTCCTTCCACTCGTCACCTGCCTAAGATTTATGTTTGTTTGCATAAACTAAACTCCACTCCACTCCATCCATTCCCTCCCCACTTAAACAACAACAACGTTGTGTCTTGTGGTAATGATAACAATAAACAGTAGCGTACGTATAATTAAATCCATCTCTGTGACAGACAAACCGGCGAAAGTTTTAATAGGTCAGACTAAAACTAGTATAACACTGCTTAGAGCGTAACCCTTCTTCTCCGTCTCTTTCGTCTGTTCATTCAAATTTTATGCCAAGAGGGGGCTCTTCATTCGTACCCCACCATGCGGTGGGCTTGTGTTTTTGGGTTGGATTATATCAAGCGCATAATATGCGCTAGATCCGAACACAATTTTCTTGTATTTCTTATTCATCATCTCACTCCTCGGAGAGTAGCTCCGCGCGCTGGGAACTTACATAATGGAAATGAAATACAAGACACAGCGCGAAACAAATGAAAGAAGAGAGGCGAAAAAGAGCAAGCTCAAGCGAGACACAACACAAAAACAAAACAGAGAGAAGACAAGAAGACAAGACGACGGAACGACGAACTACTACTGATCGCATAATTTGCGGTATATAACCACCATAAAGTCGATTAAGTAACCGACGAGAGCATAAACTCATTGTTATTGTATCTCTTACCCAGATAAATGGAAATAATTCGAACATAAAAATTATGTCTTCAAAAATCTGAAAGAGATAAAGTTGGAAGTCAAAAAGGGGGTTTGTTTGGAGTGTGAAGGAGGAGGAAGCTATGCCTTCAGCAGGGAGTGTTTCTCTTCTCGTTTCTCAAGAATGGGGTCAAATTTGGGGCTGAATAGATCAAAGTGTAGGATCTGGGACTTTTAGTCTCCCTTAAGTCTGAAGGTCTAGAGTGGCTGGGTTTTGCTTGGAATTTGAATTGAATTGAAGAAAACGATGATGGATTCTAACAATCACATAGCAAGCACGAAAGACCCCTTTCTTCATCGTGGACTTTTGAGAAGTTTGTCTAGTCTGATAGTCTGTTCCTTGTTTGAGGTGATTCGTTATTTTTGTCTTTTTGAAGCCAGAACCCTCGACGAGTAGGTGTTCCATTGTCCACAGTGTCTACACTTCTCGGAGCTGTTGTGCCTCACTTTGTGCAGGTGATAGTTGCATGAGAAGTGACCAGTGACTAAATGTGGCATAGACTATCCTTAGGTCAGGCTTGTGCAGATTTTGAGCCTCCCTCGTTCTCTTCGGATCGATCCTCGTGAATATTGACTGGAAGTCCTTCTTGTCAGTTGTTTGTTTCAGAATTGCATCGGGAATTGGTTTGAGTTGTTTGAGTGGTGTTGTGTGTGAATTTTGCTAAATCCGTGAAGATGGTCCAATAAAAAAGAGTTGTTACCCCCTTTAGAACTTGGAGGTCTAATGGAAAATTGCACTCGTGGTTTCTTGTTCGGGCACCCTCTTGTTTTCTTTGGTTTGAAGCCTTGCTTTAGTTTTAGAGCTGGAACTGCTGCTGTTGTCCCTGACAATGGAGCCGAACTCGTTGTGGACATAGATTTAGGGCGACGTGCTCAAGGGGAAGGCTTATAACTTGAAATCGACTTAAACGTCACTGATTCCGAGTGTCTATCGCCTGTCTTGGTTGAACGCAAAGAACACTCGAGTCATTGTAGACGAATCCTTTGTTTATCTTCACTAGAAGGCTGCAGGAAAACCTTGTTCAAGAACGGGGAGAACTTCCGTGTCTATTGGGGGGCAGTTGTGAAGCTTAGGACTCAACACATTCGATGCTAGTTGAAATTATAGAGAGTCCATGGGATCAATGGGATTAAGCCTTGCTTGTCTTTTGTTGAAGTTTGACTTTTTTTCGAATCTATCTTGATCTTCATAGGAGGGACTGCAGATTGGTTCTAATTACACAGGCAATGGAGCCCAACTGTCTAACTGTTGTAGACTCCAACGGTGGCCAAATAGCTTGAATT
Source organism: Eristalis intricaria (assembly GCA_964034865.1). Classification (NCBI taxonomy): domain Eukaryota; kingdom Metazoa; phylum Arthropoda; class Insecta; order Diptera; family Syrphidae; genus Eristalis; species Eristalis intricaria. Next base: position 1,645,990 of record OZ035874.1, on the reverse strand, counting down.
CGATGCTATTTAACTCTCGAAAAGCTCACTGTTTCAGAATAGAAGTTAGAGTAAGAGTGTCTGAGACTTGGTGTTTACTGGTTGCCTTTGTTAAAAGCATTCATCCCTCGAGTTGTTGTTGAGCTTCCTAATTAATAGGCAGGAAATGTTTCTTCACGAATGGGGCGTCAGTCTGTGTTTACTTAGCTGTTCTTAAGTTTAGGGGAGACTAGGAAGAAGCTCAGACTGTTCAGACTTCTACTGAAAGGCCGAGGCACTGAAGGTAAGGTCAGTGGTCTTAGCTCTCAAATTCGTCCGTGTGTCTGCGACCTTAGGTCCGCCTTATAGCGCTTGTCTTTTGTTGAAATTCGAAGCCTTTTTAGAAGGCATTGTTTCTGGTCCTTTAAGAATGGGGCCAAATTTAGGGCACTTCCTCAAAACAATGAAACTGACGCAGTGTCTTCGGGTCTGTCCCTCAAGACTGTGAAGATCTCCATGGTTCTTGGCTAAAATTCAGAATTCACCCTTTCTTCTCGAATTTTTATAAGAATCATTGTGAGCAGCAAAGGCAAGCAAAGCAGTCTCGTGCTTTTTTTTTTTTTCAACTGGACAAGTGACCATCAAGAGTGCCACAAATCTCTCTCGTGTTTCTTCCAACTGGACAAGTGACCATGAGGTTGTGTGTAGGTTCAATGAATGACTTTATTTTGAATCCTCGTCGACAGATACTCGTCAGGAGGTTCTCGCTGCCAGATTCTCCTCGGTAGATTCCGCAGTTTTCCTCGCTATCCTCCTTTCCCATCACGAATCTGCTGCCAGCTTAGAAGCCAAATATGTGTTTCAAATATCGCCCTCAAAATTGACTGATTAAACACCAGAACCTGCTTCTAAACAACAATAAAAACGAAAATCTAAAAAAAACTAGGTTTGGTTCAGGGCCACAACCTTGTGGCACGCCATCACTCAGTCAAAACAAAAATTCAAAATTGATTCATGAGAACTTAAGGGGTTACAGTCTTCAACTACCCGCGATATGCGAATACTGAGCATTTCCGTTTTTTCGATAACGTGGGCCGGACTATAGACACCTTCAACGATAAGGCGTCGGTAAACAAAAACCAATGCAAAAGGGCTGAGGTTTCTCTCCACAGCTCACAGGCACAGGCACTTGTAGCACTTGGACTCGTAATCAATTTCTCGTTAAGCTCACCGCCCTGCCCTTTGCTGCATTCCTCTGGAATTGGATATCAATTAAGCGACAAATCAGCGCTGACTCGAAGCCCTTAGATCTGAACGCCTCGTCACAACCAATTCACATTCTTTTCTGTTCAATTGGGCTCGACTGTAAGAGTTGACCCAATTTCATTCAAGGGATTGCCAGCTACCTGAAGGCGTTCAGAATCGTTTCAAATTCGTTTTGAATATCCCCCGTACCCCTCCCACCCGACCAATGCGGGCTAAGTGAATGTGCCTGTGTGTAAGAAGGAGACTCCGGGTGGCTGCTGGACGACAGCAAAAGTGGGCGAAGATATACACAAAAGATGCGGGCACACACACACACACACACACACACACACACAGGCGCACTTTCTCCCCGAGCATCCCATTCAGGATTGATGACGGTGTGCTGTGGCTGTGCATCTAGTTGTAGTTGGCTTTTTTTTTTGTCAGTTTTCTCTTTTCTAGGGCATTATGTTATTCGTTGTATTGAGCCGGCGAACCCCCCAATGTGAGGTCTTCTTTCTCTGCCCACTCTCCTCCCCGACAAAAGGGCGCGCTTGCTTCTCTCACTCTTATGTGATAAATTCGTTATCACAAGCAGTTTCGTTCCAAAAACAAAAAAAAAACGAAAAAAAAAATCATCGAATAGGCCCAACAACAACAATGTTGAAGGAAAATAAAAGTATCTACACGACGACGACCACGACCACGACGACGTCTTGTGTTGGTGGATGCGTTGTGGCCTAGTTTCACTTTCAATTTTTATGACTCCCCCCGCACGATCACTTCACATTGCATCGATGTGGGTTAGTGTGTGTGTGTGTGTGTGTGTGTGTGCTTAATAATATTTTCTTTCATTTCTTTTCTTTCTTCTTGTTTTCCTTCTCCATTCCACTTACCAAATTGTAGGGCAACCCCAAGAAGAAGAAGAAGAAAAAAACACTCTCCGTCGACCGTCGACCGTCGATCAGGCGAAGAAACTAGAAAAATTGTTGTCTGAACGATTTTTTTAGGGCTCTGCCCGTTAAAGCACACATTTTGGGACCTAAAATTGGGTCAACTAATATAAACGAATGCTGGCTAGCTGCTTGCTGCCTGAAGCTGATATAGATTTCGTTTATATTTTGGATACTTCTCCTCGCTCTCTCTGTGTGTGGTTGAGCGCGGGTGTGTGTATGTGTGTGTTTGGAGGGAGTTTGTGTATCTGTGCAAATGATTTAGTGTTGTGCCCTTTTGATAGTAAAGTCGACGTCAACGGCAACGACAACCTCATCATGATCACCATCATCAGCGGCTTTTTGTCGTCGTTGTCGTTGTCGTCGTCTCCACAAAATGATGGAATAGCCCAAAGCTCCCACGAAAAGGGCTAGAAGGCATCGCTGCTGCTCATGTGGGAGTGCTGCTTGTGTTATCGTCTATCGCATATGAAGCGAACGCATTCCGCGTGTAGTGGTGATCTTAATTGTTTTCATTTTTGGAAAATTCTATTTGCTTTTTTTTCTTCTGTGTTCCTTCACTCCCATTAGCCCTTTAGCTCGCTCCACCCTCCCCGCCCCATCCCGTCCACCCTCATTCTCGTACTCCACCAGCAGCAGTCACAAACGACAACGACGACGTACAGACGTGTGTGGTGGTTTTACTAAATATATTTAGAATGCAAATATTGCTTTTCTCGTTGTATCTGTTGGATTTCCTGGTTAATCTTTTAAGGGATTTCTGTTGTGTGCTGCGTTGTTCTGTGTGGTTTTTTTGGAATTTAGGGCAATGGGTGAGGAACTGAGACGGCGACGATGGAGAACTGTGTGGGCGAACGGACGGGCGGGCGGTCGTTTGGGAAGAACTACTTGAGACTTGAGAATTCACTTGTTGGAGTCTCCTAGGACCAGGGGAAATGTTTTTGATGTTAAGTACATCCGAAGACAGATGGAATCGCTGCGCTTTCGCGTGTCCTAATTGAATTGAAATGAGGGTAATGTGAGAATGGCAATTGAATTCGAGATGTTCTTTTGGTTTTTAAGTCTTACCGAGCTTATATATTGTCTAGGTTCCGCAGAATCTTTCTTAGATCCATTCACAGTCAGTTAAGCAAACAGGGCCATTGGGAGTGACGGCATTTTTGAACGTCCTAGACAGCTGCCGCTCCATGTGATCGTACATTTTTCAGAAATTATTTTCCTAATTCTGTCAAAAGCACCGAAAACCCTTTCGTTTGTTGAACCGGAAGGCCTCGACATTTGCTCAAGCGGTCTCAAGTGATTGCTCATTGGACTTTAGAATGTTTGAATGAATGAATGTTTTTTTTTTTATTTATCCAAAATCAGTTTTACATTATTTAATTTATCTGAACTTCAGGATTATTGAGTCTTGGATCCAACCAAAAACTAAGTGTGCATGGCACAGATCCCTTGGCTTCTTGTTGAAAGAGTAATCTGCAGTCAACACCCCCTTTTGTGGAAATTGTGCGATTAGTGGTCAGCTGCTTCCAACTTCGAGTCAATTCAATTTTACTTGCGTTCTTTCCACCAGCGATCACCTTAGATGATCATGCGCGGCAGAGGATGACGATTTTGTTGACAATTTTAAAGATATTCCTTGTATTTATTTGGATGAAAACAGGCTGACAGATAAAGATCCCAGGGCCTTGAGCGATCTTTGAAATCTGAGCCAGATTGGTAGAGGTCCTTTTCCACGTGGGAACGCGACTGTCGACTGAAGCGTTGCCCCACAGACTGGCTAGTTGTCTTCAGTTAAGCACACTTAATTGGTTAAGGTCCTCCTTCCATTGTATGCGCCATTTATGATTCGGAAGTAGTTTGTTGCGTTATCCCGCAGGCTCGGAGTCCTTAGGCTATCTCAAGAAACCCACTTCTTATCTTATCGAGAATTTTGTTCAGTGTATAGATGACAGATGAAGGAGTAGTAAAAGGTGCTTACTTTTCGTAAAGGAAAATCTTGGCACCTCCCTGAGAATTGTAGCGTTTTTCTGGCTGAGACTATAACCACCTTTGAATTATGAAAGGTGGTAAATTCGGGTATCGAACCTGGCACACTCTGCGTAGGAGTCGACACTACTACGCCATGGCGATGCATTTTTGACAGATATTCGTGAATTTGTGACGGTTATTCACGAAATAACATAAATGTCATACTCTGATTGGTCAATTTGGTTTAAGAGAACGTTATAAAAAAACAGTTGTCAAGCATTTTAAGGGGCAAGAGAGGTAAAAGTCGGCCTTCTCTGTCTCGCCAGTAACCTTCGATTCAAACTCGACCTTACGTATTTGTCGGTGGTGTGTTAATAAGACTTTGTATTCGCGACCCCAAGCGTGGGCTTCCTCTGGTTCAAAGTTATAGGTTCTATGGGCCTGTACCAAGATGTGCATGAGCCCTTCATGGTCTAGCAGTCTTAATCTTTGAAGCCTTGGCTTGTCTCAAGCTCATGTCTAGCAGTCACATTTTGTGGTTGAGTGTTCCAAACACCAAGTGTCGCACGCTTACCATCTTCCGGCTATTATGGCGTTCCAAGTTCAGAAGGCGTGGTACTACTTGCCTTCTACGCCTGTGACAACAGTAGTCGAAATCAATTACATCGCTTACTTAGCAGAAGTAGTCCCTTTGAATTAAAGAGGGGCCGGTGTAAAGCACCAGGAAGTGATAGCACAAAGGATCCGACTAGGATCTAAGTGGGCCATAACTGCTACAGTGGTGGCAATTACCCTAGCCTAACCTAACCTAGCAAACAGAATAATCATCAGCTCATCAGTCTCATCAGCCTCCTACTCATTGACTCCTGTACAAGCTCCAGGGACAAGCAGGTTCAGTAGACCGTATAGCACTTCCTCTGTTTGTGCAGTGCCCTCGTTAACACCTGGGGCTTACTCCTTCCATGGTGAGCTCTAGACGACACCTAATTCGCTTCATATCAAGCGCCAATTAGTTCAAGGGGTGACGTGGGTGGTGATGCTTTCACACAGGTCTAGGTGTGCCTGCTGCCTGTACTGCCAGCCACCTTAAACCAAGAATCTCTGATCTCTGTTGGACGGAAAACCCTCTGAGACCGATAACTTTTTTAGACGACACTGCCTTCGGCGGACACTGCATTCGGCAGACACTGCCTTCGACGGACACTGCCTTCGGCAGACACTACCTTAGAACGTGCGACATGTTTCTCCCTGACGTTGTTCTTCTAATCGTGTTTCCACCGTAAGTCCTTACAGTTGTATATTCATTCAGATTGTTCGATTAGGTAAAGGCCACGATTCACATCACTCGTTTCCTTGAGAATCTTCATCTCTATTTGGCGCTACAGTCCGGGGTGGACCTGGCCTCAACCAACAAGGCACTCCAGCTAGCACGGTCTATGGCTAGCTGTCTCCAGTGTCGCTCGCCTTGAGAATACATTGATTACATAAATGACATTGCTTACATTGAGTTTTTGATGCCATGATTCATTTGTGCTAGAACTGAGATCCATGAAGGGTATGAGCCTGTGCTATATCTTCCTGTTTGGAGTCCGCGTCCTTACAAGATGAGTTGGAATTTGTCCGTCTCTTCTTCTCTTGTTGGATCTACAATTCGGCATGGAACTCGGAGGAAATCAACAGGGCTCTTCAACTGGAGGCATGATCTTCAGTGATCTGTCTCTATTTACAGAAGCTAAGTTTGTCCAGGTCCCTCTCCACTTGTGTACGCCATCGATATGTCTTCCCCTCCAGAGGGGACTATTTATGACGATGCAGATTCTTTCGTTCAAAGGTGAGAACAATCAGCTCGGCTGTATTGCTCCCAGGAGCCTGTACTTAAGACTTGTTTTGATGTTCATTCTCCCTAGCGTCTGCCAAGTCATAGTCTCTGCCTTCGTCTCTGACATTCGCATTCCCCCCAGCGCCATAACAATAGTCTCCCCTTTCCTCGTTCAATTCATACCTCAGCTGCCTAAGCACCCAAAAAAAATCCCAAAAAACACCTCAGTTCCTTGAAGCATTCCACATGTTGCAGCTGCAATTGCAGCATTAAAACCCTAGCCTCCCTCCTCACCCTGAAACAACAACAACGCCAACGATGAAAAATCATAAAAATCATAAAACACACTTGACATCGATAGCACACTGATCAAGCAAATACAATCCAGAAGTGATCCGTCAAAGTGTAAACACCAGCCAAATCTAAAGAAACTGCTGGCTCCCCCGGCCAGAGGAGAGGCAGATTGCGCTGCATATAGGGTACCTTTTATGAACCACAATGCAGCCAAACCAATGGCGGCAACGACGACAGTGGCGCTGGTGCTCGTGGTGGTGGTGGTGGTGGTGTCTTGACTTGGCTTGGCTCGGCTTGGCTTGTGTTTAATCAACAAAAGCCGAAACGAATATCACATCTAATTGGGTCAACACTTTTATTATTATTAAATGCCTTGCCACTCAGATGAGGCTTCGAATGCGGGACGGGGCACAAACGCAGCACATATTCAAAAAAAAAAAAAAAACTTTATCAACCGAAGGGCTTGAACTCAGTTTTTTTAGTGCTTTTTTTTGTTTCTTTTTCGAACGCGAGATAAGTGAGATAAGGGGAAGAAGAAGAAAATCGCAAATACATCGCATGCACCGATAAGAGGGGGAAGAGCAAATATTTAGAAAAGGAATGTATCCACAGACTGCGAGATGTTCGCGACACGAAGTTGGTGATGAATTTTGGTGTGCTATGGCATGGTGTGATTAATGGGCTCACACAGGACTCTGCCGAGATCCTCCCAAAGATCACTTCTTCCCCGAACCAAGATCAATTCGATGGCCTAAATTCCAGACCCAGGTGTGGTAGCGTCATAAATTGTCACAAATCTAAACTCTCGCCGCCGAATGGACTTTCGGATATCCAAATGCGAGCAATCAATCTTTGCGCTCTGCGACCCGTGTGTGCTAGCCGGTAGACTGTGGCCTTTCCCCGCCGAAGTGCACTTAGAAAGTCTGAGTGCGCGAGAAGAACAAAAGCCACGCCAGTTGATGGACATCGCTTGACAATTAAATATCCCCCATTGACCCAGTGTGCCGCTCGAATCCGATCTGATCCCTTTTCCCAACTTTCTCAGATTAATCTTGCCTCGTGATTGATGAAAGCTAATTGCCTGCCATCGAGAAAACAAGAAACATGAAGTGCCCATCGGAATTAGAAAACGAATACCGGGCGGCGCGCGGCGGCGATCTCCGAAGGGCGTGCTTTCGGTGGGTGTTGCATTCCGTCTCGGTTGGGTCCTCCAACTCGAATCAATCACTTGTACTTGAGGAAATCGAATGCAAGCCCAAAAATCTAACACACTTCGACCATATCCGGCTCAACAGTGACCTCACCTCTCGAGCTGGCCCGAGAAGAGTTTTGATGGAACACAAAACCAAAAAAACAAAAAAAAAAGTGAAAGTTTGCGTCATAAGATCGGCTTTTCGGCCGCTGGAGGTCTTTTGTCGGCGCCCTACGACTCGCTTGTGTGTGCGTGTGTGTGTGTTTGTTTGTTGGACGCTAATAAGTCAGCAACGACGAGTGTACGTACACAATGCGTGGATTCTTAGCCGACGAGAGTGATGCTGCCATGTGTTCATCTCTTTGTCTCGATAGCGGGTGCGCGATCGGTGTGTGGGTGTCAACCGTATGCATTTGGGAGAGGTTTTGCGACTGCCGCTGCAAGACTGATCCCTATTTATGGGTCCCTTATGGCATTCATTCATTCGCCCGCATGTAGGCTGCGGAGGGAATGCGTATGCGTACATACGACGACGCGACGCTCGATCGTGGATTTTTATTGAATATTTATGGGGGGATTTCGATTTCGTTTGGGGGTCCCATCTTTCCGGAAGCGTGTGGCGAACGAACAGACAAGAAAAAGGGAAAGTTTCTTCGTTCGCCGCGCAAAATATACGACGAATGAATTTTCGTTTATCAGATGGGAATATACTACTCAAGAAGTCTGACGATGGCTGTGTATGTGTGTGTTTGGTGAAAAGTATGAAGTCATCCTTTGACGGACGTCATTCTAGTCCACATTTCCGCATTTTCATGACGACCCCGATCGCGCGTCAAATCAAATCAGATCACGTCACTAGTCGATGTACAAAAATAACATTCATTTCCTTCAACAAAATTGACATCAATTAGCTTGTCACTCGGTTTCGACAAACAAACAAAAACAATGCATCACGCCTGCACAGACACCGCATTTGATGGCACCACCTCAAGAGCTGCCATCGGAGCCATGGTCAAGGCTATGAACAGCAGCACCGGCGGCAGCGAAACTCTGACGTCGTCAGCCAGTGCGCACACAGAATGTCACTTGCGATTGATAAAAATCACTGCATTCCCCCGTCCGACAGTGAATAATTTAACTTATTAAATGCAGCCGCCCACCCGCCTATCGCCCCGAGAGCCATTGCCCGAGAGCGAGAGATCTAAAGAGAGAGGCGCACCTTGGCTAAATTTAAATTTGGCACACACTGTGTGTTGGGTTTGAGGTCCATCTCAGATCATAGTTTCAGACTACATCGTAGCCCTATCACGTATCTGTTTTTTTTGGCTATCGCATCGATGTTCACTGTCACCGCGTTAATTGCGACTAAAACAAATTCTGGCGCTTAATTTAAATAATCCCCATCCTGATTAGAATTGTGTTTCTTTTCTTGCTTGCCGTGGTGTGTTTTGTCGAAGGCTCTTCTCAGTCTCAGATGTTGACGCTTATGGATCGCATACATTTCCACACACCGCCCATACGATGATGAGGTGTGTTTGGCCGCCGTCTTGTTAGCCCACTGGGATCACATTTAATTACGCCCGAAAGTATAAATCATCTCCATTTCATAGAGTGGACGCGAAACAAGCAGCAGCACCAGACCACAACAAAGGAGCGCACCCATGATCGATCGCATTGCTCGCTCACCGCACAGAAGGCCCATGGGTACGCGTACTCTGGCTACCACCGCTATAGCCTGTCTAAAAATAACACACAACACTCGCCGTACTCTCTCGTCTCGTCTCGAATGTGTCGTGTAACCATCTAGTTGGTGGAGATGCAGACTTTTTGGCATCGCATCGTGTGATAATTTACATGTAGGAAGGTATCGAGAGCGCTCGATCATATTCACAGCGCACAAGAGATCGAATTGGTTCGCTGTACCGCCGGTCGTTTTGGCGTTTAATTTATGTGAATATCGCAAAGTCATTTAGCGCACGACAATTACCCGTAATTGCCATCATTTCCCGAAGTGATTACCCAGACGGGGTGGACAACAAGGTTTGCTCGCTGGGTCTCTCTCTTTCTCTCCGCATTTCTCAGCAGAGTCTCGGGCTAAGTCGATTAGTTTTTGGCTCACACAATTCGATTGGATGCACAAAAAAAGCAAAATCCACGATCAATGTGAGGGAGATGGTTTTTTGCTGCAAAATAAAAGTAGGGAACCTAGCTGGAACCCTTGTGGGACATCATTTGAAATTCACATTTTCTTTGCTATTGGATTGAGATGTGAAGAAGGTTTGCTTGTTAGGTCTCTCTCTCCCCTCCCCTCTCTCTCTCTCTCTCTCTCTCTCTCTCTCGCACACACGCACACTATATCCCACTCTCTCTGTCGATCATTGTATGGGAAGGGAGATGATTCTTTTGGTTAAACTTGGAGTAATTAAGAAAAGTAGGGTACTTAGCTAGGAAATTTACATTTTCTTAGCTAATGGTTTGCGATGTGCATCCCCGGTAGTGCTCATATCTCTAGACTCACGATTAATTTCTCTCAATCAGTTATCTTTGACAAGCGATTAGCCACACTTTCTTCTTCAGTTGGAACTTGGGGGGCATTCTTGTGGTCACAAAAAATTAATCATAATCAAAACGCATTTTATTAATCACTCTCGTAGCACACACACACACACAACGAAACATAGACTTCCGAATTCCCTTTCGTTTCGATAGTTCCATCACGTATCTAAGCCACCTGCCGTGACTATCAGTGGCTTACGACGCATACCTACGCTGCCACTTAACCACCGCCCAACCGCCCAGACTGTCCAACTGTTCACCCGCCCTACCACAATGCACAAGCCTCCGTCGTACCATCGTCGTCGTCGTCGTCGCCGCCGTCGATCGGTCGATCCATCGTGCTATCGGATCGACCCAAACCCAAAAATAGTAAATCGCCTCGAGGTAACATGGACTACACCAACGCGGAAAGGTGTGCGCCATCAACAATCGATCGATCGACAAGAACAGGCAACAACAACGACAAGCGCGCTCGACAATCGGTGTTGTCGCTGCCACCGCTAGAGTGTAACCTTCAAGAGTTGGCGCACAAGCGTACACACACACACACACTGAGCAAGCCGTGGCAAGTTGCATAGCTCCCCATCAGAATGCTAATGAGACGCCACCGCTGCCGTCGCCGTTGGCGATGTGTGCACGTCTACTCATCATCATCGCCGTCGTCGTCGTCGTTAATGAAAGTGAAAACCAAAACCAAAGCGATTTCCCATAGAATCAAACCAGACTCCAGATGCATCGTCATGCGATGACAAATACAACCTTCGCACGACAGACCGCCGCGAGGCAATGGGCGTCGGAAGTTCTGGGTGCGCATCCAGATTCTCACGGGGGAGTTCTTTTGCTGCTTTTGGGATGCGTCATCTGCTGCAGAGCCCACATCCCATGGCTTCGACCAACCAACCAAGCAGCCAACCGACCGACCTCCTGCCGGTTACAAAGTTATGCAACCGCGCTCCCGAGATAACACGGCATGGTCTAGTAAGAGGCCATTAACTGACGTAACGCCCTGTACACAGATGGGGAGGCTTTCAAAAGCCAAATTAAGAGAAATGATTATTAAAACCGTTTAATTAACTGCGACTCATTGAAGCTGAAGTGTGAGAAGCACTCAAAGAAGGCTGAGAGGGGGCCGGACACTACGGGGAGAGAAAAAGGTCAGATGGGCTGCTGCTGTACGCTGCTGGGCAACAATTAAAACCAAAAAAGTAAAAGTTCAAATGCAAAGTCAGTTGAGAGGTAACATTATGTAAGTAGCCACTACTAGCTGGCTAGCTAGTGACCCGATAACCGCTGGCTACCAGGGCGGGGTGGCAGACGGGGAGGGAGTGGACAGAGACCCCAGTCGGACAGAGGCTCACTCTTACGGATATTCGAGAGTGGACTTTCATTTGAAGTCAAAGGTTTTGTCAGTATTTCTTTTTTTTTCGGAACTCTTCAAATGGGGTCAACATTGGTGGGGTGGCACTCTACTGGTGCACTTTATTGACTTGGCTTGTATCTTTCTTTCGTTTTACCTCCTCTTTCATGTTGGCTGAGTGAACATGGTCTGGCGATGCATGTTGCTTGGGGAGTGATGTGCAACTTGCTAGCGGTAGGCGGTGATGCAATATGGTGGGAAACTCAATGAGGAGACGGGTGAGAGAGAGCTTGGATCTGGAATGATCCTCTTCTAAGGACACTGCTTTTTTTCGT